>CM026210.1:6058000-6660500 GCA_014839995.1 Xenentodon cancila | reverse complement strand
ACACAGTACATCCCTCGGATTAAAAAGCCCTCAGGACTACCCGAGGGACACACGCACTGCACACAACAGAGGCCCTCCTGGTACTGGATTTGTATGGGATCTCTTGTGACCGTGCCTCCCTTTAATCCCAAAAGTAAACTCTCTGGAGCTTTCGAGCAACAGGACGAGAATATCAAGTTAAATTGATCCTAATTTAAGTTTATTCATTTTTATTTGGCGGTGGTCATTCCCCATGGCAGTCAATGGAATAAATTATATAAACTTTGTCCTTGTTGGTCTGTTTCGCTCCTGCCCTACATCCTTGGTCTCTCGTTGCCAACTTCTATTAATTCCAGCTCTTATTTCAAGTATTATCTGGGCTTTCAAAAGCTCAAATAGGTGTGTCCACATAATTGAGTGGTTATTCATAATAATGGATGTGAAATTCCTAGAATTACCATTGTTAAATATTGTTGCAATAATAAGTGATGTTTAACAAAAAATACATATATCAATTTGATGAGTGTCCACTGCAACAAGCTGCCATAGGTGGGGTGCTTTCTTTCTTCTTTTTTTCTTTTGTTTTTTCTCCCTTCCTTCTACTTGATTTAGTATTGTAATTTGAATAAAGGTAAGTGATGTCACTCAAGGAGATGTTGGAGGCCACTGGGTTTGTTTTCTGGTATTTATGCAAACATCAGACTACACAGTATTGGTCCAGGCAAAAAGTCATAAGGTGCTCAATCATAGCCCATTGAACACTCTTATTCACACTTTCTGTGAATGACTAGTTTGTCATGGGCGAGTCACGGCAAATTAACCACAAAAGTGTGCAACACAGCCCTCTATCCACTGTGTCACTTTGTAATTGGCTGGGTAAAGGATCACTTTCACAACTAGGTGACTGAGTAGTTCCGCGTTCACCTGCATGAAATTGTTGGCATGCATAATGATGTTGCATGTTACTCTCAGGTGAGTGGTGAGCTCAGTCTCTTGTTTCCTGTAACTGAGCTGCACCAGATTCATAACCAAAGTAATGTGTAGTCTGATACCACACCTGCATTCCTACATTGATTTTTCTTGTCCAGTCTTATTCTGCAAGTTGCATTTAATTGCTCTATAAACACCAACAAATGTCATTCTCATCGTGAGTGTAGTACAAAAAAAATAAGATTAATTGTGATATTTTATTTTTTTCTGTGATGGGGAGTCATCACACTTCCTGGGACATGGATAGAAAACATGTTTCCAAATTCTACAAAAATCTGTCTGCTCTATCATCTTCCAACCCAGTAAGCAAGACTCATTTAGCCCCGCCCCCTAAAGAGGAAAGGAGGATACGGTCAGCCTGTTCCCCTGATATGATTGGCTATCGGCAGCGCTGGCTGCAGGACAATAGGACATGGCTGTACCTGAGCTGCTTGTCGCCCCTTTACCTGTATGGTCCAGGTGAGTGTGGGTGTAACGAGCTCACTCCACCAAACAAAGCAGCGCAGTGCACCTCTTAGGACTGACTTGTTAGATGTCAGTGTGCAGAACAGAAGGTGGTAACACTCCGGTCTTGAACGTACATGTCCTGCAGGTTTGTGCTCCCCCTTTACTATCAGTTAAAGGTCCAGAATTTACCACCTAGTATGTTCAAAAGCATTTTAGTGCATGTTTCTACTTTCTGAATCTTGAGGTTTGTTGTTTTTTTTTTTGTTGTTTTTTTTTTTTTTTAAAAGCTTGTCGTCATGATATAAACTTGGAATGTAGAAGTTGTTTTGGGGTGTTTTTTGTTTTTGTTTTTCTCCACAAGGCAAAAATTACTTTTTTGAGATTTTTGTTGTACTGCTTGGAGAAAACCCAAAAAATAAAATTTAGACTAGGCTTTGATAACTACATTATTCACAAGCTGTACTATCAGCATTTTTTTAGCCAAAGCCATATACTTAATGAGGACATTACCATTGGAGTGTTTTTTTTATTATTATTATGTCAGTGCCACGTTATGGATGGATGCATAGAACACTTTACTCATATTAATGTTAGCTGTATTTGTAGATTGAATGCCAGAGGTTGTTGTGAAGGGAACTGACAGTTTATCTTGTTTATTGTCACTTCCAAAAATTCCAAACTGTTGATTGACCGTTGAAGTGTAACGGCTCTGCAAAACATTTGCTATTCAAGACCAGAGTGATGCAACCCTGATAAGACTGTTCATTAGTGCTTTCTCTCAGTACATTTGCATTTTTGTTATTTGGTATGTATAACATTAAAAGTTATACTTTTTTTGTTGTTTTTTTTTGGTCTTGGAGGATCGCCTCATATGTTCTTGGGGAATAGTTAAAATAAATATATATATATATATATATATATATATATATATATATATATATATATATATATATATATATATATATATATATATATATATATATATATATATATATATATATATATATATATATATATATATATATATATATAATTTTTTTTTTTTTTACTTTTTTTTTTAACTGCTACTTTTTTTTTTTTCTTCCCTTCTTTTTCCTTCTTTGTGTGCGAACTTTTAGGTTCACCTGTCCTCCAGCCTGAGCCAAAATGGTCCGACCACTAAGACCGACGATTGCCTGTCTGGGGGTTTGTCCCAGAACTCTTCATGCCTTACTCTGAAAATATATCACTCGTGTTGTTGTATTTTTGAATATACGTTTAACTTTTTTGTTTTTATCACATGTACATACATTTTATGTTAAATATTTTCTAATGTAATTTTTGTATTATCCGTTCGTCCAGTATTTTCAAGGTCACTCTTAAAATGCTCGTTTCTCATGATTTTAATTTTATTTTTTTTTTACGTTATCTAATTTTGTGTTATGAATAGAGGTGATGTTAATTTTACAATTGTTTAAATGTGAACATATTTTTCTTTTGATACTTGAAGTCACAAATCAACATAAGTTGATTGTATATTATTGAATAAAGATGAACCATAAGCCATTTTTCTTTCCATTATTAAACATTTTAGATATTACAAACTAGACTAACCTATTTTGTCATAAAGTAGGTCATACATTTATTGTGGAATTTTTCTGCTCTAGAGGTATTTAGTTTTGTTTTTTTGTTTTTTTTGTTTTTTTTATTAAAAAATGTTTGCATCTGTTAACTATTCATTTAGATATATTTATTGATAGATATAATTAGTATTAGATGATGTATTCTGGCCACACCACAGCACTGAGATAGCTCTAGTAAAGGTCCCTAATGAGCTCCACTCCAATGTGTATAGTGGCAACATTTCAGTCTTGGTCTTACTGGATCTCAGTGTTGCATTTGACACGATTGACCCATAACCTCATGATAGACGGGTTAAAGAACTGGGTGGGACCTCCTGGTACAGCACCTGCCTAGTTAGTTGTATCTAAAAGACTGGGACTATTTTGTTTCTTTAGGTAACTACAAATCAGAGCTAACAAAAATAATGTGGACTTCCTCAAGGTTCGATTCTGGGGCCTCTAATCGCTCAAATCACGATTTAAAAAAAAAAAAAAAAAAAAAAAAAAAAGGCGTTACCACAACTACACAGATGACACACAAATCTATATAACTATCTCACCGGAAGACTAATCCAGTTCAAACATTGATCAAATGCACTGATGAAATGAAAGAGTGGATGTCCCAGAATTTTCTTCAGTTAAATGAACAAAACAGAAATGGTGTTTGAAGCCGAGGAAGAAAGATTGAACATCAGCACTCAGCTTCAAGCAGTAAAGCTAAAAACCAGACCTGAATTTTAACAACCACATTAAGAGAGTAGTGAAGTCAGCCTATAATCACCTAAAGAGCATATTGAGGATTAAAGGACTGATATCTTAGTCGGACTTATTTTTAAAAAAAATTGTTCATGATTTTATCTTCAGTAGACTGGACTACTGTACCACGTTGTCACGGGTCTCCCTAAAAATATCCATCAGAACACTGCTGCCCGAGACTTCACTAAGACCAAGAGAGTGGACCAGTTCTTAAATATTTACACTGGCTTCCGGTCTGTTACAGAATAGATTTTAAAATCCTGCTGTTGGTGTATAAATCAGTGAATGATCTAGGCTCAAAATGCATCTCTGATCTCCTGGTCCATCATGAACCAACCAGAACCCTAAGGTCATCAGGGTCATGCATACTTTCTGTACCCAGAGTCAAAACCAAACAGGTGAGGCAGCGTTCAGCTTTTATGCTCCTCACCAGTGGAACAAACTCCCAGACTGCATCAGGGCTGCTGAAACTCATTTGCTTTAAGTCGAGGTTGAAAACCTTTTTATTTACTGCTGCATTTCGGTAATCCACCATAATGCACTACAACCTTTATTTCTTGTATCTCGTTTGTTTAATTCTTTTTTTTAACTTATGCCTGTGTGTCTTTAATTTCTGCTTTTAAACTCTTATTTAATGCATTTTTAAATCTTTCTTTATATAAAATACTTAAAATTGTGCATGAAATGTGCTATACAAATAAACCTCCCTTGCCTTGCCTTGCCTGTTGTGGGGGTTTGTATATGAGGGGTTATTACATTTAAAAATCAATCCCGTTCAAGTTTACCAGCTATGACAAAACTGAGATAATACTGATACAGTTTTGTATTTAACCGTCTTTTCCGTTGTTACACAATAAAATTGTAATCAAACAGGACCGCGGCAACCAATAAATCACAAATCTGACATAGGCTGCACTTCGTTCCTGAAAAGCGTCTTTGCTTGACTCCGCCCACCTGGTTTCAGTTATTTTAACGCCGTAACGCACTAAACGTTCACGCCGTAAACAAGTGACGTCGCCGCGTAAAGACGCACCTCCTTCGAATTTCAGCGTTGTGATGCTAACGCTAAGCTACAGTGCCAGTAGCCGTTGTGTCGTAGATGGCAGTTTAACGTCGTGGCTGTCAAGAAACAGTCGTGCCCCGTGTGGAAGACCCTATTGCATCTTTTTTTTATTTTGTCTGTGATGTATGGATGGATAGTTGACGGAATCTCGTCGTTATTTGAGCCCGTTTCTGGGCAAAACTCCACCGAGTGGCCCGGGTTAAGAAGCGTTAGCCAGGAGGAGTTGACGCGACGCGGCGTGAAAGCGGCAGCACGGCGGCAGGAGAGCCACAACCGAGCGGCGAAGCGCAGCTACCAGAGGTCGGTGCATCAGGGACGCTTCGTCGCTCTCTTAACTGCTGGCTTATTTGTGTTTCGCAGCATTGTCTCGTACTCTCCCGACGGAAGGCTACGGTTAGTGGCTGGAGTTCAACCAACCAGCTAAAGTTACATTAGCGGACCTGTGTAAACGATAATTGAAGCAGAGGAGTGATTTATTTCCTTTTCATACGGGCTCGTTATTAAAATTCGCCTAAACTGGGCCTTAACGGCAAACTAATTAAACCTACCAAATCGCAATTCACTCCTGTGCTAAACAAAGCTGCTTTCTGCATGTTCTAATTACGGGAACGGCAATTTAATTAGTATTTTTGCCGGTACGCACTCAAGTTGAAAGAGATGTGTCAATGTGATATTGTACAACAGGACTTGGATAAATCTACGTTAAATATACTGTTCTTAGATAATGACGGAACTGGAACAGTTTTGAGCCGTGCGAGGTTCTTACAGAATGATCAGATGTAATCCACTTATTTTTATTTTAATAGATGGTGAAAAAATGTATATCCTTGATATTGTGCCCTCTGTTTATTATTTAAGGTTTACTGAATTATGGAAATATAAATCATTACACCCTAATTCAATGCAGATAAAGAGTTTCACAACTATTGGGATGTACTTCCAAATGATTTGATAATTTAACAATAATTAATCGTGTAGCTGTACTGTCAGGTGTCAGATGCATAAACCTTAAAAAATAACTTGATTTCTTCTGTTACAGTGTCTATTTTGCAGATGGCGTTTGCCAGAGTGACCAGGTAGAAGTAAAAAGACGTAGACGAGGTATGTTTAATAATTAAACATTTTTAGGTTATTCCCAAAAAAAGTCTTTACATAAAATTCAGTGATTTGTTAACTAATGCCCTGTCTTTCAGATGTAGTGATCAGCTTTGCTAGGAAGATTGTAGCTGGGGTAGCAGGTCTACTCGGGCTGCAGAACCCAGCAAAGTTGGAGAATCCAAGCCAGAATGAAGACTCGCAGGTAGGCGCCTTTCTGCTCTGTTCAAATACATTAATTAGGCAGTATGCTTGACAATTTGTACATACCCATGGTGATCCAACCACAAGTTCTAAACTTGTGTGGTCCATGAAATGTCTGTGTAAGACATATTTTGTTGTCAAGATGATATGTAAATTATATACTATGCTTTAACAAACTATAAAAATATATAAAAATTGAATTGATTAAATTCATTAGATTCAGTGTCTGAGAAGAAGAAAATCTTAAATTAAATCTTGTCCTTGAAAACAGCATCAGTTACTCTAGGTACTTGCACTTTTTTTTTTTTAACTCACTTGGTAGTTACTTTCAAATATCTGGGAAAACAAACTGCAGAGCTTCCATGGATGTGAGTTGCCTAAAATCCTTTTGTCTCCATGTGCAATCTCCGACAGACCAGATGATGTAGAGACCAGGGTTCTGTGAGGTTGTTGCCACTGTCTGTAGTCAACTTCCTTTTTTTACATTGAAAATGGGTCCCGATGACATTGGCTGTATGTTTGCCGTTGTTTTTCTTCTGAATAAATTGAGAATTGAGAAACCTCAACACCATTTGCTTAAGTTACCTCAAACCTCCGCAATAAACCTCAACCATGCTATTCTCTTTCCCACGGGTGCTAATATTTGTACAGCTTTCTTTTAGTAAATACATTTGTTTCTGCCTTTGCCAGATATTGCAAACTTTGACTCAGTAGTTCACAGCATCTGTGCCAATTCCTGCAAACCCCCCTTTGTTTATTTGCATAATTTTGTCGTTTGAATTTTTCTTTTTGCTGAGGTTGTCTCATGTAGAGGACTGTACTTGTGTATTCCACTAGTTTCTTTGTGTTTTGAACTGATGGTACTGCTGAACATTTCAGATTTTGACAAAAAGTAAGGTGTGTGTGCACGCGCACCCTGAAACAGTCTTCCACAGTCTCACTTTGGTAGGAGAGTTTGGCTGTTCATCACCCAAGTTTAAGCCTCCAGCAGAGTTGTTTCAGTTAATGGCTGTGTTTCAGCCCACATATGAAGTTGTTGATCATTGGCTCCTGTTTTGGTTAATCATACCTCTCACCATGATCCCACAAAATCCTGTTTTATGTAGGTCTGCTTGTGTGCGAGTCTTTGTTCTTGCAAAAAACACTTTTTTTATTTATTTATTTTTTTTATTTTCCCCAACATGCCTAGAGAAATTAATGCTGTTTTGAAGGAAAGGTGGGGGCTCTAATGTTATCTTGCACATTGCCTCAGCTCAATGTATTTATTGCTAACACAGCCACCATGATAGATACAGAATATTATGTGCGCAAGTGTCTTTAAATGTCCATTGTATGTAGCTTCTTTACACTTTGATTACGTTGCATGTCCTCACTTGATCCAGCCTGTCACTTTAATGGGCATAGATGAGCTCCATACATCTTGGCCGAACAGTGCTGATTGCAGAATGGGTAAGTGAAAACTGATACCGAAGTAGAAAAGCACCTCAGTATTAACTAATTAATTACAAATATATTGTTCTATCTTGACAGATAAATCAGTTGGCGGGCTAAATGACAGAGGTGGGAAGAATCCCTTTCAGAGTTCATTACCCCCTTTAGTGAGGAAGTACAGGTACTTAAAGCTAACTTAATTGTTTGCACAGCTGATGCATAAACCACTTGGTAAAAAATATTACTAGCACCTCGTTGCTCATGCCCCTTTTCCATCTTGAACCTAGTGGGCCAGCGCTCCCTGCAGGGCTGCCAGACAGAGGGAAAGACAGGGAGAAGAGAGGCTCCCTCCAGCTGCTGCCTTCAAGGCCTGCTCTCAGAGTGGCAACTTCTAATGCTGATTCAATGTGCAATGGCATTGGACACAACCGCTGCTTCAAGCCCAGTCTTACTGTTGAAGAGGTAAACTTTGACTGATGGTGGGATTTATCTAATAATCCTGAAACATTCTATTATTTTGATCTTCTTTAAAAAAAAAAAATGAAATGCCTCCAAAATGTATCTGATGCACCCTCTTTGCATACAGATGTAAGGGTTAATTTATTTTCTTTGTAGCTGTAGTATAACCCCACCATGTAATGCAATTACTACATGTAACAGCACTACTTGAGCTTTGATAGCATGTACTTCTTTGGTTTCTGCCAACAGACCATAAAGCAGAACAATAAAGAGCATTACAGGCGCTTACTGGAGATGGTGACAGAGAAATACAGCAAAAGCCAGCCCTTGCCTTTCAACCAAACAAAACCACAAGAGTGAATACACTATTTATTTATTTATGTGAAACTTAAAAATCAAGTCATCAAGATTTATTTAACAATACACCTGTGGACATGAGCTGATCAGCATTGGATTCTGTTTCTTTTATTCCCAGTGAGTCGCTGTCACAGGTTGACCACAAAAATGCTGCTTCTGGAAAAACCTTTGAATCGGTTTCCAGAAAAATGGGATGCACAGGTGAGACCCTTCTATGGATGTGATTTGTTTCTAATTTGATGTAACTATATTGCCAAAAAGTAGTTAGTCATCACTGTAATTAAATTTTTCCTCTTGATTATTGTGCTAATCACTGAACATTAAAAAAAAAATATATTGATTTTTATAATAATTTTTAATTAGGACAGCATTGTCGCTTAGTAATTATAACTCTTGCCTCACAGCAAGAATGTTGTGTGGAGTTTTCATGTTCTTGTTTGTATGGGTTTTCTCTGGGTACTCCGGCTTCTTCCCACAGTCCAAAAGCCCTATATAGGATTAAGCGGGTATAGAGCTTCTTTTTTTTGTTTTTTTTTAAATTAGAAAAGAAATACACATGCACTATGTTTTAATTTCCCAAGGTTGAGTCTTCAGTTTGACAAGTAAAAAGCATGTTTTTATTGCATAGAATCTTAGACATCTATAGTCTTTTAATGCCAAAAATGTGTGTTTGAATTTTGTCAGATTTATTTGCTGTTTACTAGAAAAACTCCGACTTGTTTTAGTCAGTCTTATGAGTATATTTCAAATGATGGGATTGTCTGTTTTACAGCTGCACCGAATGTCTTTACCTACAGAAATGCATCTGCAACTAAGGACAGGTTGGTTTTCATTTACATTTAACATGTCAATTATGATTATGAGTAAAGCTTTTAGTAACTTTTGATTAATGAATCTCCAGGTGGAGCAGCTTGACCTTTAGTAAGTCATACATTGGAGCCCTGGATGACACGCAGCCTGTTCGATGTACAAAGGTAATTACTGCTTTCTTTGTGTTCTGACGTATTAAAGCAGGAATCAAATAATTAATTTTGATGGAATTATGTGAGGGTTTTAAACCTTTTTGTTGCAGAAACGGGCAGCAGAGTTGGATCTTTCTGCTGAGGTAGCTACTCGTCTCAGTTTAGTGGACAGGGATACTTCTGCTGTCACCCGTCATGACACACAGTCTGGATACACAACACACACATGGCACAGTGATGAAGATATACCAAGGTTGACCAAGGTGAGATTGCATGTTTAAGTTTAATAGAGATCTATTATGTTGAAGAGAAAACACAGACAATTTATGTCACTTCACAGGAAATGGTAGAGGATGTCAGCAGAGCTCTGGCTCAGAGTGATCCCAACCTTGTTTTAAGTGCAGCCTTCAAACTTCGCATCACTCAGCGAGACTTGGTTACACTACAGGAGGGCAGCTGGCTTAATGACGAGGTAAGCCCCAATGTTACCACAGCCAGAAGGAAACGGTTCTAAAACTGTGAAGATTGTGCAAACCTTTCAGTTTTTTTTTTTTTTTGTTTTTTTTTTCCCATTACAATATTTTTCAAATTAGCATTAGAGAATGTGTTTAATCAGAGTTGCACACGCAGCGTATATGTTGCATGTGACTTTTATGTTGTTTGTACCAGTGTGAAGAGACATACTGTCATGTCCTGCATGTCAAAAATATGCATATGCTGATACCTAATGGCATGTAGCATAAAGTATGCGCTATTTGTATATCATTTGATTTTATACCTGTCTGGGGTCCTTGTATTCAACACCTCACAATTCTTCTATCATAGAAATTTCTATTATGATTGGATAGTGTGGTTGACGAATGACATAGCACAGAACGATGCATAATTAATAAAGGAGCAGACAAGTAGTAAATTAAGAGAGTGGATGGAAGAAAAGGTCTAAAAGTCAGTGGGACGTGGGGAATATGGGTGTAGTATTTGTTTTCTATATGGTTCAGATCCTCTAATGTTCCTTGGACTCTGATGCTTTGAAGAATAATCTCAACACCCACTTGTTCCTCCAAGCATTTAAGCTACGGCAGATTAGGGCTTGTTTTCTGATCATCATGTGTTTTTAATCTTATTTCTTCTGTAAATGTAATTCACTGGGTTTCTCATTAATTTTTTTGTTTGCGGTTTATTATATTTATTTTATTGTTCTTTTGTGAAGTTTGTCTGTAAAAGGTGCTATGTAAATACATTTTGGTCAGCTGAAGTAAACAGCGTTTTGACTGTTGTGATGACACATTGTATGGTATAATGTTAGACTGGTCAGTTGCATCCTCGCAATCTCCACACACCTCATCTCTTACCTTCTACCCCCTGGTGTCTGTAACATCAGTGCTACAGGTCAGTGAGGGGAAATTGGAAAAAAATATTTTTACCCTTTTGATGGAGACATGGGCAGTATTGTTTGATATTGCTCCAACTGTGCTGTTAATGTGCCATTTAGTTTTGTCAGCTAATGTCATCACTAAGAAGATTACTATATATCGAGTTTTGTCTTATGTCTGTTTTTCCTACAAAGGTAATAAACTTCTACCTTTCCCTGATTACGGAGCGAAGTTCTGGAGAAGCAGGACGATTAAAGGTCTACACCTTCAGCACCTTCTTTTTCCCAAAGTTGCGAGGTGGAGGAAGTGGGCAGGCTGGAGGACATGCTGCTGTGAAACGCTGGACTAAGGCTGTTGACCTGTTCCTCTTTGACCTTATTCTTGTACCCCTGCATCTCGGTGTCCACTGGGCCATGGCTGTAAGATTCATTACACGAGTGACTCAGTTTTTCCATTTGCTTCTATAATTCTTGCCGGTGCTGGTTTTGACGTAAAGTGCTTTCAAAAGAAGTTTGCATTTCAGAAAAGGGAGGGCTTAAGTATAAATATCGATGTGGCTGCCCTGCAGGTTTTGATCAGTTATTCGTCTTTGTTTTTAGGTGATAGATTTGAAATCAAAGACTGTAAAATCATACGACTCAATGGGCCAGAGACATGACGACATTTGCAGTCTGTTACTGTGAGTCCACATGTTTCTCTTGAGTTCCAGAATGACCATCTGCAATATTTTTGTTCATTTATTTCTTCATACTTTCAATGGTCCTATTGTGCTACTTTTTTAGACTTTATCTTAAAGAAGAACACAAAACAAAAAAAGGCAGAGAGCTTGATGGTGCCAGGTGGACTGTTGGGAGCTTAAAGGCTAACGTAAGCTGAAATGTCCATAACTTGATAAGTTAAACACTTTGAACCAGACATTTTATCTTTCATGGTGAGCTTAATGACTTTATGCTGTGCCAACAGGAAGTACCCCAGCAGAAAAATGGGAGCGACTGCGGCGTTTTCGCCTGTAAATACGCAGACTATATTGCAAAAGGAAAGTCTCTCACCTTTAAACAGGTATTCGCATGTGGTATTATCAGTGTATCAGCTGTGTAATAGCCTTAAAACCCAACATTTACAAATCCATGTGGATTTTTAATGCTTTTTAATTATGTTTTGACATTATTTTCACTGAAAATAACATCTTCGTTGTTTTTCAGCGCCACATGCCTCTCTTCAGGAAGTTAATGATGTGGGAAATCCTCCACCAGAAGCTGCTATAGAGCGCTACCATTACGCAAACATGTTGAGCGGGAGCTTCATGACTGTATTTATACGGTGACTACATGATCTCACAAGGATTTAATGGGCCAAAGACATGGACTTTACTGGTTGAATTCTAACCCAGATGTGAAGAAATCAAAAACTAGTCTTAAGCATTAGTTCTGTCTCTTCTCTTTTCAGGGACATAACATTAACTCTTTGTAATCTCTGAGTTGTAATTGGAGACAATTTTGGAATGTAAGATGTGTTTATGTGTTTGGCACTACAGACTGAAAACATTTTTGACTTAGGATTGTTTGTTACAGCTTGAAGTGCCTTTACTCTTGTCACACTGAGCTCAGCTTAGAGGATTCTTTAAGAAGCACCGTGGTTATTTGCAATTGAACATTGAGGAAATTTGGCTCATAATTGAGTTTATTTTGTTGTTGCTAGTCAGTAATATCTTATTGCAGTTTGGCTGTTTCCTTCACAGGTGATCAGATTGTTTAGAATTGAATGGGATTTTGTTGATGCTTAATCTTTTTTTTTTTTTTTTTTTTTTTTTTTTTTTTTTTTTTTTTTTTTTAATAGACTATATTATTTAACATCTCCTCTGTCCTGACTTTAAATCAGACAAGAAGTGCATGATTGAGTGCGTATTGCAATAAGCAGTAATGTTTATTGTACAATTATTTATGACTGTGTGTAAAGTTTTTCTTTTGCGAGTGGAGAACAACTTTTTTTTTTTTTTTCTTTATCCATGTGCACCATTAAGTGCTGTGTAGATCTGTGAAACTTTTCAGTAAGTATACTGCAAAATCTGTTAAGGACACATTAAAAGATTTGATTTATAGAAAACTTCATAGTGAACTACTGTACACACATGCATGTTTTTGCCATGTTTAAAAATGTGATTTCATCCACCTGAAATAAAGTATTTCTTTTTGTAAGTGTTCTATTTTTCATTATCTACAGTAGAACTAGATGAACTTGCCTGAAATTATACTTTTAATGTTTAAAGACAAATTTACCTTGGCACCTCAAGGATGGGTGCAGTGTGTCCCAAACCAAATACAAACATAAAAACCCCATCCAGATTGTCTGTTTCAGCAAGACGTCCAACAGTCTGGTGGCATAGGGTTAAATTGGTACTTTACAGTCAACGAAGGCCATTTACACTTATATAGGGGAAACGATGCAGAAAAGAAAACCAACACCGCTCCCTTCAAGATGGCATGATTTCCAGACGTGCATCTTTTTTTAATCAACTTATTAACAAAGGCATGCAGAGGAAATTACAAGTACTGCTCTGTAATCCTCACCTGAACCCAGAAGATGTGTGGAGAGTGGTTGAAATTTAAAGATAAAAACAAGAGGGACAACATGACTCTTTACTTTTGCACACTGCAAGCTTGATTGCTCAGACATGCATCTAAAAGAAAAAAGGATATGTAGCTGCAACATAAATATACATTTGTGAGAGTTGTCTAAATTTCAAGGGTACCTTTTTTTTTTTTTTTTTTTTTTTTTTTTTTTTTTTTTTTACAAGATTAATGGGACAAAGCATCTGAAATTCGTAATTGGGTGGTATTTTCAATGCCAGAACCGCCTTTAAGGCGGAAAAGGATTGGCAATATTACAAACTGAGAAAGTCTTTACTATGCAATAAACATTTTTTTAATGTGTTGACCTGACAAGCAAAATTGGATGTATGATTAAAAATAAATAAATTTAAGTTAACTAGACAAAAAAAAAACATGAAATATCTTGGCTTAATGTTGTCTTCACATGAATAAAAGTCTAAGAAAATGAAAGATTTAGTTTATTTTCCGTTTTCCGTATTGCCTTTTGATTTGGTTCGTAACCCTTTGGTTAAACTTTGGAAATCGGTTAAACCTTACTTGGGAATTATGAGTTTAATCACAGACTTAAATAACAACTACAATAAATGCATTCGATTCTAATTTGTACGTATTTTGTAATAATTACAAAAAATAAAAAGACAAATAAATAAAAATAAATAATAAAAAAACATGTTTATATTAGATTAAAAGAAAAAAAATGCTTTAGTCGTTTTCTTTTGAAAATCCCACCGGAACAGAAAAACGTCGTCGTTCGGCGCAGAACATTGTAGAAGGTCTCTGTTGTTAGCTGCTGCAGGTCAGACCCGCGAACGTTTAATCAATTAAACCGCCGAGGTAATTCAGCCGTAGTTTCGCGTGTTTTTTATTTTAGCTGCATCGTCAATATCTTGGTATTTTGAAATGAGTGACAACGAAAAAGATTTTCGGGAGCAGGTAAGTTTTTTTTTTTTCATTATTACGAGATTAAAATAACCATAGTCGTGACGATACGCTAGCAACAGCTTGCTAGCTTAGCTACATTCCGCTGGTGTAACTCGTTGAATTGGTATGCATTCTTTTTTATTTTAAGCGCTTAAAGTCTGATATTTATTAGCTCTATTAAGACGTATTCTATTGAAACGTATGCACAACTGTTTTGTATAGAGTATATAAGCTGCACAGTTCTTTAATTTGTAAGGCGACACTTGATCCGCTTGCTAAGCTACACCATGCGGCCTCAATGTGTCGGAGAAATGTGACTCCGCCGCCGGAACTACTTTCACTTAACCTATTGAAGTAATTATTAAACGGCACCCAGCCATACAAAATAAGTACATTTAAAATATTACTGAGCTTTCTACACGTTCTGCTCGGTGCCAGAAAATGTAAGATCAAGATAGATATCGATTACATTAAGCTAAGTAGATAACGTGCAGCCATTTGTTGTTTTCTTGGATTTGTTGTTTTATTTCTTTGTTTTTAAACCATAAAAAGAACAAACCTACATGCCTTATCACCCTTGTTTGTTTTTTGTCAAGGTTGAGGTTGGAAGAAAGAAAAAGGCTGAAGACGTGTCAGATGTGAAGTTTTTAATGTTTGAAGCTGATGGTGTTGATGCATGCTAATGTATTGGATGCTGAACAGAAGCGATCCAGATGTGACCCCACTTCTAGTGTTGTAATGGCAGATGGTAAAAGGGGGAAGAGGAAGAGGAAAAAAGAAGTCAGAATTTCAAACAGAAGAAAGAAGAAATGAAGGGTTGTTATGAAGTAATGAAGTTATGAAGTTATGATCAGAAGTATACCTGGGTATGAGTAATTTCTTAACAACCTGCTATGTTGATATTCTGTTTCACCCTGTTTCTTTCTCCTTAGCATGCTTAAATTTATTTTCCCCTCTCTGTATCAGACACATCACTTATCAATCCCTCCATTCTATTTAAGCAATTTTTAACTCAGCTAAATTAATCTATACTTGAAGTATCTGTTGCAAAATATTTTAATTAATTTTTAATTATTAAATATTTTTAGTCTAAATCTGTTCCACACCATACCATGGTGAACTCCTTCTGGAAGGGGCATTCAGGAGGCAACCGCCATCTCCTCCTGTGCCTTTTTTATTTATGATTGATGCACTTGGCTGCAGGTCTTTGCTGATTGTGATGTATTGTCTGCTCAGGACTCTCGGGGTGGCTCAAGGAGTGCATCCCCTCGGGGCTCTGCAAAATCCACCAGCCACTCCCCAGCCCCCTCTAAGGATGGCTCTCGCCGTTCCAGGTCCAGATCTCACTCTCGATCGAGATCTAAGTCAAGGTAAAAAAAAAAAAAAAACTTTTTTTTAATGTTCCATATTGAAATGTTGATGTTCAATTGAGAGTTGCTTCTTTTTTTTTTTGTGTATGTCTCTTTTACAGGTCTCGCTCCCACCGAAGTTCTCGCAGGCACTACTCCCGCTCTCGCTCCCGCTCCCGTCGCAGACGGTCCAGGAGCCGGTCTCGTAGTTCAGATTACCGCCGGCGTAGGAGCCATAGTCGTTCCCCCATGTCAAATCGTCGTCGTCACATTGGCAACCGGGTATGCTGCTCATATTTTATCTGTTGTGTGTCAGTGGAAAAACGTGTAATTCCTTTTACCTGATAACTATTCAAAGGAGGGGGTGGTAAAAGCAAGTCCCCTTTTTTCCCCTTAAGTGATGTCAGATGTCTTAAAAATCTCTCCTATATCCTCTGCTTATATTTTAACAAGAAGGTTCTCAAGTTAGAAAGGAATAATGCAGTTATGAGAAACTTATGTTATTTTAAATTTTATGTTCACATTTTCACTCTTTTACACTCTCGCAGGGCAACCCAGACCCCAGCACCTGCCTCGGTGTGTTTGGTCTGAGTCTGTACACAACTGAGAGGGACCTTAGGGAGGTTTTCTCTAAATACGGCCCACTTGCTGACGTCAACATAGTGTATGACCAGCAGTCGCGTCGGTCAAGAGGTTTTGCCTTTGTCTATTTTGAAAATTCTGAGGACTCCAAGGAGGTAAGAAGCTGACATTTGGGGTTAGAATTGTAGTATCTGCTTGACCAGCACTTATCCACGCTGCACCCTCCTATTTGATTTATTGCTTGTGTTCTCTCAGTTGTAAGTCGCTTTGGAAAAAAGCATCTGCTAAATGACATAGTAGTAGTAGTAGTAGTAGTAGTAGTAATGTGTGCTGTGGTGCTGATGATGTGCCGTGTTCAGGCTAAGGAGCGTGCTAACGGAATGGAGCTCGATGGGCGCAGAATTCGAGTGGATTTCTCCATAACTAAGCGACCCCATACTCCCACTCCAGGAATCTACATGGGACGTCCCACATAGTGAGTTCTTGAAAATCCGGCCTATTAGTTCTTACATTACCCCTACCTTCTTTATTGCTAAATAATGTTACAATAACTGTTCAATGCTGTTTTTATAGTGGTGGTGGTGGCGGTGGCGGCGGCGGTGGCGGTGGTGGTGGTGGCGGTGGTGGTGGAGGAGGCGGTGGTGGTTCACGCCGAGTCTCTAGGGACTATGACAGAGGTTATGACAGAGGCTATGACAGAGGTTATGATCGGGACTATGATCGCTATGATGACCGGGAGTACCGATCGTACAGGTGAGTTTGTTGTACTCTAGTAATGCAACTGTGTTTGAAATTTCAGATCAAACTTAAGTATTTATATTAATAATTTTCAATGAAAGATTTCTAACCTGTGTAATTGAGTGTTTTTCCCCATTAAGGCGCAGATCTCCATCTCCGTACTATAGCAGAGGTTACCGCTCTCGATCTCGGTCTTACTCGCCACGTATGTTTGAACAATATTTCTACCAATTATGCTGCAAATGACACAATTGAGTCACTGAACTTCAGATTTGGATTTATGTTTAAATTAAAACACAGAAATGGATTTCTTATCACTACTTTTTTTTTCCCAGGTCACTACTGAGTGGAGGACAAAGTCATCATTATTTTTCAGTGCTTATTTTTTTTTTTTGTGTTGACCATTTTATATGTCAGTAGGAATTCTGAATATGTTCATGCATAACAACAAATAATGGTTAAAAAATTTACATGTTAAAACATTTCAAAATCAGAAACAATTGTGGAGGAAAGAGAAACTGGCCAACGATGTACTGCTTTCAAAAATAGAAAATTGGTTTCAGTGGAAATGAGGATGGGTGCGCGACAAACAGTATGTTCTTTATTTCCGTGGGGTTTTTATGTTTATTTTTTTTTGTTTGTTTTGTTTTCTCAAGTGGCAGACCAACAGGAATGAGAAATGCAACTTGTTAGCTTATTTCAAACTGATTAAATATGTGTTGAATGGTTATCAGGTTAAGCTTGACTGTATTATCTCCTTGGGATTTTCTGTCATTTTTTTACACTTATAATTTTTCATTTTTCTTTTCATGTAGGTGGAATTTTTTTAAATTGTTGCTGTCCTAGTTTATCCTCTGATAGATTTTAAATGCCATATCTTGTTTTGGTTTTGTTTCTGCCTCGTGAGAAGTAACGTTTTTTTGTTGTATATAAACAATAAAAAGAACCTCACAAAATATTTGGTGTTTTATTAACTTTGTTTTGTATACCACAGTAAGTTGCACAGAGCCAGCTTTTTTTTTTTTTTTCTCTTATTAAGCATTGGCAAACATCTTTCTGATACAGAACATTTTGCACTTACTGCACATTATGTCCTGTAGTGAAGTTTGTTTTTTTTTAATCAAAAATATGTTTTCTGGAGTTAAACAGTTGTAAAATGGCTATAATTTTATTTATTGATGTAGTTCACCTTGTGCTTACATTTATTGGATATCCATACAAGTTAACATTTTCAGTATTAAAACTATTCTTCCTATTCAGTATGAAAACTAATATCTAAGAATTACTGTCCTGAGCCAACATTTGATTAGGTGTTTATCTCCCCATAGCGACAATTGTTTTTTTGCAGCACGATGAATAACACGAAAGCATAAAATACAAACGCAAGACAAATTACATAAAACGCATTTCTCCAGGTACAGGTAGTCTGAAAGCCATACCATTGAGCAGCCTTGCAGAAGTAAGTGAAAAGCAATGGTAAATACTTAAATTCCTGTTACACTACACTGGTCGAGGGCCTGTTTACTCCTCCACTGGTCTGTGAAATTGTCTACAAATTTAAAAGTACTTTCCAAATGTCTTGGTCTTTAACCACGACTGTTGTATGTTCAGTTTTGTCTCTTATAAGAATGAGGTGGTTGAAAACTACACATCTGGAACTCTTGTTTGTATTATTGAAAATGTAGCTTGGGGTAAACTATACAGTGCACAAAAAGTAAGGAAATTTTGTAGATTATTTCTTTGTTGTAACCATGCTTCTTGAATGGTACACGTTATTGGTTAAAATGTTCCTCAACACGTGAAATTTAAGCGCTCTAGCGATGCTTCACGAACTATTTCAGTCATGGTGTATAGTAGGATAAAAATTAAATCTCATTTAACTGTATTAATAGTAAAATAACTGCAAGAACGAATATTAAAAACATGAGTTAGTTCCGTCTCTCCATCTGACCAATCAGCGAGGGGTGGCGTCACTTCCGCTTTGCTCTCCAACCTGCCTTTCCACCGAGCGGCTGGTGTGAGCGGAGTCACTCCACGTAGCTTACAAACTAAAAGGACGCCTAAAGGTAGCCAAACAAAGGGGTTTCCCCAACTTAATACCTCCTGCGCTGTGTTTAACGGAGGAAAGACAGAAATACGAGTATTAGCTGAGTCCGGTGTTGTCAGTGAGAGACAGAGAAGGGTGGTCCAGTTAGCCGCCAGCTAGCTGCGCTAACACGCCGTGTTTGAATGAACCGCAGCCGCTTCTGCACGTTTCCACGAACGCTGTCGGAGAAAAATCAGGCTCTTCGCTAGTGTTCAGACTTGAGCTCGACTTAAAGATGACACGAATGAAGTAAAAACGTGACGATACAGGTGTCACTGTGTAACCATTCTGTTTACATTATTGCAGATGCCCCCAAAAAAGACAGAAGCTCCAAAAGCACCTCCTTTAATTGGACGTTTTGGGACGTCTCTAAAAATCGGGATTGTGGGATTGCCTAATGTTGGGTAAATAACATGCTATTAACAGTGTGGCTTTTTACAAGCGATTTTGTGTGATACGCCTACATTTGGTTAGTTGATTACCACTGATTCTGGTGTGACCGTTGCAGGAAATCCACCTTTTTCAATGTGTTGACCAAAAGCCAAGCGGCTGCAGAAAATTTCCCGTTCTGCACGATCGACCCTAATGAGAGCAGGGTGCCTGTCCCTGATGACCGCTTTGAATTTCTGTGCCAGTACCACAAGCCAGCCAGGTTTGTGTTATGACGACGAGTTTCTTGACAGCTGGTTGTCATCTCCCCGACACCAATAAGCTCACCGGTGATCACTGTTTTCCGGTGTTTTGTCCCAACAGCAAGGTTCCTGCTTTTCTCAATGTCGTGGACATCGCTGGTCTGGTGAAGGGAGCTCATGCAGGGCAGGGACTTGGAAATGCCTTCCTGTCTCACATAAGTGCTTGTGACGCCATCTTCCATATGACTCGTGAGTACATCCAAAGGAGCAGAAGATTTGGGAAGCCATGCTGGAGCCATTCATGTTTTTTTTTTTTTTGTTTTTTTCTAAAGTTTGTTAATGAATTCAGTCCATATTCTGGTTTGTTCTTCCCCTGTTTCAGGATTCGTTGTGTTTCTGTTTTCTTATCAGGATGTCACTGCTTTTTTATTGTTAAGGTGCTTTTGACGACGAGGATATTATCCACGTGGAGGGCAACGTCGACCCAGTGAGGGACATTGAGATCATCCACGAGGAGCTGCGGTTAAAAGACGAAGAAATGATTGGTCCAATCATCGACAAACTGGAGAAAACCGCTGTCAGAGGAGGGGACAAAAAACTCAAACCTGAATATGTAAGTTGAGAGTTTGTTGTTCGGTTTTACATTTGACCCCCCTGTTAGAGACTTTGACATCAGATAACATTCTGTTTGTTGATTTAGGATATTATGATCAAGATAAAGAGCTGGGTCATGGATGAGAAGAAAGCTGTCAGATTCCATGACTGGAACGACAAAGAGGTAATGTCATGTTTTGTTTAATCTCGTACCTGGGTATTGTGTCCAATACTTACAAGACCCAGAATGGTGTTGTTGACGCAGAATAATATTGCACATGTGCTTTTTTTAAAAAATCTTTAGAGGCCCTGAGGTCAGATTTATATTATCAGTTCAGTATAACTCTTATACTCAAATAACATGCAAGACTGGTGAAATTGGTTTGAAACCATCATCGATAAATGTCTCCACAGATTGAGGTGCTGAACAAATACCTGTTTCTGACATCCAAGCCCATGATCTACCTGGTTAATCTGTCAGAGAAGGATTATATCAGAAAAAAGAACAAGTGGTTTGTTTGAGCTTCTTTTTTACCATGTTTCTACATTTTCAGAAGATTTATAATTTTTTTTTATCTGTTTGGCTTCCACAATAACCTTTTTTGTCTGTTTTTTGTTTTATTATAATTTTCAGGTTGGCTAAAATCAAAGAGTGGGTAGATGCCAATGATCCCGGCGCCATGGTGATTCCTCTGAGTGGATCTCTGGAGTTTAAACTACTGGACATGGAGGAAGAGGAGAGAAGTAAATACTGCGAGGAGCAGAAGACGCAGAGGTCAGACAAACAGCTGCTTTAAGAATCGATTTAATCTGGTTATAGTTTTATATTTTTTACCTATGCTAGTTATTATATCTAAGAAAATTTCTCCATCATGCAATGTGTATTTATTTATTCATTTGTTTGTTTGTTTTCTAGTGTTCTGACCAAAATAATAAAGACAGGTTATGCAGCGCTACAGCTGGAATATTTTTTTACAGCAGGACCAGACGAGGTGCGAGCGTGGACCATCAGGGTGAGAGCGTTGTTTCATGTACATTTGTAATATTTTTTTAATAGTATCTTTAAAAAAATAAAAAATACGCACACACACACCGGATGGCCCAGGCAGAAGGAAAAGACCCCTTTTGTTTTATCTTATTTGTGCCGTGTCTTTACCTTCCTTGGCTAGTTGACAGCTGACTTGAACACCTCTGACAGCCTGTAACGGTCTTCCTTACGGGCTGATTCATCCTTTGCGTGCAGTTTTCCTCCAGTGCCTGTTATGACTTTCTACAACACCAAATCACACAGCACTAATTTTGGCCTCCATCATGCACTTGATTCCCACCTCCCAAGGCAGTGCAGAGGTTTATCAGCCGTGAAACGAAATGTTATACAAGCCCTTCCATTTCCGTGTCTTTCACACAGCACACTGATGCAACATAAAGGCACTACAGAGGAGGATAAAAAAGTGGCTGTGTGAGCGGGACTACAGACATGTTATGGTTGTATGTCAAGTGAATGTGTTTGTTTATGCGGAAATTCTTAAGCCTAGTCTTCCTGATATATAGTAGATGTGATTTGACCTTTTCTGCTGCGTTGTGCTCCAACAGAAAGGTTCCAAGGCTCCTCAAGCTGCAGGAAAGATCCACACAGACTTCGAGAAGGGTTTCATCATGGCTGAGGTGATGAAGTTCAGCGACTTCAAAGAGGAGGGCAGTGAAAACGCAGTCAAGGTTTGTGGTTAAACTGAATTCATTTATTTTTCTGCACAACTGACATTCTATGTATAGACGATCCTATAAAAATACTTTGTGCAGTCATCATTTAACCTCTTTTTCTCAGTCTGCCGGGAAATACAGACAACAGGGCAGGAACTACGTTGTGGAGGACGGTGACATAATCTTTTTCAAATTCAACACACCCAATGCACCCAAGAAGAAATGACGGGACCAAGCAGCCGCCAGGGGAGTGATTCAGAATACAGTTTAGTCTAACCCCAAACAGCTGTGCTGGGTGTTGGTTTTCATTCTTCTCTTTTGGATTCAAGGGATAAACATGAGGTCCAAGTGACCACGGTTCTGTGGACAACAATCTCTTAGAATGACTATAATTTAGTAAAGCATCCAAATTTAAAGTTCTGTCATTTAATTGTTGGAGAAAACTGTTTCAGTATCTTAACGCGTCGAGGAAAAATAAATGTAAACAGAGTTGAATAATGTATGACAGACAGAAACAAAGTGCAAACATGCCTTTTCTTTTGAATTTTTGCTGAACATCAAACAAGCCTCATTGGTGATGTTATGTTTAATTATTTAAATCACAGAGCTCAGAGGCTTTTTCGGGAAAGGTTTTCCTCCTTCGTTGTATTTAAGTATTTATATTTACATGTTGCTTTCATTAACTGACAAGTTCTTAAATCCGGACGAGCCTCTTTATTAAAGGCAGATGTGATATGAAAGTGCTCAAATTTAGTATAAAGTAACATTCTCATATGTATTTTTTTTTTTCTTCTAATCTTTACCCTGTATTACACTATCTAATGCTATTCTCACTGAATTTATAATGACAAGACTGGGTGTTTACAACAAAAACGCTTTAAAATGTTCAACGTTCAGGAACCAATCACTGATAAGTTTATATTAAAGAGAATGAAAACCATCACTCCGTCTCACAGGGAAATGCTTTGCTGGGAGCTTGAGGGATATCGTTTTAGAAAGATAAAGGCAGACCTCGCTAACGATGCCGGGTCAAAACTGAACTGAAATGATGTTAAATAAGCTGCTTTTATTGACCTCCTTTGGTTTGGTGATTACAAAACTTGGTTGTAAGCTCTACCCTGCATAACAAGACAATGCTTTACTGTGGATCACCCGGACGGTTGGATTGAACAGTTTCATCTTCTCATGGCGTCCACACTGTGAACATCTTTATATTTACGCACCGCCTTGTCACATGTAGACAAACATGGAAACCGTGTTAGCTGAGGGGAGCAAAACGGTGAATAACGCCACCACCATCAATACGCATGTCAATAAAAGGAGGAAAAAGACTGTTGCTGCTTTGTGTGTTTTGTTTTCTATATAGTAAACAGGTTAGTGTGTGAATCCATGCAATGTGCATCAACATTTATAAAGCGCTCATAGAGCTTTTTTATAATTAAGTTGTAATTATGAGTTGATGGTGCGACAAAAAAAACAACCCGTGAGCTTTGAAAAATAAAAAGCTATAGAAAAAAAACATGTACGTGAGATTCTATGTTGGTCTCCAGTTTCCGCACGACCCTGATCCGGAAAAAAAAAGAAAAAAGAACAGGAGATTTAAAATGGATTTGGTTCCTGTAGCCAGTGGAGTTCACTGACTAGAGATGTGATTTTTGTTTTGCCTGTCAAACTCACCATCGCAGTGCTGTGTTCGGTAACATCTGTAGGGGCCAAAGATTTGATGCCATTGTGTCAGATACACTCAGATTTATGAACTGATCTGCAAATCAACATGACCAAGACACTAAAGGTCCCTACATCCACAGATGGTTACAGGGATGTGATTTTATTTTAATATACCAGTCTACATTCAAAATACCATTCTTTCATCTCTCTTACATTTGTAGGAGAGGAAATCCCATATTTGTTCTGTAGCCACATGTCACCACAAAGGTATACAAATAACTGGACCCACAAGATGGTTTTGGTGCAAAGAATATAATTTGTTCTTGTCATGACACCTTAAAACGAAGTAAAACAATGATGTACAATTCTAAGAGTCATACTTGAAATGCCCACCTCAGTGTACACGGTTGGATACTGTTTTAGTGTCAGAAGCTGCAGAGAAACGTACAAAGATGATAAACAAAATGCTGCATCTCATGCTGTAAAACGGGCCACTCTTGAAGCAGGCTGATCTACTGTTGTTTTTTGACAGTGTTTTCGTTTTACATGCATAATAGTCACCACTTTTATAACTTCAAAGAATTAAAAGATCAATGAATGAATAAGCAACCATTTCTCAATGCCTCACGGAAATTGTTATGCTGTTAAGTAAGAAACAAACAAATTACAACAACTTTCCAGCCGGTATTGATCGCGTTGTTTTTAATGAGAACAGACTGTTTAAATGAAGCCAAACAAACAAGTTTCAAAACCGACTTTCATCGGCTGTCCTTTGTCGTTTTGGAGCCTCCGTGAAAATCTGTTGCATTTATAGCACGTTACTAATGTGCAAATGATAACCTTATTGAAGCAGGGTGAATTCAGAATAACGCACGATTCCAGTGAAAACACCACAGGCGCACAAGTATCTCGGTTTCAACAACTGCATTCCTTTTCTGGACTCGCTCAATAAACAGGAAACACACGTCTGCAGACGAAAAAGACCGACGTCTCACTCGACCAGCGACGTGTCGACGGAACCGCGACTCGGCCAATGGGCGTATAGAAGAAGGGCGGGACATCCTGAAATGCGATGCAAATTCGACGGTCATGCCTGTTAGTCCCACCTTTTTGTGTTTCCCGCACCGTCAATCAAAATAGAAAAAAAAATCGACCCGATTTCAGCGATCAACGCTAGCCCGCCTTTGATAAAATAATCATGTTCGGAGTTTAACTGGTCCGCTGGCCCCCCCCCGGTTACTGCCGTTCACGCTATGACTGGGTAGCGCATCGGAGCTCGCGAATAATCGGTGAGTTTGCGGGAGCCGCGGCGGAGCGCGCTGCGTCTTTTTGTCGTTAGCTGCGCTGCTAAGCAGCTAGATATGGTGAGCTAACGGAGCTAGCCGCGTTAGCCTCGGAGTTCACAAAGTAAACAGTCTGAAACCCCGCTGCCCGGCCTCCGCCGCTCCGTCCCCGAGTCCGCGCCGCAAAGTGGAGCTTCGCAGTCTGCCCCCTTCGGACTGGACAGTTGTGGGATGTGTTGCGGGCTTTTCTGTGAGGCAGGAGTTGAAGACTACAGAGTTTTGCCGAGTTTCCCCCCCTCTCCCCGCGAGCGCGAGCGCTGCCTCTGAAACAAGGAGAAATGGCGTCCGCGGACGTGGACAGCAGTCAAAGCGAGTTTCTGCAAGCCGGCGGCGCGGCGGAAACCCAGGTATCCCGTCATGTTTTTTTTTTCTAGCCCGCTCGCCAACGATTTCTGGTTGTGTTTTTGAGAGCATGAAGTTCACACGTTTTACAATTTTGATGGCATGGGGTGAAAGCCGTACACTTCCTGTGTTCCCCCTCAATAACGGCCACCCACTTTACCCCTGTAAAACCCGCCCATAGTGGGTAGGACACTGAAATCAGTCACTTGGGTCGGCTCGCTGGAAGATAGCCGGTCTACCTTGGGTTTGGAGGATGCGTGGATGTGGGGATATCACAGCAGTAGCGTCCATAATCATAAGAGTGGCGTTCAATTGTGTTTTAATAGCCCACCCATCCCCCACGCCGCGCTCTCACCCATTTGACGGCCGGTTATCTTCACTGTTTTGTTGACTGCTTCTGTCACGTGATTGTTCTTTTGCATCAGAACAAACTGCATGACCCCCTAAATGCCCGTGCTTTACTTTTTCCTTTATATATTAGCACAGCCTCCCATGTTATAACTGGTTTACAGACAAAAGCCAGGCCTGTTCCGCCCTTCTTTGGGCTTATCTGGAACTAAGTTGTATTACTGTGATTTATTTGTTTTCCTTTTTTTTTTTTTTTTTTTTTTTAATATGAGCGTTTGGTGTATTCCCAGACAACAGACATGTCAGCCATTCAGCTGACGGGTTCGGACCGATGGGAAGTGTTGACTCCTGTCTCGGCTGCGAAGGAAGACCAAGGAGCCGTCCACATTCCAAACTCTGGGATTGTCACGTCCAATGGGCAGTATGTGCTTCCAATTGGGAGTCTTTCCAGTCAGCCCATTTATGTTACAGCATCTGGGAGCGAGGGTGCAGCGAACGGCGTGTCAGGCATTCAATATCAGGTGAAAAGAGACAGAAACACATTTAAGATGCACTTGGAGCGCTTTTCAAATGATTACACTTACACTTTTCCATATTTCTTTTAGGTTATCCCCCAAATACAAAATGCAGATGGTACAATTGCAGGATTTCCAACACAGGGATTGGATGATGGTACAGGGCAGATTCAGCTCCTCCAGGATGGGAGTCAAGGCAGCATAGGAATTAGCTGTGCCACATCAGCAACCACAGACCTGACGCAGGCGGGTCAAGTTCAGTCAATCCAAGGTGTCACTTTGGCTGGGGGTTCAGCCTACGCCGGAAACGTACCCGTAGGGCTTCCCAGCAACATAACATTCGTCCCCATTAACAGTGTGGATCTGGAGTCCCTAGGGCTGACAGGGGCTCAGACTGTCCCAATTGCAACGGGAGTAACACCTGAGGGCCAATTGATTATGAGCGGCCAGCCGCTGGAGAGTCAGGGCCAGGATGGTGTGGCCAAACAGCCGATGGTGACAGTGAGTGACCCCAGTGCCAACCAGGAGCTCTACGTGTCAACCACAACCACTTCTTCCTCCGGCTCCTCTCAGCTCCCTGAGACGATCGATGGCACAGGGGTTCTCACCCAGGCAACGGCTGTGTCTGCAGGCGTGACTGATCCTTCGTCCTCTGAGAACTACAACTCCCATAACCACCTGCAGCAAATACAGGTCAGCATGTGTTTTTTACATGTGCATATGTCAAGCATGTTTATTTTAGTAAGGATAAGTCCTAATATCAGTTTTATTTTTTTGCAAGATTTAAAGTGATAACAAAATCTGTTGTTGAGTTTTTATAGCGATAGCTTTGACATTCTTAAAAATTTGTCTTTGGTCAACGTAAAGTGCAGGTGATGAGCAGATTTGATTTTACCTCCTCGGTGGTTGTCAAGACTATGTCAAGTACTGTGTCTGATTTTCCTCTTGTGCTCTGATTAGTTTCATAGCTTTAAGCCAAATTTTTGTTTTTGTAGAAGTTTGTATGCAACTGTTCAACATTTTACACAATTATCGTGCATTAATAAGTCTCATAGTCAATTGGCTCCTTTTTTCATCCTAAACTCTTTTTTTTATGGCATCAACACTAGTGTCTACATTTCATATGGTCACCAGACATTTTGGTGAACGGTCCTATTAAGATATTTCTTTTATGTGGTCTGAAGTTAAAGTGTTTTGTTAAACACTTTTTACACAGTGTAAATAATAAAAATCTGTTGTTGGTCCTCGCTAGGTGTCCTCTGCCAATGCCACCACTATCTCACAGCCCATCCTGCAGCTGTCTGGAGACACTCAGGCCCAAGTAGCCCAGGTGGCTCAGGGCCAGGATCTAACTGCAGGAGCAGGTCAAACCCTACAGAGTGTGCAGCTAGTCAACCCAGGGACCTTCCTGATCCAGGCCCAGACTGTCACAGCTACTGGACAGATCCAGTGGCAGACCTTCCAGGTAGGGGGGGGGGGGGGGGGGGGGGGCTGCGTTTCGATGCAGCAAATTGCTAAAATGAATGTACAGTGAGTAAGATTTGGGAATGCTGAAATAAATACTTCTTTCAGGTTCAGGGTGTCCAGTCACTCCAGGGGCTCCAGTTGCCCCAGGGACAAGGTCAAGCACAGCAGTTGACCCTAGCTCCGGTCCAGACACTTCCAATAACCCAAACGGGCCAGGTCAGCCTACCCAACCTCCAGACGGTTACAGTTAACTCGGTGACGCAGTCTGGAATTCACTACACACAGGGAGAGGATGCAAGCAGTCCAGCTGGTATGGATACAACCTTCCTTAATGTACATTTCTCAGTTCACCTATTATTTCCTAAATGACAGACTTCCTCAGTCTCCTCGTTATCTTGCTGCTTCTCTCCTGGTTCAGGTATCCAGATAAAGGAGGAACCAGACTCGGAGGAATGGCAGCTGGGTGGAGACTCCACACTGAACCCCAGCGACCTCAACAACCTACGTGTTCAGATGGTTGACGAGGACATGGAGACACCGAGCGGGGAGGGCAAGAGGCTCCGCAGGGTAGCCTGCACCTGCCCCAACTGCAAAGAGTCTGGAGGAAGGTGGGTCATTCAAAACACACACTCACGCACATTACCCCTGCAGATGTTGAGCTCATCTAAATGTTTAATGGTCCACACATGTATGGCGCCTTTTAAACCTCCTTTTAGAAAGTGCTTTCCAGTTTGTGTCTCATTCACAAGCTCACCAAAGGCAACGTTGGGGTTCAGCGTCCTGCAGAAGATCAGCTGCTTTGCATTTAATCACTTCGTGGTTTTCTCTTTGTGTCACAGAGGCTCAGGCATGGGGAAGAAGAAGCAGCATATCTGCCACATCGTTGGCTGCGGGAAGGTTTATGGGAAGACGTCTCATCTGCGAGCTCACCTGCGTTGGCACAGTGGAGAGAGGCCCTTCGTCTGTAACTGGATGTACTGTGGGAAGAGGTTCACCAGGAGCGACGAGCTGCAGAGGCACCGGCGGACGCACACAGGTGAGTTCATCGTTCTGACTTTCTTTCTGGAGGCTCTATTTGACCGTCTATGACATTATAAACAAAGTTACACAATTTATTTATTTATTTTTTTGCCAAAAGACTTTAATGAAATGATCTCAGAGAGGATGTGTGTATGTACACCTTTCATCATCAAATTACCAGTTCTTTACTTGGGACCTTTACTTTAACTTTACTTAGCACTCACCACACAGAAAAACACATGAATGAAGTTTTATTGTATTTCCCTCTCTCTGCTGATGGTACTGATGTTTGTTTGTTTTTTTTGTTGTTTTGTTTTTTTTTTGTTTTTTTTTTAAAAGCAAAATCTTGACTTGAAACATCTGTTGATTTGGTTAGTTGGTTGACAATCTTTAAATAACACACTGCAGATAGGACCATTCCCTGACTTGGCATTTTGGCAGGTTGAGCTTGTGAGTTAAGGGACAAGTACTGGGCTCCTCCTTCTTCAGGAGGCCCGGCTAAAATCTGGTTGATTGATAAAAGGAGCTGCTCGTCCAGCTACGGAGGGTCTGGTATCATTCAGTCTGTGTTCAATTCTCTGTATGACTGTTGTCGGCTGTTTTTAACTGGGCATGAGGTCGCAGACCTCGTTTGTTGGGAGTGACAGGCCGCCCTCCATATTGGGATGTTTGTGATGCAAGCGGTTGGTTTTAGTCTTCTGTCCTTTTTGGAAGACATGCCGAGGTACCTTCAGCGACTTTTAAAAGTCCAAAGGCTTCCTCAACCTTTACGGTTCATGTGGCATTTATGTCTGACTGGTGGGACGTGAGATTGGCCTTTAGTACAGACTGTCTCGATCGGATGCTGCTTTTTTTTTTTTTCTTTTTTTTTTTTTTAACTTGTGAATGGCTAAATTAAAAGATGTAAACGAAGACTTGATTTCTTTTGAGTTACAACAGCCAAACATGCTGAGAGAAACCCAGTCTGCCATCATATCCCATCATTACAGACTACACAGACATTATTGGTGTTCCTCAGCAGGGAAAAAACAGCAAAGAGATGTTGTCTAGGAACAGGTTTTCCCTCGATGGGTGGTTGAGATGATCGGAGTGGTTTGACGAGTAGACCAGCTCACATCTGTGCAGCAACATTCTGACCTTATGGATGCTGTTTGATAACATAAATACATTCCTAGAGGGAGGTAAAAAAAACATGTCAGTTAAATTTTAAAAATGTCAACAGAGAATATAATATTAAATGTAGTAAATAAATTCATTGGATAAATGTTAATTATTGCACTTTTTTTTTTTTAATAATTCAATTATTCCTTTCAGAGGACTTTTATTTTTGTAATTCCACATATCTTTATTTCCATAAAATAGCATACCTCTACAGTATAAGTATAGCACATTATTGCAAACTACACTACCATGTGTATTGGTTTTTGTTAACATGCAATAAAAAGTATAACAGGAACACGTCCTCCTGTTAAAAGAAATACATCGTGAACGCCTCTCGTTAGTCGGCATACCCGTTTCCTCTGCCACCCGTGGCGCTGTGACCTTGTCTAAACGCACCAGTGTGTTATAATCCACCGAACCACGCAGTGTTCGTTTCTGAGTTCTGTTTCGTTGTTGGAGAAGCTGCTGATTTAGTGACTTTTAGGACAAATGTCCCTGCTTTTTGGTACTTTTCACCAGAATTTCTACTGGAAGGAAATGTGGAATTAAATACCCCATTTTTTTCTTTTTAATTAGAAATTTTGGTGCATGCTGTTCTTTTGTCTATATGCATCTATACTGTTTAGTTATATTTTTATATGCATTTCTGTGTATTTACCGATGCGATTATGACTGAAAGAACGTTTAATTTAGGCATGGCCTTGCATGTTTAGGCTTTACTTTATTAATGTGGTTTCTGGGTCTGTGCCAGCATCGCCTGGTCTACCGCTTGTGTGGGTGTTTCTCGTGACAATACTGGTGTGAATCATCAACTTTATTTACTGCCACTGGCAGTCGGGAAGATCTGAAGTTACTGAGGTAACTACGGTTCCCGGTGTCCCAGGGCACCAAGGAGCTTTGCAGGGTGAGACGATTCTTGGGAGAAGCAGTCTTCCTCGTGTTATTTATTTATAGTGGAGATGTCAGGCTCCTTGCACATATATGACTTGATTACATAAGAAGGTTACCTGCACAGAGGATGCTTTCATTTAGTGTGTGTGTGTGTGTGTGTGTGTGTGTGTCCTCCAGTGGGCTCTCCCCTGGGTGGGTGGTGAAGTTATGTCATCCTGGGGGGACTCAACTGAGGTTGTTCAGGCATCTGGTTAGGCCGTGTCCCTGGGGGGGTGTTTTGGGGATGTCCAACCTGGTGAAGGCCCCGAGACAGACTACGGACACACTGGAGAGATTTTAGTTCCGCTGGCCGTCCTGGATGAATTTGAGGATGTAGCTGGGGAGAGGGGAGTCTGGTTATGCTGCTTCCCATGCGGTTACAGAGTTTGAGCTACAGCTCTAATCCATGTTTTCATGTCTGATTTCACTGAATGAATGACCGTCATAAATAACCACACTGATGAGCAACGTGACGCCTTCCGTTGTCCCTGAATCCCGTCTCACATCTGCGTTTTGACCCGGCAGGAGAGAAGAAGTTTGTGTGCATGGAGTGCTCCAAGAGGTTCATGCGGAGCGACCACCTGGCCAAGCACATAAAGACTCACCAGAACAAAAAGGGTGGGGTTCCCTCGTCCACGTCTCCGCCCACCACGGACGCCGTCATCACTACAGACGGAACCACGCTCATCCTCCAGACCACCGCCACCACTGCCCATGACCTTGTAGCCAATCAGGAGATCCCTCTGCAGCTGGTCACCGTGGCGCCTGGTGAGGTCATGGAATGAGGGAGGCGGAGGGGGGAGGGGTGGGATGGGGTGAGGTGGCTTTTCTGAGAAGTGGCCAATCACAGGGACCTCTTGGGCTTTTTCTTCCCCTCTTACGTCTTTTTTTTTTTTTTTTTTTTTTTAATATGGATATATACGTAAATATATATGACAAATATATATATATATATTTTAAGTGAGAGTTATCTTGACATTTGTTTTTTGCAGTCTTTTTATAGGGGGGCAAAAAGAAATGACGATAAATTGTGGTTGCTATGTACACAAACGTAAACACACAAACAAAAAACAACACTCAAAAAACCCATGAATTCTCGAAACGATGAAATGCCTTATTTTGTATGATACTCTTGTATAAGATGCTGGAGGTGCATGTGAGTTTGTTTTTTTTTTTTTGTTTTTTTTTTTAAGCTTTTCAGATAATGTAACGGATAATGTCATGGAGATAAATGTGTTTGCGACAGAGAGAAGAACCTTCTGGGGACTGTGTTTTAATCATGTGCGGGTTCTGGCTACACCGAGCTCTGTTTGAAGCCGCGCAGCCGCCGTCAACCGGCGCACCAGTTTTAATGAACGGATGGAATCGTTTTTAAAGAAATCGGTCAACATTTCATTTGACAAGCAGCTTCTTGGCTCAAGTTCACCCAAAACCCGGGAAACAAGAACGAGACCAATATCTAGTGATACCGCAGAAGTAATTAGTCGACGTGTCCCATCTTGGTAAACGCGTTCGAGACAAACCGCGTCAGGCCGCGTCCTCGTCTCAGCACGAAACCTAAAAGCTGGGAATCTTGCTCGGTCTCTCCTGTTCCCGTTGAAAGTAGTTAACAGTGACCTCACATACAGGCATGACTTGAGACAAGAAAGTAAACATATTTTAACTTTTCCCTTTTTAATACACAGTAGTTTCACTTCATCGTTGACACTTTGACGGGCCGTTGAATCCACGCTGCACCGCTACAAACAGAGCGCAGGTCACGCTGGTGGTCAGAGGAGGGCGACAGTGCTGCTGTAAACGGTTTCCACGTCAGTGAGGATGGAGACGAGAGAAAAAGAAAAAAAAAACGGATGCAAGCCGCTCTGACGAAGAGCAACTTCTTCCAGCATCTGGTCAGGCTGCACAGATTGTCCCGTCTATCCTCACGAGCACGCCGTCCGCTGTGCTTCTTCACATATTTAAAAAACAAAAAAAAAAACCAACAAAAAAAAAAAAGACTGTTTTACATGTTTTTGTTGGGAACTCACCCTGTATCGCAGTTGTTTTTTTTTTTTGTTTTGTTTTGTTTTTATATTTCATATGTCTTGCTACCAATCTGGGTGTCGTCTAAAGCAGAGCCACGTTGACGGTGTAGTTTTGAAGTTTTCAGCGGCCGTTCCTGAAATCCTGCAGGAGCCGGGGGGGGAAGCGGATGCAGCGATCCGGCAGCTGAAGGCGTTCTCGTCATCCAACATTCCAGTTGGACACCAAACTATGTGGGACTGGTTTTGCAATAACTGCTCTGTTGATGTCACAAGGAAAACAATCATGCCATTGTTTTTTGTTTTGTTTTAATTAATGTAACCCTTTTCCTTGGTTTGTCATGTTTGTAGCATTCATTTACATGTATATTATCTTATTTTCACATTGTTTATAGAAGCCATTACTTAGTTATCTGAATTTGTTGTATCAAAAACTTTTATTTTGATTTTTTTTCTTTTTTTTTAAGAATTGATGTAAAAATTGAATGTTACCTTTTTGTAAAACCTTTTTTCAAATGGATCACAATAAAAGTCTTGAAACCTTCCAGTAGGAGAGTTCGTGGTGGAAACGAAGCGTTAAATCTGTTTAAAGCAAAAGGATTATTTTTTTTTTTCTTTTAGGCTCATCGGATCACCAAAATGTGACAAAAAGTCTGCACAAATAGAAGTTCAGCCTTCAGATTGAGTTGTGGCTCCTCAGTAAATTAAAATATTCCCATAAAGACTTGATTTGGCTGCTGAGAAAAGTCATATTAATAATTCTCCGTCCCTTTCAATGAGCTGTCAAATAGTTCCAGTTTACTGGTCCAGTAGACAAAGTTCTTCCCAACACCAGAGGTCTGACTTGTGCTCAGCCACATCTGGAACCAGAATCAGTGCAAACTAACAGGCCGACATCAATTACAGAGAAGGAAAAGAAAAAAAAAAGTCAAATGTATATTTGCAACACAAAAGTACATTCTCATTGCTTGTACCCACATATACAGAAAAACCTAAAAAACAAAAAACAACCCAGCATTGTTTGAACCAGCTCGCACCGGTTATGGTCAGTCTGTTAGTGGTTCCATGTGAGGAACCCCTTCATGAAGCAGACTCTTTAAACAGAGCCTGGTTCTGAGGCTCGTCGGGACGACCAGCGGGTCCTCATAACTCCGAGTGAGCATCTGACAGAAGGAGGAGAGAGAGAGAGAGACATCAGTGCGGTTAAACGCAGATGCGGCGGTAAAGCGAGCGGGCGGCCGCGACCGCTGTACCTGCCCTCTGCTGCTCATCTGTGTGGCTCGCTCCCCGCTGGACTCGCGTCTGTAGGCGTTTTATCTCCTGGTCATAGTCGGTCCACTCGGCCACGATTCTCACCGCAGCCTGCAGTTTGGGTTCCTTGGTCATTGGGTTGTTGCACTGTCATCGAGAGGAAAAATACGTCGTGAATCTGAAACCAAGTGATGCCCCTGATTTGTGCTCATCCGTTGTCACTTTTCAGAGGACGCGAATGCCACAGTCGTGGTTGGTGAAACCATTTTTTATTAAATAACTGCGTTTCCTCCTTTTAAATTACTGACACCAGAAACTACCCACGTGACCCCGATCAAAGTTCTCAACGGCTTGAAGTCGTTTCAGTGCTGTTCAGAAACGTTTTTAACCATTAACGCTGCTTGTATTTGATTTTAAAAGAAAAGACAAGAATGATGCACTTTTGGTCCTCAGATTGTGAAGACCTCCTTTGTTCTTGGCAGAAAGGCTCCAGTTCCTGTGAAGTCTCGGGCTGTCTTGATCCTGAGACGGCCACTCCAGAACCTTCACTTTTCCCGGCTGCAAGTACACTTGTGTTTTGGATCATTTTCAAGTTGAAAGCCAACGCGCAGCTTCTGCGGTTTCCTGCCATATTTTCCGACAGCCTGCTGGACTCGTCTCCGGTGAACTGTGCCTTTGTAGCATCAGAGATCCACCTCCATGGTTCACAGCTGAACTCCTCATCACAGGCCTGGTTGACTCCTCTCCAAATGTGCCGTTTATGGTTCAACCGTGGTCTCAACACTTCGAACACCAGTCTCCCAGACGTTCTGTGGCTGGTCTCCATACTGTACTTTACTGTAAGTGAGCTGGCCTTGTGGCGTCGGCCGGTAGGTAACAGATTCCAAATGTATAAAAGGTTTTATTGTTATCGTTACGGAGGGGTTGATCACAGCATGAGCATGCTTACACTTCTTAAAAACGGAGAAACAGAGAAGAGGCACCTTGAAATCTTTTGGATTGTTGAAAATGAATAAAACTAAGTTTTTTTTATTTTCTCTTTCTTTCTTTCTTTCTTCTTTCTTTCTTTCTTTCTTTCTTTCTTTCTTTCTCTTTTTTGATGGGAATCACTTAATATATATATATATAGTATAATAATATATATAATTCCTCAAAATTAGCTTGATTCCCCTCTAGTGGTCATTACGATGTATTGCAGTTCCTTTAATTCCTGCTGCAACTTTAACCAGAAAAACAAACAAACAAAAACCCCCCCAACTGTGTTGTAAAATGTGCAGCAGGAACCGTTTAGTTTTGCCCTGATTACGTCATTAACCCCGACACAAACACACAGGTCGTCTGTTACCAGATCTATTGTCTTGGCGCTCTTCTTGGTGCTGTCGTCGCACCAGGTCTCGCACCACAGCCACTCCTGAGGCAGAGACTTGATGGGAACCTGGTGGATCATGTTGTTGGGGAGATCCTGGACGAAGGGAAAAAAAATGTAATTAAATTTAAAAAAAAAAGAAGCAGAGTAGAAACACACAGCACTGAAGGTACAACACCAGGAAAGTATATCAAAGCTTCGGAGCAGAGTTTGATTTGTAAAAGTTTTCAGAATCAACCAAAGGTGATCGTTTATGCGGCAGCAACCTAAGCGCTGCCTTTACGTTTCAGCTGTGAAGTGATGCCGTCACAACCGGTTTTTTAAAGCTGTGCAGGTCTTTACGTTCAGTGAAGTTAAAGTTTGTGATCACATTCGTCAGAAAAATCAACAAGTAAACAGTGAAGATGTGAGGAAAAAGCCAACAAACATTTCACATTACAGACAGACTAAATAAGGGCTGAGAACTAGTGAAATAAAACAGGTAAAGGACTGTAACCTGCATCACGTAAGAGAATAACCCTGAAAAAGGCAGCAGGGGAGCCGCGAGTCACAGACCTGGTCCAGGTTGGACAGGCTGTTGGGGTCCTGGCTGAGTCCCTGGTACTGTCCTCTGAGTCTGTCTCCAGCAGCTATCTTCCTGAACTTCTTCAGATCCACCACGTACAGGGCGCTGCGGAGTCACAGGGACACACGTGCCACCGAATGTGAAGTAGACGGAGCGTCGCGGGGACTTCAAAAGTGCTGCTGAGCCTCGGTTGTTGCAGCTGACGGAGCAGCTCGTACCTGATGTGGTACTTGCGTCCGGCGAGGTGGCTCGCCCAGTAGCCGGACTTCCAGAAGCGGTAGCCGTCCATCTCCCTGCGGCTCTCGCAGAAAGGCGTGTAGCCGTACGGCGCTCCCTCCAGGTCAAAGTCACGCAGCTCCTTCAGGTCCGTGCGCACAATCTGAAAGAGCAGCGCAGGAACAGTTCATCCTGCCACCAGAGGCTCCTTTTTGTTACAATCATCAAAACACTGATGAATTATTAAAACACAGATCAATTCTGACTGTCTGAACGTCGGAGGTGGAAACAAAAGTTCACTGATTTGTGAGATAACGGTGGGTAAGCAGTAACTAATATCCCAGAGTGTACACAGCCGATACTCCTCCATGAAACTTCAGCTGTTTCAACACAAAGTTAAGTTTCTTCTTTGACGCATCAGCAAAAGAGGCAGTAAAAGAGAAAAGACTGTTTGCACAGCCGACCTGGTCAGCATCCACGAACAGGATCTTGTCGACGGCGAGAGGGAACAGCACGTCCAGGAAGAGGATCTTGTAGCCCCAGATAATCCTCTGCTTCTCGGTCTGCTGGTGCAACCAGCGGGGCCAATTGTACTGGACCAGCTCATACTGGAAGCCGTACTCCTTCGCCATGCGGGGGATGAAGTCCTGCAAGGTGGCGACGAACAAAGACAAGACGGGCACGCCGAGAGACACGGAGAAGGTGAAACCAGTCAGCAAGAGTTATGAAACCGACCAATCACCGACGGCGAGACAAAGTCCCGCAAAAAAACCCCAAAAAAAGTAAAAACCATCAGGGCAAGAAAAAAAAAATCCCACCTTAAAAGTTGGGGACAAGTAGTTCTTCAGGAACCAAAACTTGACTGGAGTTTTGGTGTTTTTAAGAACCGACAGCATCATAATCCTGAGAAGAGACGAGAAAAAAACAAAACAAAGACGAGTCTTTGTACACGTACGAAGTACGGAGTCAGTTTAGTGTTAGTGGATAAAATCCCCACCTGAGGAACCGCTCATACAGATGCCCCGAGGCCACTGAGAAGATATTGATCACGTTGTCTTTCTCCTGCTTTGGTTCCTCTGCCTTCCCGCCTGTGAAACCTCTGAAACACAAAGAGAAACTCAACTTTTTTTTTAAAGGATACAACAGCCACTTGATGCAAACTGCTCAGCGTGTTAACAGAGTTAATAACTTACACGTGGAACAGAAAAAAGCCTAAATCAAGAAGTCACTTTCCGTTTATTTACCAGCTCGAGCCTAATTTGATCCGAGACGCACCTGGTCAGAGATTTCCAGAAGCCAGTGTCATTGTCTTCGTTCCCGTCACTCAGCAGTTCCTCGTTGAACTTGTCGGGCTTCTTCTGGACCTGATCAATAAACAGTTTCAACACAGTTATTTGAACATGTTGCATGGAGAAAAAAAAAAAAGAATAAAATAACATGATGTATAACCCTCATATCAACTGTGTAAAATGTAATGAAAAAAAAACACAGATTTTATTTCCATAAGAACATTAACAACATATCAGATGATGAACTGAGAGATTTTGCCATTTCATGGAAAATATTTGCTCATTTTGAATTTTTATGGCAGCAACAAGTCTAAAATAAGTTGGAACAGAGGTAATGAAATGCTGCCTCTGGGCAAAACCGGGAGGCTCTGAACATACCACCATCTAAGGTGTAGAAGATCATCCAACGATTCAGAGAATCAGGAGGAATCTCTGTGCACTGGGGACCAGGCCGAGTCAAGTCACAACCGGATGCTCGTGATCTTTGGCCCCTCGATGCTCAGTGTTCAAAACGGAGACGGACATCCCTGCGTGGGCTCAGGAACTCTTCAGAGATTCCCGTCTGTGAATGCAGTTCACTGTGTAAATGAAACACTATTTCAATGAATTCTTGGAAACTGTGGACGCCGTGTCCTGCAGACTACAGAGGAGAGTTATCAGCACTTCGGTGAAAAGTCTGCACCTCTGTTGCCGTGGGGTTGCTTTGGTGTCAGTGGGCAGCTTAAACATCTGGAAAGACAACCGCTCAAAGGTACAGAGAGGTTTTAGAGCAATACGTGCTCCCATACAGACAGCATGTCCTTCAAGGAAGGCCTTGCATATTTCAGCAAGACGATGCAAAACCTACACACTACATCCACGACAACAGCCTGGCTTCACGGGACAGGAGTTTGGATGCTGAACCGGCCTGCCCGAAGTCCAGACATTTCAGTAAAAGAAAACGTTAGGCGTATCATTAAAAGCTGAAATCCTGCATCGGACGCGGATTCGCTTCCTTTAGTCCAGCTACTGGTCTCACCTCCCAGACTACAGATGGCTGTAAAAAGAAGGAGAGACGCCACACTGGTAAACATCACCCTGCTCCAACGTTTCTTACATCAAAATCAGCTAATATTTGACATGAAATGGCAAAATGCCTCAGTTTCTACACTTGTTCATGTGCTACTGGGGATAAAATATGGGTTCATGCGATAGGAAAATCATTAAATTCTCCTTTAGTTTCCATTTTTCAAAGCAAAACGTTTCAACTTCACTTGAACTGGGGTTTTACTCTGCAGCGTTCACGATACATAAAAGGCTTCTTTGATTATACATCATATATTCAGATTATTCCTTGTTAAGGCGTTTTGATCTAATGTTGAATAAAGTCTCTTCCCCTCTTAAAGATGTATGGGATTGTGGAGAAAGTGTCCAGTCTGGAAGTTCTCCACTCCGGGTTCCCTGGATTCATGTGGAGTACAAACCGATAAAGCCGGCGAACAGCGCGGCCACCGGGTGGTGAACTGACCTTCACTTTAATAATTCTGCTCTTGAAATTGTTCAGCACAACTACGATGTCATCCGAGTCTGCAGGGGAGTCCGTGCCATCATGACTGCACAAGAACAAGAGGAAAAAAAAGGTAATAAAAGCATCAGTACAGAGAGTTTATGACTAGTTGCTGGATCTAGTACCACAGAGCACCGGCTGAATTGAAAATGAATAAAACACTTCATCTCGCTGTTATAATTGGACAAACTCTCTACACTGTTCTCACGTGTAAATCTTGTAGATTTCATCAGAGCGTCCTTTCCTCAGCCTCAGCATCCAGGCACCGGGGTTGGCTTTAAGCTGAAAGTAACCCTGCAGAGCCAAGCAAAGGGGGATTTACAGTCTGCAGCTAACAGGTAACTCAGCTGATTTTCTAAGCAAGATTAAAAACAAACAAAAAAAAAAAAGCAAATTCTTTGAAGAGATAACTCACCAAGTTTGCCATGACGATAGTGTCCACGATGACCGGCTCGGAGACGGTTCCCAGGGTGAACTGGAGGCCCCGCGGAGGCTGACCTGAACTGACGTCAAAGCAGTGGCCCTCCAGCAGAAGATGCTCCAGCTCGTACTCCGCCGCCACAATATTCTCCACCTGCAAACGCAGGAGTGCAGCCAAATTAAGCGTAGAGAGAAATAAAGTGGCTTTATAAAGTAAAGTTCAGTTTACTACTTTCAGTTTGAGACAGGAAAATTCCCATTTCAGATCATCCGTCTCGGAAGTGCTGAGCAACAGCTGAGTACAAGCAATCGTTCAGATACAAAACTGAAAAAACAAAAACAGACTGTGCTCAGCGCAAACCGGACGTTTCAGCTGAAAACGCAGCGCCGTGTCGACTGCTGCTTCTTATGACTGAAACGAGTCTTCGTGGATTAATCACTTCATTCCAAAGAAAGTCTGATAACAGTACTGAATTTAGGGCAAGTTGAACAATTCTGCAGCGATTAAACGGCTTCCTCTGGCAGCAGGACGGAGCACTCTGATTAAACCTGATAAATGACGGCTCATTCGTGGTCCCCGTGAGTCATCCCGACGTACCTCCTCCAGGTAAATGTTATCCAGATCGTAGCGGGTGCGCACTGACTCCACCATCCAGTTCTCGGGGGTGTTGAGGTTCAAGGTGAAGAGCGGGGACTGAGGCATGTCCAGGAACTTGGCCATGGGGCCAGGAGAGAAACTCCCATCCGCCTGAAAGACCACCTCTGGCTCCAACACGTAACGGTAGAAACTGAAGACGACACAGAGGAGTTGGAGCCACATTTAAGACCCCACCATTGAAAGTACCAGATTTTATTATGTTGTTATAGGTGAAACCTTAGATTTAAGTTTTAGAAGTGCCAAATGTGGCACTTATCTCATAAAAATCCTCACACAGCCTCGTGATCTTTGATTCTTTACCTCAAATACACCAAAAAACATGAAATCACAGTTGTGCAGTGGTGGAGTAATGAGGGCGCGAGAGGTCAGCTCACCTCTTCAGGGGCATGTCTGACAGCTTCGACTGGCAGTTCATGAAGACCCGAAGGTTGACGTTTACCAGCTGCTTCAGAACCTACACAGTGTAAAGAAAAGGAGATGTCAGAGAGAACAAAAGAGAAGAGACGGGACCAGAACAAAGTGGATGAAATGTCGACAGACCAAGAGGAGACAGAAGCAGAGGGATCATCGAATCTCCTACCAATAAGAGTGGAGCCAGTTTCTGTGCGTCCCTCGTTACTGGATCCACTACGGCTACAACGTCGAAGTACACGTCTCCCTCCTTGGGCCGGATTTTAACAGCGCTGCCAACAAACAGCAAATCGGTGATCAAGTCAAGCGAGAAATGAATAGAAATAAAACATTTTCCAGATTTCTACGAAGAACGCACCAGCATTACTGGTTCGTTTGATTGTTTTTGTAGGCATGACTTGGATTCTAAGTAATAACAGCAGCCAAACTGTCCCAAATCTCCTAAAGGTAGTCCAATATTTCAAACAAAAAGAATGGACGGTAAAATCCTAACAGCACGAGTGACTTTTCAAGTTTACCTGTAGCGGTCATCTGCAAAGCCGTAGTCCACCCGAGCTTCTCCTTTAGGCTGAGAGGAGAGCAGAGCGTCCACCTTCATCACGAGGTCACTCGCCCTGACAGAGAAACGCAGCTTCAGCATGCAACAACTCAGCAGCTCACTCTGGAAACGCTCATCTGTGAGGGTCCTGGAGGAGCCTGAAGCGCTCAGGCTCTGTACAAATAAATCAATACAAGTAATAAGAACAATACCTGTCCTCCTCGATTCCGAACTGCTGTACTTTGGTTTTTATACGCTCTCCAGATGTTTTCAGGATGATGTTCTCCAAAAGCAGGAAGTCGTCCTGGTTAAACACCTCCTCCTCCTCCAGCGGACCTATGATCTACGAAGACCAAACTATTATGAGCAACGTTTTTGGACGAGTTGGAGTCGTATAAACCAGCAGAAACGGTCGTGACTCACTCGTCCGTTGCTGATGACGGCTCTCTGCCCTTTTTTCAGTTTGAGCACGTCTCGGCAGTAGGCCACGTGGGAGAGCAGGAAGTCAAATTTGAGGCCTTCATATGCACTTTTGAACAACGACAAATCCATGCCCTGAACAGAGAGAAAAAAAACTATTTATGAAAGGACAAATGAGGTGCAGGAACGAAGACTGCGGCGTGTCGCAAGCTTTCCAGACAACAAAAACCCTGTAAATCATCTTTCCGTGATGATAAAAGTCCGTGTGTGACAACTCCTCACCCCGACAGCAAACTCCCCCACATCGACACCCCTGTCCACGGCTGCGGCGGTCTCCTCCTTAGCCATCTTGGTGATGAAGTTCTTGGCGTTATTGGCAGACTGTGTCTGCATGGCGGCCCAGATCGCTCTGGCCACACGGTTGGTCTCAGCAGACGGATCCGCCGACGGGTTGTTGATCATCCCCAGGCGCACGTTGTTGCTGGTTTTCTGTTATGTAGCAGGTGAAAAGTTCCACGTTAGGCTTCCCCACATTGAGATGCGACGACAACCTCTGCACAGCTACAATAATCAGCCTCAGCAGATTTTCACACAGATCTGGAGACATTGATCCAAGCTGACTTTGCTGTTTTAATAACATTTTTTCAGTTTTTCTTTAACTGAAAAAAGCAGTCAAAGTAACAGCTTGACAGTTTTTACCTTCTCTCCTTCATGTTGACAACTGATATTCTTTTTATGTTTGTAAACATGTCAACCCGTATAAACATGATTTTTAACAAATAGTTCTATTATTTAAGAGTGATTGTTAAAGGTTTCGCACCATGTGTCTGATGGCATCGTAAAGCAGCTGACGCCCCGACGGCTTGTCAAAGTCTCCGACCACCCAGAAAGTCACGGGACGGATGTATCCATCGTCTGACAAGCACAGAGGAGGAAAGAGGAAATGTAAGAGAAAGGAACAAGGGTTTTCTTTCTTCCAGCGGGAAAAAGAAAAAAAAAGCACAGCTGCTGAGCAAAAAAGTTGTAATAAAGTGTTATAAAATTAGTAAATCCTTGTTAACGCCATAACGAAATATGAATCATTTAATGCCAGTTCAGAGATGATTATTTTATACAAAACTGTGAAAATGGAAGTGTGGAAGTTTCTGAATGATAGCAGATGTTTGTTTTTGTTTCGATGGTCTGGTAAGACTCACAGCAGGTCCACCCACAAACTGGACTTGACTAATCCAAGTATTCTCTAAAATGACAGTACGTACATGCATCTCTTTAAGAAGCAGTCATATTAAGAAAAATCTGAATCTTTAGATGCCTATAATTATGTTCACAGTGATCGCGTAGCTGCAAGACGACAGAGTTTTGCATTAGAGGATTTAACTTTGTCTGAGTCCATCTGATTCGCCCATCGATCCTGTTGATGCAGCTGCACGTTTTCCTTCTGCTTCTGGAAACAGGTCCTGTCAGATCCTCTCCGAGCACTGAGCACTTCTACCCATCTCTCATCGTTTTAAAAGGGGCTGGTACAGTTAACCGTCATCCGGCCTTTCATCTGAGCTGATCAGCTCAACTTCACCACACCAACTGAGACGTGCACCTCTCAGCGCACTTCTGCGACACCCGTTTATAGTGACGTAAAGGACACGAGTCACGTGATTTTACAGGAAACATGTTTGGGATATCAAGCATACATCCAAATGAGCCGTAAAACTGACAGTAAGAAACAAAAAAGGAACGCACTTAGTCGACTTTAACAGACCCTTCTCTAGTTTGTAGCCGTTATCCATGCAGGTATTGAACGACCTCTCATGCACGCCATCAGAACAGCCAACGCTGACTTACACGTTTTGATCCCCAGATAAACAATAATCACATGCATAAATGGTGACTCTCGTCTTCTGTGAAACGCAGCACAGATGTAGGAGTGATGGTGGATTCACGAACACAGAAAAACAAAAGCAAAAGTGAGGAGGAGAGGAGTAAACTGGATATTACCATGCCGGTTGTTGGTGGTCATCCCTGATGGGGGGAAATGTTAAAGATCACATGAAACGGAGGAGGAGGACGAGGACGAGAGGACAGGAGGAGAATACACGAGGAGGATTTAGGCTCGACGATAGCTTCATTATCCTCATTGGCAAAGATAAACTCTACAGGCATGTCATTCAAACGTGTTTGATTCTTTTCATGGCCTTACCTTTCTTAGTCATGTAGTTCATGCTGTTGGCCACAGCCGTGCTCTTCTCCCTTGTGTCTAAGGTTGAGAAACGAGCATAATCGTCTACAAAGTGGTTGTCTGCAAAAAGTCAAGACAAAGAGAGCAGAAATTTATGTCAAGGAAGTCAAACAGGAATTTTCATGATTGTTCCGACCACCAGAAATCCATCACTACTTTGATTTAAGCATTTTTTTTTTATGTACTGCTGCAAACAAAGGGCACACTTAAAAAAAAAAGGTAACTTGCAGCTGAGGGTTAATAACATTTGTAGAACAGATGTATTGAAGATGCTTTTAGACTCAGGGATCTTCAGTTGGCTGATCGTTGGTCTGTTCAGATTACAGGATTTAGGAGTCTTGAAGTTACTTTACTGTTCACATTTTGTGACTGATCACAGATTGAGGGTTTTGGATATTTGCCTTGTTCAATTGGCCTTTGTGATGTGCAGGCACATGTCTTTGGTGAGTCTTTGAGCTGTTCACACATAATGATCCAGTCCCAACTCCTGACTGCTAAAATTTGCATCAGTTGAGCTTTAACCTGCAACTAACAGTGTAATGAAAAAAAAATGTTTGCGTGTCTGATGCCTGAAAACACACATTTAGACCATTTAAGATGCAAAAATTCACCATCTTTGTGTTCCCACCGATCCATATTCTTAACGTGAACTCACTGGTGTCAGACAGGTCCAGGTATGTTCTGCTGGTGGACAACACCCTGGGATTGATGCGAGGAACAACACTGGGCTGGTTCATGATGAAGTCGACGACGTCGTGATCTGTAGCCAGCTCCCCCTGTGAGCCACATGAGCAAACATATTTAGGACATGAAAGCAGCAAGTCCGAGAGGACAATCCTCACTGGACCGCTGAGCTGGCAGCGGTGCAGCAGCTCCTTCTCTGCAAACTTCTCTAGTTTACATGCACGTCTGAAAAAGCTCCTTTCAAATGTTAATGCGTGCGCCCGGTGGGAATGACGAGATAACAGTGAAAGAGGAAATAAGACTGATGGCACACTTATTTTATAATCACTAATCCTGTCAATGAGTAAATATTTTCAGCAGTTTAAAACAAAGAAGTGATCAAAAACTTTGCAGTTCATTGTATTATAATTGCTGATAAAAAAAAGTTCTACATTTCTTGGTAGATAATAAACATCAGTCCGGACTACTAATGAGATTTTATTAGAGAGGACGAGTTGTTTCATACTTTCACCTGCATCTGTGTTTCACGCAGCATGTCACGCATTCATGCAGCACACTTGTTGACAAATAAATAAAATCTCGTTGGCTACCAGTGACGTATATTTTGCAACTGTTTATTTAGTTAGAAACAGCTCTGATAAGGAGTATAAACGTGTGTCGTAGCTGACCAGGTAGACAGCTCTCTGGTAGAAGGAGGTGGTCTCCAGGATTTTTTGCATGGTGACGGTTTCCAGTTCGTCGGGGTCCAGCTGTTCCCGCCGGTACGGTATCCCGTTATACATGACCACAGGCAGCGGGCCCACTCCTGTTTGCTCGTAGTACGCCCGCCCTTCCTAGGAAAAGGACATAAAAGGAAAAGTCATTTAAGTCTTTACTCTGTCAGAGATACAGCAAGCAAAGAATAAATCTGAGCATTTTGAAAAAGTCAGGTCTTTACTTTAAAAAAAATTAATAAACCAAAAAAAAAAAAAAAAAAAAAGCCCAAGAAGCAGTTTAAAAGAAAGATGTAGATAGTTCACATTACCACCCCGCAACACACATCTGAAATAAAATCTTAGGCAGCTTCCATCACGAATCACATCTAAAACCATTTAGTTCAATACTTTGTAAGTCAGTTCAAGTCTTTGTAAAGAAACAACAAGATTATAATTGAGTAAAAAGACGCCACACTTTGAGGCAATCTGCTGGTTTCCGTAGCTTGGCAGTTATTATTATTGGCTTTATATTATTTGGACTAATTAGGAGTTTAATTCTATTATTTGGGTGCCTTTAAGGCTGAGTTAAATTGAATTCTCTGCTTTGTAATACAAACTCAGTTTATTATTTTTCAGCATGACTCACCTTCCTGTTGTTGTCATAGTTGGAGTCTGCTCCAAGAACACTGCTGACCTCCACGAAGGGAAACCGCTTCTCCAGCACTTTAACAACATCCCCGACACTCAGCTGGCCACCGACTGGAACGCGGTTAAATATCTAGTGAGGGACGGTCGGGAAAACGATTAGCCACTGGAGGTGGTTATGAGGTCATTGGGGTGATAGGAATAGGAAGAGTCGGTTCCTCTGGGCAGATTAGTGAAACTGGCTCACCGAGATGACAGCGTCAAACGCGGTCTGGCTGTCCAACTCGTCGCTGATGTAGTTGTAGGCTCGGACGAGTGCCACACCCGCATCCTGCATGCCGTCGATGTCATCTCCATCCGACACCACAAACACCAGCCCGATCCTAAACCATAAAACAGAAGTTTGTGAAAGTCAGTTACGATTCAGACTGCATGCTGCCGGCTTCATTGGTATTCACACAAACCGTCTGTCCCACAGCGGTATTAAAAGTCTTCAAAACTTGCCTGACAAAACTCCTAAATTTAAATCTGTTTTAAATTGCACATCTCAGCTGACTCCTATATGAAGGATCTTTAAAAAAAAAAAAGATCATTGACGCAGCAACTGTGGAGGCATAAAATACAAGTCATGTCCAATAAATATAGAATCAGTTCAACCCGTTAAAAACCTGATGTAGCTTAAGGTGCAGAGACTGTTTCAGGTTTAATAGATTAAAAAAAAAAAAAGTCTTGCACTCCCTTGACACACCTGAGGGGGATGTTGTTGGTGTAGAACATCTCTGCCACGCTGAGCAGTTCAGCAGCGTTCTCCTGGGTCGGGTCCAGAATGATCACCTGATACAGACATTTGTCAGTATTTTATGGAAAAACACAGATTTATATAAATTCATCTGAATAAAAATGCTGTGGTCTCACCAGATTGTGAAAGTTCTTCCGAATCTGCCTGATGACTCCAGGAAAGGTTGGTCTGAGCAGCTCCTGCACGTTGTAGGGCCACGAGCTGTACCTGTGGTCCGTCTCCAAGTTGTTGATCCACTAAAAACAAGAAGAAAATGCTTGAAAAAAAAAAAAAAAAAGACGACTGAGCAGAGAACGGCTAATAAATGACTAACTTTGACTGCAGGCAGCTGAAACCCAGGACTGTAATTTAAATTGAAAGCCATGACATTTCTACAAGTTTTTTTTTTCTCTCTAAGAAACAAGACTGTATTCGTGGCGTATGAACAAGATCTATTTTCTTCCAAAGTGCCTTTTGGGTTAGTCGCTCATTTTCTGCACCATTTTCACATCTCGACAGTTTGCTATTCGGGTTGAGATAAATGTCTGAAAGAGCTGCATCTCACACAGACGGCTGGGTTGCGGATGTCGACGGCGTAGTCGGAGTCGGAGGGCTGGACGTTGAGCTTCAGGATGTCGTGAATGTAGGGCGTCTCGATGAGCAGCGAGCGCAGGCCCTCCATTACCCTCGTCTCACTGCGCAGCACCTCGAAGACGCTGCAGGTAACGACAAGACAGAGCAAAGTCGGTGTGAATGCAACTAGTATGAACATGACCACGGACGGTCCAGCGTGAACGCCAACGTCTGACCACTCGATGAAACGTAGATTTGAAACGAGCCATTCAGCAGAGCAAAGGCCACCATTCAATTAAAGACAGAAAAGCGCTGATTTCTAGTATTAATCAGCAGTCTTACCCCAGGAATCGGATTTTCTTTCTTCAGAACAGTGACTACATCATCACGAAGCATTTACTGACAAGAACAATAATTGGATTTCTCATAACTCTATACAAATGCATTTACTGACTTCACAAAGTATGTCATTTTCAGTGCATATGATGTAGATCGATGTGAGCCAATCACCACTCAGAACAAATCAATCCGTGTATCTTTAACTAGGACATTTTTTTAAATGAAAAAACATCTAAATATTGACTGCATCTGTGGAGTTTAGTGGTTGCAGCAAGATGAAAAAAAAAGAAGAAAGTTTTTTTAGAGCCCATGGTTATATCTTAAAACTACATTTTTTGAGTTTTAAAACATTTCACATGAAAACAATCCTTTACAGCTATTTGTAAAAGCATTTGATAATTCATTACTTTTCTGTTGAAGGTATAATAAATACTAACAAATTCCTGCAGTCCTCCAATGAGTGATTCTGAGCTGTAGGTTATAAATGGTTAAAGCAGCCAAACGGATGTCTGTGATGGATGTAAACATCAGTTCCTCACTCATACTGAAATGCATATTCATAAATGCCCGCGCTCATACCTGAAGATGTCTTGCGTCTCCAGATCTATGTGCAGCCCGTTGATGAACAAGGCCGAGTCCCCTGGCTGCAACCCCAGAGTTCCTTTGAAGAACTACAGAGACAGAAAGCATCAAAATGACTCAACGTCCTGTTTACATCAAAGACTAAATTTTCCTCGTACAACGCCAGCTGAGCAGATCATCACACTGCGCTGCACGAAACGTCAAAGCCTCCCACCACTCAGTCAATTACACTGTAAAACTAAAGGCAACGGTCAACAAAAGGCTGTAAGGAGGCAGGTTGACGGCGCCAAACAAGCCCTGACGGCTCGGTTCGAAGTCAGTCTGTTTAGAGCAATCAAACAGCACACTAAACAAATCTAATTATGAAAGAAAGAGCGCGTGAATGTGTGCGTGGCTATGGAGAAGCTGTGTGTCTTTGACAGCAGAGGCGACGGGAAAGCTTGAAGTCATTCTGGCGCAGTCAAATCTCATTACAGGAAGACAAAGACATCAGATTAATCATACTCCAGACACTGCAATTACAACAAGACATGATTAACACAAATATTGTTCATCCCCACTTAAACTGTGTGTATGGGGTGCATGAGAGAAACGAGTGCCTGCATGCGAGTGCTGGTGTCCAAACTACTTCAATCAATAATCATTTCTCGCTGCAGGACTCGGTGCACCTGCTGAATGAATCACTGATTCAGTAATTAGGACGTCTGCCTGCACACCCACACCAACAACTAAAACACCTGCCTTCTGCATACCAAGATAATGTGAACACGGCGTCAGGAGGAGGACTGAAGAAAGACACGCCGACAAGGAAAACGGGGTGATTACCTGCTCCAAATATTAGCAAGACGAAGACGAGCCCATTGTTAAAAACTGAATGCCTTTGGAGTCAAACGCTGTTTACATTTTATCACATAATAAAAGGTGAGAGGAACAAACAATAAAGGGGGAGGGGGGGCAGTTCTCATTTTGAGATATTTCCCTACAGGCTGAAGCAAAGGGGCTGAGGAGCTTTGGTCGCGGCTGCGTGCAATAACGTTATCTGGCTTTCTTTATTGGATCGCACTAGTAAACAGTGAAACCTAAATCATTCCCGACCAAACCATCCGGTCTGCAAGAAGGCAGAGGCACAAGCAAGTCACGAAATGACAAGAGAAGGGAACCAAGCAGGATAACTCCTGTCTCTTTTTAAGTACAGGAAAGTAACTGATAGCGCTTAATTTGAAAAAGATCCGATCAGACTAATTACAATGTTTTCTTCTTAGAGAAAATCCACAATAGCGTTAAAGAGATTTTCCCCTCTGAATTTGCACTTTACATGATGTCAAAGCTCAGGAAATTCTCCAAAACCAACAAAGTGATGCTACTAACTAGTTGAAGTATCTAATATGTCTGTCAATAATTATGTTGACGGCTTGACAGCCTGTTTATCACTTGACCCGTGGGCAGACCAGGCAATTAGAGTCCAATTAATAATCATTTGGAACTGCAGGTCTCTGCGTGGAACCGTTTAACAACGCCACCACAAAAGTTTGCCATTTAAAAAAAAAAAAAAAAAACTCTTAAAATTACTGTGTGAGTCTTTGAAATGCAGGTTACTAACAGTAAAAAAAAAAAAAGAAAAACTCTAAATATGCAATGCCAAAGATGGGTGTTTACTTGATCTTGAGGGAAGCGTGTTTGAGGAATCTTAAATAACATTTCTTTTTGAACATTTTATGAAGCTCTTCATACAGAATATGTCGACTACAAGGAAAACTCAGCACTACAAATCGTTGCCAGTTTGCTGTGTTTTCACTGGAAATAAAGAGTAGAATAAGGCACGTAAAAGACTGTACCTTTTGGTTCTCGCCGATCTCTTTGCGGACCTCAGAGGTTACCACGGTTTTTGTAATAGACCTGTGGTGGAAAAGAGCAGACGGAGCTGTGAAACGCCAGACCGGCAATACTTAAACCATCCCTGTCTTTGCAACAATAACGGCTGTTTGTGTGTGTACCTGGCTTTAGTGGGGAAGTTCTGACTGAGGTCTTTCATAACGGTGAGGGCATCAACAGCAGGGGCTGCAAGAATCCGAGCTGCTGTCTGGAAACTCAGATCTACAAAAGAGGAGGAAGTGGGTGGATGGAGCCGGTAGACAAATAGGGCAAAAATGAGATGGAGAGATGAGTGGAGAGAAGAACAGCAACCACGAGAGGATATAAAGGGAGAAAGCTTCTATAAAAGTAGTATCAGAACTTGTCCAAATCTGTGCTTGAATACATGTAATGAATGGTGAAAGGCAACGCCAGTGACATGTGACCTTCTATGTTCGACAACTTTTAGTGGAGCGGGAATTTCACTCCGGTTCAAAAATGTCACTGCAATCCATCTAACTGCTGTTGAAATCCTTCAGTCTGGACGTCCTTACAGAGTCCCAGAATGATTACAAAAATCATGATAATTAGCATATTATTAAGATAATTATTTAATATTATCATGCTGGTCTATTATTAACACTGTCCTAAAGCATTAAAGCAAAAAAAATAAAAACAGCAAAACTCTATTTTGCTGTTTTTAGTTGTGCTTTAAAAAGAAAAAAGTTGGTGTGACAACCGCAAGTCAACAGGCTACAGTCACGATTTACTACAAAAGCGGATGGTAAAAAAACTATTTCTAGATAGATCTGTATTCTAGATACTTTTAGAAGATAATGTTGAGATTTCAGAGCAACGCTGCTCACGTGAGACAAAAATCACACCTGAATTGTAATTCTCTGCACTAGAACACCTTTTAAGCATTATATAAAAAAAAAAAAAAAAAACACACTGAAAAGCTATAAAACTTCAATTTTTTGGGATCATTTGCAGAAATAAAATGCAGAAATGGACATAAATGATTAAAATGAAAACGTATTGAACTGACAGTATGTGTCACAGTGTGCTATGAAGTAAACCATCGCTTTTTTCCGATCCCGGTTTGTACATATGATGTAGATCTGTTATCAAGAACAAATCCTTTACGGTTTAAGCGAAGAGAAGACATGAAGATGTGGGAGACGGGTTTTCAAGGAAAAAAAGAACATATTGAGGATCGTGTCAATGCTGTGAGCTTCTCTGCGACGGTGTTGTAGCCTGTGTGATTACTGGCCCACCTGAGGATCTTCTTTCTTTGTAAACAGACTGAGCTAATGAGCCTCAGTGGGGTCGAAGATAAAGACAAGCGCACGCATGTCCGCCTGACGGCGGAGCTCAGCCCCCTCATCACCTCACATCGTTTACGCGTCACAATCAAAGCAGCTCAGTGCTCACTTCCTCACTACACCTGATGGTAGGAGACACTTTTTATGCACATGAGCCTTTCTGAAAAACTCCCACACTATCAGTATTGAATGCAATGTTACTTAATTAATCCCCAAAGGGAATGTGGTTGGAATATAAATTATTAAGAAAAATAAATCAATTTAGCACAAGTTAAAACACATGGATACACATTACGTTTAATAAACATATCAATAAGTATCAGTATGTGCCCTAGAATCACGACTGCGATATTGAGTTTGAATATGGGACGAGAGGAAGCAGTCCTAATCAATTTATTTTGATTGGCTGCAGTAGATGCCAATTACATGTCTTAAAAGCACTGGTGATCAATAACCGTAGATCTACCCGTCATATCTTTCATGACTCAATGATTCAAGTGCTAAAAAAATAGAAGGTCATTTATTCATTCAACATCCCAACTTTAAAGTAAATGAATAAATTGTATGAACTTGATTTAATATCAATTTTGAAAAGAAAAGAACATCTGGAAGGTATGAAACTAGTGACGTGTTGTCCTGCCTCTGGGCATGGTAGTCGGATGTGTTTATGGATGTGAAAGGGCGTCAACGTGTGAGCCAGATGAAAAGAAACCTGCATGGATGTGTGACTGGTTGTGGCCTTCGGTCTAGACTACAGCGCTTCGTGGGTGATCAAGACTTCAAAAGCGCACAAAAACGCAAACAGGTTTTGCTGGTATTAAAGATGAATCATCCAACTCTTGTTGTGTTTTTTTTTTAATCTACGAAGTGTGCAAAGTGTTTCTAAAGCTCACTGTGTGGTCAGACGTCTTTGAACTCGCAAGGACATGAAGGTCCGTTTGGGTCATGGCACAAATGAGAACATTTTAATGGCGATTGGCGCACATGATTTTTGCCATTACAATACTGCGTTTCATCATCCACAGCTGTGACATTAAACAGACACAGAACTCGCTTCGAGTCCTGTGGGTGTGGAATATGTAAAACTGATTTCTGGAAAAGTGACAGGAATAATGCCTCCAAGTATTAACTGTAAGATTAAACAGCCTTGGAGTTTATATTTGCTGTCCCCGTCAACGTGCTGGTCCTGTCCATTTTGATGTGTTTGTTTCATTCTGTTGCATATTTATTTATAATACCGCAAACAAAGATTTCTCGAATGCTCTATTTGTACAGACAAATCTAATCATTCAATAGGAAACAGAAAAAACAGAGAAAAGCAAACAGAAAATCTGCAGATGAATAAAAGAGGACATGATTTGGAAGCAGACCCACCTTGCATTTGCCAGACTTTCAGAGGTGCCATTTCATTAGTGCTTTCTACTAAATGCTTCCTCAACTCCTTTAACTGTTCTTTCAGCTCTGGATAAAGCGTCCTGGTGACAGACAGACAGACAGAGAGAGAGAGAGAGTAAACGCATGTACTAAATTAGAGAAAGCAGTCAAATCTACAGACTGATTCAGTTATTGATTCCAGTCATTCAAGAGAATCAAATAACTGGGACAAATAAAACCACGGTTATGCAGTTCCTGGAACAAAACCAAGCTTTGAATTTTTTATCACAGCTTGCACAGAGTCACTCACTTGAGTCTGCCAAAAAGGAATCCCTGGACCTCATCCACTGGATCATTCTCCCCAATCACTGTAGCATTCACCTCCGCCCCTGAAACCACAATCAATTAACTTGATATGCATGACAGGACTCTGCTGGGATTACACCAGCGTGGGCATGAGTGCATTCACGGAGTGCTCTCCTGCGAGGCTGCATACCTTGGACTTGTGTGTCATCCTTTGCCTTGTACTCCTGGCTCTTAATGGCCAGCTCCACTCCATATCCTGACAGATACACTTTCTTTTCGCTTGAGTTCTGTAGGGAAATGAGGAGACATTGTTAAAAAAACAAAAAGATAGGAGGGAGCTGTTTTCCTCATCCCTAATGCATGTGTGCCACACACATTGATGCAGATGGACAGTATACTTAAATGTGTAAATGCATTCAAAAGACACTAGTAGCAACTGAGTAATTATTCTATTTTTGCTTCATCTGCACCTTCATTGCTTAAATTGTTGAAAAAGGCTCCATCAACTGCCTTGTGGTCATCTCACCTGTAAAAAATGAATCTCACCTGTACTACAAGCACATGTGGTGGCTGACGTCAGTGAACTTTTCCAAGTGTAGAGTGTTGTGTTTTTTTTTGTTAACCATAAAGATTCCATGCCCAACCGACAGACGGGAATAATTTTGCATAATCAGAGGGAGAAATATGGATCAGCTGTGTTTGCATGCGAGTGGGGAAGCTATCCAACTTCAACTTCTCGAAGGAAACTCAAGAAGCCAGGAGAAAATGACAACAATCACTTAAACTGCAAAGGTTTCTTCAAAAAATCATAACAGAAAAAAACAAGCTCCCTTGAATCAATTTTTATGTTCACTACCATTGACTAGTATGGCCTCTTGTTACATTACAAATGTATAACAATACTGCTGATCACTCTGGTACTTCAATTCTAGTCTGATCAATGTTTTTAATATATATATATATATTGAAGTTAACACAAATGTACATTTCACTTTTGAGAACAAAAATTTACCTGCATAATATATCTTTCCTGAGGTCTCTGACCATTTCAGACTGACCTGAAAAGCACCTGTAGCAAATCAATCACAAAGTACTAACTGCAGGGGAGGCTAGGCTGCACTTTGAAGCCATTATTACAATTATCTCAGAGAGCAGAGTTTCTCTGCTTGAGTCTGTGTGCCCTGCCCAGTGCTGCAGGGGGCCACAAAAGAACCGTTTCCGCCCACTCACGGTGGCTCTGACAGGAGAACTTTGCTTTGCGTTCGATTAAAAAGAGACTAACATTTCAGCAGTGATATTAAATAACAATTTAATGCAGACTGTCAGCAACAATCGCTCTGTGCTTGGCACAGAATGAGATGTTCATGATTAAATTCAGAATCCGTGTACAAAGAGGATGGTGTCAGTGAGTTCAATGTCAATGAGTTTGTTCAAAAAACAACAACAAAAAAAGAGAGAATGTGAATCAGTCCACTCATCTCTTGTATTAATTGAGCTGCTATAATCTTATTGTTTATACTGAACTAAAGTGTGAAACACCTACGGCGACGTAATGACGGAGCACGTAAGTCGCCATGCCTTCGTAGACTTTGGAGGATATGACCCGGTGAAATGTTTGGAACTCTGGTTTCCCAAGCTCGGCATAAAGGATGACAACAGGCGCCTCTGGATTTGATCCCGGGTATCTATGATCGCCCTTGAAAAGGTACGGCTTTGGCCTGGAGGAGAGACAGTGACGTTACTCACACAATCCGTCATTAATTCCCTGATTCATCAACCTGGTTCACTTGTAATGCTCCTGCTTTCACCTTTCCGAAGCGGTTTTCAACAGCATTCCCAGGTTTTCTACGTCACACGTCTTCTCTCCGTGGACGCTGATAAAAGCCGAGCAGTCAGATGGAGGAGGCTCAGTGGAAGCGATCTATAAATATTACAAAACAGCAGTATCATTAGCAGGATCCTCCTAACATGCACGTAGAGCTCCCAGAAATCCTAGTTCAGGTCGTCAGCCGGTTACCTGCTGGAGGGAGTGCACTGTGGCAGAGTAGGCTCTCAACGAGAGCGCAAATTTCAGCATGTTCAACTGGACGGAGCTGAGCAAGGTGCTGGCTTTCTTCACAATGAGCTCATAATAGGCTTGATCTGTGTCTGTGGAGAACAGCGGACACAAGGAGAGTCAGGCGCGAGATGTTTGACACTTTCAACTACTGGCTCCCTTAAAAATAATTAAATCACTTCTTTGAATCTTCTACAGCTGCTAAGGAATAACTGTAAAAGAAAATGCAGTTTGTAGCTCTACTTAATTGCGTTATGGCGGGAACAAGTACACTGACACTGCAATTAGGCATCATAAATTCAGCTACTCCCAGCAAAGAGACTAAAAATGAAATCTGCTGTTTGGCGTCTGAAGAAGTTTCACATTACCGTCATGCTCTCCTTCTATGTTTTGATTGGCCTCCACGAAGTCCCAGAACTTCTCCTGGCTCTCCTCTGCCAGAAACTCACTGAGGAAGAAAAAAAAAAAACAAAACAAAACATAAAAGAGGAAGTTTTAATGAGCTTACAATGCATAACACAGTTTTCCTTTTCTTTGTTAAAGGGTGCAAAATCTAATGCTGTTAAACAGCCGGCGTTTTGTTCACACGTCAGTGAGGCGGCAGGGTAAAGTAGGACTCAAGAATAACTTTTTCCACAAGTAACCTCTGCGTTTCCTAACTCAACAGTTTTCTGTTTCTCCTGTCGGGGGCATTTGAAAACAAACAATTTGAAAAAATTACAAAGTTTTATTTTTTGATTACTTTTAAATGTTGTGTTCTTTCCTACTTTCTAGAACCGCACAAAACATTCAAACACACACAAAATTTCCCTCCTTCATAGTGAGTTGCATGATATTTGCATTTATTACGGGTGCTTCCACAATTAATCGTCAGACATAATAAAGCCAAAATAGTGTTGCAGTTGGGCAGAGGAGTGTCATACCTGGCCTCCAGCAGCAGAGGCGTATCAGCCCATTTGGTGGTTAGAGTGGTGGTGACGGCCTTCGAGTCTGCTGCCCCTGACACTGACGACAGTCGCAAGAGCAGCGGGAAACACACAAGCCACATGCTCAAACGCACGCCTGAGGAGGGAGACAGCAAATGTGACATAATGACCAATAATCACAACAGAAACCGGTAAACAAAACACAATTGCTTCGTCTTCTCATACTGTATTCAGTTAAAGCCATTATATTAAAAATGTCAACAAAAATAAAAGAAAATTGTTTTAGGCATATTTTGTTTGAAATCAATATGATTATAAGAAGAAGAAGCGGCGGCAGCAGAAAATGAGTGTGGAAAATATAATTAAAATAATCAGTCATTAAACCAAGGATTTAATATCTTCTAGTGTTTTGAAGAAAGAAAACCCAGACAAAGGAGGTAAAATAAAAGGGAGAAGCTTTTTAGAGGAGATCTAAAGGAAGCTAGGAACCTATTGTATGATGTCGTTTTCTTTTATATCTAGGTTTGTGTGTGTGGGTGGACAGTGAACAGTGAAGTCCTAAATAACATCTGAGCCACATTGGAATTTTGCAGTCAATGCTGGCAATTTCTTTATTGGATTAAGAAATTCTGACTCATATTCTTTGTATATAAACATGGAATATCATAGAATAATTGAAAAAAAAACAAAAAACAAAAAAAAACAAAACCCTGCAGGTTTATTGTTTATGCATTTTAATGTAACCATCCCACAAACTAGTTGTCAGTTTACCATGCAGACATACGATAGTTCTTATTCACAAGCATCTTTGTCTGCATAATGTTTTATATTGGTCCATAATGGACAAAATGTATACAGATTATATCCAATATATCTGTGATTGATTTACTAATTTCTGACAATAATAACCAGCAGATTAGTCAAGTGTGAATATGAAAACTAGGAGGATGTAATGAAAGGATTCAAGCATAGGAGTGGTGTAATCTGTCCTCTTTGTCACTCTGGTGCTACTGCAAATAAAAAAGGAGCAATAAAGTTTATTTCTATAATAATGAAATCTCCTGGATTCCTCTGTAAAATTGACCATATACTATTAAAAATAATGGGTAAAGTTTTCTGCATCCTATGTAGTAGGAATGCTGTCACAAAATTAAGACACAATGCAGACGCGTTTCAAAGTGGTGCTTCAGAACCAAGTCCAGCCGTAACATGTGATAGAAAAGAGCCATAAGGAATTACGAGAAACGAATGTCAGAGAAACTACAATAGCTGGGTGTTTTATCCATTAGGTAGAACATAGCTGCTCTATGGTCATGAACAAACTACATACTATACATTACACCTCAGTGACTACGTCCTTGCCTTGCCCAAGGACACACAATACATAGGAGTGCTGGGGATCAAAGTGCTAACCTTCCAGTTGGACAACGACCTAGCTTACCCATTCACCTGCATAATTACCCCCAAAGTATAGTTAATGTGGGTGCTTATGCTGCTTGAATGGAACAAAAGATTATGTCTATGCACTGCATGGCTCTGTCAAAACTGAATTTCTTTATGCCTTTTGCAAATACTTGCTCACACAGTAATGCCTAATAACAAATTAACAAATGAATATTGAATGTGTGCCTGTATACAATATAATCTTCAACCCCAATACCAACGAAGTTGGGATGTCGTGCAAAATGTAAATGAAAACAGAATGCAGTGGTTTGCAAATCTCACAAACCCACATTGTATTCCCAATAGAACGTGAACAAAGTGTCAGATGTGGAAACTGAGACATTTTGCCAGTTCATGGTAAATATTCGTTTATCTTTTTTAACTTGATGGCAGCGTTGCAGCTCAATAAAGTTGGAAAAGCAGAACAACACACTGGAAAAGCACCTGGCACAAATCCAAAACAACTGGAGGAGCGTTTGACAACTAATTAGGTTAACTGGCAGCAGGGCAGTAACGTGACTGGGTATAAAAAGGAGCATTTCACAGCCTCTCAGGTATAGAGTTGGGCAGAGGCCCATAAAACTGCTACAAAAAAATGCGGACCAATTTCAGAAAAATGTTCCTTGACATGAAATTAGGGAGGCTTTGAAGATACCACCATCTATGGGGTATAATATTAATCAAAAGATTCAGAGAATCAGGAGGAATCTCTGTGCACACGGGACGAGGCCGAATCAGGTCAAAACTGGATGCTCATGACCTTTGAGCCTTTGTGATACCACCTGGGCACGATTGTCAACTGGAAATCAGTGCAAGAGCTCAGGACCACTTCCAGAGTTCCCCGTATGTGAATGCAGTTCACTGCGAAAATGCAGTCTTCACCTCTATCGTATATGTAAACACAATCCAGGTACACAGCTGTCTTTTCTGGACCAAAGCTCATTTAAAATTGTCAGAGACAAAATAGAAAACTGTTCTGTGCTCAGATGAATCCAAATTAGAAATTCGTTTTGGAAACATGGGTCCTGCACTACAGAGGAGAGCCACCACCCAGCTTGTTATCAGCGCTTAGTTGAAAACTCTGCCTTTCTGATGCGATAGGGTTGCATTAGTGTCACAACTGGAAAGGCACCATTAATGCTTAAAAGTACATAAATGTTTTAGAGCAGCATACGCTCCCATCCAGGCAACATCTGCTTCAGAGATTTCAGCAGAAACAATACAAAACCACAGGGACATGGGTTCGAGTGCTGAACTGGCCTGCCTGAAGTCCAGACATTTCACCAGTAGAAAACATCAGGCGTATCATTAATATCATGTTTTTATTTACATTTTACACAGGAGCTGGTTTACACATACAGACGATGTTAAACATGTGCAGGGAGTTTCATTAGTAAACAAAGTCTCCATAAACCATCCAATAGGAAGCGTCAGCGTGGCTCCTCCGTCCAATCAGGACGCAGCTTTTACTTCCGGCTCGATTCAACGACGAACTTCGGAGCTAAAAACGCGACCATCGCCAAATCTGTCGCGGTTTCAGTGGCCTGTGCGGTTTCTACGACAACTGCATCCAGATGCGGATTAAACGGGGAGCTCGCAGCAAGCGGAGCCGGAAAACCGCGGCAGTGTAACAGCCGCGGACGCTAGCTAACTCCTCCCGCACGAACGAGAAAAACGACCAGATTTCAGGTTTTTGTTTACTCGACCAGAGTGCGTTTCAACGCCGTTGTTGAGTCGTTTCATACGACGTGGAACACAACCGTGTAACGTTTCACGGGGTTATAATATTGATTGTTCTTACCGAAGCCGGCTGAGTAGCTTCCTACATCCATCATCCGCTGCGAGTGGCTGGGTCCTGGCCACCGGCTTACTTGGCCGCAACGTTGCCTGTTCAAAATCACTTTTTAAAAATGAATTAAACCAAAACACTAGGATAAAATTAATTGTTTGAAACGATCCCGTCAGTTTGAATAAACTGTCGGACTGTATAACCAGTATTACATGATCAGATAACTGAAAGGAAAAGAGAGAGAGAGAGAGAGAGAGAGAGAGAGAGAGAGCAACTGTAGAACAAAACAAACAAAAAACCTTTTCAAAATTTACTTTTAACTTGAAAACATATTTGCAATATTCATATATACATTATCTATATCTACTTAGTCCTATTCCTGGTCACAGAGATCTGCCGGTTCCAGCTGTCCTGGTGCAGGAGGGAGGACTGCACCGGTCCATCACAGGTCCACTTGGGCCCGTTTCCACTGAGGGGTTCTGTCCCACCATCCAGCTTCTTATCAGCTTAATTACGTGTCTGATGCTACGGGGGTGTATTAGTCTCTCTGGGCAGCGTACACAACTGGAAAGGCACCAATTAATGCTGAAAAGTACATGGAGGTTTTCGAGCAACACTCCCAACCAGACAACTGCTTCAGGGATTTCAGCAAAACAACACAAAAGCACAGAATTGGTCAATTGGCCATTTGGTCTGGACACAAAAAAAAAATCAGACATATTCAAAGCTATAGGCAATTCAGAATCATCAGTTAACCTGATGTCATGTTTTTGGACTGAGCGAGGAAGCCAGAGCACGTGTAGAAAGGATGGGAATGCCACACCGAAAGACTCCTGCTGGGATTTGAACCAGGAACTTTCTCACTGTGAGGCTACAGTGCTAACCAATCACCATGTTACCTGTTTGCAATATGCCAACAAAAATGAAAAGGAAAAAAAAAAAGTATACACGACTCCATGAATTGTCATTTATCATGCTGGTATGGGTTTGCATGCACGAATGACTCCAGGAGCTACATTATCAAAGGCAAAATGCATGTAAAAGACTCCTAAGGCAACTTAGTCCCGTGGAATGGGCCAGTTACAGAACAATTCAACCAGTTATATGAACATGGTAAAGCGAGTTTAGCAGGGTCCCAGGCATTCTTCAGCTTTCCCTGGGGCAGTTCACAACCAAGTGTGAAGCAGCAGGGACCAGAATCAGCACCTCCAAATCTCAGACTATGGTTGTCAGACGGAAGAGGATGGAACGCCCTCCTCGGGTTTGGGATGAGGTGCCACTGGAGGAGTTAGTTAGAGGTGGTGGTGAAATAGGAATAATCGCATAAACCAGCGAACTACAGTACTACTACGATACATTGCCCTTATAGTGTCATTTTATTGACAATATTTAAAACTATCCTGTTGTCTTGTTCACGAGCGAGGGAAGAATGGAGCAGGAGATTGACAGGTGGATCCAGGTGGCATCTGCAGTAAAGCAAAAAGAAAAGACTGTTCACCTGTCGATTTATGTTCAAGCTCTCACCTGTGGTCATGAGCTACGGGTAGTGATCGGAAAAATGAGACTGCAGACACAAGGAGCTGAAAGGAGTTTCCAATATTGAAGGATGGACTCCTCCTTAAAGGAAGAAGTGAGAATTAAGAGACGTAAGTGAATAATCCTCCACGTTGAGAGTAGCCAGCTGAGGTGGTTCTGGATTTTGGGTACGATGCCTCCTGGACTCCTTCCTAGCAAGGTGTTTCAGACATCTCCAAACGGGTGGAGGCCCTGGGGCAGACCCCAGACACCCGGGTGGGACTGTTTTTTGGCTGGCTTGGAAATGCTTTGGTACTCTACCCAAAGGAACTGGAGGAGCTGGCTGGGGAGAGGGAGATCTGGGCCTCCTTGGCTGCTGCTCCGTGACCCAAACTCAGATAAGAGGAAGTTAAGAGATCGATGGATGTGTTAAAATTCAAAATTTTAGGATAAAGGGGGGGGGAGGGAGTGGCATGTGGAGCTGGTGACTGATAATACAGTTTTTGTCTCTTATAATTGTCAAGAAAATAAAGAAACAAAACAAACATTCTTAACAGTGTAACACTGTGAAGCATAAAGGAACGCCTGCAAATCCTGAGGGGAAAAACCTGCGTCTCCCAGTCAGATTCTGAGTAAATACTGCAGACGTTCAGCTGTAATTCATCCAGTGTGGCCTCATTGCTCTCTGTCGGCACTGTAGCTCAGCATTGCTGTCATAGGAGGTCTGAACTGCAGAGGACTGGTTTCAAAATTCCAGCAGTTGGAAACGGAAACAAACATTCTCTAAATTAATGTCCCCATGTGAAAAAGTGTAAAGACTGTTCCTGAGGTAGAAATGAACTTTGCACTTCACATGATACGCAGACTCGGGGAGGTAGTGGTGCAATTAAAAATAAATAAATAAATAACTATAACAAATTTGAATGTAGTTATACTTTGTACTTATTTTCTTTCAGGTTGTTATGACTGAAATTGACACTAAGAACTCAAAGAAATGAAAGGTGTTGCACATTATCAGTTCTAATAGATCCAGGACTACAAAAATACACGTGTATGGTTTGAAAGACAAATTTATGGCATTAACAATGTCAAAAAAAAAAGTACAGAGCATTCTGTGAGGTATGAATAGTCTTTGGTTCACACAGAACATTTTAAAACACTTTAAATACAGATTATTCATCAAAATTGTGTCCCAGTGAAAGAGAGGAGCCAATAAAAGCAGGACTGCAGTGCAGTGGCGATCCATATGTGTTGAGCTACACAAAAATGAAGTTTTCTGTCTGCAAAGTGCAATATCCATGGGAAATAACTCCTTAATTTAAAACCAGGAAACTCAGTCAGTTGTTAAAAGTATTTTTAATGCAGTAATTGTATCGTACCAAGGACATCCGGGATCATTTTGTCCACTTTTGTTTTACGCTATTTTCTGACTGTTCCTTTGGAGCACATTTCTGAATTGTGACACGTTCTCTGTCTACCTGTTGTGTGGTCTTGATAAATAAGAAGATGAATGGTATGGAGGCAGTGTCCAAGGGTGCAGAGACAAAGCTCTTGATTTTTCATTTACTACCCTTGCAGCCTAAATTAAGCCGGACAGCTGGTCCTCCAAAGGGAGCACTTCCAAGGTTTGATTTAACATTGTATAAAAAAGCAGCAATATTAATTATCCTGCCGGAGTTGACCTTCACTTTTGACGTGTAAGTGTGCATATCTCCCACACATAATCTAAAGTGAAAATCACTTGTATCTCTGTGAAGCCAGGCCAAAGCGCCCTGATGAAAGGGTCCTCACACGTACAACTAAACCTGTGGCACTCGCACATGCTGCCCACAGCGCCTTTTCATCTGTCAAGAAGGTGACATCTTCAGATGAATTATAGGAGGTGGTTTTCATCTTCTCCCGGGTCACACATGAAATGGCAAACCCGGTCTGCGGGTCCCTTCCTCTCACGCGATCACACATCAGCCGTTTTAGAGGTTGAAAGGCTCGACGGGGGACCAAAACGACCTCAATTAAACCTCCATTAATATTAATACATTTTGTCATTTCACGTGAGTTGCTGCTAATTAAATGTGTCCCTGGCTGTGTAATGGGGGTCAGCTGGGGTCTCTTGCATGAAGCTAATTCACCACATTACAGCAACCAAACAGCTGCATGGTCTGAACTCGAGTCCAAACACAGCTGGAGAGGATGGCGGTTTTGTTAAATTGGCTGTTTTCAGCACATCTAGCGCACAAATAAACACAGGCTTTTTAAAAATTAAAATGAGTCTCGCCTTTGTGCTCTGCAGTATGTTGAATTATTGCAAAAAGACAATAAATAACCCCTTTGACATCTGTAGATTCCCGTTTCTTGTTTGGTTTGCATCCCTTTGCACATTTTCTCAACATTTATGTTTGAGTTAATAAGTTAGCAGCAGATCAAGTCTTTTATATGAAATCCTGTCTCACGGCTCCACACGTTCATGCACACACAGACATAATAAACACACATTTCAGGCCGTAATAGGATTTGGGGATTCCTCGAATTGCACTCCCACTGCTGTTAGTTGGCCGACTACAGCCTGGGAAGCTGCATTCCTGCGTTCGTTTCTGTGTTATCACTCGATATGATTTGCTGTTGACCTGGGAGATTAGCCGAACCCCCGAGTGGAAGGTCAGATAACAGCCCCAGATGTCCATTATAATCCTATTTATTGTTTCGCAGAAGTAAAAATGCGCTCTCCTGCACTGGGATGCACTCTCACGTTGCCCTCTGCATTTACCAAATGACAAAACTGAGCATTGAGACTCCGCAAATGCTTTGTGGATGGAAATTTATTCTCTTTTGTGTGTTTGACGATGAAGTTCTAAGCCATGCCATCGGCTGGACAAAACTCAACTGGAGACAAAGGCTGATTGGTGCCTGCGCCAACAAGGCAATCCTGCAGAACTACAAAAGCTGGTCTCTGATGCATGTCGCAGAGACACAGAGTATGAGTATGACCTTATCTGCAGAGCTCCAAGCTGAAAATAAGCAATAATGATGCCAGGGGCTCCTTTGTTTGCATGGAACCAGCATGGGACCAGCAATGAGGAGCTGCAGCCAACATGACCCGTTAATAATGAACGACAGCCAGAGCCCGTGCCCAGACCCGGATTCCCACTGCAGGAGCAAATGCAGGATTTTCTCTCAAACCCTCACATGCACAGCACAACAAAAGCTGTCAAGCCCTCTGCAGTTGCTCAGCCATTATTGTTGGTGAAGTTCAGTTGCTCTTGAAATGACAGCAACCCCAAGCCATGAGGAGGATTAAAGACCGCGTTCATTCTAATACGCCGTTTACCAGCTGCCAGAGAAGCTGAACAACTCTCCCTCTTTTCTCCTCTAGTTCCCTGTTCGTGTGTCGAACACAAAACCACTCTCCTTCTCCTTCTTTCCACCCTGCACAAAGACTCTCTGATTTCTTATCTCTACACTCCTCTGCCCGTCTTCATCTTACCTCTAAATATCGCTGTCCAGGCAAATTATTTCTTGCCCTGCCCCGAGGAGGTCAGAGTTGAAGGGGCTGGTGCGTTGATGAGACAGGGTTGCTTTGCATCCAAGGGCAGGGAATTATGTTCACCCCAGCTCACTGATGTAGAGGAGGAGGCAAATTTGTGTGAACATAAGTGTGTTCTGCAGGCCCAGATTGCCTGCAGACTGAATTAGGCTGTACATCACTGTTGACAGGACTGCAGTTGTCATTAGAAGAGGAACAGGCTGCTTTATGGGGTCATGGTGCTGTGGTCCGTGTGGGCGAGCGGTGGAAAATGTCCTCGAGTTACAGATTGGCAGATTGAAACCTGAGGGGGCAAAGCGTCCACACCAGTTGTCAAAACAATCACAGAGTGTGTCTTTAATGAATACGAGTCTGGTTTACAAGTTCAGTACGTCAGATTTAATCTCCGTCCTCGAAAGAAGTAATCATTATAGACAAGAGGCATCAACAATCATGACACGGTTGGGTTTGTAAAAATGAAATATTTTAATTGTTGGTTTGATGATTCATTTTTGCAATCATAGGAAACAAACCCAGAAAGATGCATACAGAAGAAAGCTGAGACAGAATGCACACAAATGAAAAAAAAAAAACAAAATAAAAAAACAAACAAAAAAAAAAAAACACGTCTCTCTACCACATCCTTGAAAAGGGGCAATGTCAGCGACGCCTGGGTTGCTTCACGGTCACAAAAGGAAATGCTGTTAAGACATCGGATATACATAGCCACAAAATAAAATATGAGAGTATACCACAGGATCAGCTTCTGGAATCATGTCAGTAAAAACGGTACAGAGAGTATTTTTGAGGACCGCTTTAAGCCCGATTATCACCTGAAACTGGAATGTTGAAAAATAAAATGCTCCAGAGATGGAGAGAAGATGGTTTTCCTTTCACTCTGCAGCCGGCGATGCAGAGCCACACTCTGCACACAGATGACTGCAAGTCTGACTCTGAAAATGAAGCTGGCTAAACAATCCTCAGTTTAAAAAAAATAAAAAGTAAAATAAATACAATGGTGGAGAAGCTGATGCAATATGAGAAATAAAGATTCCTCTTCTGACATCCATCTCTTTGCTCCTATTGCTTCGCTGCTACACTGAGTCTCAGCATCTTTCATCTTCACCCTTGTTTTTCCTTTCCTTCCCATCATGAATCACTCCTGATTTAAAAGGAGGTGATCACAGGACAACAGAAGAATCCAGTGCGATTGAAATTGAACAGCAAAAAAAAAATTAAATAAAATTAAAAAAAAAAAAAAAGAAAGAAAAAAAGTTGTGCTCCCACATTGCTAAGACTTCAAAAGGATAATAACAGGATGCAATATGTTTTCTGAGAAAGTAGGTTGCCTGCATGCATCATCTGATGACACTGAACCCGGCTACATTCACTTTAAATTAGACCTGTGTGGCGCGTCTCCTTCCCGTCCCACTTTTGCTTTCTCTTCTCCGCTTTGTTACCATTTTACTCTTCTTATTGCTCTGTTTGGTGAAGGAGTCGAGGGTTTTAATCCAAATCAACTCCCGTGTTGAGCTCGAGTCCTCTGAAATCCCTTATTGCATCCCATTTCATTTAGATTACGACATTTGCAAGAAACTCATGAAACAAGAGCGGAAAAAAAAAACAAAAACTTTTGCTTTAGTTGAAACATATTATTGTTATTATTCTCTGCCTGTGAATACAGTCTAAAAAAAGAATAAACACTGCAACATCTGCAATATTTATTAAAAGCATTTGGCAATATATTGATTACTTGTATAATTTGTACAACGCGTTCAGATAACAAGGGTCGTGTTGCACTCTGACAATCATTAGGCCGAATAGGGACACAAAAACCCCAAAAAAACATTTGTTACCTAGAGGAGACAAACAGCTGTGGTTTTACCACATCTGTGACATGGTCACTTTCTGCACTACTACGGTTCATTTACTTAGTGTTTCCTATGCAAATCTTGTGGTAAAAGTCAATTTTGTAGTGTTTTTTTTTTTTTGGGGGGGGGGGCGGCTCATCTTGCCATCAGACTCCCTATATATATATATATATATATATATATATATATATATATATATATATATATATATATATATATATATATATATATATATATATATATATATATATATATATATATATATATATATATATATATATATATATATATATATATATATATATATATATATATATATTAAAATAAAATAAAATAAAGACCATTTGCCCTTTTGCTTTGTCGACAGCTGGCAGAGATTATCTTAGGCCTGCACAAACATTTATCCATCCAGGTAAGTAAGCTGACCCCTGCGGGATAATAAAAATACCTTTGAAGATATGACCAGCTGCTGGATTAAAAAAAAGCAGGTTTGTTTTAGTCTCGTGTAACCTCTGCATATGGAGTGATACACGACTTAATCAAAAAGCTGTCAGACCAGGTCATGAATGGAGCCCGCTAAACTTTTAAGAATGTAGATCATGGTTTTAAGTAATTGTAGTGACATAGTCCGCGTATGTAATCATGTCATGGGAAGGAGAGCAGAAAATGGAGGTAAAAAAAAGGGTTAAGAGCAGGACATGGGTATATATTATTGGCTTGCATCACTGTGATGGTCATACTGCTGTGCCAAGTTGTTGGAGGAACTTTGTCGTGCCGCCCTCCATCAAGAAAACAAACAAAAACACAAAAGGCAAAATAATTGGTCATGAAACCAGCCACTCACAAACTCAGACATCCTCTGTCAGTCACACTATATTTACAAAGGCATACACTCACGCCAGTCAAAGCCACACTGTACGTACTATTTACACAGTCAGACACGCGGACACACGCTCCCCAGCACAGACTCATGAGTAGTCAGAGAAATTACTGTAGTATAATACAGACTGAATATCTGACGATATTTATGTTGAGTATGATCCCGGTACAAAGAGGCACTGCTTCCGCGCCAGTCCATTCATCAGGGTGAAACCGGCGAAAAAAAAAAAAAGAAAAGACACATTTAATGAACTACCGGTCACCAGCGCAGTGCGTGCCCTTTAAAAAGCCAGGAAAGAGACGTGTATATGATCGTTGCTTTTACAACACAGTCAGAAAAAAGAAAGGAGGAGAGAAGCTAAAAATGCCACCCACTGCATTAAGAGCTCACATTGCCATGGTGACCGGTAGTTGCACGGCTCCCATCTCAAGCATTTGTCTGAGTTAAGGCTTCCAGAGCGCTCGCCGCTCATGCTGCATGTTCCTGGCAACAACCTACTGCAGACTCGCTCGCTTCCCACCTCCCCGCTTTTCATTTCTATGCACCTATGTGAGACTCAGCCACCCCCCCCCAAAAAAATCAAGAAATAATGGACTTAAGTGACAGGAGCTTTGGGAACCTTTAAACAGAAAAAACAAAAACAAAAACCAAAAAAAAAAACAGGCAACAAGCCCCCCACCCCCCTTCCCCGAGAAGCAAGGCTTCAATAATGGCTATGGTCCACTGTTCGTCGCTCTAATCCTTTAGCTTTTGACTTATAAAACAATTAAAAATAAAGAAATAAAGGAATCACTTTTCTTTAGGCAGCAATGTTGGTCTCAGTGTTATTACAATTCTGCTTTTAATAAAGCATAAACATAAAAAGGAACATACAAATGGAGGGTCAACAATGAAAATGAGACCATTTCAGGATCAAAGCACGTTCGTGGATGAAATGGCTGATTTATGCAAGCTTTCCTTATCCCACAAGAGTCCAACTCTTCTCCATTTCATTTCCCAGGTCTCTTATGTATTCTTTGTTCAGTGCAGCTGTCAGTAGCTTTTCCCAGTTTCTTTGAAATCAGAGCATCTTGGATGCACACGGCGTCTCTTTGCAACGGTTAGAGGGAATTCACAGACTTAAATTCATTTTGCCATGCTCCACATCAGGCCGCAGAGAATGCGAGGACTGCAGGAGGAGGAGGAGGAGCGGAGGCGGTACAGTTGGTTGAGAGAGTTGGACGTCAGCGACTCTTAAAAATGATTCTCCTCTCCTCTGCTCATGAAGTAACGATGATGGGAGACACGGAAATGCAGAAGGGGGGCGAGCAGGTGCCAGAAACAACGGGGCAAACCTCAATCCCGAGAGCTGATGCAGTTGACCAGGTTCATGTTGCCATAGCAACCCGCTCACATTCCAAATTCCCGCTGTAAAACCCCCCTGGGCAAACCGGTTTTTCAACCATTTGGGTCTCTGAAGTAGTTGCAACTCTATGGGTGTAAGTGTGTATGTGTGCGTTTGTGTATTTACTTCACATTACATATGCATGTCTGTTCTCATTCTGTTGCTACCAGCGATTAATGATCTGGTTCATGTAGTCCTCAGTGGGGAGTCTGCTGCCCGTCTCTTCCGTTCTGCCTCCCTCTTCACCTTCCTCCCGCTCTTCCCGCTCCCCCTCGCTGTCCTCCAGTGTGGATACCAAGCTCTGCCGGCTGCCGGAGGGCCACAGGCCGATGCCCAGGCGGCTCTGCTGCATGTGGTTCTTGATGCGCTGCTGCCGCCTCTCCTGCTGCCTGGTGTACTGGTAGCGCTGCTGGAAAAGGTCCTTGGCGTAGTCGTAGAGCTCCATGTCCAGCTCGTTCAGCTCCTCTATACGCTGGACCTGTTGTGGAGGGAGAGAAAGAGATATTAATGCTCCATCAATGGGAGGAGAAGAGGACCAACAGCAACAAACCATTGCTGACGGTCTCATTGCTTCACTGTCTACGTCTTTCTTTGTTTCTTTTACTGACTGCATGCCTACACACCAGCAACCAGAGCTCTGGTCCAGAGGTAGCCTCTTCACGATATGACCAATTCAAAGAAGAAAAAAAGGAGGGCCGGCCCGGGTTACGTTCTAGCACCACAGAGGGAACTTTCAGCGACTATATGAGCGATAATATGAGCAAGAACGAAAATAACTCCAAACCCTTCACTCAGCTTGTTGATCTCTCTCGCTCAGGAAAACAGAGCGAGCAGACCAGCGAACGCCGTTTTTATCAGTGAACCGCAATCTGTAAGATTGTACGCTTTTTATTGCACAACAGAGGCTCAAACGCTCGACCTTGAACACATAAGCAGAGATCAGAAGACAAGACAGCCTGATAAGGCTTTCTGGAAACGACGACATGACATTAGTATATCTTTTAAAAAGTAAATTTTGTTTGCTGCCGTTTTAAGGTTAAACATTTAGTATAGGAGGACATTTATCAAAAGTAAATGCAAATCAAAGGGAAGGGAGCGCCACGGTCTCTAGAATCCCTTTTGGAAGCCCTCCGAGCTGTTTGGCTTGGAGACAGAGTATAACCCAGCCTTGATTAAAGTGACTGCTTAAAACTGGTGAAAAGAACAAGCTGCTTCATTTAAACTAAAAAAAAAAAAAAAAGACTAATTGCAGCTATGAAACAAAAAAAGAGTAAAGGACAAAAGACTGCTTGTCCAGGAGGACTAAACGACAAGACAGAAACACATCACCACTGTTACGGAGAGATGAAACTGAAAGCGCGTGCATCAGCAATGCAGAGACAAAAGGAAGACGTTTCATATCTGCTGGTGTGGTGCGTTCGGATTTGTTGCAATGCATCATCCGCCGCTTGTGAATCCAATATGAAAAGGGGAGGGCTGTGTGTGTGTGTTTAATTAGGAAGAATCCCTTTGAAATCTCAACGTTGTGTGTGCTGGATGTCAGCTGTAAGCCACGACAGAGGGAAGCAGCAGGTTGCATCCATGTTAATAAAAGATTCTGATCAGCCGTGAGTACGGCGCTCAGCTGGAGTCATCAGCACGGAGGCGGCGTCAACCCGAGAGCAGCTGACGAGTCACTCAGAGTCCAGTTTCAATTAGAAGAAAGAAAAAAAAAAACGGGATCTTTAAGCCACGGAGAGTGGCAGCGCAGATTTAGTGGTTTTACAGGAGTCTAAAGTATACGTCTCAACACTCACCGACTCCCCACACACCTCACACTCTTCACAATGTGAAAACTCTCTCGTTTTGGGATAAAAACCATTGGTCCATGTTTTAAAATGTCTGGCAACAGAGCGTTTTATTTTCCTCTCCAAGCGACTGGGTTTGATGTATAAATCACCAGTCTGCTGTGCCCTGGAGGATTTTTGTGTGTATATGTGTGTGTGTGTGTGTAGGAAATTAAGCTTAAGAACTCCCACACTGGACCAATCAAAGTGTGAAGAACATTTTTGAAGCTGCTGTCTTTTAAACCGATACAGTCATCCCAACTCATTTCACAGCAATAAAACACCAGAGTGTTTACTCTCCGTGTCTTCCTGCTCTCATTTTACTGTTTTATCCCACAAGCCAGGATTTCTTTTTCTTTTTTTTCTTTTTCTTTTTTTTTTCACGTGAAATATTTCTTTTCCCTTTCAAAACTTGTCAAGCGTCTCTTAAAATTCATATTATGAGAAGTTTGTCTGTTGTGACAGAAAACCATCTTGGGCGTGGCTGAGCATGCAGCACCAACAACCAAACCCACGCAGCTGAAATAAAACGGTGCATTTTTGAGAAAGAGTTCAAAAGAGGAAGCAAGTGCAATATGAACAGCAGAACATTGTATATTTTTTTTTTAAAAAACCCTGTGAAAACTGGCTTCTGTTTATCTAAAATGTGTGCAGCAGTGGGAGTAAAGAGTTTGGGAGCAGTTTTTGTGCGAGTAGTTTCGGGAGTTTGAAGCAGCGACCTGTCGGTCTGTGCAGGTGATCCGCTGCGATATTATCGGCTTTCCTTTTAACCGCCTGGTTAATTGACTTTAGGTTTCCCCAGTTATTTCACTTGCTTGATTAATGATCTGGGAAAGCTTTGATTTATTCCCAACAGAGGTGAACCAGGATGGTAAGTGCTGATTCGATGAGTAATTTGTACACAGTTGATAAAACGTCCTTTCCTGATATTGAAGCCTCTGATTTTTTGTTTTTTACAGCAGATACAGGAGGTGCTGTGGCTTCAGTGTGCTGGGAGAAGGACAGAAACACTGTCGGTCTCTCTGCACAGGTACACGGAGAGGTCTGTTCGCTCCACTGCCTGTGCACAAAAACCCAGAATAATCTTATGGTGCAGACTGCTTGGTGAGTTTATGTAAACCCGTTACGTACCATTATTAAAACTGGCAAATAAATGAGTACAAACATGTTTCTCCCTGACGTGTAACGGTAGCTGTCAGTACAAGCCCCCTCAAATCAAACAGAGGTTACATCCGCTGCTGCCTTCCACTTATATCTCCACAGTTTGTGTGTTTATTGCTGCACGGACCGTAGCGTTGTCCAGGTCCACCCCGGCGGCGCGAGTGTTGTTGTACTGCATGAAGGGCCTGATGAAGCGCAGCCTGAAGGTCCTCTCGAAGAGGAACTGGGTTTTCCTCTGGTACTCGGTCAGACCAAAGAAGGCCATGTCTCGCAGGTTCTTCTTGGCCGACTCCAGCAGAAGCTGGGACCTCTTCTTCTCTGGAACCGTGGACATGTTGTAGCAGCCGACAAGACTCAGGTCTGCCAGCATACGAACCTGTGCACAAGGAACCAAATATTAACAAACACCGAGCAGCATTTTAATTATCGAACCATCTTCTTCATTGGCCAACTAATTACTTAGTTTAATACATGTAGAAATGTCCACAAATTATGTCTATGGAGAAGGAGGACAAGTATGTAGTCCTAGTTTAAGCCTCACGATGTCCAAAAATCACACATTTCCAGCTGAAATGCAGTCCAAAGGGATTTAAATTGACTTTAGATGTATTGCTTCAGTTCTGAAATAAAAAATTAAGACAACAAACAAATAAAGAATGAAAAAGGAGACAAAAAAATAAATGTTGCAGCCTTGATCTCTAAATCGTCTAACTGGTTTAAATGATAATTCACCTAAATTTAACATCCCAATACTTCAACTTCCCCCGTAGACTTTCCTTGAGCACCAGCTGTACATAGTAAAGCAGTGCAGATTTAACTCCGATATTTTCCTCTCTACAACAAGGGATCCTTTTTGTTTCCGACTGTGTTGAGGACCTGTTACACGGGAGGGAGGACACACGGGCTGTCAGCTGACTTCGATGCCCACGATGGTACACAAAGCCCACCTCAGCCCACAGGCCCCTCGGTAATGAGACCCTCAGGCTCAGACGAGTTAACACACTGAGTGAGAAGAAGGTGCGAATCCGCCGCGTTTATGGCCAGGAGGCAAGGTCCCGGCTTCAAGCGGAGGTGCGCACGTCTGTCACAGCAAATGTATTCTGATACATGTGCAATTTATTTTATCAGCATTAGGAAATCCAACAAAAACAAACAAAAAAAAAAAAAGAGCCTTCTTTCACGACATAATATTCAACTTTTCTGCAGAGAGGACTTCCTTGTGTGGGTCATTTCTATCCAGATGCTGGTTAACTGGGGATAAATATCCGGAATCTGCTGGTTGAGGCTCTCGTACCTGTCTGTTGTTGGCCAGATTGTACGGACAGTCCATGAACTGCTGTAAGGTGCACCCCGACCAATCGGACCCCTCGTAGCAGGAAGGCAGCTCCTCCGGTGTTGGCGTCCGGCCATCGCACATGTGCAGAGACGTTTTCCATGTGGCCCCTCGCTGCACATGCCTCCACTCACTCAGGTAGCGAGACACGGGGTCCCTCAGCAGAGTGATGTAGTAAAACTTCCTGTTAGGGGGTAAAAAAAAAAAAAAAAGAAGAAACATCTCTATTAGAACTGATATTTTTTGTGCACAATATCGAATGTGGTGTACATTTTTGTAAAAAGAAAGAGTAAAACGTGAAGTCAGGACATTTTCAACTTTTTCAAATTAGATAAAATAAATGAGTCTGTAAGGTGCCACCAAAGTGGCATCACAAAGATAAAAATAAGCATCCTCCTAACACATAAAATAATTTTATCAGATGTGATTCTCCAGGTGACCATGTGGTGACACTGTTTACAACGTTTACAGCCACCTCGTGCACCCTCCTAACTCAGAGAGAGAGACTTGGTTTGTCATAATAAGTACATTATTATTTGAATTTACTGGAAGCAGCTCTGTGATGCACAAAAGCAAACTGGGTAAAAGAATAGAGAGAAAAATGAGGAAGAGCAGGAGGCGGCGCGCAACAGAGCCGATTTATAAGACCGGGGATAAAGTCAGTGTCGAGACCACACTGTGCAGGAAAAGAAACTGCTGGCACAAGCACATCTCCCTCCGCGACACACAACTCCACACTTGGAAAAATAACATCCTTGCGTCTGAAACTCCGACACACACGTGCAGCAAACATCCTTCCTCTGGGTTCACACTGGCAACGAGTATTAGGTTTGCGTCTCAGAGATGAGTCATCCCGCATCTGTGATTTGGTTGGGACTTTGTTTTGTTTTTCTTTTTTGTTTCTGAGGTGTGCATGTGTGCAAAGTAATGGTGCATAGCACAGTTCAATGTCTCTCCGGAGGGGACACTCCCACTTCAGCAGAGACCTTTCCGGGGCTTCACACTCCAGCTAATTACTGCAGTCAGATCAATCAACACGTCCTCATTAAAACAGCCCACATGCGTGTGCTTATGTGCGACTACGCGCCACCGGCGTACCTGAGGGCAACGGTATGGATGTGTCCGAGCAACGGACACACGTCGACCGTGGAAAACACACACAGGGACATGCGCTGGCCTCCTCTCCCGCTTGCAGCCACTCAGAGGAATGTTTGCACAGGGAATTTTGTGTGCCGACAGGACTTCACAAAGTCGCCTGGTACACACACACACACACACACACACACACACACACACAGTCTTTCTGCTTTCATCGCTACATCTTTGGCTTCACACTACAGAGCTCACCCGGCGAGAGGGGTTGCTGGGGCGGACGCAAAGCCCCAAGTGTCACACAAACAGTAGCTCTGTCTGGATAATAAAAGTGGAGCCAAAATCCAGCAGCAGTGGGGAGATCCTGGACAACCGCACGACTAAACCCTTAATCTAGCAACAGTGCGGAGATGCTGGACAGTGAGACTACTTTCTGCAAAACAAATTTCATCTCCCGGCTCAAGCGCAAAACAAAACCAACCCCGCCCTGATTTAGCTGCAGCAGAGACTGATCCCAACAAATGAAACAAATCAAGCAGCGACAGGAGGATCATGGACAATAAAATGACTAAACCTTCAATCCAGTGGCAGCTGGGAGATCCCAGGCAACGATTCAAGCAGACCCTCACTTTGAGGGTACAGCAGGGGAGGATAACAGGCATAGGGACAAGTTTCTATAGTCAAAATCCCATCAACCTAAATCTGAAATCCCCCCTCCGCCTCCACCCATCTAATCAAAAACAGAAGAGAGGCGCAGTCGAACCAGAGCCTGCAGGAGGCGGCTACATTATGGAGATTCCTATGATGACATTATCAGGATTCCTAACACTCCCCAGAGTGCAGTGTGTGTTTGTGTACACCCGCTGTGTATTTCTGAGGACGAATACGCCTATTAAATCAGTGATGACATTTTCCTCCTCTTGGCTTACATTCTGTGAAAAAATATATTAAAAAAAAAACAACAAAAAAACAAAACCAAAACAAGCACAAAAACCATGGTACTGGTTTGGGCCCTTGCAACACCAGAGTTGAAGGGAGAATGAGGGAAAGGGTGAAAAACCAAGACGGAGCACGGAAAAAGAAAAAGTAAGGACCAGGGCGGGGGAGAACGAGGGAGGAGGAAAGGGAGGAGAAGGCGGAAGAGAATTTCAATTAGTTTTCTAATACTGTGAAAGCAGTGAGGGCCCCAAGCCCAAGTGATTTATCAAAGTTATAGCTTTTGCTATAATGAAGGCTCAGGCATATTACCAGGCAAAAATAAATAAATAACATGCACAGAAAAGCACACACACACACACACACACACACACACACACACACACACACACACACACACACACAGAATGCAGCACACATTAAAATGAGCATGCATGCAACCCAAATAAATGATCTTAAATGGCATGTCTGCCCGTGGTGTCTGCTGGGTCATGCCGACTGTAAAGCCGGAGCCGTGGAGACTTCCTCGCGTTAAAGCCTAAACGTCTGGCTGTGAACTCAGATCCCTAGGTAATGATGTCTCAAACCGCACGCATTTACTCACTTACCAGCAAGCCCACTCCTCTGTGCGCGCTCTTTCTCACACACTCCCTGCCTCCGAGGCAACAGACACTCCCCGCCCCAGCCCCAGATAGACACACACACATACACAGCCAGGTGATATTGCTTATAGTTGCAGCACTTAAAATTAACTTCAAAAGGTAATACAAACCATTCGGTCTCTCACCGTCCAGATTTAAGATCTTCTGGCTGAGCGCAGGAATTTGGAGTCTGGATGCAGAACCCCGAAGGGCCCCGTTACAGACTGCATTTACGTGCCATACATTTTTCACAAAATCTCCAAGAAATGCAAGATTACCTTTATAATGACCATTAAAAAAAAAAAAAAACGGAGATGGCAATGAAACACGTTTTTGTCTTTTCATCCTGATCCATGTAACCAAATTCAAAACTGATGCTATGAGCCTGACAAAATCAAAGAAAACAAGACATGTCAAAAAAAAACAAACAAAATAACAAAACAAAACAATTTTTCTCAAATCTCCAATTTTTTTTTAATACTTTACGCCAGGCTTTTCTCACCATTTCTCACATTTCGCATGCAGAGTCTGGATTTCCATGTGCTGCAGAGATGTGATAATAAGGTGCCTGTAGACTTTTCTCACCTTCTCAGATCCGCAAATATTTTGCGACTGTACAGGAACGATGAATACTTGATAATATCCACCCTGTTTTAGATAATTGAGTAAACGTTAGAGGCTTTCACACAAACTTTTGCCAGGATGAGTTGTAACAGCACTGCAACTCAGACCGTAGATGGTAAATGTTCGTGCGGGGTTTCGGAGCGTTATCAAGAGGAAACACGCTGCTCCCGCTCCTGTTATGGCCTCTGAGCCTGGAGAAAATGAGCCTGGGTTTTCTGTGGGCCACAAATCACCACCTTTACCACCTTTCTTTAACCTCACTTCCTTTCTGCTTAAACCTTTCACTTTTGGCCGTTGCTCTTCTGTCAGCTCTTCTCTTAATCTCGTCTAAAGCCACATCCAGATTTAAAGTCGTTCTGCCTTCTAGGAGTTGGTTTTGTTAAAAATAAAATTCAAACCAGAATCTTTGGGTGATGTCCTTGGAGATGCACCACAAATCCCTATTTTTATGTAAAATATTACTGAAGAATAATGAATTAGGGTGATGTTTACAATTGCACGTGTTTTGTTTTTGTTGCCGTGTTTTAAATAAAGGACCTTTTTTTTATATGAAACAACAACAAAAACAGCAGGAGCACCAAAAATATGGGAGATAGTTTGAAGCTGCAATACACAAGAGACACTAAAATAAATATATATATATATTCCCCTCTGGAAAGAGAAGAAAGGTTTCAAAGCTTTATTTAAATATAAGGTTATGGCTTGCACTGTGATTTACACACGAACACACTCAAATAACCACAAACACACACACACACTCAAATAACCACACACACACACACACACACACACACACACACACACACACACACACACACACACACACACACACACACACACACACACACACACACACACCACACACACACACACACACACACACACACACACACACACACACACACACACACACACACACACACACACCCCCTGCTGTGCAAAGCAGCTAGGATTTATTAATAGTTACGGATGTTTGTTGAAACCAGATCCACTCAACTTTTTCCCACCTCTAAAAATGGTATCTGGACTCAATCAGCATAGGAGATAAACACACACACACGTGTGTATATATATATATAAAAAGAAGAAAAACACAACAGCAACAGGGAAACAGGTTTGTCACCTGAAAAAAGATGAGTTCAAACACACAGAGGCAGCGAGAGTTGAAGGGCCAGAACTGAACAACATTTGGGAAAAACAGATCCGACTCAATGAAACAGATCGTTATTAATATTTAAAATAGGGGCTGCTTACTATTTTTACTCAATGGAATGTGAAACATTATGTATTTATTGGGTTTTTTTTTTTTTTAATCCATTGGTGAAAGTAGATTTCCCTCAACTTTAAAAATGTTTTAGCTGAAAATCTAATAACTAGGAGGGGTTCTAGTTCGGAGGAGTGAAGATTTCATCTCTGCTTTTCGTGGATGATGTGATCATGTTGGCGTCGTGGAGTCAGGACCTTCACCTCTCACAGGAGCAGTTCGCAGCTGAGTGTGAGGCAGAGCGGATGGGAACCGGTGTCACCAAACCTGAATGCCTAACCCTGTCGGAGGAGGGTCCCTCCCACCCTGACCTCTGGCAGCGAATAGTGACTGAAAGCATGAGATTGTGAATAGAAGCAACAGAAATAAGTTTCATCTGCAGGAAACAGCCCCCCTCCTCCTAGAAACAGGGTGAGAAGTTCAGTCAGCCAGGAGGGACCTGGAGTAGAGTTACTGCTTGTCCACATCCAGCAGAGCTATTTGAAGTAGTTTGGGTATCTGGCCAGGTTTCTCCCTGGGGAGGTGCTTTGGGCATGTCCAACTGGGAGAAGGCCCTGAGGCAGACCCAGGACACTCTGTGGAGATTGTTTGTGTTTTGTTTGTTTTTGGCTGTCCTCAGATTGTCCTGCTGTTCCTGTGGATGAGCTGGAGAATGTGGCTGGGGAAAAAGAGCTATGGGCCTCACCATAAAGGCTGCCGCTCCCACACCCGAACCCAGATAAGTTGAAGTGGATGGATGGATGGATGGATGGAATAACTAAAAGAAAATGAGAAGAGATGCCAGGAGAGTTTCCTAGGTGGCTCCAGTCCTGCTTCTGACTTTGTTCCCGACTAAGAACCGCTTTCTTTTTTGACCGTCAAAGCACAGTTGGGGTTTAGGTGTGGAAAACTGTTAAGCCAGAGGCTGATGGGAGGGGTTTGACTGCCAAGTTTAATATCCAACTTGCCTAACACAAGAAATACCAATTAAAACCTGATCTTCATCATGAACAAGAAGTCAAAGAAGCAGCAGTCTTGGCACCGCAGTTCATCCCTCCCCTCGATTTCCTGCCAACCAATATTTTAATAATAACAGTATGTGCCATATAGAACATCATTCACAATCGGTGAAGGCATATTTATAAAATATGGTTCTAACTCTGTTTATAAGTCTTGTTGGGTGTTTTGATAACACAATTATAAATCCAGCTCAAAGCAGCTCGTTTAAATCCTGTTTGCAGCTACACTCACGAGCCCCAGTCAGCATTTGGAAATGCCAGCCGACATTGCAAGGGGCATTCATGAACGCAGGAAGTTGTTTACAACGGCATTCCTAATCAGGAGTGGTGATATAAAGACATTAACGGCACTGTGGTGCTGTGTAGATTTCCGGAATGCACTGGAAGGAATTTAAAAGGCCAGTGATGAGTTAGTTTGTGGCCGGGAGCTAAGTCAGCACCCTCGGGTTGAACTGGGCATCGCCTCGTCTGCCTGCTCCAGGCGCAGCACCTTCGCCCACTCGTCGCTGAAGCCCAACCTGAAAGGATCCCAGTTGCAGCTCCAGTCCAACCGTTGCTGATGTCGCTTTTCTGCCTGGTGACAGATAACTACAGTAGCTCCAGAAGTGTCAGATGCAACTTTGGTAAGAACATCTGAAACGTGGACAGATTCAATCAGAATTAATTCTTAAAAAAAAAAAAATGGCTTCAAAACTAGTCTGCAGCTATGCGTGACGTCACAAAGGGGTTTGTCCAGTTCTGTTTACTCAGTCTATGGTCCAAACTAGTGGCGTTTGACTTTTCCTGCCACAGCCTCCAGCAGCGCCGAAGCCTCTGGATGAGCGTCAGAGGGCCGAGCCGGAACCCGGTCACCAGCCAATCTCAGACACGGCGATGTGGTCATTCTGCGTTTAAGAAAATGTGGTGACAAAGTAAATAACTGTCTAACACAGAAGTGATGTGGTGTAAAAATCCACTATGCTAGAGTGTCAAACCACCGTGAAATTTTTGTGGTTTCACTTGTTTCAGACGGCAAAAAAAAAACAAACAAAACAAAACAAAATAAAAAGCCTAGTGCTTCTTGTGTCCCAGTTGTGAGCCGCGGTTAGCTTGGCTCAACCCTCATAAATCCTCTTAGTATCCAAAGTCCAAACACTGACAGCCGTCTACTGCAGGTATCAAGTACATACAAGGAATTCACACACAAACACACACAAAACAACCAAAACATTCCCTGTCAGAAGTGAAAATAACAACCGATGGTCGATTAGGCCCAATTCAAGGACAGCGGTAGGATGCCATTGAGCATTTTGTGCTCTCTACATCACTGTTGGACAACATGAAGTGGCAACAATCCATCATGAGGTCTGAGTTAGGGGGGAGGGTTACTGAAAAGAAAAAAAAAAAAAAAAAAAAAGAAAAAGGGAAAATAATCGGAAATCAAATTTATTATATCAGATCCTCTTACAGGAAGGCCGGATCTCCCTACGGGGATCATTTTCTCGCCGAGTACAGACAACACAAAAGACAAAGATTCAATGTGTAAAACAAACGCTGCGACTTGCATAGCTGCAAAAGAGAAAAATCCTAAATCTCTATAGAAAACCCATAAAAAGGCCTTCACACGGAGTTACGCAACAAATGCCTACATTCCAATATTGACTTGTTAGTAATTTAACTCAGGAACAGTTGACCAGAACCGTTAACACAAATTTTCACTAAATGCTGGTACTGACCGGGGACTGGACTGTGCTTTATTATAATGTTTCGGTTTATGGTCTCTCTCATTCAAATCAAATCTACTCCTTCAGATCCCCGCTCAAATGAGGAGAACTGCGGTCAGGTTGTAGCCAATGCTGCGTTTTGGGAGGCGAGTCTCCTCGTGGGTGTTTTCAGGTCGAGGGTAAGCCCTGGTGGGGCCGGCACTCGTCCCGGCTCTGTACGCAGAGACAGGAATGGATCCGTGGAATGTGCTGGCTGTAAAAGCAGACGATATCAACCACCAGCATGTGTTCGTCTTCCCTGTTTGTATTACGAGAAGGAAGCAACAAGTCAGGGCTTGAACCTCGTTAGACTCTTGAGTCCTTCCTGTTTCCTTTATTTCCTTTCCTATCACATAAATCTGTATTTAGACAAACACAACAAAAAAACAACTGTCAGTTTGGACGTGACAAGAAACAGATTTATTAGGGAAGTGAGAGTCTTCGGGTTACAGACGACTGGACCAGACTGAAAATGTCCCGTTTACATTTCTGTGTCTGAGAGGATGACCTCTCAAAATCTAAACTTCACCCTTTGGCCTCCCTCCTACTCCTGCCCTCTGCACAGCATCCATCATTTCATCCAATGTATCCAGGGTGCTCTGGCAAATAATGATGCACCGAGAGAGACAGAAATAGAACCTGCAGCTCAGAAAAGCTCTACGGGCGCCTTCTCTGGCTGCCCTCACTCTTTCTCCCTGTACCGCTCTTGTTCTTAGTTGATCAATAACTGCCTCAGGACTCAGACGGGCTGCCTCGGTAATTTAGACTTTAAACACAGAAGATGTATGAGGAACAGAGTAAGAAGGAAGGGGCGTAACAAAAGAAACCGAGGACGGTGTTGGAGTCAAGGGCACATACCTGAGTGTGTAGTTAAATCTGAAAACACTAGCAGTTATTTCTTTCGTTCTTTTTCGTCGACAAAGAGAAATCAATTTGTACCAATGAGCTACATTTTTCATCCAGCCCAACGACCACATACACGCACGGCAAATACAACCAGGCATGACGTGAAACATCACCCGACCCTTCAGGCCGGGCCCCCTTTGCCCATTGCTCAATTGTTGTGTCACTCTAAGTGCTTCCTGCAGCAGACCACAAAGCCAGCACTCGCGTTCTACCTTCTCTGTGGTCACCAAGTCCCAGGAACAGCAGTCTGCACAGAAAAAGCACTCTTCCACTCATCCCACATGCAGGTTTACAGCAGCGTGGGCAACACCGTCGCTCCTCTCCCGTTCTGGTACCGATAACCACTGGGAACACACTGTAAGATCTGTGACCCAGTCATCAAGCCGTCACAGTTTTGCCGAACGGGTCATCGTGCATGCATAATTTTCCCACTTCCAACACATCAACTTCATAATTGACCACTCAATTAGTGCCAAATACCGAGTAGTCCTCTTTGACAGATGCCAATGGAATAACGAATCCACGTGAGCGCCTTTATTGTTGTAGCTGATCAACCTACAGTATATTATACAGAAAGAAAAATTAAACTAAATTAAAACTGAGTGGGTTCTGTGTATATTATAGACACAACTTAAGACTTTCTGCTACAATCAAGCCTGCACCACCAGAAATACAGGAATACTGACTATAATAACTATAACATATGCAGCAGAAGCATTCGCTTTAATGGTCATTTTTATTTTCTTTATTAGACCCCTTCTTGTTTGAACTAAACACGACATTCAAATGTGATTACTTGGATTATGAAGAATTTGCCTTTAAGCAGAATGACTTGCAAAATTACGTGACAGTGATAATCCAGGAAAATCCGGTGCACAGACTAAGAGAACGAAGCAAATCTTATCATGTAAGACTTTAATCAGCAGCCAGTCCAGCATTTCCTGATTCCAAGAAGGAATTCCAGGCAAACTGAAGTAAATCAATTTAGATCCAAAGCCAAGAATGTCCAGCGCCACATCGTCAAACAACATACCACTCAGCGTGGTGGTGGTGAAAATGGGAGTTGCGGTGTGACCATACCTAAAGGAGCGTGCCATTAGTGCAAAATCTGCTGTGGTTCACTTTAGTTTAGCACAAAAACGATATTTCAGGATAAAGAAGAGCGGCAAGTATGGTGAAGAAATCCTCTGAATGGAAATGCAACCCAAAGCTCGCAGGGCTGGATGTTGCAGTTCAGGAATGTGCAAAAACAAAGGGAGAGTAGGAAAGAGACAGGCGGACAGAGGAGGGGATCCCCTGAGTGCAAAGCTATGTTCATCAGGAATGTATGGCCGCCTGTTCTCTCATGTAACTCGGCGGGCAACAGCCCAGACGGCTGTCTGACACGGAGACAGAACGTGTGCGGGGTGGGAGGAAGTAAGATGGATTCGCTGAGAGGCGGATCGGCCGAGGACAGGAACGGTTGCACAAGTCATCTCAGATCCTTCGTGTTTCTACAGTTTCAAATTTCCCCCGAAAAAGTTGGAAAAAAATGACGACATGAGATAAATCACCAGCTGATAAACATTTCACAGCTGTCACAGATTTTGCCAAATCACTCACACTGAAAATGGGCAACTACTTACTTGCTTTAAGAAAAGAGATAAAATATTTCTCTGCGCTGTAATACTTCTATTAGTGTATCGTCAGTAGTACATGGCGGTATCAGAATGTTATCTGTATTGGCAGATAAAAGCTTTAAAACGATATCAGTATATTTTGTACATCCATCGTTTCCCACTTTGTTGGGAACTATTACAAATCCTTTTTCCAGTAAGATTTCCTGAGAGTACATCCCTCGCCCATAAGGCACAGCATCAGGGACAAATTAAGACAACAGTCAGCAGAACACATATTTCTAAAGAGCCTTCTTCCTTATCGGACCATTTATATGGATAGATTCTGACTTTTTCAATGCCGGGGAAGGGGCACAAGCCTTCCAATTAGCAGGCGTGGACCCTAAGGTCTTTCTCCGAGTGGGTGTCGTGTGTGATTCAAGCAGCCACGGGTGGCCAGCGAAGGTCGAAGAACAGAGGTGTGATATGTGCCCTTCTGGGTTGATTAAAGATGAGATGTGCTGCTGCGTTCTGGACCTTTTGTAGAGGTTTAACCGAGCAGGCTTGTAGGTCAGCTGGGAGGGCGCAGCAGCTTAAAATGGCCACTGCATTTAGAAAGTGTTTGTATCTTCACTAATGAAAGTTCCTGCGTGTTTCACTTTCGCCAAGAGGCTTTTATGGATCCCACTCCAAGCAGGATTTATGCCTGGTGTTTTTAGTGCTGTTCATAAATACTGGTCAGCATGTGGAAATGCTACTCAGCAAAGCAAAGAGCATTCACAAAACACCAGATGTTGTTTATGACAACCTTAATAAATGCACAATGGCAAAATTGAGACTCTGGTTTCGAGGGGAAAACACTGTGGTCAGTGTCTTTTGTGAACTGTAGTCCTCTACAAAAATTCAGCATTAACTAACGGGAAGTTCAAACCACACCAGAAGAGATGTAATAACGCGGCGCTGTTGCGTCTCTGTGTATATGGAAAAACAAAGTGAATCTTGAAATGTTTCAAAGATCTGCCAGCTCTGAAGTGGCTCCAGCGCTGGCGCTTTGTTCAAGTTAATTGAGCTGGCATGCGGGCGAAGCCAGAGGCAGATCCGGTAAGTCGGGTACCCCGGTGTTCCAATTATCACCTTCAGAAGCTGAAGCCCGGCAGATGCAGTAGGGGATCCCAGGAGTTACCACCTCAGTCAAATGAGAACGGTCTTTTTATTTCTCTTCATCGGTCAGATCAGTTGACTTCTCCATAGTCTTCATTTTGGAGTTTTTCCTAATTTTCTGGACCATTCACCGAAGCCACACTATTTCCAGAAGTGACAGCTCCTCTGAAATCAATCTCTGTTGACATCTGCTCATAATCTTAAAAAGCAGAGTGACTCTGTACTTCTATGGAGAAGAAAATCCACTTCACCTTTGCTTTTAAGACACAAGGTGATAAATGACTTCATATTTTGCGTGTGAAAGGTTTACCTTCATGTTGTAGCTGCATCTCAAAGCAAATGAGGAGGTTTCTTTTCTCTTTTTCTTTTTTTTTTTTAAACAGAATGTGGTGCAAAAAGGGACCACGATGAAAGCGGCCGAGTGTGGAAAAACGAACCCTCAGCAACTCTGAGAAAAAACTGCCAGGCTTCGAAAAACAAAAAAAAAAAAAGGCTGAGACAAATAATTATAAAATGTACTGTACAGTATATGTGAGCTGAATACAATAGTTATAAAAATAAAAGCAAATAAAATCGCCTCTTTAGCAGAGAGAGGCAGAAGCATGAAAGACTGAGCAGTTTAAACGTATACTCGTGTGTGTGTGTGTGTGTGTGTGTGCTCAGAAATCCCCTCCACCCAGCGTCGTGTTCATGTGCTGAGGTCAAAGCAATCCCTTTGCCAACGTGCTGACGTATGGATGTGTTGCACCGAGAACCACACCCAGTCCCGCCTCACACACACCTGCGTGTTATGACAAAATCCTGGCTGTATGAGGTGATGTCAGATTACGGATATGTCCCAATAGTTCACTCACTGCCGTGAGGAGGAATCACCAAGGGGAAAGGTGTGGCAGAAGTTTGTTTCCTTTTTGGGAGGGGGGGGGGGGGGGGGGGGGGGGGGGGGGGGTGCTTTAAGAAAATAAGAAGGAGGAGGAGACACGATGCTGAGTTTGGGGGCATTTAAAAAGCTGGGTAACGAGGCTAATGAGTAGACAGGTGGCCCCATTACAGAAGCAGCCGAGCAGACTCATTAACACACTCAAACACACAAAACCTCCCCTCTGGCTGGGATTAGTGTGTGCGTGTGACCCGACCCCCCCCCCCCTCTTTCCGTTAATCAGTCGTCACATAAGAGTCTGGAGGCAACAGGGCGATTCTGCGTGCATGTGTGTGACTCGAGGTGAGAGTGTGAAATTGGAGAGATGAGGCAGTTAACATTCAAACCTCTTCTCCCACCCAGTGCACCACCAGTTTGTCCCCCTCTCCACTCCAGTGCTGCATCTGTACATGCATCTGTGTGAGAGCAGGTACTCGTTTCTACGAATAAACAGGATAAAGAATCTCACCGAGCCAGTAACGGTGGTGGATATAGTATGTGTGAACCACGGAGGGGGGAGGGGGAACAAAATACAGCAGCGAAAGGATGTTCACTTTCTTTCTCTGAAGAAAACACTCTTTCAAGATACTGTCAAATGTTTGCTTTATTTTCTTGGGAAAGAAAAATAAGTGCCTGAAATTACACAGACATAACTAGACATTGGTGATGGTTTAAATTTACCCAGAGAGCTTGGCAGAAACACGAATGGAGCCAAACAAACATAAAACAGCAGCGTCACATGAGAATACCTCTCTACTTCACTGCATCCTTGAAAACTAAAAGCAAGAAACAAGAAAGGAAAAGGGAGAAAAAAACCCAAAAAGACAATAAAAAAAAACAAAAAAAAAACAACAAAAACGTCCAGAGCATAGTTGGGAAAAGGGCCAGATGTGGCGAGCAGAAATATAAAGATAAAGAGCTGGAGGAGAGGTGAAAAAATGAGCTAGAGAGCTGGAGGGGAAAAAAAAAAAAAAAAAAGCAGGCCAGGAGATGGACGAGCTGACCATTAAAACAGCACAGTGACATTTGGAGGACACTAATGCATATCAATAGAACTTGTATTGGGTAGTTGTTGTAATTATCTTTTGACAGAGAGGGGAAAAGAAGGGCAGCCAGGAGTCAGACAGACCTGGAGACGGGCCTGAGGCAGGATTTTTGCTGTCCAACGCGGGAGCCAAAACCTAAACCCGGGGAATAGGATGGGGACAATTGGCCCTTTAATAATGAAGGGAAAAGTGTGAAAGGAGGGGTGCATATGAGGAATATATGCGTGTGTGTGTGTGTGTGTGTGTGTGTGTGTTAGAGGTCCTCCAAGCCCAATTAAGCCCGACTAGATGTCGGAGGTCTGTGGCAACCATACCCCACCTGTTTAGAGAGGGCCAAGGGGCTAATGAGCACTGCCGGAGGGTGAGGTGGGGGTGGGGGGGGCGGGGATCGGACAAGCATGGCAAAGAGGGACATGGCAAAGAGAATTCCAGGGAATTAAGAGAATAATTGACATTCCATAGTTTTTTCATTCCATCTCTCGCTCTCATATATTCCAATGAAAGTGGGGAGACGTGACGTCACAAGGACTTCACAATTAAAATTGTTATTGGCTATGAAATGCAATCATATATACAAGGAAGATGCATGTGACGCACGCGCGCGCGCACGCACGCACGCACGCACGCACGCACGCACGCACGCACGCACGCACACACACAAAGAGCCTTTAATCAGCCAGCAAAAAAAAGAAGAAGTAGCTGACAAAAAAATGAAAACAAGAAATGGTTGGAGAGGCGGGAGAGCAGGAAGCAGCGGGGCATAATGAAATGATAAGAGCCAAATATTGTGCAACAGGAGCAACAACAGTGTTCGAGAAAGAAAGCTTCTGTGTTGAGTCGAGTGTGTGCATCCGTGTGTGTGTGTGTGTGCCCGTGTGAGGCTGTGTGTGAGGTTGCGGGTGAAAGAAGCCCATTGTCTAGCAGTGTAACTCAAGCCCACAGCTCCAGATTTGCTTCAACTGCTGTGAGGTTGTGGCATCCTTCCTCATTTCACTTCTTCTGTGCTTCTCTCAATCTAAATGTTTTTGTCTCCTTCACCCGACTTTTGGGAAACGTAGCTATGTTCTTTCTTGAACAAAATCAAATGAGAGATTGATACCACCTCATTTGCACCGCCCTGACACAATTAGAAAATTTTATTTTATAATTGCCCCCAAAAGAGCTTGAGATTAGTCACTTAATTGTCTCTATTTTCTATTTCATGCCGCAATTGAAGCATATGCCAAAAACTAATTAATCACCTAACCGGAGCATATGATACACAAACGTCTTCCTTTTTAGTTTACTAAACACTTATTACCCACTCTGGATGTGCTAGGACCCCAGCAATTATGCAGAAATGCTTAAGATTACCTAAAATAATTGCAATTATATTATGAACTAACATCCAAAACTTTGCATAAAGTCAAAAAACTGGGAAAATCCAGTCTTGTCAAAGGGTTACAAAAGTCTGCCACCAAAATTTACTCAGTAACACATTTACCTCACGTGAAGTCTCCCTATTTAATCCACGTAATCTATCTCATATGTTACAATCCATAAAGATAAATAGATTTCAATCCTGTTTAGGGAAAATAAAAGCAGAAGTTGTAATTTTAATCAGAAATTATATATTGTCATGACTCTGATGATTCAAAATAAGAGATATTACAAAATACTACTCAGCAGGGTCATAAAATATTCAGGAAAATGACTCACGCACAACTTCAAATCTGAAAGTTTGCTTTATGGCAATAACAGGTGGATCTGTCAGCTTGAACCAGAACAAAAGTGTGAAAACCAGATGCAACCATGTAGATTTTACTCTTTACTTCTCCCAACTCTTGTCAGAACATTTATAAATACCCTCCAACTACTCATCTAAATCATTAACTGACCAATAGTCTATTTGATTCTTCACACAAGATCAAACAAATGCACATACGATTATAGTCCTCACACACCCACACACACACACACACAAACACTCGTGCAATCAACTGGCAGCTGCTCGCCCCGAGATTAAGGCCAGTGTGACAGACGTGATTTCAGGCTACATCTGTGACAAAGAGAGAAAGAGAGCAGAACAAACAAACTGAGAGCAACATGCAGCTTGCATACACTGAGAAGCAAATTGTTACTGACTAGTGAAGAAAAAAGAAAAAAAAACAAGAAGTGGAAAAAAAAAAAAAAAGGGAAGGGGGAAACAGCAGCCGAGCCACGCACCATCTGTTGGGTGCATATTGACTGAGCATTCAGAGATTCAAAAGGCTGTTAATTCTGGGGAGAGAAAAAAAGAAAAGAAAACTAACATAAAGGGCAGAAAGGAAAGACCTGGATGCTGCTGTCAAGTAATCTTTTAAGAGAAATCAGAAAAAGCAGAAGAGAAGACAAGAATGCGAAGAAGTGAAAGTCCGGGCCATTTTAAAGTTCTGGTTTTGGGTTGAAAAGAAGAAAAGGATTAAAAAAAAAAAGAGAGATGTGTTTGCATTTGGTACGAGCGCGCCTTTAGTAAAGGAACCCATCCTTTGGTCGGAGCTAAAATTGAATTAGATCTCCATTTAGCTTGGCACAAACGGCTCTGCACCGCAGCCGCACATGTTCTCCTCCACTCAGTCCGTCTCCCCTCTTCTTCTCTCATCTTTCTTCTCTCCGTCTTACGCTATTAGGAATGACAACGAAAGTAATTGAAAAGGCTGCTCAAGTCTGCCTCAAAACTCCAAACCTGCTTTTCAATGAAAGCCATGGGAAAAACGGAGGCAAAGCGATAGAGGAGACACTGAGGAGGAAAAGTGAGGAGGACAGGGGGATTTTTGGGGAAGACTGAGCTGCTCATTGATATGACAGTTTGATTTTCTGGGCTCTAGTAAGAAGCAGCTTAAGAGGGCATCCTTCTATTATACGGCCCGTGACATCTAGCCTCTCCGAGTCTTCTGCCGCCTGTATGTGCGATTGAAAGCTGGTGCATGTGAGGATAACGTACGCGTTTTTCCTCGTCCCAGGCAGATGGTCCCCTGAGTTCCCAAACACGGATCACATGTGGGGGAATGTGGAGCTGGAGCAGCTGTCGGCCTGGCAACGCTTCTCGCCAAGCAAGCGGGGTAGAAATTTACCAACATCGCCCTGACATTCAACACGGATGACGACGAGGGGTGTGTGGGGGGTGTAGGGGGTGATCTGCTGCTTCGTTCCATGAGTCTAGATTTAATTTGACCAAAAATTGAATTTTGTTGTTGTGCATTCGTCTTAGTTGTGGATTTTACTTCACCAATTCATTTTAATTGCGCTTATAGTCCAATTCCTTGACTCCTTAACACCTGGTGATTTATTTTACTTCCCTTTTCCGATAGTCATTTTGGGGAACAAAACATGAGCACTTTTGCACCAATAAGGCACCGCTAATTCAATCTGGAGCCTGGCAGCTGCTTCTGGTATCTGTGGCGTCTTTCACATATTTGCACCACCTGGTTGGATTTGGCAAGAAATCTTCTCATTTGCCTTAAAAACCTAAAAATGCCATGAGGAGGCTTTTCCTTCCAATATAAACTTGGACTAAACGGTGGGATTTTCTTGCAAAGGAAGACAGATGAAATGGAAAAAGACCAAGTGAAAGGCTGCTTGAGCGATGTATACATCACTCCGACGGGTTCACCCGACCATTGAATATCAGAGCAAACACAAACAAACAGGTCAAAGCAAGAAAGTAAATGAACACTCGCATTAATCGCCATAGCAGCCAAGTCATCAGCAAAGAAACGTGTTTTTTTTTTAAAGGCAGATGAAAGATCAAGTAAAGGCTTTGTTTTGCTGTTCCATACTTTTCACCGAGTCATTATTGGTCCCGGTAATACCAACAACGTCTTAGTCATAACAGTACAAAGTGAGATTTGGGACTATGGCTGTATGATGAATAATGGTGCAAGAAACAAATGTGATGTCTCAAACAAAGCACAAAGATGACAAAAACATAGTTGGAAACTTCATCCAAGACCCGACACATTCCGGGTGTGGAAAGTGTGGCTGGGATTTTCACTCACGAAACACGTCATTCTACAGACTGTATATCACTTAGGGTTGGGAATTGCACCGTAGTGACTGAATCTCCTGAATTGCCATGGATTTTTGTCAATAGGAATATCTACACAAGAGTAACCGTAGTATCAGAGAGTGTGAATGTGTGGGAGCACGTTCTACCGTCTCCGAAAGTAAAAACACAAGATTTTGTCTCCTTGGAACATATCAAAGACTGTGTGGGTGGAAGGGGATATGTAATTATATTCATGTGCCGAACCAGAAGAGGCACGCACAGTCAAGCACACAAGAACGACGATAAAAGGGGAGAATCTGGGCGAATCCGAGGATAACCTAAACAAATCCTTGGATCAGAAGTTAGTAGAGGGTGAAACTAGAGGGGGAAAAAAAAATAAAAGACTAGTCTGTGAACTGGGTTCACAGTTAAGAGTTCATATGTTCATTTGCTGGTTATGAGAGTTTGTTAGGGATAAATGCACAAGAGGCCGTGTGCCAAGGGAACAATGTACCATGCAAATGAGGTTCCTCCATATGGTGAGTCAGAGTGCTCAACACACAGAAACACGTCTACTCCGACAAGCCAAGTGCTTTCCCTCATTTTCATGCTAAATCTGCAAAGCCTTGTAACAGCTACCTCTGTTCTGTCTGCAAGGAAGAAAAGGGGAAGAGACGAAAGGAAAAAACGGAATCAGAGAGAAAGGAGGAGATGGATAGGGAGAGAAGCGGCAGACGCTCAGTGGAGAAAATAAGAGAGACCGGCCAATCTTGTCTTCTGCTACTTTTGATTAGAATTCAGAGGAATCTGGAGGAAGCAGTTAGCAGCCCGGCGCTTATCAGAGTATGCCTGCACACCTCCCACACTGGGTCACCACGCTGAAAGCTCGCTGTGCCTTCTTCCAGTGCCTTTCCACTGTCTATTATCTGTAAGTCCACCCACACTAGTTCATCCCTGTGTAACAAGAAACATCACTAAGTGCTGAAAAAAGATCAACCATAGGGAAAGCCGGTTGGTCCAAAGGCCTGCAGGACAAATCTTTCTCAGCGCGTCTCGCCTGACAGCAGGAGCAGGGCCCGTCTACCTACGCGACACTTTGGACAGTGAACCTGGGATTTTTTTTTTAACCCATCCCCAATGGGGCGATGACAGCATAAAGGAGCTAGAGAAGAGATAGAGGGCATTGGGTGAGTGAAATATAGACTTCCACAGAAGACATGGTTTGTCACCAAGGACACGTAAGAAAGATGCTGCATCAACCTGAGGATTTTACCAACACTGTACTTTATTTTGTAGTGCTTAACCTCCAGCGCGCTACCAACAGCTGGTAGAAGTTTCAACCTTATTACATTAATCCTCATAGAAAGTAAATAAAACCATCTGCAAAGGTCAACAACACTCAACAACTGGGGGTTAACCCCCCCTCCTTTAAACTTCCTCTGTTGATGGTCACAATGCTGAAAATGTTCCTCTGGAATTCTCTCTTGGATGTCTATAGTGAGTGTGTTAGGGTGTGTGTGTGTGGGGGGTGGGGAGGTAAGCAGTGGTGGAATGACGATCCTGTGATTTCCCCTGAGGCCACATCTGCCCTCACTGAACAGGCCGCCTCGAAAAATCCCCATCCAGCATTCCAGGAGAATTCCAGGGACATTCATCAGCAGGTCCAAGACCTCTCCTCAAACCCCCACCCTCCCACATGCCCTTACACTGTGCACCTCTCCTCATTGGCTTCCACTAAAACCTCTGAAGCTGGATCCAGAAACGGCCAGAATGTATGCAGCGAGTCTTTTCAGAGACGGAGCACGATTCCTCCTGCCCTCCCTGTAGCACCGGGGTCATTGTTCATTCCTTATCCATCGTTTACTTCATCTCTCTTCTCTGCCTCTGAAGGGATTTGCAGCTCTCTAATAGAGGTATCCACCATGTCGCAGTAACGGCTACAGCAGCTGGAGCTGGGATGGATGCAGGGTGCTGCACATTACGTGTGTGCACGTGTGTGGCGGGGTGAACAATTGGGGCGTGCACAGGCGAACATCTGTGCGAAGAGAAGCAGCGGGAAATGATGTTCCAAACGCAGAGCCTGGAATATCTGTCAAACTTTAGCATCTCAATGCGTCCACCTGCATGTTAAGCACACACAGCTGAGGACTGTGGTCATTTGATTTGATGTTATTCATTTTCATTTGTGCACCGTAAATCCCCCATCTTCTTATTGTTCCCGACTTCTTTGGTTTCTGGCAGTCTGCTCCTCGACAATCGGCCCATATAACTGACAAACGGTGCCCTCGACATCCGTCGTCCTGGGTAACCGGAGCATTTATCAGGGATTTCCATCCCTTCTGTAGTGGCTTCTGCTCGGCAAACCACTGAAAGTTTGATAAGGTGACGGGAGGCACGAAGCTCCATATTTAGCCACTGCTGTCAAACTCTGATTTAGCACTGCAGGTAATTGCACAGCGCCACTACGAAGCAGGCAGGGAGTGAGTTAGGGGTGTGAGCTGGATAGAAGGGGGGGGGTAGTGGCTAAATTATGCTGAATAGCACTGCAGTGATATCTCCTTTTGCTGTGGAAACAATGCATCGCCGCCAACTACGTTTCATTGAGACTGAGACAGCCACTTCAAAGCAAGAATAATGGATCTTTGCAGAAACATCAGCTCGCTGGCTGACAAAACAAAACTCTCATTGTAATCTCTGGGCCTCTGCCTCCTCTTGTGCATTCATTCTTACTTTAATCTTTTTCACATTACTCTGACTCTACTGTAAGGCTGATGAAGAGAAGTACAATTCTACTGCAGAGATCTCCGCTCTGTTCCATTAACGTCTCCTCCCATGTTCAATCAGCACTTGGCGACAGAGTAAAGAAAGAAAGAAAAGGGATCACCAAAGAAGTTAAAGACAGACGTATCAGCACAACATCGCTGTTCACACAGAGCCAGTTGTATCAAATATCAAACAATTCCACATCACAGCACAAAGTGTGTATGTATTTTAAAGCATGTCTGAATGACACTTTCAGGAAAGTGGTATTAAGTTTCTGTAGCTGACATTTCAGATTGAGAAAACAGCTGCTGGCAAAACAAGGTCACACAAAGGTGCACTGTGGATTGTTTTCATGTGTAATTTTTTTTCCCTTCATGTTTTGATTGATGTACAGTTTTGCTCCCCCCCCCCCCCCCCCCCCCCTTCTTTTTTTCTAAAATGGACATTTCACCCACATTTTTAAGCTGACAGCAAAGAGATAAACTCCAGAGAAACTGTCTGCATATGAAGTTCATGTGAAACAGTTCAAATAGAGTTAAATTTAACTTCATAAAGCAAGAGGTGGCAATTCATTTAATGTTGCAAAAAATAAAACGGGGCATAAAATGCATCAAGCGATTTGATTAAAAACTGCAGAACAGCTACCTGTTAAAATGCTTGTGTCAAATGTATACTCTGCCACAGAGCTGCCTTAATCAAGAGCTGTTGTCACATGCCGAATCTAAGATTATCACACAGTATACCTGGAAAAGAAATGTTATAGTTAATGAAAGGCTTAAGTGAATGAATATCTGGGCAATAATGGTGCAGAACTGGCTACGCGATGATTATAATACCCATCTGTCAAAGTATAATCCCAGTAAATATCAATCTCGGGCTTTAAAAATAAAGACATTGAACTGCTGCAGATGGAGCTCCAGAATTCAGATTAAAGCTCATATTTGTGGCTCGTTTCTACAAATCCAGAGAAAAATCTCCCAGTGAGGGAATTGATTAGTCTTCCAAACATTTTGTGTAATAGTGAGAGGTCTATATGGTGGACACTTTCACCGCAGGGTTGGAAAAGAAGTGACCACAGTTACAAAACTACAGGATGCTATTGAGTACAGATCCATAGTCATCAGACTGGAACGAGTCTGTGGGGAAAAGAGCCAGCTGGAAAAAAAAAAAAAACAGATAGGAGACTGGAATGGAAAGCATCTTTTAGGCTCTTGGGGGCCTTCAGTGATGATGAGCATAATGGATTTTACAGCGATCCCGGCATCCACTGTGGCAACGCATACAGAAGTCCTAAAGTCAGCGTTATGGCAAAGTTCAGGCTGTTGTTTTCACAATGTGAAGGGACAAGTGAGTATCTGAATAAATGTGCACACGTGCAAAGTACTGAGACTATGAAATTCACAGGACAGACATAATAAAACAAGATTAAGACAAACAGCCCATAACAGATAAGAGTGCCCCAGTTTATATCAGACAGACTGAAGTCCAGATTCTTCACCTCAGCTGACGTAATAAATAACCAAATAAAGACAACGTGTGCTCGAGAATAAAAATAAATGAAATGAATTAAAACCTGCCCAATTGTAATAAAAACTAAATAAACTCTTCAAGGAAGACTTTTTCTGAAGAGGATTTTTTACGATGCTTGAGGATTTATAAGAAATTCCTGCATCATTAGTGTTCAGCTGATGAGAACAGAAAGGCCATAGTTAGGTGATGGAGGAGGGCAACATAATTCAAATCTCGATCGATCACTGAGCTGCAAGGACACCTTGGCTATAGCAGCAGACATTTAGTCTGAGAATTCAGACTCACTTGTCTATGCTGGATGACCACATTACTAATCTTCCCTGCAGGACACATTTAAAAGGCTCTAAACCATCATGCAGACTGAAGTCTTTGAGCCACCGGTGGCCATTATGCGATTATTAGGGTCTTCACGAGTCTCAGGGGTAACGGCAGACCTGTCTACGAGGCTGCCAGGTGTTGGCCAAGGTCTTGAGACAGAAATCTGTGGTGCGTTTGGTACCTGGTGCTATCTGGAGGGTCTGAAAGAGCTCCAAACAAGGACAACTCAGTCGCATTTAATTGCTTGCTTTGGGAAACGGGTTTTAATGATTTACTAGCTCGCCTTTGTACTTGATATAGCTGAATTTATTAATCCTCCTATTTTGTGATCATTTACTTTTAGTGCATGGAAAAGGAGGAAGAAAGAAACGCGTGGAAACTCCTCGCATAGACCAACAAATGATTGTCAACAGTTGTTACAAAACTTGTTTCCATGAATATTTGGAGGTTTTCTAAAGTTTTATGCAAACCCATGTCTTTCCTTGACTTAAATTCATTGTATTTAGAAAATGAGAACCGGTCTAGCATTTGATGGCAACAACACCCTTAAAAAGAAAGAAAAGAAAAGTTTGGAGACATGCATGTTTGCCATTGTATTGCATCACTTGAAACTACTGTTTAATAGTTTGGGGACTAAAGATGCCAAATGCTGCAGTTTTACAAGAGGCATCTGTGTCCATTCTTGCTGAATCCAATATTTCAGCTGCCCAACAGACCATAGTTATTGTCTAAATCTCCTCTTCTGGATGCCCCATACATTTTTAATAGAGTCAGGCAGATCAAGCGCACACTCGGTGTCCATAAAGCCACAGAGCGCTGAAGGAGGTCCGTCGTCGTCCTGCAGAAATAAGGACAGACGGAAGGCACCAGCTTGACGCCAGCGTGCGTCTCACGTCGGATTCCAATGGCACCGTCGCTCGTATGCAAGTCATCCACGGCACGGTAACTACGAAACACCTATCCCGAAAGCTGGCGTTTGCTTCTTGGATGGTCATGTGTTTTTGTTCCCTTCGACTCCGTTGCGTCCCTTTCACCCTCTTTTACACTGAACTTGCGGCTTAAGTAAATAACCAGAGGAATCTTAAAGCCGAAGGGGGTGATGGGGTGGTCAATTTTTGTTTGATTTAACTGACAGATAAACCCGTGATTGTGTAATTCTGTGGTGTTTATTATTTCTGCTGTGTCCCACCCTGAAGCAACAGTACCCCTTGTGTATAAAACAAACCCAGGGCTTCCTCTCTAAGCAGGAAAAGTTAGTCAGATTTCATGTTGGATAAGACATCAGAAAAACATTGTTTTTTGTCAGAGTCTATTGAAGCTATTGTTCCAGTCTGTCTGCTCTTCATCAACACAAAAGACCCGCTAAATAAAAGTCAGCCTTGGTACGTGAATAAAACCCAAGACTAAATGATTTATCTGCTCTGACCTGAAGGGGACTCAGCGAACGGATATGCTGATGTTTAACCAATCACAATCATAATCCCCCCCTCTTTTAAATTACTCTGCTGGCATCCAAACACAGTCAGTGTGAATTAAAAAGGTCTGGGCTCATTTCCCTACCTTCAGGAGAAGCCATTAGCTGCCATTCATTTTCCAAAAGTATGAAAAACAGTTCCACAGACCTCAGTTTCTCAGCGATATGGTCTGTGAGAGTACATACAAGTCTTAATTTGATTTAGCCGCTGCTGCTGTGTTATTGTCATTTCGCTGCGCCTGGGCTTGGTTCATCCAGACGACTGCTGCATTATGTTACTCCGCTTACCGTCTATTGGCTGATAAAAACAGGAAGACGGACGTCTCTGCAAGGACAGAGAAGTCTGGCAAAAAAAAACAAACCAAAATGATAGGGATCTCTAAAACCATCAAATCTGTCTTTTGTTATTTGGACTGCATGTTAGCCAGAGACAATAAAAAGACAACTGCAGAATGTCAAAAAGATGATAAAAAAAAAATTTTTGCTCTTTGTGCCTCAAAATGTTTAGACATCAAAAAAGGGGTGGGAGAGTTATTTCACTTGGTGTTCGAAAAAATAAAAAGCCTTAAAAAAAAAAACAAAAAAAAAAAAACATACCGGTAGCCTACTTCAGCTCTCACACAGGCAGAGTGAGTCAGGTCTGAGCTGGTCTAATCCAGTCCTACACAAACCCACCATGCAGCGCAGGTCAAGGGCACCCCAGTCCAACCTCCACCTGTCGGTGCAGGTCGGCATGGGGAGGGATTATACCGAGATGTGTGGGGGGGGGGGGGGATTAAAGGGTGACACAAACAGAGATCTGGAGTGCAAATCTGCCAAGCAGTAGGGGTTTCCACTTTTTTAGAGCATTGACGGATGAGATGTGATTGCTGTCACGAGCGCAAGCTCACACACATAGAAAAGTCCTGTATTCACAAAACATGCACAAGCTCGCACAAAAGCCTCACTGTTGCCTTTAATTCGAACTGTTCCTCTGTGCAACTTCCAAGCCGGTTACCTCTCCAAACAGCCCCAAGTCAGGACAAACAGAATCATCTAGTAATGCTCACACAGACTCTGCTCTCTTAGCTTTAATGTGCTGTAGTTTGAAGGCGCAGCGCTGAGTAATAAGCCTTGGGGCCAATACGTGGTGTCTGGGCTCAGAGGCTTTTGAGCACAGTGCCTGAGGAGCTTAAGCTGAGAAAATTAGTTCTGGATTCACTTGTTAAAACCTACTTTCACAGGCAAGCTTGCAGTTTTGGTTTGATTCCAGCTGTGTTCTTGCATATTAATTTACTGCAGTCAAGCTTTTAATTCATGTCAAGCAGTTTCATCTATTAGTCTCTAATATCTTCCTTTATGTCTTGCTGTTTTGTGAAGCCGTTAAAAAAAGTGAAAGCGGCAACAAATCTGAAGTCTGACGTAATTTATTTTTCTAAAGCTGCAATCATGAAAATAAGGAAAAATATTTTATGTCACCGCTGCTGCTATTTGACAGCTTAACACACCGAAAGAGCGCAATTAATATGCGATAACCTCACATTTACGCTGGTCGTTACAGGGAACAACTTCCTCTAAGAGGTGAAACTGTGTCTAGATGCTGACATCGGTGGAAAATCTGCAATGCACACACTCGAAATGTGCCTTTTGGGGGACGTGAGGTTGTTGTTGTTGGAAACTCTTGACTTAAACACCCAACGTGGACTGAAAATCCAGACGAGATAATAATGCTCTTTGAAAGTATACACATGTGCTCTACCCAAACACTCGCGGACACACAGACTTGGAAAACACGTGTGCAGACGCACGTGTGCGAACAGAGTCTCGCTGTGTTGTGTGCCCTTATCATTTAAGACGCCCATCTTTCAACAGGCCCTCATATTTCCCTCTCTGCGTCTCTGTTAGCTCCTTATGCTTCCCCCAGAGCCCCCTCCTTTCCTTCTCACTGTTTGCACCCATTCAGGAAAGCAAAATGTGGAAAACACGTACGCCTCCAAACACTGATTTAATTAGCTGATTTAATTAACTGATTACCAAACTTCTATCTCAATGTTACAAATGGCAGCCAGCATTATTAATATTTATAGCAATAGCGCTGCACTTCCCACTTAGTGCTGAAGCTGTTGCACTGAATGACACGGGACAGCTGCCCTACTTACACACCCCATATACTGTATTTCTGAGTGCTTACTATCAAATTGTACAATTCAAATGTTCTCAATATGATAAGAAGGCACGACAATGCTTCACGTCTGAAGGAACAGACACAGTGGAATAAAAAGAAAAGACCAAAGACACGCGCTTCAGTTTGGAAACTGTTCCACCGGTGCCCATAAGCTGTCACTTCAGCTTTTGTGCTGCGGTAAATTTTGTAAAGAAAAAAAAAAAAAAAAAAAAAAAAAAAAAAAAAAAAGTACGTGCGCGTGCATCAGAGTCTCGAGTGACTTTGTGTCGTCACTTTCTCACAAAAAACGACGGAGAGGGTCCCAGTTAAATTAGCGAGTCTCATTCCATCAATGTTCATCATTATTTCATGGATGCATGAATATTTTATTCACTGTGTCTTTGTGTGGAAGTGTGTGGAAGCATGTCCACGTTGCTTTGTGAAGAGGTGTGCACACGTGTGTTTATGACTCTGCAGCACGCTGTGCTACAGCAGCCTGTGTGTGTGTGTGTGTGTGTGTGTGTGTGTGTGTGCGTGTGCGCACACAGGACAACATTAAGTATTAACTGAGCTGGGGGGCTCAGAGATGAACGTCTGGGTCCTCTACTATCCCAGCATGCTCCGCTGCTTGCCTGTCTCGCCTTTCCAGGATAGGAGCCTGGGGAGCTGTCAAGACGTACAGAACAGCTTTTTGTGAGTGTGTGAGTGTGTGTGCGCGCACCATCAGAGAATGGGAGGCAACCCATCTAAAACCCAGAAGAGTTAATAATGCTGTTTGAGAATACCTCTTCAAACACTTACACATACTCTCAGATAGACAAGTGGCTGCTTGCAAACACACACACACACACACACACGCACACGCACACACACACACGCACACACACTCCCTACGCGACATGCTCTTCTCTGTGTGCCCTCCAATTCCATCGTCCATACGGGTGGTGGGAAAGAAAGAGAATGTGGAAGGAAAAAACAGATTGAGAGGAGGAACACGGCAGAGGAAAGAATGTGTTTTGGGTCGCTGACATCAAGCAGGTGTCACCAGTAAATTTCTCGACTGCCAGCATCCCCCCTCCTCCTTCTCCTCCTCCTCCTCCTCCTCCTTCCTTTCTCTCAATCTCACTTTTTTCTTCTCCTTTATTGCTTTGACACCTCCTCTCTGCCTCCTCAATCATCCTCTCTCTCTATCTGGGTCATCCCTTCTTCCATTTCCCTGCTGGTATACAGTAAGAACTGAACAGGGAAAACAGGGGGAAAAATAATACGACAGCAAGTAAGAGGGAAGTAAAGCTTTTAACGAAATGTTCTCATGATGGAGGTTGGTAATTTAGAAAATCACACACACACACACACACACACACACACACACACACACACACACACACACACACACACACACACACACACACACACACACACACACACACACACACACACACACACACACACACACACACACACACACACACACACACACACAACTTCAATTGGGCTAATTTTTCACATTGATTATCTGAGTTAAAAGTCTACGGATACAGAAGACGTTCGTGGTACAGATTGCAAAGTCTCTTAAAACATTTTTTTTGCCTTTGATTCACGATATACAAATAAAACTGATTTTTTTTTACTTTGTTGAACCTTCAATGCCTGACATTTGAGTGTTTGTTATTCAAATAAAACCAATTTTGCAAGTGTTCATCATATATTAAAAAAAACTAAAAAAAACCCAATTTTTTTGTCTTAAACTGATTCTAAACAATACTTTTTGTATCCATATGAATATTTGGTTGATTTTATTTGTTTTTTTTTTTATTGCATAAAACCATTTTTTTTCTTATTGATTATGGGAGTGGTTCAGAAAGTCAGGCATCAAATATGACACATTATAGGGTTAAGCTTATTCTTTGATTTATTCATTACATGAGAACCAGAAAAAGAAGGATTGAAGTGCCTTGTCTGTGTTTACACACTTTAACAGTAAACACAGCTTACTCAGAACAGAACATAAAGCTGTAACCGAGACAGATAATCGAGATGCAACTATTCTGGAAGTGGATATAAACCCTGGGAGCCCCCCTGTTAAAATTTGTGTTTGAACTTGAATGAAGAAATTTCTTCTATGCATCCACAAGATGCTGTATTCATGACGGGGGGGGGGGGGGCAGAAGCCATAAAAAACACGCTGCCAGCGGTCACAGCCGAGCCAGAAAAATGGTAAAAGGGAAGTAGGAAGGCTCAAGGCTCTGGTCGAATCAAGTCAACATTAGTGGACTGAACTAGAAAACACTGCTGTCACGCCTGATGCACCATTGACCCGGGGAGAGATGTGCAGGTAAATATATACACCCAGTTAGATGTGCAGCCGGACGCAGGGTGCTCATCTGGAAACGCAGATTTCTCAACAGATTGTAAAACTGAAGACCAAGGGACAGATGGGAGGTGAGCTGAAGCAGAGAAGCATGTAGAGGAAAAAAAAAAAAAAAAAAAAAAAAGACCGAATTGGACAAAACAGATGAGTGTGCAGTGGAACGTGGAGGAACACCTTTCCTCTCCACAAAACGATGCACGTGAACACACATGCATTCCTGCACAGGTGCCGTTTCAGGTCTTGGCTCTGCTGCAAAGAAGAGATAAAAAAAAAGGACCGGAGGAAGAGGATGCAGCCCGCCAAAGCGGACACAAGAAGAGATGGAGAGAATGCAGAATGATGCGAAATTAGAGCGGCGTTTCAGCGGCGGGACGGATCTAAAGAGACAGCTTAGAGAAAACAACATCCTGCAGGTGATGGGACTTGCTCACTGACTACGCAGTATTCACACTTATGAGGAAATCACACAAATATGAGCTGCTCCCACAGGCTGCCTGGGTGAGAGGAAGGAAGAGGCCGATCCCATGTGAAAACCAAAAAGTCCCAATAGAGAAAGCGTGCGCACACGCACACACGCGCGCACACACGCACGCACGCACGCGCGCACACACGCACGCACGCACACACGCACTCCAAAGGAGAACAAACACAAAGACCTTCAGAACTCCAAAGTCAAGTTAACATTTAACTAGTTTAGTAAATCAACACTCATGGAGTGTGTTTGTGTGTGTGTGTGTGTGTGTGTGTGTGTGTGTGTGTGTGTGTGTGTGTGTGTGTGTCCTTTGATTGTTGAGTGCATGTGAGACAAACAAACTGAGTGTGTGTGTACATCACTCTGGGACAAGAGACCTTGCGTGCTGATCGCCACAAGAGCGCTGCAAAGTGTTTGATGAACAAACGACACAACTTCTGATTCTTGTGACAACTGCACACAAGCACACAGGAGAGGTCAGATGAAAAGGTCTTACCTGCTCCACGAGAGGCCACGACGGCGAGGACGAAGGGGATGCCATGAACAAGACAGAGAGAGAGAGAAAACGGAGAAGATATATAAGGATTTACAGTGACTTTGGGCTGTGCAAACATTAGACCACCACGTTAAAATCTCAAAGCAATCATATAATCCAAAATCAATAGCTCAAAAATGGCATTTCTTGGCTCACTTATGGGACATGGGAGCATTAATTTGACAGACTATTAAGTGAGACAGGTGGGCTTACACAGGCAGAAATGAAAGCCTGTCAGAGAGGTAAATTGTTTAGTGCATAGTCTATTTTCATGAAGGAGTGACAAGCAGGACCACAAGAAGATAGAAAGAAAGATGTTTAAATTGAAAAAAAAAAAAATTAAAAGATGGACAAGTAGACATAGAGACATGTTGGAAGTGACAGAAACGACACGCCGAGAGCAGGAAATTTGTGTGGCCACAGGGACGGGAAGGCTTGACACCTCATTATAAATGAATGAGCCATACATGCTCAAAGAAGCTGGCGCCCAGGGGAGCGACTCAAGCACAGAGAAACTGCCTCCCTGGAGTTGGAAACCAGATGGACAGGTGGAGAAGAAGAACAAGAAAAGAAGCAAATCCCAGCTTGCTTTGGTCCTCCTCCAGGTCTTGTGCTGGCGAGGGCCAAAGCTTTCAGATGGAGATCCAACTTGGACGCGTACTCACAGCCAGGCAGGTACGCTCAAAAAGACTCAAACAGAAGGACGGGGAAATTATGAGGGGTGGTGGCAAAAAGGAGCGAGAGTGTGAAATGGGAAGATAGTGCTTGTGGGTATGTGTGTGTGTCTGTCAGTGCCTGAAATAAACCTGATGGCAGCTGTCAGCTTCTATCTGATGGAAAGTCGGGGAAGAGCAGGAGAGATGCAGAGATGACAGAGTGAGCACAGGTAAGAAATAGAGTCAGAAAAGGACGGCGAGAAACACCGCAGGTAAAAGACAGATAGAGGTGAGATGGCAGAGATGGCAGCGTTTATACCACAGGTACCACATCCCGTCGTACACATTCACAGCAACGCTGTCAAACACCATATGCCGGCGTGCGTGCGTGTGCATGCTTGTGTTCTCAGAGTCACTCTCACCTTAAAAGTGAAATAAATCAAACGGAGGATATGGCAAACCTGACACCTCATGCACGCATGGTCATACATATGCATTAATGCATTAGGATGCAAAGTTACTATCAAACTCATGCACGGAGATCGATGGAAGCAAGAGACGGATCCAAAAGACATGTTGTAACAGCAGGAGTTGAAGAGATACCTCGAGTTGGGTTTGAAGCAGCTGTAGAGAGATTTCTTCTCCTTTACATAGTTTTTTCTCTGATATTTTGGTGACTACAACAACTGTTAGAATATGGGAATTAAAAACGCAGCGTTTGAAAAGTGCCGGTAATCTCTCATTTCGGCACTGGCTGGTTAACTGTGGCAGTTTAAAACAAGTACATTTTATATGAATTCCATACAAAACACTTTAATTTTAAAAACGGTCGTGGTGAACCCTGAGCAATTGTACGTTCCCCTGTAGTACTTTTGGTGCAAACTTTTACCAGTAATGGTGTATTTCTGCAAACACACACAACTGCTTTTCCTAAAACTGTTCCCGTGGGACTCAACAGATGCAAGTACATCTTCCATTTATTTTGAACCGCCTGAACTTTACTTGACTGAAAGGTTTTAACCTTTGCAGTCTCTTTCAGAGAAAGACCATCGTATGTGACAGGAAGTTCATTCTACTTCCTGTCACACAGAAATGTTAAAAAACAACAACTGATGTCTAAGTTGACAAACGGTTGTCATGTGTTTCCTGTTCTGTATTAAATTCAAATCCATCTAAATTAAACTGGATAAAAACCTTGTTTTTTTTTTTTTTAAAAGGGCTTTTATTGTGACAGACATGCAAATGTCTTGTTGTGTAGACGTTCATAAGCACTTTGTTCACGTAAAGAGGTTCTGAAATAATCAAACTGAACATTGATAATAGGAGAATAAGTTACTGACAATTATTTAATCAAATACAGCAAAAATATGTACGACAGCATGACCTTCCTTAAACTGATTAGAAAAAAGGTGCTAAAAATATTAAGTTTTCATCTTTGCCATAGGCATTATAATGAGAGGGATAAACTTCCTTTGAATAGTAAATTCTAATTTTTTTAAATAATTTAATTCAGAACATTTTACTTTAACTGCTGTGCCTTTGTAGGTCTTTAAAATGAGACAGTGTCTCAATGAGATTACAATGAGACAAAAAAATCTGATTCATGTACGCATCTCATTGGGGTAAAAATATATAAAGCCACAAATGTATGTATAATTAGGGGTGTGGTGTTTTGAGTGACAGTTATATTGCAAACTACGGTGTAAAATGGTTAACTAGGATCCCTTTTGCTACTTAGCGCTCAGCATGGTTGTTGAATTTAATATGTGAGCTGTAGGTTAAACTGAGCTATGGACGGGGAAGTTCTGACTGACTGCAAGCCTGGTTGGTTTGCCCATTTTTGGGGAACCAGGCTTGGGTAATCGTAGCTCCTGTCAGGATGGTCCCCCCTGCAGTTCCCTCTCTTCAAAACTAACTAACTAAATAAATAAATAAATAAATAAATACGCAAGCACAAATAAACAGACTTCCAACCCACTTTTCACAAACCTGTGGGTGACATCACAGAGGGGTTGGCCAGTTTTTGGGGTTTTTAAAAACATTTTTTTTTATATCAGTGGTTATGGCTGGCAAATTGGTCAAAAAGACTATAAAAAAAAAAAAATGTATATATATATATATATATTCGTTTGTAGCATGCCAAACTGGCCACAAGGCACAAGCTTTATGTGCATTTTTCATACTTTGAACAGCAAATTGTGTTTTATTTTCAGAGTGAGAAAATGCATCACTATGTTGCAGACATTCAGACAAAAAAAAAAAAAAAAAAAAAAAAAAGGAAACTAGATATTAAAGCACAGAATGACCTCTTAAATACAGCTGCGATAAACACAAAAGCAAAACTCATTCTTAAGTAGAATTTTCAGGTACTTTCTCATACTTTCTCTGATGACTTTTTACTTTAACTCAGTCCTTTTTCAATATAAATACATGTACTTTCTACTCCTTCCATTTCCCAAAAAGGCTCATTACTTTTTACTTATTTTGGCGCCGCCACACCAATGCGGGTGAACTGTTTGGGGTTTTGAAAGACGCGGGAGGAGACACGCCGGCTGCCTCTCCCCCCCCACCTGTCAGCGGCGTAACACCAGCTGCAGGTTCGAATAAAAAAAGTCAGAGGAGCAGCGCCCAAGGCCTCATTTAAAATAGCTTTTTGAGTTTGTTGCTGCTAAAAACAACTCTTGGCGAATGCGTTGCAGAGCTCCGGGAAGTACTGGCGTTCAAAAGCAGCCCTTTAAACCTCAAGAAACGCACAAAAAGGTAAGACGCAGTCGGTTTGGGGTCGAGTACCAAACATTTTACAGTGCAGACAGAGTTGTGACACGAGCGTTTAGATGAACATTAAAATTTACATTTTTCCCTTTTCATTTCATGAAGTCAAATGTTAATATTTAGGTTTTATTCTTTTTTTTCTTGTTAAATCGGTGTCACAGCTCACTGGTTAGAGTCCACGAGTCTGCGGCGATGCTCTGCAGCAGTAGCGTGCAGGCACATGAACTCAATAATGTATCTGTGCGCGTTCTCTCTTACCTGTCCGTCTAGAGTTCAACATCAGAGACCAGATTTGTACGTACACGACAGATAATGGGTCCAATTTTCTGAAAGCCTTCCGGGTGGAGGGTCTCACTGAAGATGAAAACGGCAACGCACAGCCAATCGGGCCAGAGCCAGATGAATCAGGTAAGTGTTGCACATTGGTTTCCGAAGATGACATAACTATTGTCAAATATTCTGAAATCTGACTCTCTGGTGTCGTCTGAGGAGGACGACGACTTCGTTTCAACTATCAAAGCAGCCAGATCAACAGGACGGTAACACCAGGCAACTAGAGTCTTACTTGGTCAGTCCAACTGATGCCATGGACATCCGGAAAACACCTCCATCTGTGTGCCAGTGTAGAGATGGAGAGAGGGCTCTGGCATGTGTTGCGTAGGTGTAAACATAGTGAGGAGCACAACAATTGTGGCTTTAATGTGAAGGGTTTTTCATTGAGCTTCACCGGCTGCACAGAGAGCAACTTTTTCTTTTTACATTTATTTATTTGGCAGGGACATTGCACAGTGTTGTTGTATCAGACAGCGGCTAGAGAAGCTTAGTCATTTTCATATGTAGTCCCTGGGCGTGCTACTCACAATACTTATACAGTACTTACTTTTAGTCAAGTATTTTACTTCTACTTAAGTAAGTAATCTGGGTACTTTTGCCTACGCTGTAGAAACGTCAGCATTTGTTGTGCATGTGAATACGGACACTTTTTAACAGAGTTTCCTTTAGAAATATTCCATGATCTAAAACTAATGTACACTAAAGAATCGCCATTATGCCATTGATGAGACCAAGTAATACCTTGGTTTTCAGTACAGATGGGTCAAGCAATGACTGAACCATCATAAAAGGTCTGTGGAAAGACTTCGGTTTCATCCAGACGGTTTAGAGGAGTAAGATCTGAACCTCTACGTCTAATTCTCACTTTATGTTTTCTCAACGAGACCCGGCTTGATTGTTTTGGTCCCAGGTGAAATTACACACCCCGATTTCTTATACGGCCCAATAAAATGAAAAACACTGGTGCACCGAGACAGACTTTCTAAAGCAGACAAGTGGTCCAAGACATACAGATTCTGGTGTGAAATGCACAAAAGAAGTTGGTGATTCACTTGATAAAACAGGAAAACATTAGTGCTTCAGTTCGCTACCACAGAACAATAACTGTGCAACTACTTTGCTTCTATTTGCTGGGTGCATTATATAAAGTTTGCTTTCCTAATTGATTACTGTTGCTTTAACCCATTAAGACTTCATGTTCACACTGTTTGATCAACTGATGATGAACGACTCTAATCAGTGAAGTGGGGGCTGGTAGAAAGACGTCTGGTGTGGACTCCGGGGAAATCAAGTCCCCCTCCAAAAGGTCGATGTCCTCCATGTGGAAGCTTTCTCCACTGCAAATACAGAATACCCAAATATAGACATTTGTAAAGCTTGTAGGATAAAAATAAAATAAGCCACAGAAGAACTACCAGCAACACATTTGGGACAACAGAGTTAATCCAGCCCTGCTGAGCATTCCCAAAACTACCAAGCTGACTTAACCATCTAAAAGTAAAGTTACAGCGCGTTTTGTTTCACTGCTTGATTATGCATCAGCAGGTCAGACCTGTAAGACAATGCTCCTGCAAAACAACCAACCTCACCAAGACAAATCCTGTAGTTTTTACTTTTCCCAGTGTTGGAGACCTCGAGGTCTGGAGCGTTACCATTCTTACAAGAGGATTCAAAGGGAGGGAATTCAGTGCAGATGCTTTCCCTTTTAAACCACCCGAGGATGTTCTTAAGGCAAATAACGATGTCAAACGCTTTCTGAAACAGAGCTTCTATGATGTGAAATACCAAACATCCCGGACAATATTTACGCCAAGAAAGCTTAAAACATGATTGACAGCTTGACTTATATTTATAGATACAGTCGTTAAGATTTATTTATTTATTTATTTTTTTTTTTTACCACTAAATGAAAACTTTTGAAAGTGCTAAACAGAAATATCAGTGAGTGCAGTTCAGAGGAGTCTTCACTCCTGGAGCCTTTTCTCTCACCCCGAGGCCACTACTGCCCTGAGATGATCTTACGCAGACTTATTCAATAAAAATACGAAATGCACTGCATGTTTTAAATTTTCTCCATGGAAGACACGTTTAGATGTTTTGGCTGCTCACCGAGACACAACCTGCTGTCCAACTGCCAAAGCTAACAGGCAACATTTCCCTCTTTGAGACAAGTGGGGAAAGAAAAAAAGGCAGACAGGTATGACTGATGAGGGTTTGGGTTTGAATTCATAAAATCCACACTTGTTAAGTCTGACAGCTGCATTTATAAGAAAAGGGTGACAGAAGGAACAGAGTCTTTTCATTTTTTATTTTTTTTAAATAAAAGAATAATTTTCTTTGTAAAACTGAAACAGGTTGGTGTCTTGGTAATAAATTTCATGCAGTATTGCATTTTCATGATAACATGATGAATCGAGGAACTGTTAATCTACACTTTGTGGCTTGGGGCGTCTTGTAAAAACAGCTGTAAAGAACATTATAATAGACCTCTGTGTGCAGTTGCTCACTTCAACAAGGCTCGGAGAGGCCAGAACACCACATCTGACCTTTTCACCCCATCACACACACAGACACACACACAGACTCTGAAATGCTGGAAAAGCTGACCTTTCTATGGCAATTAACATTCCATTAGAGGAGAAGGGAGAGACAGATACTCTTCTGCACCTTGTCTGTTGTGTCCCCCCCCCCCCCCTTTTCTTTTACAACTTCCCTCCTCCGTCTGTCTTTACTCTCTGTGCGCCCGGTTGAAGGCGACTGCGGCATCCTTCCAGTTTCCTCCACTGCAGCACTTTTATGAGCACTCTCTCCAAATCTGTCTGCCTTTGCATTCATTTTCTACCCAGCTGTGTTAACATGAGTGTGTGCGGTTTCGTTTGTGCGCACAAGTATGCATGCATTTGTTTTGACATGACAGGTCCGTTACGCAGCACGCGGGCTTCCAAGAACTTGCTCCGCAAAATTGGAGTGCTTGGTTTGGAATGATGAATATTTATAAGACTCATTTATTTATTTATTTGCATGCTCAGCGATTAAAACAGATGCACACAATTCCTCTTCCTAGCGATCAGAATAACACAAATGAGAAATTAACTAGGTGTTTCATTAACTCTTCCACACCTCCACGGCTTTATTAAGAGCTGCGACTTGCATACATCCACACCTGCTTCCTCACAGAGCTCTGTGGCCGTTGTTGTGCACTGGCGCGTGGCAGGTCGCGTGCGCCTGCGTCAGTCAAGCTTCGTCCTGCAATGATTGAGCACATGGACACGGTATTTTGATTCTGGAGATCTAAACGCCGTTGTTTGCGGACGTGTCAACTCTCGCGCCAAAATGTTGACCGATTCTCAGAAGGTGCGATTCCTCTTTGTCAATTTGTAAACCGTAACAAAAAACTGTTTTGAAACAGTTACACAAATGAATGCTTTCAATTGGTTTCAGTGGGGCTCGACGATCCTCTAGACTACTACATTTATTGCCGTTTGAAAGAAAAGTAGAAGCACTTTTGGCTTTAGAAGGTCATGGTGGACGTTTTCCAGTGGTTTTCTTCAGGGCTTTGTTGTTTTTTTTTTTTTTTGTTTAATGACATGCATGATCCCAGAAGTTGCAAAAAGCCAAAGAAATATGTTGCAACAGTGATGTGCATGATTTACTCTACAGCCATCATACCACCAGTGGCTAAGTGTTACGTTATTGGAGAGCGCAGACAACACTCACCTGCCGCTGACAAAAATCAAATCCGTTTCTTGGCTAAGAGGGCAGTTGCATATATTCCTTCCCATAATCAAATTAAATAATAAAAAAATATGTTTGATACTGAAAGTGAGCAACCACACACACACACACACACAAAAACAAAACAAGTTGAGGCAAGCGGCACACAGAGCGTGACTGGCTCTCGGTTACGACACGTTACTTGGGGGTAGAAGTACAAATTAAAAATGGAGAGAAACAAAAGATGGATGAAAATAAAGCTGGCACATCTGTGAGGAACGTATCTTTACGGAGTTAAATAAGCGTGCACACAAGACCACACAACTACATGAGCCGATAAACTTCTCCCACAAAGAGAGCGGGATGAACAATGAGTGTGCATATCTGTGTGTCAGAGTGTGTTTGTGTGCAGTTGAGTGTGAGCCAGACTCCAGCTGAAAGGGTAGGCCATGGCAATTCCCACTGACCTGAAAACAGGCCAGCCAGTCACCTCAAAATACACGGGAAGGGGTGGGGGGGGGGGGTGGCGGGAGTGGAGAATGTCACAGAGCAAAAGCGAAAATTGTAGGTGACATTTAAATACCCTAGGATTTTGAAACGCATGAAATGCGTATAATGCATTGTCGCTCATCTGAAGTTGAATTTACCTTATTGTTAGACCTGGATAAAGACCATATGCCCCCCCCTCCCATGTGTTGATACAGTAAGCCGCATTATTGAAAGAGGGACTGCAGGAAGGAACAGGCCCCGACACACCACTGTACGTCAGCTCCAGTGAAAACAAGGACGGAAAGACAAGACAGAAAACGTGCAGATGGGCCGAAAAAGGGTGAGCGGGACCATGTGTGAGGCATGTGCACGCTCCCAATAGGCCCTAAAACGAGACAGTGTGTGTTAAGTCTCAACAGTGACTCAATATGGGTGTGTAGATGTGTGAATGTGGCCCCCTTTTTTTCCACTTTCTTGCTTTTGTGACTCCTAAGGTCCCCCGCGGTCAAGAGCGGATCCTTTTTCTCTCTCATGCTCCCTTTTCATGCACTCGTTCTCCCTCTTTTTTTTTTATACACTCACTCTTGGTCCCCTCCCTCTCTTTTAGGGCAGTGCTGAATGGTCCCCTCTCTGATGAGTGACTGATGAATGAAGTAGCTCTTTGAAGTCAAGAGTCACAGCAAGGCTGGTCAAGCGTGAAGAGATGGAGGACAAAAGATGGCCAAGAGCGAAGGCAGAAAAAGTAGGAGGGGAGAAAGAGAGGGGAAAAAAAAACAACAAAAAAAGTCATGCAGGATGGGGGTGTATTCAACGAGACAAAAATGTCAAACAGTGAAAATCCATAAAGTCTGCAAAGGATGGACTGAGGATGTGTATAGCGAGGAAAGTGTGTGAAAGAGCGAGGTCTTTTTTGCATGAGTGCATCTGAGTGCTCCCATCGTCTTGCTCGAAATGCAAAAGCAAGCTAGTTATAACAAAGTTATGATACAGTGACATCTTTCTTGGGGGAGTTTGGGTTGTGACTGGCCTCAAATATCTCTGCTCTCCTTAATCCACTCCTATGGACACTTGGATGCCGGCAAACTGTTTACGGACAAGATTTTAGAACAAAACTCTTGACCAACTTTACTTGACACTGATGAAACTTTAAAAAAAAAAAAAAAAAAAAGTTCAGCCTCATGCTGCATCCTGGCATTCATGCCATTTTGGCAAACATTTTGACATGCTGCAGAAGTCATTTCAATTTCTCAACATAAGACGATTAGCAAAAGGCATAAACACGTAGAAACAATGTACTTGCACTAATTGGTTAATAATCCAAAGATAATCCAACTCACAGATGCACCTTAGCGATGTGTAAACAGTGACGATCACAAAAACCTCTAAAAGAAGTATGGTCAGATGAAAATGGATCCCGATTGCTGGAAAGCAGTCCCAGGAATAATGAATTTTGCAAACTACTAGCAGGAAAGTAGCACCGCATTAACCAGCAGATGAACAAATTCTCTTCTCCATCGCTCGTCTTGTCGTCTCCTTCAATAATTCGGTGCAGCGCCACCACAGGTGAGAAGGGGAACGTGTTGTTCAAATGGTTTGTTTAGTTCCACAAAGTCAGCGTGGAAACAAACTTGGACCAGGTGAAGGTTGCAACCACAATCAAAGCGAGTCCCCGTCCCAAGTCTACCCAACATTTAGATGTGAAAGTGACCTAAACATGAATCTGTTCAGTTGGAAAAACAGTATGAAACAAAAACGAACTTGTGGTCAGATGGTCCAACAAGTCTATAAAGCAGCCTCTTAACCCTACTCAAATATGCTTACTTTGATTAGGGTGACATCAAGCGTTGCCAAACTGAATTATGAGTCGCCGTGGAAGGCTAGAGGTGCATTTCCTTTACTTGGAACATGCACGGACATGGAGGCCACCCTAAATCTGCCTGCATGTTTCTGGTAATGGATTAGTGGATTATTAAGCAGATTTACATCACTATGGAGATTAGCGCCTCAAAATGACATGTCTGTTGAAGGGCTTATAATGTTATCCGAAGCATTCTCTTAGGAAGCTTTGGTGATCCCCTGAGTTTAAATATAGTGCCAACATCATGTAAATGTTCTCGTTTGTAGTTTTTCTTTTATGGTTTTCGTTACAGTAAACATTACAACCTTACAGATAATGGCTCATATTCAGGGATCAGACTGGTGCCGGTGGGGTTTGCTCAAGAGGATTTCAGCAGTGGCCTCTTTCCCCATAGTACCGCTTTGCTTAGGAAAATGTGAGAAAAAGCTTCAAAATAGATGTTTAGACAAAGTAGGTGAACCATCTAACACTATGTGCCTTCAAAATGATAAGTGGCTGATTAATGCGAAGCAGCTTGCTGATCAGTGTATCTGCTACAAACACACAGAAGCTTTTTAAATTTGAGACACCACACGGACCTCTGAAAATTGCCTCGCCTCAGTGGGCCGGGGTTTTCCCTTTCTATTAAACTCTAAGCAGCCAATCAATGTGTTTATTAGGACAACCCCAGGCAAAATCTGAAATATTGATATATTTTGTATCTTTTTCCATGTATTGGCCTCGTGAATGGCACAAAACAATGCACTCTGCATGCACAAGTCGCCCTTTTACGGGCTCTAATATATTTTTCTGTGCTGATTTAAACAGTCAAACAAAAAGTCTAAGGGGAGTTGAAGTTGGGTATCTTTAATGTGCACATTTCTGACAGCAGAAAAGCTAAATTCCTCACACCAGGTTTTAAAATTAATTCACAGAAAAACTAGGAAAAAAAAAAACAAAAAAAAACACCCCAACCAAAAACAGAAATAAAACAAAAAGGTTTCTCCATTATACGGCTCCCCAGAGAACGAACAGTACTCTCCACCCGTGTTTATCTCAATCTCACATCAGATCAGATCACCGGCAGATAAAGGCACATCCTGACACATGGCTTCCTCTCTTTGGAGGAAGCTGACACGCACTGGGGACAGAAAAATGACAGTGTGCAGAGAGAGGCAATGAAGAAGTAATACTTTTGACAGAGCAGAAGAGAGGACTGAACTGAGAGAGGAAAAGGAGGGGTAAACAGCGGTGAAAATACAGCACGGAGGCTGTGAGGAAGGTGAAGCCTTTCTATCCGTGGCCCAGGTCCAGAGAAACAAGCAGGGCGAAGAAGAGGAAGGTGAAGAGACACTAAGAATAGTATAACTGGATTAGCTTTTACACTGACCTTTATTCAGCAGGGTGGCACTCACTCACTGTCTCAATTGTTCTCTTACTGCCGTTACAGGAGAGGCTTGTCCTACTTTGTAACTCTTAAATTCAAGGGCAAATTCACCACAGAAATGATTTCTGACACATGTTTGGGTGATTACTCAGTTCAACCTCCTATTAAACCTTTTAAATAAATAAATAAGACTACAGTTGGTGGTCAGGGTCTTCAATGAGAACAAAGCTCTGGCTGCTAGTTATTTTAGACGGTGTAACCTGAACTACGGACGCAACTACGAGTCCCTGCTGGCCGCGGTCCGCACCAGGAGTGCGATTCCTGCTGGCAGAAGCCTGGTGGGCCTCTGAGGAGCCCCGACTCCACTGGGGGAGCATAAATCCGCTGAGATCCAGCCACCAAAGCACACCTTTCCAACAACATGTCTAAAAAGGTTGGAGGTCATGGATGCTCCTCAACTATAGGTTCACTCACAGAGGCATTTCTTACAACTTTTACATCCCATCCTTTCATTATCTTGTCTCAAAATGAACTGAATGGAGGATAGGTTTGGGATTTAGAGCACTAATATTTACCACAAGGCAAAGGGAAAGCATCACTGTGAAAGATGAATTCAGCACAATCATCAAACTCAAATATCTTGCTTTTGTGACTGCAGGATGCGATGTAGGTTAAAAAAAAATAAAATAAAAGCACGACTTATCTGTTGACTACCAAGCACACACATAATCGTCACACAAATCTAATAAAACGTACAGTCTTGTGAACACAGATCACACTGGCCACACTTTCAAAACACATAAGCAGCATACAAACCAGGCTTAGCTGAACGAGGAATTCTGTCTTTCCCTTAATGCCATTAATGGCATCCGAACGCACAGATGCACACACATGCACAAGGAAAAAACACCACAATCCTGGGATTGCATTATGGGAAAAAAAGACATTGTGAAGACAATGCTGAGGTTTTTCTTCCTGGGATCTGATAAAAGTTAGCTCACAGTGTGTGTTTATGTGCGTGTCCGTGTCCAATAAAAAAAAAGAAAGGCGGTGGTCCCCATGAGTTGAAGCTCCTCCCCTTTATTCAAAGAGGCATGAACAGGCTTTGCATTTTTCCCACAATTCAATTAACATGCTTGTCAGCATCTTGTCAGCACTTACAAACCTCCTTCACTCACTCGCACATGAACTTCATGAGCTTTTATTCAAAAAGTAAAAAATAAAAAAAATACATGGAGAAAATTGATGCATTTCTCTCCTGGTTTACAAAAAAAATGAGACAGATTGGAAGAAGAGGAAAAGCTTTGGGGGGGAGGGGGGGGGGGTCACATCCTGTCTGGACTTGTCATGTCTGGGGAGATGAAAAGACGGTGCCCTGTTAATGGATGCAGGGAACGCTCCCTGAGGATGCCTCCCTCTCCATCCTTCTCGGCGGAGGAGGGCAGTCAAGGAATAAGGCATCACAGGGGTGAGGGTATGAAGAACACCAGGGGTCGACGTGCAGCGGGAGACCGGACCAGACAACTGAGACGAGACTCAACCAAATTTAAAATCGGGGAGAGGAATCTGCCGCGGACGCGGCGACTCCCCTGCAAGAGCGGATAATTACTTCTGTGAGCCCTCTTGTCTGATTAATAGACGGTAATCCCATTCTCATGGACAGCATACCATGGCGTTCTTCAGCACCGCTCATTACCCGCTGAAGAAACGCCCACTAATCACTCAGCCCCTTTTAGCTAGCACAGCTAGCGCTGGGCTAGGATAATCAATAGGCTGTAATCCTGTTGGCAGAGCCGCCGCCGCGTAGCGGCCCTAATTACCAACCATAGAAATGGCTGCTAATCATTCAGCGCACGGTTATTTGTCCACAGGGCCGCCGAGTCGACTCAGAGCTGGCGGTGGCGGGTTGACGTTTGACAGTCAGTTGTAGAGGATGGGAACAGAAAGCGTGGCGGCGACAGTAACAAAGACTGTGCAGCGATTAAGAAACACATGGCTCTCTCTCTCTCTCTCTCTCTCTCTCTCTCTCTCTCTCTTTCTCTCCATCCTCCATGACGAGCATTCGCCCAGATCAGTCACTGTTCTATGTCAGTGTCATTCAAGGTTTATCAATTAATGCTAAAACCCTGACGGACAGAGCTGACCGCTCACAGGCCACCAACAGAGACGCTCGTCTTCCTCTCTCTTTAAAATTCACTGGGGGGGGGGGCGCTGGCGCAAATCAATGTCTGCAATAGCCTTAACTCAACTTGACTGTACTGGCTTGTGCTCTGGCAAGTTTCAGATTAATGTTCCTTTTACCGTGAGTGCAACGCTCCTATTTACAAAACCCAACATCAACAGTTTAGCTTTAATCAGGCCATTTAGCATCCTTAATCAAACACAACCAAACCGTTGTCTGCTGCAGAGTGTCCGCAGAGCTAAACCGAGGCCTTGCATGTGAAGCGAGGGGCCCAACAGAGGTAACCACATACTTTCTGGAGCTAAGGTCCAAACTTTGCATTGTGACGCTGGGTTATACGTTAGGCTGACCCGGGAATGAACTCATGCTGAACTCCTGTAGTTAAGAGGCAGCCGCGGCGTTGCTGAAAAAGACCTGTCAACACTCGGCTCTGGCTACTGAAAAGAAGAAAACGAGTCGGGGACATATCTCACCCTTTTATGTGTGACAATGCATGCGAGTCAACCGTCCTTTCACTTCCCCATGAATGACAGGGCATAAAACTGGACGAGCCGCCTGTTCTGCAGCATCGCCAACAAGATGATCAAGTTGAATTTGAGGCCCAGAGTTAAATTTGAGGTGTGAGTGTAAAAGTAGAACCGGCTCATGGGCGCGTGATTGGTTAAAACTTTCAATAAGCACTTGTTATAAGATAAATAGCACATAAAAACGATTTAATTGGTCTCCAAAAAGGTAAATTCCACCAGTTCTTAAAAGAACTTTCTAAAAAAAGGGACAAGTCCACCAACAACTACATGCTTAATATGACATTTTAATCTACAATGCATTTAATATTTGAAAAAAAAAAAAAAAACCCAAAAAAACTGCAGGTATTGTGCTGATGTTGATTTAAATGGTGCTTTCACATTTCGGTGCTGGTATAATTGCAGTCAGCTGCACCGGTTCTACCAGTTAAACAACTGTCGATGGGTGGACCACAGACAGATGCAGGTGATTATCATGAGACGCGACAAAAGCCGCGATGAAGGACTCTCATTACTTATTAACACTGATATAGCTGGATGGCCAGGGTTCACGGCACATCAGCACAAACGCTTTCAGACTGGACTTTTATTGCATGTTGTTACCTCTCTCTCTCTTTCTCTCTCGCTTCATTTCCTGTTTATGTTCATTCTAGCTTTCAAATATATACAAACCAAACCGATGACAAAAAAGGGCTGACAATTATAATATTGCGTCAGCTGAAAGGGCCATTAGACTGCTGATGTTTGCAGCAAACAAACAGAATTCAGCAATGCATCAGATCACAAAATACTCTGTGTGTGTGTGTGTATATATATATATATATATATATATATATATATATATATATATATATATATATATATATATATATATATATATAGATAGAGGGGGGGGGGGGTCTTCTACCGTTAATATACAGATCCACTAATATTTTTTGACAGTGATGTTGAAAAGTGAAAGGAGTGTGGAAAACTTGTTATTTGGGCATCAATCCTGTGGCCTTAAGCGTGGAAGTCGGTACAGTATGCCGCTCCCAACCCCTCTACCTCCTTTATAAAAGTGTCCAAATCAGCGTCAAACATCTACCCTGTAAATATATTGAATAAAAAGTCAGCGTGGAGAAATGCTGAGCATACATTTCATCAAGCAATTTAACGTCTAAAGCTGACGTAGTCACCAAAACATCCATGCCCACTTCCTATATTTACAAGAGCAAATGAGTTCACGTTGATCAGTTCTTGAGTCTTTTGCTGCATGTTGTGGATCATTGCACCTATAATACATTGTGTCATGAGATTGATTCCCTACGTTGCAAGATTTCCGGGATTCATATAAATCAGCAAAGTGATAGTGGTGAAACCCTTTAGAGCCTGGTTTCCAGTATAACGAGCGGCCTTGTCCCGTAACAGAAGCTGACGAGAGCCCGGTGAACACGAGAGGGACAATTGGCTGGGAGGTGTGTTAGGGTTAGGCCACTGTTCTGCTGGAAACGCTGGAACGTAGCTGCAGGATGAGCGCACGTAACCCGCTTTGGAGTGCATAGCCGCCAGCGCTTAAACTTGCTTAATCTGATTGGATTAGCAACGACCTGCACGGACACGCACGAGTGTAAACGTACGCGCACTCAACATTTGTGCCACATGCCAATCAGCCGGAGCTGCTGCCTCCGCGGCTTCCCGAAGTGGCGTCGGGATTCTGGTTTGTGCTGGCCGGCTGAAGGCTTCCCCTCGGCCCGCCGCGCGCGCGGCCCCTCTCAGACGTGCACGTGCACACACATCCATCCACAGACATCCAAGCGCGCACTGATTTGTGCTGTGAATCTGAAACGGACCCATTGAAAGAGGAGGAATGCCCCGTTCCTGACAACCGTGCTAATTGACTGGCCCCCTCCCCACTAATGAAACTAAATGTTTTCACTGCTGCATCTTTTATGTTTTCCATCGCTCCCTGACAGTTACCCTCTTGTCCCACAGTCAACCCATCCTCTTCCTCATATTGCTCTTCATCTCTTCTGCCCCCCCCCCCCCCCCCCCCCCCCCCCAACACTCATACGTGTAATCATTCATTAGAACCAAGGCAGTTGTCCATTAGGCAAAGCAGCCATTTTGGAAATTGCAGCAAATCTTCCATGAAAAGACATTTCCTCTAATGCTGTAGTCACGCTCGAAGGGAGAGGGAGAGAAAGATGGCAGAGGAGGGGAAGAAAAAAAAAAAAAAAAGGCAAGAGGGGCAGAAGTGGAGGGAGGGCGAGAGAGTGAGAAAAGTGAAGCAGGGAGATGGAGCGAGAGCCCCCAGCCATAAAGCCACCAAGCGGAAAGCAAGCCTGCTGTTTGATTATAGAGTGACACCATCGTGGATGGAGGGAAGGAGGGAAGGATGGAAGGAGAGGGAGGGAGATTATTTCGGAGGCAAACAGAGGGGAAGAAGAGGAGGCGGAAGAGGAAGAGATGAAGGGAGAAAAAAATATATATATCAGGGAGAGAGGACTGAGATAGAGGCAGTAAAATTAGCCCCATCACTTTGCTCACTAAGACCCTTAGTGACACACATGGATTAATAACACACACACACACACACACACACACACACACACACTTATCAAACGTATGCACTATGCACTTACACAGGACAGATGGCATCCACCATCAGAAAGTGGAGCTCTAATGTGAGTAAAGTGATAGGAACCTCCTTAACCAATTACAAGTCGCATATCTTAGAGCTTGCATTAGGGTCTGTTTGTGTCACAGAGTCGGTGTGTGCGTGCTTGAATTAGTGCGTCCCACGGGACCGGCGGAGAACATTAAATCTAATATAGGATGTTGAAGATGACAAATTCACTCCAAGCGGAGCTCCGCTGAGTGCGCGAGTTCCTTTCTCCCACAACGCCACCGTTCATCTCAATCTCATCTAATCACCGATCAAAGGCAGACCTGTCTCTCCTATTACGCCGTCCTCATCTCGCCGCTGCTCGCTCCCACTTACTGCACCTTCCCCTAAAGCTGACACATTCATCACCATGCCCGGAGCTGATCCCTTCCAGCAGGATTCTCCCTTGCAATTTAGGATGTACTGAATTTCCAAAAGCTCCTCATTCAGTCTGATTTCCTTCGCCTCTCGATCAATGTTGTGCCGTTCCGTTGAAAGAAAAGCATTTTGAAGAAACGGAGCAACAGATGCATCTGTGGAATCAATAATAATCCAGCCATAACAGCTGAGCTCGGAGAACGCAGCTTTTTATTCTGCTTTCAAAAAAAAAAAAAAAAAAAAAAAAAGTTTATTCTGCATTTATTGTGCAGCTGGTTAGTTAACATAAGAAATATACTACATTTTAGAATAAAAACATAATTGCAACCATAAGAATACATCTGTTTTAGTTGATTATCAAATGTGACTATAAATTTGGATCATTTTGTTGTGTAAACCATTAGTTTTTTTGCTATTAAAGTTGTCAAATGCGATTTTTTTCTTTTTTGACATTACAATAAACATTATCTTTAGTTCTTCTTCCAATATTTCATTGAAACAACCCAACCATTGCCGTACTTCTTTATTATTACTTTTTTTTTGTGCAGTGTTTGAACATTTGTGTAAAATTCACTTGACAGCTGGATGAGAACACAGCTGCAGAGGGAGATGATGGAGCTGAGCTCAAGGACCGCTGCCGCCGCCGCTATGTGCTCCAACGCTTCTGGATGAGCGCTTTCTTCTTTTCGTTTTCTCATAAGAACATGTTTATCTCTGAACCACTTCTTCCAAAACCAAAGCACATGCGTTTGTGTGTGCGTCAGCTAGAGTTACGCACCATCCACTTCCAGCACATGCACATTATGCACATCTGATCTGCAAGCGTCTGCGTGCTGCTCCACCTAAAAATCCCTCACTGCCAGTTCTGGAAACTGATAATCTTTTCTGCACTTTTGTTTCCCTCTTTGACACACATGCCGCTGCCCTGAAGACAAATGCTCCTTTCATTAACTCAATGACACAACAGAACAAAGAGCGCGGCAGACAAAAGCATATTAAGAGAAAAAGAGGCAATGAGACAGAAAAAGGAAACAAACAGACGTGACAGCGAGAGGAACACATGCGAGAATGTGTTTCCAGCGTCTGTTGCTGCGTTGTATGTAATACAGGAGTGTGAACTGTTTGTCCTCAGGGGGTTATTAGGATTATACTTCCTTTTTTTTTTCCCTTCCTCTTGTCAGGACTGATCTGATAGTTGATTAAACTTAAGGGAAGAGACTGTTCCTCTTTTGGGCTCACACTCGCGTAAAACAGGCCTTCCTACCCGGAGCTCCGTCTTTCTGTTGGCCTCGGCTCCTCAGGTGCACACAAATCACAGGACGCTGCGCACAACTGCCCACCCAAACAAGTTTAGGCTTTGAAACAGTGCTCACAAAGTGATGAAAGGCCGTTTATCCTGCATCCACTGTGATATCTCGGCTCGCCACGCAGAATGGACGAACGCGTTATCACCTCTGACCGGGAGAAACCACAGGAGTCAGGACTGACGCCAGCAGCAAATACCACAGCCAGTGTGTGTGTATGTGTGTGTGTCCCAGCGGTAATAATCACCCGGATTAGAGCGGAGCCAAACCCCTGCAGGGCCCCCCCCCTCTCTCTCTCTCCCTCTCTTTCTCTCCTCCACCCCATCCCAGCCCTGCCCTGCCCTGCCTGCAGCGCTGATCCCCCAGTTTGAGCTGCCCTGGGAAGCAGAGCAGCCGGCCTCACTTCCCCGTCGAGTCTGGCTGCCAGACAGACATATTTCTATGGGGGTTTTTTTGTTTGTTTAAAAATAAATAAATAAAACCCTCTTTGTCCTATTGATCACTCGTAGCAAAAATAAAATATTGACCAAGCTCAGGCAACACAAAGGCACATATCCCATTCTACGAGCGTACCCTTTAACCGCAAGGGGTGCAGTGAAATGGAAGTTGACACTGCCGTCAATATTTCGGTGTGAGGGATGCAATACATGGGCTGAAACAATGGGGAGGCGTGGGGGGAGAAAATGGGCTACACCTTAATGGAAATCTCATGTCTGGGTGCCTTTCAGTCAAAACAAAGGATTATTATGGAGTGGGAATGTTGCCTGGGTGTACCACACACTCTTCAAGTGAATTCAGCCAAATCTCATTGAGAGGGTGGGCACCCTGATACCGGCACCTATCAACAAATGTCAGAGGAACTGTTGAGCTCCTGTGGGATTTGTGACGGCGCAGTGTAGAAATGTCAATCAACATTTGCCTCCCTGTCTCCATGATCAACTGTCTGTTCCAGGAGGATGCATTTATCCTAAACCGCCATCCCAACTGGAGAAGAGAAGACCTTTTGTTTCAAGACAACAGAGACCAGCAGCTTTCATGAAGAAGAAGAAGAAAAAAAAGGACAAATTAAAGGGCTATTACACCATGAAATAACTGGTTGATATTATCTTTTGGGGCAAATCAGAATTAATTTTTACTGGGCTTGAGTGGGTGAAAAGGCTCCGTCAGGGCAGGATTGCGTTAAAAATTGTGGCTTAAAAAAAAATAAATTGTGTGATTGAGTTTACAGTAACTTTATTGCTTCATCACTTGGTTTAAAGGTTTAATTTGCGTAAATAACCAAAAGTTACTGTACGTGCACGCGTTTGGGCTCCAGATATTATAAGACAGTCGTTGCACTTGCATTTCTTATCGATCTGCAGGGTAAAAACAAACGTGTCCCAGCCTTACCTCAGAGTTTTCTGCTTGCTCTCCTTCTTGTTGAGGACCCCCGGCACGCAGTTGGTGAGCTCGGTCCAGTCGGCGTGCAAGCCGCAGCTCCAGCCGGTGGAGAACCGGGAGAAGAGCCAGGTCTCCTTGCGGTTGGGCCGGTAGCAGGTACACTTCTTCTGTCCCGGTCTGCAGTCGCAAGGAACCTCCAGGCGGACATTCTGGACCAGGTGCCTGCCGAAGGTAGTCCCCCCCGTCTTCTGGATGTGCAAAAACACGATCACGTCCTCCCCTTTAATTTGGAAATCGATCGTCCTCTCCAAGTCCCTGACGGGGAAGTAGTATTTCTTAACGTAGTGGGGGTCCGGAGTGGGGAAGATGTCCCCCTCGTCTTCCTCCGTGAAATAACCGTGCGGGGAACCGAAATTGATCACCCCGGGGGCCACGTACTGATAGAGAATCAGCATAAAGCACACGGAGCCGACGACGATCAACAAGAATTTGCTGCTCCTCTCGACCATGGTCCTTCCCGGTTGCGGTTCCCGCAGCGCGCTACCATTTCCCAGTCAAGCCGACGGCAGGGAGCGGAGCGGGGCGCTCCACTTCTTCATGTTCGCGCTGCCCTCCTCCGAGAGGGACTCGATCTCCGGGTCTCAGCGGCGGCTCATGTTGCTCCCAAACCCGCGGCGAAGTTGCACCATGGTTCTCCGAAGACGGTCGAGCGCCGTGAAAGCGGTACCGTGGCGCGCCAGGAGGAGTCTCCTCCAGCAGCAGACCCTCCCCAGTTTACTTTCCACTGGTTCCCAGTCAACACAACGGACTCATTACAGCGGAGCTATGTACCCAGGATGCAGCGCGAAACCCACCTTTTCAACCTCTCTCGCTCCCTATCTGAAAGCCCAAGTATAAGGGAAACTCACTTTAATTTATTGGTTGACACGTAACGAGCGCGTCACTCTCTTTTAACCAATAGGAAGAAGCCATGGGCGACTGGCCGGATAATAGGAAACTGCTTGTGCTGATGTGCTGATTTGTAACTTCAAGTAAAAGTAAAACTGTTGCCCTGTGTGTTTATGTTTTCGCCTTCTAAAAATGAAAACACGCGCAATGCATTCATTTATTTATTTATTTTTTGCTTTAACTGTCTCATCATATATTTTTTTTTTACCTACACAGTGATTAGTCAGGATTGTGTCATGTTATTTCTGTGTACTTGCTTGTTATGTCAAACGCCAGGAATAATTATAATACTAACTTACAAGCCCTCGTGTGTTAGGTTAAGTGATGATTCTGAATTGCCCGTAGGAGTGAGCGTGAGCACGCTTGGCTGTTTGTCTATATCCAGGGAGTACCTCTGCCTTTCCCGAGTAGGAAAAGTAAGTGTAGATAATAAATGGAAAATTAAGAGGAAGCCTATTTTCTTAAACTCATGTGGAGGACTTGTTGGTAAGATGCACTTATAAGTTGTTCCTTTTATTCTCACATGTCAGAATTTCCGAGTTCCAGGAAATTCTGTTTTTAACAGTTCTCAATAAGTCAAACATCCACAGTGTACTTTTTTTTTTGTTTTAAACTTTTTATCAGTAGATGTGTTGCCATGCAGTCTGTATGTGCTAAAAAAAGCACATATCTGCAGTTCTCTGTAAACTTTTGATCAGTTTTTTTTGTCTTTCTTTTTCTAGGGTTGGTGTCAAGTCTTCCTTGACATTGCATGATGCTCATTTGGTAAATTATATTTCCCTTTCAAGTAAAACAGATGACTTTACGGTATACTTTGTGGCAAAAAGGCACGCAAGCACAGTTGATTAAAAAAAACTTCAAAGCAAACAATAAAATCTTCAAATCCATTCTAATATGGACAAGAAGCTCACGTTTTTTTTTGTTTTTCTGTCCCAGTTAAGAGCTGAACAGTGTTCTGCACTAGCTGAGATTATATCAATATAATGGTATGTAAATTATATGCAAAAATAATCTTGAGAGGACCCTTGTAACTGCTTTATCCTAGGTATCATCCATAAAAGAAGTTCAAGTCCAAACAATCAAAGGACATACTGTATTTCTTTCAAAAGTAGACCCCGATGGCAGCATGTACAGAGAAAACATAATGGGCCCAAAATGGACCCTTGAGATACCTGCCAGAGAGGGGCCACAGAGAAGAAAATGAACTGAGCAGTTACAGACGACTTCAACAAAGAATCGAACGGTCGGCTGTGTCAAAGTTGCAGTTTCCTGCAAAAAAAAGATCATTAAAAGTGCAGTTTTAGAACTGTGATGAAGCCAAAAATGTAACAATTGCACCAGTTTATTCTGAGCAGTTGTTGTTTTACTTCCCATGTGAATAAGTAGAGGCTACAAGTTTGGTTCAGTTTCAGTGTCCTTTATTTATACCTGTGGGTAGATTTGTTCAGCAACCAGATAATGAAATCCACAATGACGTATCAAAGTAACATGACTCAGCACAACATAGTCATTAAAACTGACCGAACTGTGACAACAGATGCTCATATGGCAATCATACCTTTAAACCTCCAGGTCTACAGTGACCGCTGTCATTAGATCACTTGCCAGAAAACATACAACCGCAAAAGTATATTATCATCATGAAATGTTTTAAAAATTGTGAAATAGTTAATTACTTTAAAGCACACAAATGTTTTCTTTCTCTGCACAAAATGAGTGGCTATTCAGCCTTGTTTTGTTGGTTTAGAAAAGGAAAATAGAATAAATAAATTGTGATCCATTGTTGCAGTTGTGAAATGACATTTCCTCTGATTTTTGCTTCCTTGTTTCAGATCAGTTTCTTTTTCTTTTTCTTTTTTTTTTTTGTTTGCCAACACGTGTACTCAGATGCGGCTTTGTAAGCAAATAGGTTCAGACCAGTTTGTTGTACCAGAAAGTTGTGTTGCCCGACAACCATGAGACCAACCAATCCCTGTCGCTCACATTGCTTCTGGTGCTGCTCCCACTGGTGGCCAGAAGAGAGTCTGACTGCTCCTCTTCTTTTTCTTCTATCTGCAGACCAACCTGTCTTGCATTTGAATAGGTATTCCGGGGAGGATTCTGTAAAAGTTGTTCCGACCAAATAAATGCTTACGAACAGAAGGGAGAAGCGTGTTTAATCTGCTGTCTGCAGTTCAGATGAGGCTGAAACCACCAAAGGTGATTATATGATCTCGGAGGGTTGCTGCAACTGCATTTGTTTTTGGAGATTCTTCCTGTGATAAAAAAGGGTCTTTGCATGCAATATTGCTTTGTTACCAGACCTGATTCCCACGTTTCACACATAAGGGTCAAATCAGTACATCAACCCAATCAGCACTTTTGAACTAACCTTAGTTAGTTGAGGCTCATGGCAGATTATTAAAGAGATGAGGGCATATTTCCACTTCGTGTGGCCTGGGATGATGTGTGATGTTTGTGTTTATTCAGGCTGCAGTTGCATGTGTACTTGTCCACAGTTTTCGCTTCCATGATTTCCCTGTTGGATGTTGATCTTTGAGCCCGTCATTGTATAATTTATGGAAGGCAGATTTCAGTTTTGTCAGGTATAACACATAAATGAAAAAAATATTTTCCTTGCTTTCCAAACTTTGCCAGAAACCTTTAAACAATGCAGAAAAGTATTTGTGAATAGTACTATATGTTTATCTCCCCCGCAGCATATCTAACGTTTAATCCACAGCTTTATTAATTCAATTGTGATTGTTTACTATTTAGATCTTTATCCATGTGATTGTACCATTAATGTACGATTAACCGTTTCAAACATTACTAATTAACTATGAAAACCTCATGGCTTTCATCGTTAGTAATAAGCTGCTATGTAGTTTAATTATTGCACACATTTAGATCTGCATCCTGTCTGCAGGTTATTGAAGAAGGCGATTGGTCTCGTAAAGCTCCTTCCTTATCAATTTAAGGTTTGTAAACGCAAGTGTGCTGCTGGACGATAAACAGCCATTGGGGTTTTTTTATAAGCTGTCTGGGTGCTCCAGAGAGTCATTATGAGAGTCACAGGGTTATTTGTAATAAGTCTGAATAGGGCTGTGACCCGTTTTGCCATTTTAAAGAACATGAGTCAGATTTGAACCAAAAAGGATTGAGGTACTTCTTTGCCCTTCTACCTCTCTATCATATTTCAAAAATACAGCTCAGTATTTTGGTCACAGGCTTGGATAACAGCAAAACAAATGATAGTGAATTTCCTGAATTTGGTTCTCCAGGGATGAAGCCCCGACCACATATGTTTTGTAATCACAGCATGATTAACTTCAAACATCTGCCACCACAGTCATATGCAAAAGTTGGAACCTGTCTTTGAAGGCTATGTTTTTGTTTTGTGTAAAAATAATCAAACTTACCGGGTTATAGTGGCTCTATGAGGGGAAATGCAACCTCAGGCAAACAACAGTATGCAACTTTTTTCACACACACACACACACACACACACAGCAATACTATATAATCCTGTATGTTTGGGGGGGAGGTTGTTGTTGTTGTTTTTCTTGTTTTTTCTTACATTAAACCAAAGTGTAGAACAAAAATGATGTGCAGTACTAAGGCCCTTGGCTCTTGGCCCATTAGTCTTTACAATATTGTTTCAGTTCATTGAGGTTTTTGACATCTCAGTTGGGTTGAAGTCTGTACTTTGACTAGGCCAATCCAGAACTTCAAGTCTTATATTTCCCAAGCTCAGGCACCACAAAGACACATACAAGATTCGTCATATATGGGCTTACGTGAGCGTGGACCGAAGGATTACACATAGACTGTAAAAAGTGGTGGACAAGACAAAAAACAGTTTTTTTAAACCAGGCTGTAAATATGTTTATTTCTGCTCTAAAGTTGGGCTTTTTAGCACAAGAGTCAATGTAGACTGACTCACTTCCGGAGCCGGCCTCTAGCGGCCAGTCGAGGAACTGCAACAAAACCGAGCTCCGCATGAGCCTCAACCCGGTCGGTGCTTGGGATTACGTCACCCTTTTAGCAAGGCATTTAGAAAACCCATGTTGCTGGTCGATGTTCAATTCACAATAAAGCTGTTATAAAAGCGAACCAGCACGCGACCATTCTACGGCATTCAACAAGCTGAAAACAAACTGAAAAACAAACTAAGTGCATCATTTTGCACTGTGGACTGGGTTGGGCATGCAGCTTTTAATCATAGCCAATACTTGTAACTGATGTCCTGCTCCAAAGCACCAAAAAGGTTTAATCAACACCTTTCCAATGCTTACGTGTTTTTAGCGTTTAAACCCATGCTTTCTGAAAGCTGTCATCTTATTGTCACATCTGAATAATTATGTGTACCCGTGGGGTATAGTCATGAAATTCACAATGACTTACAAACTTAACCATTAGACACAAAACATAACCGTTAAAACTGCCCGAAATGTGAAGACAATAGAAGAAATAAAACAGCGATCCATTGTTCCAGTTGTGAAATCGCTGGGTTTTTCTCTCATTTTTGTTTCATAGTTTAGAACAGCTTCTTCTTTTGTTTTTCCAACCGCAGACCACTCACATGAAGAAACTTTTACTAGAAAGTTGCATTGCCCTACAGCCATTAGATCAATCGCTGCCTGTCTCTTATGTTGCTTCATGCGTTGCTCCCACTGGTGGTTTAGGAAAGAGTTCAGCTGGACGTGGCTATGCGAGGCTTGCGTGCAGCTGCTCGGCCATGGAAACCCATTCCACGAAGCTTCCACCACACAGCTGTCGTCTTTTACACTGACACCCGTGGAAGTTAGAAACTCCTCAGCTATATTATCAGCAGAACCGTGGCTGTTTTTATGCACCGCAGCAGTCACTGACCCTTCTGTGTGATTTAAAAGGAAACTTATTTCACTTACAGTTTGCTGTGGACAATCCAACTGTTTTATTTTTAAGGTAGCGTTCCATTTTGCATCAGAAATGTCAGGGTTTGGGTTTATATCTGTTCCTGTTTTATTTTGAAAGCCAGTGTCCTTGCGTTTTAGTTCGGTTTTGACTTCCCGTTGTCATCGTCTGCCCTGATTGTTTGCACCTGTGTCCTGTCAAGTCCTGTGAGTATATGTTGTCATGTCTTTCTTTTTCCTTTCTGCTCGTCTGTACTGTATTATTCTGATTCTACTTGTTGCACCAGATTATAGTGTTTTCATGGGTCTGTCTAGTTTTCGGCTTTTGTTTTTGTTTTAGATTCCTGCCTGTGCAGTGCTTTTAGTTTAAATAAACCTGCCACCTCAGTTTCCTGCATTTGGGCCCTACATGTGACTAAAGCAGAACAAATTAAGATTTCTTCCAAAACGTACACTAAAATTTTACCATATGCCCTTTGCATCATTTGACATGTTCATCTTTTTAACGGGGTTTAAATGGTCAGGAAATTGTAATTAAAATGTAATTTTTGTTTTTTTTTATGGATACATTTTAAATGTTAAGCAGCTTGCGTGATTTGTGATATGGTGTGGTTTAGATTTGCTCAAGTTAAGCATAACTAATTAAAATCTTTGTGTGTGTCTCTTGTTAAAATGATCTCAGGTGCACAGAAACTCAAACTTGAGAAAGTTTGGTGGAGTTTTCAATTCCCACTGCTGTTAATTGTATCTAGAGGGAGCTCGCCGAGCAAAGCAATGTCTCACCTTGTTTTATTTTCAGTTTGTCAAATAACGTCAGTCATTTTTCATCTGTGCGTGTACACAGAAGCACCCATTGCAAATATCAAGCCACAGAGTACTGTGCATGGACACAAGTAAAACTGTCTGCAGGACTATTTTGTTCTCAAAATAGAAAGGAAAGCAATTAGATGAAACTGGTCTGACAACTAAGACTGCTGTGCAGGAGAACTAAATTCATTTCCCACGTGGACCAACAGTTTTTAAATGTTGCTACTACACTTTCATTTTCAGTACTTAGTTATGTTAAGGTATATAATAACATTGGGTATTCTTATATATTGCATTTGCAAGTGGCTCTGTAGTCAGAAACAAAACTCCAGCTTCCACAATTTTAAAATCTATTGGTTAGGTTTAGGAAAACAAGCTCCAACTGAATGTGATATTTTTTTATTTTCAGTGTTGTACTGCAGCTCTCGTTTAATTCAAATACCGTTTGCTACTTGCTTTTAACATGATTGACACTGAGATTTGATGATCATACTGACAAAATACATCCTGTGAGATCCCGGTCACACCCACCACAAAGCTGTTCAATCATCTCGCGCACATTTCTGAGCACAACATGTTGCTCCATTTCTCCGCTTTAACAAATTTTCTGAATTGTGTCACACAGGTTAAACATTTCTCGCATAATAAAATTCGCGCTTGGCTCAATCTTGGCTTGGACTGTTTGCACCTTGACAGAAAGCAGTTTTTCCTGCGATTATCCCAGCATGATTGGATGCGAGCGAGGGAGGGCAGCCGGCATGTGTGAGCCAGTCTCTTGAATAATTCAGCCTCCTTATTTACATGTGCTTTACTTACACTGAAGCTGCATCCGCCTGTCACACTGCTGTTAAACACAATCGTGATTATGACTTGTGCCTTGCCTCTGGCTTTACCCTGTTGCATTAAATACCGGGAGACTTTTGGTGGTTATGTGAGTGTTTGCAACTCAGATTATTAATGCTGTGTGTGTGTTAACTTTTGTCTGTTTATGATTGTATGCTGTCCTGTGTGTGTGTTTTGCTCCCACCATGCGTGGTGCCGTTATGAGCAGCGTTACTTAAAGAAGATGGATGTCAGTGAGAGTGATACCCTCTGGCTCCAGTGTAGAGATATGACAGTCTGTTTATCATCAGAGCCAGTTTATTGTTGCTTTTGTATAATGATCCTATTTAGACGGATGTTTTCCTGGTGTTTCCAGAGGCTTTCAGTTGGGTAGTCTCGTCTGTTTCTTAGGTTAACATTGCATTTCTGTTTCTATTTAGCTTGAAATGTACAATTTTGAGTGATGTTTGTGTTGTTATAATTGAATAAGACTTGAAGTGTCATGGGAGACAAGCACATGGACACACCCACACACAATTAAGCTTTATTCATCTAGGAGAGGCTTTAAATGCTCACAATTAATATTTTTGTGTGTATTCGTGAATAAACAGTTGCTCAATGGTTTAAACCTGACTCTTATGTTGACACAGCTGAAGCTGGGTTCATTTGTAGTGCATAAGTTTTGTTTTTTTTTCTCCAACATTGTCTTGATTCGTAGGAATCCACTCAAAGGCGCCAATGTCCGCCCCCCCCCCCCCCCCCCCCCCCCCACCCACACACACACACACACACACACACACACATAAATATAGAGATCGTGTTCAGACATGCTCCTTCTGTTTGTACTTTATTTTGCATTTAGCCAGCAGCCAGGAAAAAAAATACCACTGAGTGCAAAAAATGCAAAAACAAGAGCAGGAAGATTGGATCCCCCACCCCACCCCCCCACTAGATCCAAACGCACAGATACATGAATTTGACTATGGATTTGTTCTTTTTTACTTATGAAAACAACAAGCAAAAATTAAGTATGAAAAATTACGCATCTTTATTCATCACAAGGCCCCGAAATGAATTATTCTCTGAGCTTTTAGACACAAATATTTTCCTTGGAAGTGCCTAAGGGGAAGTGCATGGTGTAGAAAGAAAGCAAAACTAGGTGCCGTGTACTTCCAAGATTCCAATCTCTGAGGTTTTACTTTTCTTGACGGGAATTCAAAGGTGTAGTCGCATATGTACAGGTGTGCAGTTTTTTTTTTAGTTTTTTTTTTTTTACTTTACCTATTTTGCCTGTGCACACAAGAGAGTATGCATTTGTGACAGTGAGTATGTACACACCTGTGGCAGCTGCAGTATGATGCATAAAATTGTAAAGCATTTGTAAGGCATGCTTCCCAGTAAGAAAATACTGAAATATAACTCTGAAAATGGATAGGCTGGCCAGCAATTCTAAGTATTTTCCTCTCCGTTACACGGAATTAATCTGGTTGCACTGGATTTGACTTTGATTTCTAGTGAGCAGTGCCAACAGACACAGAAGAAACTGCCTCTGGACGACGTTTGATCGACACTCAACCAATCAGAGCGAGAGAGAAGAAAAAAGCATGCGACAGAAGCGTCTTGGTTGTTTTGAATTGGGGCTTTTGGACGCTCCTGTTTAAGTTATTACATGCAACCTCGCCTTAAACTGTTGTAATTAGTTTTGTACGATCAGTGCTGCTGGACATGGCTGTGAATTAGTGCATTTTTGAATATTGAATGTGTGTGGCTAACGAGGCCGGACAATGGAAATTTGTGGTTAATTTTTGGAAATCATTTTACTAGTTGCAGGGGTGCAGTGTCACTAATTACTTTCAGGCGCTAATTGAAAAAGTTTTAATCTAAAAAACAAACATGAATCAGTATGGAAAAGCTTTAGTTTGCCAGCAAATGTGTAAGAAAATTATTGAAATGTTTGAAAGAAATGTTCCTCAAACAGTGAGTGGATGGGATTTGCATGTTTGACATTTGTCAAGCACCAAAATTCACACATGTGCTGTGGTCACATGAATCGGTATTCCAGATCTTTTGGGAAGAAATGGACACCGTACAATGTCATCTCTGTCATCGGCAACAAGCCCAAGGATCTATGACGGCGGTTCTATAACCGTCCTTGGTGATGGTTATTTAAGGAGAAAAGTATTTCAGAGCAACATAATGCATTGAAAACAAAACCTTTTCTAAAGGACGATCATGCATTTTTCAACAAGAAAACTTATGGAAAGCCACATTCTGTGCATGTTAGGAAGGCATGGATGAGGAAGAGGAAAATGGCTCAGGTGTGCAGCAAAAACACCCCTGCACCGTTGCACACCTTAGATGTAGTTCTGCAAAAAAAAAAAAAGGGGGCTCAAAATAATGCACAAAAAGCTTCTTTAACTCAATGTCAAAAGCATCTTTAAAGTGGTGTGAGAAGAGTGTCAACATTGCAAGGTGATCAAAGTCTCTTTTGGAATGTGTAACAGGCTTAAAATAAAACTGTGTTGATGTACTGTATCATAACAGTCATCTGTTGCATCACACCCATTCTGTTGCCTCGTTTGTGTCAGCTCTGTTTTTTTTTCCCTGCCATCCATCTAGCCTTTATCTATACCCGCTTATTCCTGTTCAAGGTCATGGAGATCTGCTGGATTCTATCGCGGCTCTCTCCAGGTAAAAGGCAGGGGCAACCCTGCACAGGTCGCCGGGCCACTTATAGGTAGAACAACCGCATAACGCACACTCATTCCTATGGGCAGTTTACATAGAATCATCATTTAACCGGGCATACATGACATTGGATGGTGGGAAGAAGCCAGAGTACCTGGAAGAAACCCACACAAGCACAGGAAAAACATGCAAGCTACACACGGAAAGGCCCCAGACAAATTTTAAACCAGCAACCCTCTTGCTGTAAGGCAACAGTGTTATTTTGCTATTGATTGGTTCTTTGTCTCTATTCAGTGTTCTCTCTTTTTTTTAATTGTGGTATCTCACAATTTAGGTTTAGTTCTCTTTGTATCCTCAATTTTTCATTACAGTTTACTTGGAATTATTATTTGACATCAGTTGTATGTCTTTTTGTTTGCGTTCGGCTGTTCAGTAATCTGTCCAAGGTCGTGTGGGTTGAAGAGTTTACGCCGTCAGCGCTTACATTTTAGAATTTAAAGACGCTCTGTTAAAGGTTGCAAGAAAGAGAATTCAAAATAGCATTTTTCCTCAGTTGTGATTATAAATCTGTCTGACGCTGCTTGTCTTTATTCAGTCAGTTATGGCTGTACAATGATTAATCAAGATGTGCAGCATGACCCTGGTGTGAGATGAGCTTTTTTCAACGACCTCGCTTTCATCTCATCAACACCTCCCTGTAATGATTTTTTAAAAACACAAATGTATTATTAACCAGCTTAAATTTTGAATTAGGAATGTGCCTGAGTGACTTAATAACTGTCCTCAGCTTTTAATATTTGCTTACTTAAAATACACAAAGGGCATAGGATTGCCTGGGATGGCCACTAGGTTAGGCTATAGAGGATGGATGGATGGATGGATGGATGGATGGATGGATGGATGGATGGATGGATGGATGGATGGATGGATGGATACGCTCTCCTTCGGCAGCATGACAGGTTCTTGTGGGAGATGTTTTGTAGGATCATGGAATCGGTTTTATGTAACACCGTCAATTGTTGGTGTACACATTTCGTACTCTGGACCACATACAGATCATATAATTCACACAGCTGATTCAGCGGCATTTCTAAAGCCATCAATTTAGCCTCTATAACAGTCTATCACAAGCCATTTCCTTTTGCAAATTAGTTGTGTATTACCCTAATCTAACAGGGCTGCAGTGTTAGCTTGAAGGTGTTCACCTTCAGGCTTGTATTAATTCAGCAAATGGGGAAAAAAAGTCTCATCTCAACACTTTCTCTAACCCATGATGGGAAACATGGGAAAAGATGACTACGCTGCAAAAAATATCCAATTTCACCTACGCCAACACTTTGCCCCTCCCCCAGAAAATTTGTAATGAAGTAGATGTCATTTCCTCCAACCTGGTGCATTTTATTTTAACTTTTACCAGTAAGACAACATTTGATTCAAAAACTGTTTTAGAGACAGATTTAAGAATATGTCCTCATTCAGCTTGTCCATCTATGCTGTTCTTAAACCCACTGCTATGACTGTGGTACTGAAATTCATTTGACACAATTTATGTAAAATAAAACAAAGTTTAACTGAGACGTGTTCTAGATTACACCTTTTAAAATAAAAATGTCTTTCATGGAGTCAGTCAACTGACTGCAAAGCACTCAAAGTAAAAATTATGTGTGTGTACATTTTGGATCTGCAGCATAAAAGTGAGTCGAGTCTAAAATGAAAGTCAGTAAAACTTTGAGACGATGCGCAGCACATTTCATTCATAACTGCCCAACGTTCGTTAACACTCAGAACTAATCACAAAATCCTTGGCGGTCCTCTACGTACAGATTATTTACTGACCAGGGATGTCGATAAAACTTTAATGGACAAAATTGTACGTCTCTGCTGTGCCTTAACAAACCTTGGTGACAATTGTGCCCTTTGACTGAACTCTAAAAGTCTGCATTTGCACAATAAATTAATGATTTCACTTCTAACTTGTCTATTCCTTTTCAAGTAGTTAAGTTAAGACTGGTATAGGTTCAAACATGTTTTAATGACATTTTTACATTAATCATTGGTGGACTGTAGACGTTCTTGATCTCTGCAACTGTGAAGAACCTGGGAGAAGTAACAAAATAAATCATTACATGAAATGAAGCTGAGTGCAGAGGCTCACGCATGTATGAGGTGAATTTTTTAAAACATGCATACATATCCAGACACAGTTGTAATTAGTTAATTTTCTGATTCACTACTATTATGTTATTTATTAATGTTTTTCCTTTTATGCTGGGATAGCTAGGCATCAGTTAACAGGGATCCTTTTTTAATCACAGATGCAAACTTCCATTAAACAATTACTAACATAGGAACACTTGCCTTTCCTCTTTTCAAACTCAAACAGGAAGCACATAGACCATGACCAAGGAAAACCCTAGATTGTGACGCTTACATTTTACGCCAAAATTTTAAATGATCCGTTCTTGTCTGAGGACAACTTTTGATGATTAACTTCAAATGTTGCCTACTTTAGTTTATGAGCACAGCTTCTTATACTATGAGACAGGATTATCTTCTTTTCTTTCTAAAAGGATGATCAACTCCTTCCTAGGATCAAGGCGATGAAGAAAATCTTGAAGTATCTAGAGTTCACTTGTGTCTCATAATCCCTGCCATTCAAATACTTCTAGATCATTTCCCTCAGTTTGGAGTCTTTCTAATTTAGAAAGACTATTTGACTGCACCAAAAGACCCGAAAGTCTGTCAGATCACCAAAAAGCATCCTAACCCCTGTCCTACTCACCTACAGAAACCCTTAACGCTGACGTGAGTAGGTGTGACAGTAGAAGTTAAAGCTTTCAGCCAAAAAAAAGAAAAAAATTGTACAGATTTTTGATCTTCCTTTGAAAGGTTTTGAAAACGTTTGCGCTTTTAAACATACCCAGGCCTTAATCTTCCTCGTGTCTTTCGTCTGACTGTGCTCAAGCGTTCCACCGTGTTTACATTTTTGAATGCCTGCGCTCGTGTTGACTGTCCTTTTCCCTCACCAGGGTTGTTATTTTCCAGTGACAGCCTGACCCCTGAACCCTGCCGGTGGATGTATGTTTCCGGTGGGTGTGGCAGGCTGAAATCTTAAATCTCTCTCACAGACACGAGGGATTAAAGTCTACAGACACGTGTCCATAGGGAAGAGAATAGCCTTATGTACAGTGAGGTAAGATAGCTGATATTCATTAGGGGTTTATTTACCATAGTCAGCATTACCGCTGTCCACTCCTTATTGGCCGCTGTATTGATTTATGGAGATAACTTTGGCATGATAGCTCGTGGCTTACAGGCAACGCTTAAAACACAAGTCTGTCAGAGAAATCAGGTTATCCACTTTGCAAAAACTAAAATGAATTTACAGCGAAGCTTAAGTTTGCACTTTTGCACGAGAAGGTTTCCAATGTTCCATCCCCGACCAGAAGAGCAGACGTTACAGAGAGCCGCTTTGTGAAGGAATTGTCTTGTGATTGGTAAAGAATCATATTGAAATCAATATCCATTTCTCTGTCAACATTTGCCTTGAGAAATTTAGCTGGTAAAATGGCAAAGGACTCAAATAACCGAAGCTCTTTGTTTGAGTGGGGTGCAACCTGATCCAGCTGCTGCGCCAGTTCTTGGAAGACGACAGACGACTAATGGAAGCCGCGTAACCCCACACGGTCTCACTCGCTTTTGTCCCTCCTCACCTCATTCTTTTGTTCTTTTTTTCATCTGCTATCTTTCTTTAATTCTCTTTCTCCATTTGTCCTTTCATTTCACTACTACTACTACTACTGTCATAGTAGTACAGGGTGCAGCAGGGGTAAGTGCCTGTCAGACTGCCTTGAGTCCAGAAGGACACAACGCTTCCCACATTATTTCCCTTCATACCCTACAACACTCCCTTTTTATTCAGCAAAATTCATTCAATTCATGCAAAGAGCTGGACAAATCTTCCAACTCATTCTGATGAGCAGAGAAATTAAACTAAATGCGGAAATGCTCCTTAAAGAGCGGAGCCTTTAGCTTGCTCTTAAAAGTGGGTACGGACCCTGCGGATCGGACAGTTTGGTAGGTCATTCCACCATCTGGGAACAACAGAGGAAAAGAGTCTGGCTACTGATTTTACGCCACATTGTGGTGGAGGCACCAGGCATCTTTCAGTGGCTGAGCGTAGCTGTCGAGAGTTGGTTTACGGTGCCTTCCAGTGACTGTAAACCACCTGGCATCAAAAAGACAGTCAACACTGTCCCATATCGCACCACCTATCTCCTTTTAAAATGAATGGACGATAATTTAGGTGCTGCTGGAGGTTTTAGCGTCACCTAAGTTTCCCCTTCTTGCGTGTTCAGTCTGCAGTTTCACCCCATCTCCTACCCTGTGACCCCTTCTGCTTCACTTCAGTTGGACATTATTGGCATGACTAATTGGCAAAAGAGGTATTGCTCCAAAGATAGCAGCAGAGTCTGGCTTCAGTTTATTGTCTCTCTGCCATGAGCAGATTGCAGATTGTAACTGAAGCTCATTTTCAATCGTGCGGTGAACTTGCCAAGGTACGGAAACAAATACGACTGGCACTGCCATTTCGCTGCAGTTACAGCTGATTAGGGTCATTTGTGACCACTGACAAGATGGAGCGCCTTATTTTGAGGGTGTCCCAGAAATGTTCAAGCTGTGTTAGAAGAAGAGGAGATTCAGGATTCATTCTTGTAGTTTGTCACTGGAGTTAAAGTTGCCCACCAATAAGTTTCGAGCTTATCACTTAAACATGTATAGATTTGTTTTAAGCATCGGAAGACGTGCCGGGACCAGAATTAGCATGCAAAGAACCACCTTCGGTCTCAGAAAGGTCAAGGATACATAAATAAAATAAAACAAAACCACTCTTTAGTCTGCAGTGCTTGCAATGTGGTGTTTTAGAACCAATTTTCATGCACCATGAGAAGAGTAACTGGTAACTGAGAAGCATCAGCTATGAGATTTTACTGTGAGGCAGGTGGAGAAACTAGGAGGTGCTGCTTTTATTAACAATCTCCGCTCTCAAGCATCGAGTACACAACAGACTAATGTACCAAAACTCCACTGTATGGCATCCAACCTCAAAGTGAGTACCTGCATATGTCTTTCCCTGTTGGCATTGTGTTAAATCACACATTTCAATCACATTTTGAATGTTCAAAAACCCCATGCATTGTGCTGCAACCGGCCTCCTCCTGAACATTTTATTTTTGCTCATGTCTCTATAAACCCCATCACTCCCCAGCCTTGCTGGGAAAAATCAGTCCACTCTGATTGTTCAGCTGATTGGTCAAAAATAGCAAGGAACTAGATGTTAAAGACAAGAGAAGTCTTTACTCTGGGAGAGAATAATGTTTTTACGTGTGGACTTGTCCAGCCTAGTCTTATGGTGTATGACAGTCATCATGCATCTCATTACTGGGCATGCTTAGTTTTTGTATGTCACTGCGCGTCGTGCACTGTGAAAAATAACACCTTCCCCTGTAACCTCACCCTGATCATATGCCGTGTTATTTTAAGCCTAAATGAAAGTATGCCCTTGCTATTTATATGCAATGCCACACTTTCACATCTGTTATGTGCAACAACAAAAAAAAAATCCGCTTACACCTAAAAAACATACAACATTTTAGAAACAAACAACCTTTGTTATATTTATACAAATGATCTTCTCGAGTCTGGTTCCCTCTCCGAGCTCTGGAAGTGAATGTAAGTCTGGATCAGCAGAAAGTAAGAGTTTTAGAGACTATAATAGAGAGAAAGAGATGTCACACTGTGGCTGATTAACCTTTTTGTTTATTGCATCCTTGTTGTGTGTGTTTTTTTTTTGTTTTTTTTGTCAGGAATATATTTCCTTCATGCACGCTTGTCTGGGCGGAGACAACTTTTCATATTCTGTTTTTGTGTGGATGCTCCCTAAATATTCTCCCTGTTGTGTCACTGAGTCAAAAACATTCAAATCTGTACATTCTGATCTTCGTAAAATGGGTGGAAAACCCATCCAGTTTGGAAAGCAGAGTTTCATAGAGCTGTATATATTAAAATAACACAATTGGACAACAGAGGAAATGTTTGGGAGCAGTTTAAAACATACAGAACAATGACGAAGACTTCTTTCAACCTCGACCTCAATCGGACAAAATGCTGCAGCAGATGGCTCTTGAACTGCGCTCATTTACCCCTGGCACATATTTTTTTTTAGCGATTCTTCTTTTTTTTTTTAACTCCTATTGTATCAGTCGGACAAAGAAGATAAAACTGATCCCATGATGGATTTTGAAATATGGAAAGCAGAGTGCAGAGCTCCTCCCCTGTCCCCGTCCCCCCTCCCTGCCTCCCCTGCTGCCTCCTCTGCCTTCTAAGTATAAGCAGATTAAAGTTAATGATGTAAAGTGAATTAGATATTTAATCATCTTATCATCTTAGCGTGGTCAGGTCACAACTCCGCGCTGATCTGAAATCCCGTCTGTTTGACAGCACGCAGCAGGAGCCATATTCAAGCCAGATCCAGAGGTCAGTTTCTAGCCTCGAGTAGGCTCCACTAAATCAATTTAGAGATTGAGAAATTAAATTCTCCTTTTTTTTGTTCCCCCCTTTCCTTGTCTGATTTGCTATAATTCAAAAACTAAGCAATTAAGGTCAAACAGTCCACAAGAAATGAAACAGAATTGACCCTAAAAGATAAAAAAAATCACCTCAGAGACACCTCCATTGATTCACCCCCCCCATTTAAAACAAAAAAAAACTCTCTCCTCCACATCGCCTCTGCCAGACTCTGTCACCCTCCAGATGAACTCTCACTGATTGAGGTGCGAGCACTCTGATTTTGCACATTTGACTGCCTCTCACACTCTTGCCTTTTACACGCCCCTTTTTTTTTTTTTTTTTTGCTGGTTTACCTCAAGTTTCTATCTCACCTAAGAGAGCTTGATGTGCCCTTTTTAGTTATCTCTATCCCAATTTCATTGCAACATTTCCTTCCAGATTCAATATACGTGAATACATTTCTATTTGATCTCATCTACTCTCTTTATGTGCTCTTTTCCTGGAAGCTTAAATTGTACAGTGTGGATATATTCATGTTTTCTGGCGTGCTTCTTTAACTGCTTATGAATTGCAATCATAAAAAAATACAATCCAGAAAACAAACTCAAATTGACTGTTAGTTTTTAACTGTGAAAAGGTCCACAGCCTTATATATTTGCTGCTGGAGCTGTGGGATGGCAAAAAGGAGTGAGATAAAAGACATGTGGACATAAAGCAAAAAAAAAAAAAAAAAAAACAACAAAAAACACACAATGATGTTACTGCAAAGAGATAATGGATGTGGGAGCACAGTTAGGTCCCGTAGATTCAGAAAGAGAAAACGCTCCGTTTCAACACCATCACAAAGAACACAAACATCAAAAGGGCTGCAGCCTGTCAGCCAAATGCCAAAACAGCAGGTGTACGCACCTAAAGCAGAGTCTGTACCTCTCACAGCCAGCCACACTGTCAACCCAATTTCAAGCAAATGCATATGCATATATTAGAAAAAAAAAAAAAAAATCTCAAACACACCCACAGAGCTGTACTCGCAGACATTTGCAGACGATTCACGGGCAGTGGGGGCAGAGTCCTGCTGGTGCATCAAGTGAATTTGTCAAAATGTCACTTACTAAGGCAGCCACATGCTCCCTCCCCCAACAGCCAGCCAGATGAAAGCTGGGAAAAGTAAAACAGATCAGAAAAAATAAATGCAAAGGTGTGAGGAGTCATACAGAGACTTTGAGGAAAGTCTGCTGCGGGCGTGAGTCGCTGCAGTGTGTGCAGGACACCTTCGCTGTGGTTTTCTTTTGTCACTTCCCACTTCACAAGAAGATTAACGTCCAATTATTTATCCATGCTTAATTTGAATGACTAACATTAAAGGATGGTGATCAAATGTTGCATTAATGTAGTGTTGTATAACAATTTAGTGCCAAGATTGTATGTGATCATCATATTATATGGCAATAATGCCTCCTACTTTGTAGCACGGCGAGAGTCTTAACTTTTTCATCCTGACGGTAATACAGAAACCATCAACGTGACGGTATCCTAGTAGATGAAGTAATGAACCTCTTCAGTGTAACTTCATCTAGACTATATTAGGCTCGGGATGAGACACAAAATGATTTGCTTGTTTCCTACACATTTTTCATTACCTCATTGTCGAAAACAAGATTTGTGCGACTGACCGATATACAGTACACAGCAACTTATTTCTTTATGTGCACATGTAACAAAAATCAGTGCAGTTTGATTATTGATTTTCCATGGTAATTACAAGATTTAACCAAGTCACAGTTTTTGTCCTCACACTCTACAGAAAGCAAATAAAAAAAAAATTAAAAATCAGACCGCTTTCACACATCACACCGAGTTCACTCATCCACTTCTGCCATCCCCCTCCATGGGCCAGAATGCCTCACCTGGCAGCCTGCAGATGTTCTTTTGGTGTCTGGTTTTAAATTAAAAACCCATTCTTTATCTTCTTCACACATGTGCAGTTTTGGTTTCAGTAACTGCACCAGTGATATTCTGGCTCCATGAGTCCACTGCTAGCCACTTAAAGTCATCCGTAAACCGTATCCTCATGGCATGCCATGAATCATACATGAGCTCTTTCTTCACTTTTATACTCTGGAAGAGATTTAAGAGAGAAAAACCCTGACAAATCTCACTGTTATAGATGGATTGTGCTCCAATAGAACCTCTGTTCTTCCTCATTGTTCATCGTTTACTAAGAAAAATAATTAATTAACTCTTTCTTTGTCAGTGCAGATCAAACTGCAGTGTAACACCGAATAACGAGATAAAAACAAACACATCTGATCAGCCTGCAAGGCTGATCCTTTTTTGTTGTTTTTTTTAAAATCCTCAGTTGATTTGGACAGTTTCAGAGTTTATATTCTGTTACTTCACATCCATGTGGTAGTGAGAGAAGAAGGTCTGTGGGTCAAATCTCGGGTGGGGCACTTCTGTGTGGAGGTTGGACGCTTTCACTGCGCTTCTGCGGGTGTTTTCCAGATTTCCGTGGCATAATGATGGGGTGGCAGGTAGAGAAAATGGATGGATGGATGGACGGATGGATGGATGCGGAGACAGGATAGCTGGGCAGGCTCTGCAGTGAGAGTTTGCTCTGTACATCCAGGCGTGCTCAGTGAAGCCCGCTGTTCACCTAAGGAACGCTCTAATGTAGTCACACAACTTACGCTTTTACCAGCATTTAAGAAGCCTCATTTTGGGTTCAGCTGCAGGAAGTTAAAAGTACTAATTATGTCCAGGTGGTTGCTGTAGTGACTCCAAATTCTGCCAAAGAGAAAAATCAAGCTGGTCCACCATGTTTTCTTACAAACCTGCCAGAGAAAATTAACCATATTAAAACAGTAAAAGTGAGCGTGGTACAAAGAAATAAGCTCTTTATTCAAATGCAGGTGTGAGGGAAAAAGCATGAACAGAGTGAGGTATCACACTGGCGGCTATGAAGACAGATGAAAGGAAATGCTTTCTTGTAGCTCTATCCAAAACAACAGAAGCAGAAACTGACTTCCTAAGAATAAATCAACAGGAACTGAACTTTAAGTCCCTTTTTTTACTTTGCTACCAGTCCAAATGCTGAAAATACTTAGGGTGAACCCTAAATCTGATCAAAGTGAGCTGCACGTAAACCCAGGTGCCATTTACAGTGACATAAATTCTCAAGACAAAATTAATGCGCACAGGTCAGTTCAGCCTTTAAAAACCTACTTAGGTGAAGAGTGAATGTCATCATTGAAAGTTTTGCTGCTTGCAGTGATCTCCTGTGTGGAGAATACTGATTCAGTCATTTCAGCTCGTCGCTGTTCACAGAAACACTTAGGAACTTCAGCTGGAAGATCCACAGCAGCGGACAAACTCTGGCAGCATTACTGGCGTCCTATATGGGAAAAGGAGATTCATATAAGCTGATTTACATCTCAGCAGTCCACAAACATCTGCATTAGGTCAATCCAGCGCGTCTTAATCTTTTCTAGCCACGAGGAAGAAAAATTTCCAGGATTCCCCAAAACAACCAAAAAAAAAACCCCCAAATCAATGAAAAAAACAAAACAAAGCGGAAAAAAAATCTGCGTTATTAACCAGTTTTCACTTGATTTTTCCATCAGACTACCTTTTCAAAAATAACCAAACAGACTTTCACTTCGCAAGAACAATAAGAATAAATTAGGCTGTTTCATCATTCTGCACCGGATTAGAAAAAAAAGGAAGTAAAAGGAACAATCAACCACAGATCTCAATAACATAATGACAACAAAGGTGAAACTGTTTAAAAGAAAAAGTACAAGATTTCAGGCATCTTTGGCTTTTGCAGCTCAGCTGACTGGATCACAGTGTTAAAGGCTGCAGGGCTCAGAAAAACAGGCAGGTTACCTCAAAAGAATAACAAATGCAATTTAATCGGTGCAACCAAACAATGCAGGTATTTGGTATTTGGCACTCTTAACTTGTTCTCACAGTTGAGCTTAGATCTGTACCCATGTCGTTTCAGAGACAAAACAGTAGAAAGGCCGGTTTCACTGATGCAGGATTACCCGGAGTACTACTTGTTGTGCAGCCTTTTGCTGGGGACGTTTACAATTTAGCACAGAAAACATAAGGGGGACAAAAACACGAGGTAAATACAGCTTCAACTGCATTACTTTGATTTTATGTTTCCACTGTTAATAGTTTTAGGAGATAGTGACGGTAAGATGACACGTGATTACAGTGGCAATACATAAAGTGTTGGTACGGGAACACTTCTTTCTTCTTGGAAAAGGAGTGCAGGTATCAGATTTAGAAATCCTTCAGTTTTTCTCCTCTCAACGTGATCTTTGCTTCACTGTGTCGGTGACTTTGTTTTGATTAGTGGCCATTTTATGACCCTTTTCCCCTGCTGTTTATCTCAGCATCTTTCTGACTATTCTGTCTGTCTGTCTGTCTTTCTTTCCTCCTGTTTATAGATGAGTAGTTACATCATTAGTATGCCATTAGCTCTGATCATTGATCCCTCCTGCAGGTCCCCTCCCCTCCTCGCCGCTCGCTGACACGGAATTCTGAGGAGATTCGTGAACTTTATCACCTTCAGCGTTCTGGTTTCCTCCTCCGAATTCCCACTGGATCAGCACTTTCCTCCCCTCCAGACCTTTTCTAATTATCCTGTTCCTGCTTTTCAATAAATAATTACAATAAAGGTCATCAATCAAAACCGAAACATTGATAACTGAAGAGAAAGTCCAATAACCCCTTGGCAAAGCGGTCCTCCTGTCATAAATGAGATGACGGACCCTGTGAGTTAGTGTGTGTGTATTGTGGTGTGCGTGTTTGTGGCAGCAAATTATTTTCACATAAATCATGTGCTATGAGACAGAATAAAAGCTCGACTGAATACAGTAGACATGAGCTACTGTGATTAGGCTTTGTCAGTTTGTGTGTGTGTAAAGGCAGTGTGTGGCTGTGTGTGTGAAGTTTTAAGATGATAAAGGGATACAAAAGTAAACAAAATATGATCAAACACTACAGTTTGACCAGGAATTAAGCTCAAGCTAAGCCCACACACTGCACACTAAGCAGCTCTATTGCATTTTGATGAGCACACACAAACCCTATCTTTGGTGCCAGTGATCGGTTGCTATCTGTTTTGCCTGAAGGAACAGCAACACAGCCAACGCTCTCATCAGCCTCAGCCCAGAGAGGGGCTCTGATAACGGGGTAAAAATGTGAGCCTTCCGGGGCGCCAGCCTGGACGAACCGCCGCCTCCGGCCCCTTCTGAACTGACACGGCAGCCTAAATGAGTTTCTCTTCAGCTCCGCAGACTCAAATAGTATTACATGCTCTTGATCTGCCCAAACACAAGAACACACAGACAGAAACCTGCACACATACTAATCTGCACTTGCTCCTACCCTTACACACTTCTGCGTGGCCACCTGCAGAGGGAAATTAAATAATTACTAAGGAAAGTTCTCTGTTGAAAGAGTGAAAAACCGGGTAGTATTTTAATGTTAATGTTCAACACTCTGCAGACACTTTTACACTCGTCACGATGTCAGTCGTACACATACAAACACAAAAATATTTGCACTCAGCCTCAATTACATCAAAATGAAAAGACTCCTCTGTCATCTAATTGATCAAATACATGCCAGCAGGGGCAAAAACAGCATCAAGTTTTCATCAAAACACCTGCAAATGTACTGAAACACTCTTGACACCTAAAACAAAAGTGTTAGGCTTTTAGGGAGATGATGGATCGGAAGGCGTGGATTTATTGTGGATGTATATTTCGAGGGAAAAGTGTGGCAAAAGCAGGTTTCTATTTGGAAAACGTGATGGGTAAAGCCAGGCATATCTGTCTGCAGGAGAGGAGACGGAAAGAGAGAGAGAGAGAGAGAGAGAGAGAGAGAGAGAGAGAGGTTTTCTGAGGCATCACTGAAGAGACAGAGCATGAAACAGTAGGCATGTCTAAAGATAGAGAGGAGGGAGCTGAGAAGGATGGAAGGAGAAGAGGAGAAGGTTGGCGGTGGGCGGTTAACCAGCCGATAACGCTGCATTCTAAACAGGTGAAACATGCGTCATCAAACTGATCCCTGTCCAAAAGGATGATGGCTTCCCATCATCAGCCACTGATGCAGGGATCCTATTTACTGCAGAGCACCATCCTGCTTCTGTTTATGTTTATTATGATGGTCTGTGGTGATTTGTATTCGTGCCAGTTGGACATTGTCATTGTTGTTTAAAACATTTTCACCAGAACATGCACAACTTGGTACATTTGTCCACGTGTCCAAAACGAATAGTGACACAAACTATGGCCTGAAATTGTGGGATAAAGGTATCCCTAGGCTTTTTTTATGTGGGCTGGTATCGGTGCAACATAATGGGGAAACCCTTAGACAGTGAAATCCATAAATCACAACCGCATATATTTGTCAAACTTGGGGAGTTGGCAGACTAGGACCTCCAGGAACCCCTTCCTCCTCTTTCAAAGCATTTGCAATCAAATCACCGGTGTGGAACGTGTACATCGTCATGTAGGGAGGAGATGTATGTTTACCTTGTGATGGATATTACCAAACATTTTGGGAAACGGCTCTGTCATCACACAGTGTGGACGGCTTCCCGATGGGGTATTGAGTAATTAAAATGCAGCAATTGTACGATCTTTTAATCTATACATTATGATTAGGCTGATTATTCTGTTAGGTTGCCACAGATCAATATCAAAAAGATAAAAGCGCAATACTCAAAGACACCAACTTATAACTTAGTTTCCTGCATATACATTGGGACTATATTGACACAAGATCAACAATATAGTTAAGTCTTCACCCTTGTCATAAACTATGTTTGGAACATTATCAGTGTCTGCCTTTTCTTTTTTGTTTTCATTAATCGTGTGTTCACTTCCTACTTTCACTGTCAACAAATCAACATCACCTTGCTACTGAAGCTTGGAGCTTCTGCAGCGGTCTCACGTCCGTTTCTATTTACCAGGACAGAATTCTCATCCTGAACTCATACAGATTTCTGAAAAAAGCCCAGAATAATCAACGCAATACCTATTTTTTCAATGCAAAAATCAATATAAAATATACATAGTGTTCAAATACAAATGAAGAGATCTGTCTTATATTTCTACTATGAGTCCTACAATTTGGCAAACATTTAGGTCACATGGTTAAAAAAAACTTTTTTTTTTTTTTTTGATGACTTGTTGCATCAGATTGCCGCCCTTTTTTTACCAGAACACCTCACACAGTGAGTTAACTTAAGAAAACTTAACATTTTACATCCATCTGTCCACAGAACCTCAGAACTTCCATAAAGATATTTGTATAAGTAGACCAGTAGAGCTGTGAACAACTTCCTGAAGGTCTTTTGCAGTCAAACATAGTTTTGAATGAGCTTTCTGGAAATCCTACAATCAGTTGTCTGGGAAAATCTCCTCAGGGTTCCTTTTTCCACCTTGAGATCCAGTATTTTTGTCAGTTGACAGTTCTTAATTATGTTACAGCTCTGAGGAAGCTGAAAAGCTTTATTGTTTTCATATGCAGTTTTGTTTCTCTTATTTGAGCATTAAATATATAAAAAAAATTAGAGTTCTGTGTTGCTTTGCTTCTTAAAGATGGACTGGAACAAAGGAGTCCGGAAATGCAGAAAGCTTTGACAAACCTTGGGAAAAGTTCTTTGAGAGGTCAGTTAATGAAAATAATGGAAAGAAATGCTGTTTTTACATTATAAATACAAATTTCCTGGAAGTTACACTTATTATGAATAACTTATTTCCCATTTTTCATTCCTTTTACTCCATTTGGGATTCCATAATTATCATATCTTAAGCACCAAGATGTGTGTTAGTTGATGCTAAAGTTCTGAAACTGTTCAGAAGTGTTTCTGAAACGGATGGTATTTAAATATAAATGCTTTAACCTTCAGAGGAAGTGATGGAGGAATTTGGCAGAAAAACACAGTGTTCTGTCTTCACTTTAAGTGTTTGGACACTTTTGGGTACTTTGGATTCTGCCAGGCAGGACTCAGTCTGACTCTTGTATGGTTGGGAAGTGAAGGTCAAGCACTTTGGGAAAAAACCTCAGTTTTGTGTTATACTTTATTTATATGTTTAACACTGGAAAACCAAGTTTTGTTTGGCAAATATTGTTCTCATAATTAATGAGTCTACCAAATAGTAAAGAGTCTGGACTTTCCGTTTCCCCTAGATTTGTGCAAAACTCAAATATTGAAAAAGAAATCCTGTAATGGAAACGTTACTAGCTCAAAAACATCTCCCAAATATCACAAAAATCTTTTTCTCAGGCGATTCGATAATCCACTTTATCACAGAAGTGTAATGGAAAGGCTTTTTCCTAGTCTTTGGCAGCCCTGGATGTGACGTAGCCGGTCAGTCTGAAGTCATCAGAATTGATTTTCCAGCTGTTTTTGGCCTCATTAATCCGATGAGGTTGTGCTGTAACACTACTTAATTATTGTACATTACATACAGGCTTTGCGTTTCAATGACCATTTAAATCATCTGCTGCAGTCATCATCTGGCTTTTTCTCAACAGCAGTAGCAGCAATCGTAATAATTTGTCAACGACTAATGTTTTTGTCCATCTTCTTCATCTATGAGATTTTGTTGTTGTTGTTGTTTTGAAGAAAAGTCTCGCAGGATGAAATGGGGAGAATGATATGAGATGCGGGAAAATTATGCTTTTTTGAAAAACACTGTTCAAGGGGAACACCGACCCTCCTGCAGCGCTACCTCTATCGCAAATTCAGATTTGATTTTCTTTTTTGAAAAACTGTAATGGAAATGCGACTAATAGATAGTCTACTGGTGATCAGAAGTGGCCAATTATATCTGATCTGCCCTGACAGGTATCAGATAATGTTAGTCGTTGGTATGTTTTTTATTCAGTAAATGCTTTATATGCTCAATTTTGACCATTTATATTTCCTTTTTTACATTTTGGGGAAAAGGAATGGGTTGCAGATATATTGCCTTAATAGGAATAGTAATTTGTACATCTTGTAAGGTCAAAGAAAAACTTTAAAGTTACAATGACCAAAATGTTTGAGACAACAATCATAATCCAACACTATAAATGGTATCACGCTACTGAGCATGCTCAGTGTAATGAAGCCAAAAAAAAAAAATTTTAATTGCAAATCTGCAATTAAAGTTGGTGAAGAAAAAAGCCATTTGTGAATCTCGACATAAGAATCAAATTGGTTTTAGTTTTATCATATCAACTATTGAAAAACAGGCTTAAAACGGAGGACTTGCTGAAGCCAAACAAACTAAATGAAGTTGACAGTTGACACTGATATTTTGTGTTCGTATTGTCGGCAAAGACACAAAAGTAAGACTGAAACACATTTAATTTAATTAATTTATTTATTTGGTTTTAACACCGTTAAACGTTGGCCTGCATTACTGATACAGAAAACAGCTAAACCAAGATTTCAGTTATTATAAGTCAAAACGAAAATGACACAACTGACTCATAAAACTGTCATGCTGCTAAAAAAAAAAAAAGAAAAGAAAAAAAGAAACAATCCAAGTGGTTGCTTTATCTTCTCATTAACTCGTCTTCCTCTGCTGCCAAACACAACATAGCTCAGGGATGAAAGGCCAGAAATGCTTCAAATTGTCAACACACATTAACCGCTTCTGTGTGTGTTCATCTGTGTTTATATGTGTGATGCTCTCATTAATAAAAAGTCTATGCGGGTGTTTACGGATGATCATACTCAGACATCAACAGTAATTGTAATAGAGAGATAATTAATCCAAACAAGCCGGTGGGTGGGTGGAGGTGGGGGGTAAAGTCCCTCCAGTACACACAAATACTCATACATGTCAAGTTCATCTCTCATGTTGTATTCTTGACCATGTTCTTCTGAATCCTTGTGTCTCATACGCCTCTCCAGTCGTTCTCTCGTTCACCTTTCCCATTCTTCCTCTCACCTTCTTAATCCCAAAGAAATCGCAAACACCTGTCACAGTGTTTGCAGGCTAAATAAGATAATTAATCAGACACTGCAGCGAATGGCAAAGCATCCTCAAGTGTGCGTGCAAACACCACGCAGACACAGAGTAGGCGTCCTAATACTTTGAGGAAATAGCAGCTGTGACGTAAAGCCATCATTTAGATATGACTGAGTCATTCTCATCCTGCTGAATTCAGTGAGTGTGTAAATGCACTCTATTGTAAACTCATGAATTACTTTGCTATAATGCGTTCTGTCAGCCTGACCTTGGCAAAGACTCTGTCTGCTGTCCTGTAAAGCAGACTGTAATGCTTGGCCTGTCACCAATGCAACACACACACACACACACACACACGAGTAAACAAATGATGGGGTACATTTGCTGATAGAAAAGCAGAGAAGAAGAGGGGAAGGGAAGAAGGGGAAGCAGGTGAAAAAGTAGATGTGAAAGACCAGAAAATGGCTAACCCATTTACTTTCCTCACCAAATAGAATTAATTAAAGTGAATACAGAGTCAGCACATCAGACTGGCATTTCACCCAGACCTCCCAGTGCACACTCAAGGAGGTTTGGCTCCTCTTATCGAGACATGAACTCTCCTGAAAGCATGATTAGTGGGTTTTTCTGTGTGTCAGGAAGTTCTATGTACTATACTCAGCACAAATGTAATTCATGTAAAAAGAGTTGCTGGGGGAGCTCTGGTCTCATAATGAGATGTGCAACACGGCAGAGCGGCAACACGTGCTCTTTTTCTCCTCTTTTACGTCTTTGTTACTTTACTGTTTGTGTTCATGCACTGCTTTGGTCAGCTGTCTGTATTCTTTTTCATGCAGACCATGAGGTCCTGAAACACAGAGAGGGTTTTGTTCTGACGGGTCAGGGCAAACGTGAAGTCTTTGAATGCACCACACCCTTGACTGCACATCCTCCATGTTAAAACTAAATTAAACTGTCACTAGAAACACAGAATTATTCATCAACGCCTTTCACAGTAATATCTCAAAGTCAGCATATCGGACGTTGTGTAAAAACTTTACAAATGGACGGAAACATGAAAACTAATGGCCAACAACATTTGAATGCAATAGATTCAAATAAGCAAGCAAAGTAATTCAAATATTTTCCCTTTATGCCCACTTAAGGAATCCCACAATAGGTGACTCACGCAGTAATAATGTAAAACTTCTATGTTTTAGTTTTCCTGGTTCAGTCTGCAGTGTGTCTTCAACATGGAGACAACATGGTTGCGTGGAGATACCGGAACAGAGGTGGAACCTTCAAGATGTGGACACATGATGATAATACAAGCCATCTCCGATGCCATCTCCGATGTTGCCCAGATTAACAAAGTCCATGACAGATGTTGGGAGACCAGATCGTTCTGGGGAGAGCTGGGCTACTGAATGAAGAGGAGAATATCGGACCACTGGATGGCTTCTCTATTAGCAACCCCATTAACCATGTGTGCAGAAGAGCCTATAGAAACACAGAAACACCTGCTAACTCAGTGCTGCAGCATCCTCAGGTGGACTTTATTGCAACTATGAGATACAACAGAACTCCAACGATAAGGGGGAGCCTGGACGACAGGTCAGGAGGTGATGATATATCATCATCCCAACTATCTAAGAATGAGTCCCAAGCCCCAATAACAAGCCCCGATGGCTTGAAGCATGCAGCTGACCTAAGATGGTAGATCGTAATGCAGCTGGATACTCTGAACCACTGTGACCTCCTTCAGAAATGACAAATTGCCTTCAGAAAGTCTGCTGAAAGGTGTGCATATTATATCAACTGGAACCAAAAGAGAGAGCAATAAACTGGTGCAGACCACAGTAGCAGTGATCCCAGAGATGCTTGTGTGAAGAGTTAGACAGCATCAGGCCATTATAGGATACTGGTTTAAGCATCTAATGGCATTTCAAGCAGCACAAGTGAGCTGCTGCTAATAGGTAGGACCCGAAATGAGTGTTTAACCCATTCCTGATGATGATGGGGGCAATTCAGACCAGCAGCCAGGTAATAACCTGCCTCTGCACAACATGGTAGTTGCAGTCAGGCATCGTAGCAGCAAAGGTCAGCAGGATCGATGGAAAAGCAACAAAGGACTAAGTCTCCCACACTAGACAGGGACCCCAGGTGCTGGCTGTGCAACGAGGTTCAGCTCACATTAGTAAAGTGTAAGATGCAGGCATGTATGGTGTACATGGAACAGGATAACCAAGTAGTTGGAATAGTTTAAGGCAGCATAGGTTGAAAGTTAAAAATGGGAGATGTAGGCAGCAATGCAGGAGCGGTAGTCGGAGCACTTGGAGTTGTGGAGGTTTCCTCTCTGTGTCTTATCACGCTTTGAGTTTCTGTGAGGAGTTTTGGTGTTTGTGTTGTGCTCTTTGTTAGATTTCTTGTTTCTTCTAGCCTTCCCTCTATGTGTGCCTCTAACTCTTGTTGGCCATCTTCTCTTATTGTTCACACATGTTTTTGTGAAACCCCTGAGTGTATTCTGTCCTGGTCAGAAAGGTTCCCATCGCACGGATCTGGGGTAAGACCTCGGAGGCCGGTGTTGCAACAGCACCGACCACCTCCTTGGTCTTTTCAGCAGTCGTGTCTCAGTTTACAGTGAAGGTCTGGTTAAGATCAGCAAACTTGGCAAACTAACAAATGTTGCTGTTAGCCAGCCACCAATAAATAAAAGAAGAAGAAAAACAAACTGGAACGATGAGATCAGCATTGAAGGAGGTGAAGGAGTTCCTGCGTTCCTGTTTGCATACGCTGCAATAGTCGTGATGAATGCTGGACCCTCGGAGACGTGCAGACTCAGACCCTGACACGCAGCCCTTCACCCATAACTGACCCCTAATATGCTGTTTTTGTCTCTGGTGACTTCTCAGGTTTCAGGGGTTTGCTGTCAGCAAATGGTGCAAATTTGCATTTAAAATTCATAGCTTTGTTTGGGATTCTGTCCCCTCTTGTTCATAATGTTGCCATTACGTCCTTTATTTCTCTTTGTGTATGTATTTCTCTGTGTTTTATGCAGCACTTTTTTACTTGTATTTTTGATTAATATAGATAAAGCTCTAACAGTAGCGCTACAGGGATCCTGCATTTCAATAACTTCTAATTATATGCACATAAACACTTATGCAAACCTCTATAATAGGTCTAATTGCAAGCCCCACTTACAACGTCCCCGAGTCCTTGCTCACAAATTACAACAGCGATCTGGCAATACCAATAAATACGGGTGCCTGACTGAATTTCTGAGAAATGAAAGATGCAAATTAATACTGTGAAACACTTTCTTTGATCCAGTTTTTGTCAGTCTTTTGGGCTTTCTTATTCCTATTTCTGCACTCCCCGCTTTCTTTCCATATTTTTTTTTAAATATATTTTTATATCATCCTTCTCTGTTTCAACCTACACCTCTGTTTCAACTTTGTTTCAGCTGTTGATTCAGCATCAATCACTGAAAAATCTAATTTGTCAAACCTCAATGTAGCGGGGCCCTCAACCCTGCGCTGCTGCCTGCTTGTCTGGAGCCCCACGCATGAGATGTGTGATAAGGCAACAGAGGGAGTTCTGCCGGGAATAAAAACAGATTTTTGCGCTTTGAAGTCAGAGCAGATCAAAAACAGCAGAGGACTCTTTGTGGTACAAAGGGAACGCTCTCCCCTTCATCCATCTTTGCTTGTTTCTGCACCTTTTCTTTGCAACCTGGCTGTCACTGTTAGCTGTGACATGTCACAAACAGGTCCCCAGCCTGCCACAACTGCCTCACTCTCTACAGATCTGTACAGTATGTACATGTATATGCATATACATATATATGCAGTCATGCAAATTAAAAGAAAGTACAGGCTCTTTCTAAGGTTGGATGAATCAGGACACAAAATTGGGTAAAAACGCCAACACATGATATGAAACTGAGCAAAAATCCAGAATCATACTTGCGTGCCTTCAGAACTTGTGCCACTGTTTGTACAGCCTGCATGTTGGCACTCATGAAAATGTTCAGCGTGTTTTATTTTCCTTATTTGCTGTAGTTACAGCTGTAGTTACAGCTGACAGCCCTCTTCTCCGTTATTCCAGCAGACTCGGGAGCTTTCTGTCACTTTGATTTTTCGTGGCACTCTTCCGCTGTCAAGTGTCCAAAGACTTTGTCACTGTCAGTGCGGATGTTAGGGAGGTACAGTACATCTTGTGTCCCATCAGCCCACAACTACCTCTCAGCACACCATCTCCGCCACCCAGCCTCCTGCCAGTCCCATGTTCCCTACACAGGAGTCATTTGTCTTCTCTGTGTCCACTGCAATGATGTGGGATAACGTTGGGGGCCAGTGAAGCAGACAGGGGAGTATTGGAATATCGATCTTTCTCCTCTCTCCTCGTCTTCCTGCAGGATTTTTTACCCGTCCTGCCTGTGTGATAAAGGAACTGGTGGACTGGTGCTGGTGGATTCTTTGTGCTTTTTTGTGCGTGAATGCAGGTTCTATGTGTGTGTTAAAGTCCAGTTCACTCAGCTCTCCCAGCTTCCACGTCTCCTACATTGTCCATTTATGTTGTGCATTAAGAACAACAAACAAAATTTGCAGGTGTACATGGTATAAATCACAAAGCTGCTGCTCTGGTTTTATTTTATTTTTTTTTGGTAAAATGCAGCACGCAGAACTAATGCCTAATCATTGTACAACACAGACTCATTTTCAGGTGACATAAAACAAATGATTCCTCCACAGCGATTAGACAGAGACGGGGAGAGGTGGAACTGGACTATCCGCTAATGGAACATGAGTATTTTACTTCTCTAATGCACTTTCAACCTTTTGTGAAATCAGCTTTTTGCCTGTTCCCCCTCTGAAACTAAAAAAAAGAAAATCTAAACTGAATACTGAGCTAATTCAGAGTGATGATGATGAGCCTGCAGTTCTAACTTTAAAAAGATGTGAAAAACATATCCAGGGCAGCCCCTCCCACTCGTTTACTGTGAGAGTCACGCACTTCGATCTGTTCCCACATGCACTTCGATCTGTTCGCTTTACCACGTCAGTGACTATCATCAATGTTAATATGTGTTTCACGAAATGTACGTACAGAAGTGTTCGAGCGCTCCCACGTATGGTAACCGAGTGATTACACGAGAACTTGAAGCGTGTTTACAGTCTTGGGTGTAGAGGAGACTGGACTCCTGGGTAGTTGCTAGGTTACCACGTGTAGTGAAAAATATAAGTCACTTACCTTTGGTGCCGTTAGCGTTGTCATAAGTGTACTGACTTGCTGCATATGAACTCGCCGTGCGTGCCTTGGGCAATGTGCAACAAATCAAATCGTTCACGTGTATTGGTAAAAGAATGGAAAAAGTCAGCGCGGACTTGGAAAGGACTGCAAGAAAAGGTTGGCGGTGCAAACAATGCACGGCAGTTTTCGCATCATCACAGTTTTCAGCTTTCCTCAAGTGATCCGCTGTTTTACTGTTTTGCACAGATTGAATAACCGATGGAAAAATGTAGTTTATTGTTACAGTGGATCTTCCACTCGCGAATCCCGCAGCATGCGACCGTTCCCAGTTACAACCCTCTGTCCGGACAAAAATGACCTTCAGGAAACGAACCTCGACCCCGGATACGAACGCGCCTGTTTGCCCACCGGGCGTCGCTCTCACCCGCTTCCTTGCTCAGTTGAACCTGGAGATATTTTGTAGTCTTCGACTGTGCTTTTGTGTGCGTTTTTTGGTGTTTTATTGCTTTTCCAGGGATAGTGATAGTGTAACATCCCCTCCTCCTGCATCATCACCATTCCCTGCACGTAAACAAGGTAAAGCTGTTTTTATCTTTTTTTTTTTTAACTTTCTACTAATATTTTTGCTTAACTGTTATGTTTCTAGGCAGCACGCTTAGTGGTCAGCACTGCTGCCTCACAGCAAGAAGGTTCCTGGTTCGATTCCTGGTCTTTCTGTGTGGAGTTTACATGTTCTCCCCGTGCTTGCGTGGGTTCCCTCCGGGTACTCCGGCTTCCTCCCACAGTCCAAAAACATGCATGTTAGGTTAATTGATCATTCTAAATTGCCCGTAGGTGGGAATGTGAGTGCGCATGATTGTCTGTCTTTCTATGTGGCCCTGCGATGAACTGGCGACCTGTCCAGGTGGACCCCTGCCTTTCGCCTACTATGCGTCGGGATAGGCTCCGACAGACCCCCGTGATCCGGAGACGAAGTAAGCGGGAATAGATAATGAATGGATGGCTGTTATGTTTCTGCTTGATATATATCTTCATATTGTGTTTAAGGTGTACACAAACTACAATATTTTATTAACACAGCAAAAAATTAGGACTTTTTTCTCAAGGCTGGAACCAAATAGTCATCTTTGCGTTTTTAGTTTCCAGATATGAACTTTTAGCCTTGTGAACTACTGTCACAAATGAATTAAATACAGGTACCACTGTATTTGTTTGAATAGTCTAATGGAATAATCTAGCGACAATGTCACAAAAACTGTAAAGTAAAGTAAATTATTTTAATGATAATAATGCAAAGAAATTATTCAGAGAAATTGGAAAAAAATGATACAATCCTTGGCTTAAAATGCATTTATTTAAACTATATTTATTCCACTTATATGTTAGACTTAACATGCTTGTTTTGTTGGGCTGGGGTGAGAATCTTCTTCCTTCAAAGGAGGAGAAAAGGTTGGGAACCAGTGGAGTAAATCGAAATGACATAATAGAGGAAAGTCTCATACTTAATGCGGTTGTCAACTTTCTGGCTCTTTCTTCTACCAGATTGTTTTAAAAGGACATCAAGGCTATTCAAGTAAAAAAAAAAAAAAACAATTAAAGCGATGGAAGAAGGTAACTTAATAATGATAATGAGGTGTTTGCAAAGAGAGAAGCTGAAGCTGAATCTTCAAGTTGGATGTGGTAAGAGCAGTGGATGGCTAAAAATCTTATTTTGCAACCCTATTTAAAAAAAAAAAAGAAGGGTTTGTTTTTTTCCTTGAATTATCTCTGAACAGATAATGTTAAGAAAATAGATGTGAATTGGACTCACTGAAAGGAAATAACATCCTGTTTTGATTGAGGTGAGGATATTCAATATGCTTCAGCAGTCACCTGGCATTTCCTGTTTATCTGCAATCTGAAGACAGTTATTTCTCACATTTGTTTTGTGCATTTTTTTCAGTTAAATGCTCCTTTTCTAAATATTTTAATTTAATTAATTAATCAATAGCTATTAATCCCTTAAGGAATTTTTGTTGCTGCAGTGTAAATATTGTGTATATATATATATATGTGTGTGTGTGTGTGTGTGTGTGTACAGTAAGAATTAGACAAACATCATGTCATAAACTATTAAAGACAAGGATACAAAGCAGAGAGAGGCTTGGCTGAACTCTCCAGGGATCATCATCAGGGCACCGCAGTGTTGTGTTTGCTGCCTGGCAACAACAGTGCTGCTGCTGTCGTATGCAGCATCAGCAGGTACCGCAGCTGAACTCTCTCAGTAGACAGCGTGGATGGAAACTTACGGCCAGCAGTTCAACATCTGGCATCCTGAGGTGGTCCTTCACAGTGGCATCATGTCCAGGATTACACCATCTGTTGCCCCACTTCTGTCGATTTTTTTTAAAGTCTCTTAAAGGCTCGCATCATCCAAAGTCCATGTGTAAAGGTCTGTGGAAAGGTCTCCTGGTGTCTTGTCAGCACTCGGGATCCGATGGTCCCGTGATGATCAAGAGGAAAGAATGGCCATCGCCGCCTCCTCCTGCTTCACATCCTTGGTCTTTCCTCTTTGACTCATCTCCATTTGGGTGTATTCAGATTGTTATCTGGTTTTTGTGAATGCTTAATCAGCTTCTCCAACATGTGCCTGTTTTTTCATATTTCAAAAATCGTTTTTATTATTGTTGTTATTATTATTTTTTTTTATTAAGAGAGCGTGAGCGAACAGGAGAGCTTCAGCCTTCTTGTGGTGGGTCACAACTCTGATACAGCGCCAGATGCAGCATCCTCAACTCTTCCTCAGTAACCTGATTTATGAGGCTGCTTCGGTGTAAAATACTGAATATCTTTTATATTTTAAGAGATTTGTAATGCAACATCTGTCAACATCATAAGGGCTGTAGCAGAACAGGGCTCAGTATTTTTATTACTTAATCTTTTATTTTGGACGAAAAGTTGCAGCAATATATTTCAGTAATCCTTTCATAGAGAATGTAGGAAATAAAAAGTTAATACGGAGTAGAAAATATCTTTCCCCTCCGGTCACTTTTTTTTTTATGGTCCATTGTCTCCATTCAAATCTCACATCTGTCTACAGAATCAGTGCCAAACAAGTCATAAATGAACCGGACAAAAGAGCAGATCCTCCGTCATTCACCAATGCTCCTTGTGAGGCGTGAATCCTTCCTCTCCCCATTTCATGACCCCGTCGTGCCAGGAGCAGACATTTGGACATTTGGACAAACACGGAAGGGGTGTTGACACTTTCATCAATATCATTCATTTTATATATAATTGTCCTCAGCATAAATATATGAAAAATCAAAGACATGTGGTGAGGTACTCAGTGTGCCAAGTCTCATTTACTCCTGCTTTAAACCTGCAGCAAACTCACGTCCTTGGTTTTCATTTTGACGCTGCCATGCAGAAGCACTGACGAGCACTATTTTAATGATCCCCTGGTGTGTGTTTGTGTATGTAATTATATATATATATATGTATATGTATATGAGGTGTTTTGCATAAATGAGGTGTTGGGTGTGTCACAAAGGGCTATTTCATCTAGTTATTAGTTGCGTTTACAATGTATTTGGTAATTGCGTTAATCTGCTGTGTTTGCATGCAACTCTTGCAGTTATTTGCTTCTGCACAGGCTGGTTAGGATCATTTTGGCAAAGGATATTGCTCAGTTAAGAGACGGGGTTCATCCTGAGAAGACTAGCAGAAGAAAAAGAAAACACCAGCTTGCTGTAAAAGCTCAAATTAGCTGTGTCTTTTTATTTTTTGGTGTATACATTTTAACCGTTTGGTTTAGTGAACCACCTATAATTTGTTGGACAATAATTTTTCTCTGACTCATTCTTCTAACGCTGGATTACCTCCTCCCAGGAGGTAATACCTCAGCCACATCCATTTTATTTTGTTTGATGTGCGCATGTCTGTTATTTCAACAGGAAACTTTCTCGGGCTTAAATCTATAAATGTATCACTCAGATTATGTCTGTTAGTCTGTTAGGGAACTATTTGGAAGTCAATGACCGAAAATGGCGCTTTCATATGATTACAAAGGCTTTTTTATCGGCTGGTGTTGTGACGTTCATGTCTGTCAGAACTGCTTACTTTGGCACTCCTGAGGCTTGTCTCTGACCAACTCCTGATTGTTCTGGAATAAAAGCACCCGCATGGAAAGAAACCTCTGCAAAACAAAACACACAGATGAGGAGGAAGTTCAACGGACGATAAGTGGGAAGGGTGATAAGAACAGGTGTGAAAAGGAAAACGACACAGGCGCAACTGCAGACGTTTAATCGCACGCATAGTTTCTAATTGTCCTTTGATAAGGCGTCTCCAACAAATGTCAAAATTTCATTAAGCAAGTTCAGCTATGTTCCAGCTGGATTACTTTCCTTGAAACGGATTTTCCGTCATACATTTTGAAGTCCAAATGATTTTACTTGAGCAAGTCTAGACTAAAAACTGAGACTAAAAACTCATAACCCTTTTTACACTCTGAACATATTTAATCTGTTTTTAAAAAGTCTCCAGCTGGAGAGGCATTATAAATGTTACGAAATACAATACTGCAGTTTGTACACTGCGAAAACAGCCCCTTTAGAAAAAAGCCCAATATTCTATAAATCTAGTCAAAATGTTCTTATTTTCACCAAAATGCATCTGCCAATGGGGTAAGAAAAAAATCCTTAAAACTAGGAAAATGGTTCAAGATAATCTTCAATTTTTTTTACTTTCTTAGAAATTAGTTTTTGCAGTGTAACAGCAGGTTGGATTTACGGGTATTTTTACATCCACTGCAGCTCTGAAAATGTCCGTAGATGTTCTGGATGGGTGGCGCGTGAGAACGTAAACGTCTGCATCCCGGTTTTGGGACTTCTGGCAGCAATTAGCCGCCTCGCTGCTTAGTAAGAAATGCGTAAGAACCTCTCGCTGATAAGAGCTGGTCTTTTGTACTCTGTTTGCTGACATGTATGTTGTAGACTATAAAAATATGTCACATTTCTTCATTTAGCAGACTATTTTTAACCCAAAAGGACTTATAAGTGAGCAACATCGAGTACGACATTGCAACAAAGTACATTTCGACGCAGCTGTTGCAGCTGGGATCAAACCGTCAACCATCGGATTCAACAAGCACCACTCTGCGTGACCCAACGGCGTGGATATGCCTGCATGCACGTGAAATTTGTTTAACGGAAAAATCAAGGAGCCTCTTTCACCGTCCGCTTTGAGCTGTAAATAAAACACTGTGATTTCCACAGCGATTTACTTTTTCCATCATTTCCTGTGAACTCTTAACCAGACGGCCTTTGGTGATATTTCCAACAGTGAGAGTGCTTCTCCGGCAGAGAACTCCTACTGGGAAGTCCATGTGTAAACAGCGACGGCAGAGAAAATGTGGAACAAATTGTGTGCACATTTCTCAGAAAATCCCAGGTGTTCATGTGTGAAAATAAGTTGTGATAAATGCACAAGGGAATCAGTGCTATTGTATATCAGCAGTAATAATATTTGAAGGCAGGGGAAGAAAATTCATTTTTCATGAGAGGAAATTTCTGCTTAAGGGAAAGAGAATGGGCGGCGGGATGATTAGAAGTGGAACTTCAGTTTAAGAGTTTGACTGCTTTGTCACGCTGTTGTCACTTAGCGTTTTCGTGGACGTTGCATGCAGCTGAGACCGGCTTTGTCTTCTTACTCCAAACTCAAGCGTGCACCCATGACACACACAGGATGTATACCGCAGACGACAAATGCCAGTAGGGATTCATTTTGGCTTTCCTTGTGATTTGTGGAAGCAACATGTGGCCAGAGATGCTTTTAAAACATTGCACTTAAAAAAACAAAGCAGCTAATCTTCTCTCTTCCCACCTTCCACCTTGCCGAATGACGATTATGCATATCATTTTATTGGCCCCGTGCCACTTCGCACTCTATACAAACACACACATTGCCCTACACACACGGCCGACCAATCCACTCCTCAGCACCACCAAGAGTAATTTGTCATGTTCATGATAAATTATAGCCTCTCCAGTTCATAGCCTGCAGAGATTTGAGGGCGAGAGAGAAAGACAGAGAGTAGGTGGGAAAGAGGGGAAAGGCCAGTTGTTTACAGCTGCTGTCATTTGTATTTGGTGCTAAGAACTACCAAATGAAACATGACAAAATATCGCAAGATGAGGGGGCGTTTGTGCATTATGTGTTTACTTCTGCATGGTATTTGCAGCTGTGGGTGGTAAACTGGATAATTTCGTCGGCTGGTTGATCTGACAGTTGAATTTGTTCCTGCAGTTTTTCAGAGAATCAAACGCTGAATAAAAATGCCAACAATTGCAGTCTAGTTAAAAGGGAAAGCACAAAATAATTACATAATGATACACTGTCTATACTCAAGACAACAGTTCATTATGTCATACATCTTTATCCACCGAAACAAGTCCTGGATTTTGTTTTGTTTTGTGCACGAGGGCATGGAAATAGCTCCTTAGAGGAATACTGTTGCATGACAGTCCATTAATTCTCCTAAAAAGGTTAATCTAAGAGGTTAAAAAGTCTGCGATTAGAGGTCAGGAGGTTTGGTTGTGAAGCCAGACACTTTACTGTTAAAAATATGTGAGTTTATAATGAGATCAAGCCGCCACTTTCTGAGCTGACTTTATTCGTGCTTAAATTTGATGTTTGGTTAAGTTTAACTTTTAAAAATGAGTTGGGTTTGGGAGTCATGATTTTACTAGTCCCGTGACCCTGTACAGGATTGAACGGGTTAGCATTAGGATTATGTTGTTTAGGGTTAGGAAAACAGAGCGGCTTCTGTTAAAGGGGATACTCTTGCTCTTGATGGTTTATACCGGACAAAATTCACCCCTGTGGCCCTGTGACACATGTAAAATAAGGTGTTTGTTGGCCCACTTTCTTTTGACTTCTGCCTAAGAAATGTCTCTTAGATGACGCAGTCCTAAGGACAAAAATGTACATGCCTCCTGAGTACGTCATTACACAGAAAGAAAGAAAGCAAGAAAGAAAGAGAAAGAAAGAAAAAGGAATTTGCTTTATTTTTCTGTCTTTTTGTCTGTTTTGAGAAGTCAACACTTCAGCAAGACTTATAGTTCACAGAACAACAATATCTCAGCCACATGTCTTGCATTTTGGCTTGTGGGCTCTTAAAAAGGGGTCCGTTGATTAAATGACTAGTTGCTTTTAAAGTAGTAATCATCCAGGGTTTGTTTACAACAAAAACCAAACAAAAAAAAAAAACTCACCTTGCCTCAAGATACGCCTATGTAGCATGTCAATTTGAATTACAAGCAAAAAAAAAAAAGAAAAAAAAAGAAATTAAGATACACAAAAATAGGATGAGGGAATTTGGCATAAAAAGGTGAAGTTGTACCATCACAAAGGGACTTGTGGACTTCCGAGATTTAGCCTACTGAAAAATGTATTTAACTGAAACAAGGTGTAAACACTTCCAGTCCCAGTCTCCATTAAAAGTCCACACACATGTACTGTCTAGCTACTGAATTTATTAAACAGCATTATTCTTGGAGGTGCAGGGTGGGGTGGAGGGGTGGTTAGAGCCAATCTCGGAATAGCCTTACGCAGCATGTATATTTATGGAGGCTGAATGCCCACAGGAGCAGCCTGTAGCAGGGATAGAGACACTGCCAGGAGAGAACTCATCTGTTCCTTGGCTCTTTGCTGTTCCAACACTCATAATGCCTCCGTCCCCTGGGTGGTATTGCTTCTATAATAGCCTGAAACTATGCTGCTCTGAAAAACAGCCTCGCTAATTCTCACACGCTCCATGAGGGAGAGACCCACAAACGGAAACAAAAGGGGGAAAAGAGCGAGCGTTGGGGGGGAAGGAGGTTACTCTCTGCTGCTTGTAATCCCAGCTCCAAAAGACCTGTTATTTTTCTTCCAGGTACGTTGATTTAAGCAGGAAAATGGTGATAACTCCTTGGAACAAGGTCGCACATGGCTGAAAACCAAATACGGGTGTGCCATGGCACAGCAGCATTCACTTTCTCACACACAAGATGACACGTCAACAGAATTATGTTAATCGCCGTGTTTCATCTTCATTATCACCTGAGGGCTCTGTGCAGTCAGGGTCACTGACACAATTATCCCTTTATATGGGATGAAGAACGGCAGTAGCAGAGGAGACGCAGGAAAGAGAAGTAGTATAACAACCTGCTATGACCTGACGGGAGCCACGCACACATCACGCGTACATCTTGAAGACAAATGAACTGCTTGTTTTTCTTTTATTTAAATACAAGGGGAAGGTCTGTAATTTACAGTAAAAGCAGAAGATGTAACGTCTCAAATGGGTTTTATTTGAAGCTGCTAATGATGAGGCTTGGACATACAAAGTTTTTGTGAAAAGCGTTACAGTATCTTGGAAACCCTCAGGTTTTAGAAGGCTTTTTTTAGATCATTTAGGGCATCCAGGAGCGTCTCCGGGTACAGTAAGAAAGATGTACAAATATATGATGGATTGCACTGTGGCTGCTCATAAAACGTCAGGTACAGGTGTGTGTGTGTGTGTGTGTGTGTGTGTGTGTGTGTGTGTGTGTGTGTGTGTGTGTGTGTGTGTGTGTGTGTGTGCGTGTGTGTGTGTGAATATGCTTTTCCATAGAAAGGCATCTGAGAAAAAGAGAGATGAGATGAGTCATACGGAGTGACAGTGAGAGAAGAGGATTTCAGAGTGAGCTCAGTGTTCATCTCATATATTTTCATCTGGCCTCAAGGAGAGCAGTGACTGGCTCGCTACTTCACTGTCAGCTATGACAGGCTCCACTGGGTATGTCTGTTCACAGGTGATGCATATGTTAATGCATGTGTGCAAATCTCGCTTTGATTTATGCTTCATCTACGTCTTTTAGGACAGAGCTGTTATCTTCCAAAACATGCAAATATCCAAACATGCTTTGCAGGATATGCAGAGCTGCCTGCAGCTTAATAATTTGCACTCATAGCGGGGTAAGTACAGTCACAGGGAAATGTAGGAGAACCCTGGGAAATAAACTGTCTTTTTCCATAAAATGTTATCTGATCTTCATACAAGTCACATTTATAGAAAAAACACAATGTTTCTAATCTAACAACAATTATAATATCTCCTCTCTTTATTTACAAACCTACTAAACAATTGCAGCGCCAGAGGAAACGATAACTAATCCCAAAGTCTCCTCACTTCAATGAAAGCTTATTGGAATCAGATGTTTGCACACCTGGAGTCCAGTTAATGAAAAAAATTTAGGGGATGTTATTTGTAGCTTGAATTATAAGAGACACTCAAACACTTTAAATATGCCGTTCATGAGAAGCATCTGCTGATGTGAATTGCAGGTTCCAAAAAGAAGATCTCTGAAGACGTATGATCAAGAGTGGCTGGTTTCGATGAGGCTGGAAAGTGACTAGGAGGCATCTTAATGTATGTAGGCATCCATCAGTTAAAAAACTGTCTTGGTTAAGCGGAAACAGTTTAGTAATGAAGCTACTCTCCCTGTAAGTGGAGACTCGGCTGAGATAACTCTCAACATCACCGTCCAGCATGTATAAATCCTTCAACAGGATACGTGTCCATAGCAGGACACTACTGTCCAAAAAACATGCATGGAGGTTGCCAACGAGCAGCGCTACAGGAAACATTTTGTGGACTGAAGAAAGAAAAGTTAATCAGTCCAAAGAGAAAACTCAGCGCTATGTAAGCTGCAGCAAGGACACAGTTTACTAGCATTGAAAGACCTTGCAAGTGGAGACGTATGGTGGCGGGAGCATCGTGGTTTGGGCTTGCTTAATTTCCTCACGGCCTGGACCTTCCCATGCCATCAGTGAGGGGGAAATTGATTCCCAAGTTTCTCAAAAAATTCTCCAAAATATTGTAAAAATGTCTTTGAATGAAGGATAATAAATTATGGTTGATGCCCAGAGAGATGCTGTGGAGTGACCTCCGGAGGCATCCGACAAGTGTGTCTGAGCGGAAGCAGGTCTGAAGCAGGAAAAACACTAGTAGAGCAAAAAGCAAAATTCTCCTGAAGTGGCGCAGTTGTGATCCAGAGCTTTTCAAAGCCCTTGTTTGAACTCTGAAAAGGATTCAGACTATCAACTTCTGGGGTTTACTTACAACTTTTCCTGACTCACTGTAGATGTTTAATATGTGTCCTCAACGACAGCAGAAGTCATAGTTGTTTACTTGTTATCATCCTAAGCACATTGCATTTGTTTGTTATTGTCTCAGATGACGATCAGATCATATTTTAAGGCAAACAAATGCAGAAACCCACTTGAATGCACATGCTGTTTATCGCTAGTGCAAAATAACTTCATCCCATCCATTCCAAGTTTTTACAGATAGTTTGGAGGGATACAAATGGATGTATATTGGCAAATAAAATTAAGCTGAAAGGACATATGTGCTGTTATTGCCTGCGCAGACATAAAAGCTAAAGAAAATCTAAGAATTATATTGTGTTTTTGACATTCGCCAACTGTTTGGGTTTGTTTTTTTTTTAACTGTTCTGATGTTACCTTGATGATCAAAGTACATTTTCTAGTAGGACACTTGGAGAGCACATTTTCCACCAAGGCCCATAAACTAATTAACAATTTTCTATATCCACTCTAAAACTGAATGGGTTTTTCTTTTGCCCACGTCCCTGGCAGATGAATTAGGTTAATAAAACACTACATGGGCTTTCCAGTTTATCTGGTTTAAAATGTTGAAAGAGTGCTGTTATGTTATGTTTTATGTAATAATCTGTGTTTGCGCAACCAAATTCATGCATTCTAGAGTCTTTGTTCTCTCAACCTCATGGGTATGAAAAGTTTCCAGGAAATCAGTTCCCTGCCAAGAAGTTGTTCCAATCCAAGCAAGCGTGGTTTTTTTTTCCTCCTTCTAGCTGCATCTCAAAGGAAATCATTAGTACATAAACATACTTTGTAGTAGACCGAGATACACCGCAGTGAAAACTTTGTCAATAATGTGTATTGAGTGCTTAACAGTTGAGCACAGTGTATGAAATTAACTCAGATCAGAAGAAATTAGAGATGAACAAAAGCAACAAATGAGAATGAGAGGAGGCAAGGTAGAAGTATCGTGATCCGAAGGATTTTAATTTATAAACTCAATGGGTTTTTAAGGATTTTGTGTTTCTAAAGAAAGCAGATAATGAAGCAGTCGGGGGAGATGATAAAGTAAAAACAACAAGAGCTAAGGCTGACTGATGATTGGCCAGTTAGAGAAAAATCCTTCTAGCTCCATCTGACAGAGCTGAAGCATTTCAGAAAAGATTAAAAAAAAGATTTGACACCTGAATTTTTACTTTTATACTGTAGGTATTTTTCAGATGGATACACATTTATAAATCATAATGTTTGGTGGTAGGTCAGTAAAAAAAAAAAAAAAAAAAAAAAAACACCAAAAAAAAAAGAAAAAAAGAAAAAGAGCTTGCATTCAAAACAAAATGTGACAGCACTGCATTCAGTTTGGAGCTAATTTAAAAAGTGGAATTTCCTCTTTTTTTTTTTTCTTCATTTTTTTTTTTTTTACAACTCTTTTTTTAGTTTAATGATGCCAAAACACATTGTGGAGCTGTAATGCTCAAACACAGAAAATGAGGCATGACAGAAAGAGGCAAACCTGGGTTTATTGCCTGCCTTGCTGTGCTTTTTAATGGAATGCAATTCAAATCCCCAGCTCCCCCGAATACTCTGCTGCATGGCTGCGGTCCAAAACAAAAACCTCCTTCAATGTACCCTTCACGCAACAACCCTAATAGTCCTTCCTGATGACGAGCTCACAGAAAAGAAAACAGTTAATTCTCCTGACTGGCTGTCCCGTGATGAGCACTGACGCTGCTGCTCGCACAAGGGCAGGGAGGCTGTACTGTATCCCACAGTGCTGCTGGTATGTTTGACACAGCGCTGCAGCGCATTATAATCAGCACAGCCATCACTCAGAGCCTGCACCATCCGTTCAATCAAATGGGCTTTTCTGAACGCTATTCCTCTGGAGAGAAGCCCAGAACACAAAGGGAACATGTAAATCTGATGCCTGACGTATACTCTATCAGACTTATCAAACGGTCACGGGGACAACAACCGAGAGTGTGTGAGTGTGTGAGATCAGATCAGCAATGCGGAGCTGCTGTGTAAGAACTTCAACCATTGATTGATGATAATGAGTTCCTGCTTAAGATCACAAGGCAGAGGAAGTGAAAGGACGGGGAGGAACGACAGAGCAGTAAAAAGGAAAAGGTGAAGCTGCACATGTAGAGCCTGAATGGTGTGGAATGCAAAGGATGCGGAGAAGGAGGGACGCGGAGACCAGAAGGTGGAAGAATGAGGGAGAAGATGACAGAAGATAGGAAAACAAATCCAAAAAAACAGGCCATCTGGTGAGCTAGAATTACATTTGTGATGCACATACAACCCTCATGATGCTGCCGTTTCAACGCATTACACAAGCTGAGATGGTTTACATGCACGTGTGTGTCCATGAACATGTGCACTCACTCAAAGTGGATCAGTTTTTTATTTATTTAATTTGACTCTTTTCCAAATCTATTAGCAATATCATGTGATGATTTACACCAAACGGATCCTTGTCGTTACAACACAACAAAAGCAGGTGACGTATCAATGCCTGTCCAGAGTGGGGGTAAAAAAAAAAAAAAAAACACATTAAGAGGGATGGGCTTGCCTAATGTTCGAAACTATTACCCCTCATAAAAGCTCTCCCACGTTCCAATTTACTCAAAACTTCATGCATGAATAATCCAATACAGGCAAAAGTGCAATATTTCCACCAGGGCTCTGACTAGTTTAGCAAAGGGGGTTTGACACTCTCCCCTGAGGACTCCCAGGCCTCTCCCAGGAACGCCGAGCAAAAGTAATCAGACACGAGACACATCTTTCTTATCTCCTGGCCGCTTCTAACAAGCACGTAATTGCTAATATCTCTGCTGAGCTGGAGAAAGAATACCCTGGAGAGTGGCTATGTATACACACCCAAATAGAGAGATGAGGACGGGTTGCTATAGGAACAAGGGAGCCCTAATGTGTTGAAGCAGGGGCAGGAGGGGAGCGGAGCAGCACAAGAATGTGGGAAGGTTAAAAGACTTGACGGACTGTGAAGCAGAGAAGTTTGCATGCATTCCCTCTTCTGCACTCCATTGTTCTGCAGCGGTGAGTCGCTGCAAATGTAAATTCAAACTGATAACAGGAAACAAAACTGAATGTCAAAGTGAAAACAAAGATATGCAGCATACACCAAATAAGGTCCTGTTATTTAAACAGGACATGCATTTCTAAAGATGCATTGTCTGTCTCTAGTTTGACAAACTTTGCTCTGTAGCTCAACATTGACTTAAATGTTTAAAAATATAAGTTTAAAATGAGGACACCTGAGTCAGGTAACCTATAGCAGTTTAGTTTTGAAACGATTACATCACAGTACAGAAACAGTTGCTGCCCTTTGATAATAGTGATGATAATAATTATCTATATTTATATAGCATTTTTATAAACAATGTTATAAAGTGTTTAACACAATAGCTTCAAATTCCTTTCAATTCAATCTGACCACAAGAGGCCGAAGGTCATGAGGAAAGTCAGCAGGAAGATGAGAGATCCCAGGGAACTGGACGTACGTGTCACAAAACATCTCAGTCAGCTGCCACGGGTCGACGTTCCCCATGTATTTGCGTAGTCGGTGACTGTCAATGGTCAGCTGACGAGCCAGAAACAGTCAGGGACCAAGATGTTACTGTACGTCTGCGGTGAAATTCAGCTTCATTGGAGTCTTCCAAGTGTTCATACTTCCAATCTCTGCAGACTGGAGGTATCCGGCAACTGTGGCGGAGGAGGATCCGCCGTCTGCCTTTAAATCCTGACATAATAAATCAGAGAAAATTTGGTTCACAATGGAAAAAAATGATCTTTTTTCCCTCTATTTAAAAAAAAAAAATTAAGTTTCCAACTCATCTCAACTTTTTATGATTTGACCTGAAAACCTGAAACAGCCCCTTTATTTTTCTGGATGTTTTGCCAGACTGGTGCCTCCACGTCGATAACCAAAGTACAGTTTCTAAGTACAGAGAGCACATTTTCCAGCAAGACTGACACTCAAATTAACAATTTTCCGGAGCTGCCCTGAATTCTTAGACAAATACAGACAAATTGCTAAATGGCAACAAACACAGTGTGCAATCACGTGGGCTCCGACCCCGGCAGAGGTGTCCAGTTTTTGTGGTTTATAAAGTTGCAAGACAGCTGTTGCACTGGATAACCTTATAATTAATGTTTGTTTAAGTGCATTTTTGGGTACTGGAGTTTTTATTGGTTCAACCTCCTGGGTATAAAAATACTCCAGGAACTCATCGCTTCCTGCCAAGAATTTATTCTGCACTTAACCCCGATGAAATAAATAATGTTTTGCATTTGTGTGGAATCAACAAATTTGACTGGAAAGCCTTTGGAAGAGTCTTATCTAACTCTATACAAGCATATTGTTTTGGTTATCTGTTTGGTTTTTTACTATTTGCTATCCAGTAACATATGCCGCATGTTAATATCATGTCTCCTAGACCGAGACTGGAACTTTGATTGGAGCTGCATTTTACAAATGAACCGCCACTGAGAGCAATCAAATAAATACTCTCTGACAAATGGACAAATCACACTCTTATTAAACAAGTTTCAAACAACACCATCTTGAACATGGTGGCGGTCGATCAATGCACCATGTGAGCTGAGTGAAGAGGCGTTTCAGAGCTTCTTAGAGTACACCCTTGCTCTCAGGTTCTTAAAGAGTGTGCATGGATGCGCCATCTGTAGGTAAAGATTTGATATCTACTGCTTTTTTTTTTTTTCTCCATCAAAACCAACAGGTTTGCTTCCATAGAAGATGTAAGAAGCTGTTGCCCAAAAAAGATCTACTGGGCCAAGCTCCACTGTGCAGTGAGAAAGGAAAGATGTTTCTGCAGCTGCAGTTCTGCAGCTGCAGAAAATGCAATGCAATGCAATTCCTGCTTCCCTGATTCCTGCTTCCCTGATTCCTGCTTCCCTGATTCCTGCTTCCCTGATTCCTGCTTCCCTGATTCCTGATTCCTGCTTCCCTGATTCCTGCTTCCCTGATTCCTGCTTCCCTGATTCCTGCTTCCCTGATTCCTGCTTCCCTGATTCCTGATTCCTGCTTCCCTGATTCCTGCTTCCCTGATTCCTGCTTCCCTGATTCCTGCTTCCCTGATTCCTGCTTCCCTGCTCGGTTCGAGGTGTTACCACAGCGGTTGGTGTTGGAGCTGTAGTTGCTAACCTGATGCGCGACATTGTTTATTACATAGAACCATCTGGAATGAGCAGGTGCTTTAAAAAAAATAAACTTGAATTAAGCATCTGTCAATGTCATGAGTGAACTGCAATCATTTAGAGCAAGGAAGCAGCACGACGGGAGTCTGTAAATGAATTCGGTGTTCAGGTCTGGGAAGAGAGGCTCCCTCAACAGGCCAAATCTTTTAGAATATGTTCTTTTCTGTTTGTCCAACATCCTTGCACCCAATCTCCTTTTTTGAAAGGCGTGTTTATATTCCACCAGTCGCAGTGTGCTCAAACACTCAAACTCAAACACTCCAAACTCCTTACCAATGTTACTTTTACTTTCAATTCAGTTAAAATTAATAAACTTTATTTGTCCACCAGGGGCAATTTATAGACACAGTGAAGCAGTAAAGAAAACATTACAGTGATAATAATACTAATACTAATACTACTACTACTACTACTAATAATAATAATAATAAAAAAGGAAGCAGATAAAAAACACTGCACTTAATTGACTATTTACATAGAGTGTGTGTGTGTGTGTGTGTGTGCGTGCGTCCGTGCGTGTGTGTGTGCGCGCGCACACATGTGTGTGTGTGCGTGCGTGCGTGTGTGCATGCGTGCGTGCGTGCGTGCCTGCAGGTCATACACAAGTGATATAGTCGTGATGGGCAGTCCAATGACTTTAGAGCACACCTTGACAATGTTCTGAAGGTGGTTCTCATGCTGCAGGGTGATTGAGTGGAACCAGCAGGTGACCGAGAATGAGATCATGCTCTCAATGAATGCATAATAGAAAACTGGTAAAATGTCATTCCTGACTCCAAAGGAATTGAGGTTCCTAAAGGGAGATATTGCCGCTGTTGACACTCAGTGTTGGAGGAGAATCTCACAGATGCGCTCCACTGGCTCCCCGTGTGATGGTGGTGACTGTTTCAGCCAGGTCCCTCTGCTTGTTGGAGAAGGTCACAACCATCTCCTTGGTTTTCCTGATGTTCAGTTCTAGATGGGAGCTGTAGCACCAGTCCACAAGCTTGTCCGTGGCTGTGTGGATCTGCAGTCATCTGTGTAGAGGATGAAGAGCGGAGGAGTCAGCACACAGCCCTGGGGGGAGCCAGTTGAGATGCAGCCGAGGCCTGAGAAGGTCTTGTTGACCACTGCTCTCTGTGACCCGAGGGTTAGAAAGTCCAAGAGCCAAAGGAACAACTGGTCATCCAGATGAATGTGGGAGGAAAGTTTGGTGGCCAGGATGTGAGGCTGCAGTGTGTTGAATGCAGAGGAGAAAGCTGCAAGCAGGAATCTGGCTGGAGAGCGGGGCTGTTCAAGATGTCTGTGGACGACATCTATGATGAATGTTTCTGCATCATCCACGCCTCTGCCTGCGTGGCATGCAAATTAAGGTGCGTCCATCTGGGGTTCTGTTGCTCTGAAGATGTGTTCTTTTTATGACCTTGGCCCTAAGGAAGTTGTTATTGTGCACAAACAAAACGCACGCAGGACTTGAGCAAGTCGTGACAGTGAAATGTTAATACGAAGACGGCCATCCGAAACCCCCCAAACACTTTCCTGCAAGTACAATACAGACACCGATCTAGTCATTATTCATCCATTCTCCTATTTAAAACAATTACTCTTTAGCGTAATCCAAAACAAATATTTTTTCAGCAGCCTTGTGTCCAAAAGAAAAACAAAATAGCATCTGCAGTGCTTCTGTATTGCAAAATAAAAGAATAAAAATAACCCATAGGGGAGTGTTAGTTGAAGTTCACCAACAGAATTTGAAAGAAACAAAAATAATGTATTAAATAGAAACAAAGTGAAAGGGAGGAAAGTGACAAGCGAGAGGCAGACAATTCAATTTTAAAATGGCATCTTCCAAAATAAATATTTTTAATATCAAAAAGAGGATTTTATGCTTCGTGCTGCATTTGCTGCTTCATATAATTCTCAGTTGTTATTAGTCAACATAACATACTGGTGAGGCAGTTACAGCACTGAGTTTCTGTATCAGTCATCAGGGGCATTACTGTGCTGGCTACATCTGTAAAGTCAGCTTTCGTACCATGACATGAGAAAAATAGGGGCCTTAACTTACGTGTATGCGAGAAATCGCATCATGTCGGGCGAGTCCTTGTCATTCTTTGATTCCAGAGGCTCTTCAGTCACCCTCCTCCTCTGTCTATTTATGCATCTCTCCTCCCATCTCCTTCTCTCTTCGCATATCCGCGTTTGGCTGTATCTTCTGGTCTTTATCTCGTTTTCTTTTCCTCTGCCTCTCCTTTATGGTATTTCAATAGGACGGATAACCACAGGAATCCAATAGGCAGAACATCTAATTGAGTCCTTAATAGGCTGTGTGATGTCCGCCTGCTGCTAGTTCACACCGAGAAATACAGAGTCATAGTTTAACGGCACACCGCTGCCAGCTGGACCCTTCTGGAAAGGTCACGCTCATGGCTGCATTAATGTGTTGTTTGTTAATTATGCATACTAAAAAAGGATTTTTCTTCCTTCTTCATCTGCACAAAATGGCTTTGCAAACTTTTATGAAATAAAAAAAATAATAGAACAGATAAATTCCCAGCAACAAATATGAATTTCAAGGAATTCATGGTATCTCAGTTTAGATACAGCTGCAAGTACCCAAGACTTTAGATAACTAAGAAAACAATATAAAAGCATGTTATAGATGTTATTGGTTGTTTAATTAAGAGAATCTGCATTATTTGCATTGTAACAGTCTGAGGCGTCGAAAAGCTTTTATCAACTAAATGACCACTGGGTTCTGAAGCCACAGGTAACATGTTACAGGAAATAACAGCTTTCTATTGTAAATCCATGTTTACTGTGTCCAGAAGGTGCACGTTGTATGTTAAAGAGTCCCAGACAAGAGCTGAAGAAGTTCAGCAAACACAGATTAACACAGCGCACAAAATAAATGAGAAAACTTTCAGTCTTTTCCTTAAGAGAGTTACGAAGCAGCCCACAGGTTCCATATTTACCCAAGTGCAGATGCAAAGTACATCTTATGGTTTTTATATAACAAGGATGGCTGTGAGAGGATGATTCAGGTTTCATGTCTCTTACAAAAGAATGCTTATGCACTTGTTTGTGCCTTTGGATGGCTCAGAGATTGTCTTGTGTGTGTTTGGATCATTACTGATGTTGAAGAAAGAGTGATGTTTCTGTTTTCTCTCCTCTAATGATCCAACAATGCTTGTGCGGAGTGAAAAGGTGAAACCAGTTTGTTTAGATGCTAAAGTACTGACGTTGGTATGGAAGCCAAGGTTGTTTATCTCTGTTTACTTCAACATCACATTTTCTATTTTACGAGAGGATTTGTGTGTGAGCGTGCAAATGTGAAATTCAGCCTTTGTGCGTGATTACTGGTATGTACATGCTAACTATTACAGCAGGCCGGTGACTATATTCCATCTACACAACGGAGGGATAATTAACATCTTCACCTGGCTCCTGGTTTGGGTGTTTAAAAAGCCTAATTAATCACAGTGACAACGTAGGACCTGGAATCAGCACTGCCAAGCGTGAAATTACCTTTCTCAGTGACTGGGCTCAAACATCCATAAACAGTGATCCTGCCAGCTTACCCCCCCTTGTACCCCACTCTGCCATTAGTTATCTCACATTGTACTTGGCTTCGGAAGCAGGGAGTGGGTGAACGAACCCAAGAAAGGACACTGGAGGTTGGAAACAGTGCTGATGTATAAAAAAACCAAGGTTTTCTCTTGTGATATCCCACTGTATGGACAGACTGATGGTCCTGCTCCGTTGCATAAAAATAAAATTCAGCTGGTTGGTCAGGTATGTGGAACACATACTCTGAAGGAGCTCTTTGGCCAAATCGATAGCTTTGAACTTTCCAGCATGGGAGGAGTGAAAAACCCTTTCCATCAATAAATAGGGGCGATTGTGTCCCACTGCTGAGGTTGAGCGCAGTAGAAGCAGTCATGGGAATAGCCTCTATGAATCATTCAGGACACCCACTACTCTAACCTCTCCTTCTTTACCTACTCGTCCACTGGGCACCCCCTCGCCCACCATGAGCCGCCCACGGCATCAACCGTCTTTCTACTTAACCTCACATATCACAGCTAACTCGTATATCAATGCTGTGTTGAGACGGTGGAGATGGGGTGCGTGTCTATTTCTGGCTCAGTAGGAGTGGAGGATAGCTGCTGGGAGAACAACTTGATGGAGGTGTTTGTTTCACCAACTCTGTGGAATTGCCGTCTTCACATTTACATCTCTTGTATTTAATCACATGACGGTTCTTGAGCACAGACGGAGGCAAATACAATCCCCAATCAGAGAAGGAAATGTTGTAACCATATGGGAAATACAGTGATCCTTACATTCACTTTGACTGACTAACTGTGCTGCAGGGCATGTTTTCTGCGTTAATGCTGCCAACACAGAACCAAAAACTAACCCTTGCCAAGCGTGTCTTCTGTGACTCCATCCAGCACCAACCTGATTGGTCCTGCAACGTTTCTGCTGCTGCGTTTCAACTTCGGCCTCCGCTAAATCTACACACTTCTTACTCATCTTGTCGTTCTGCTGAAGTGTATCTAAAACTGCACGAGTTCTTCAGATTCAGGTGTCCAGAGAAGAAGCGTTTCTGCGATGAAGACAGAACAGTTAGCTAAGAGGTTGTCAGACTACAGCTACATGGCCTAGTTGGTTTGAGGCTACAGCTTTGAAGTAGGTCTATTTATAACATTACAGGGTTAGAGGCAGAGTTGACTTTACCTCACCGTGCACATCTGCTCACAGCATCATGCAGCCCTGATTAGAGACCTGCCCTGATACTAAACAGCAAATCCAAGAGGCTTGGCTTGACAGTCCCATGTGGGGCCAGCAGTATTGATTCACTTTTGTTTACTGGTTTCCTTAATTGGAGCTTACCTGTTTAGGATTAGGCCCTAATGTAGTTGGTTAGGTCTAGGAAATATATTAATACTAGGGTTTTTATAAAAAAAAAATCCCTTTAGTTAATGCTTATACAGTGTAATTATCACAAAGGAGAGAGAAACAAAGAAATTTTTTTTTTACATATAAAACAAAAGGGTGGGAAATGAGCCAAGCCCACTCCAGGGAACTAACTGGATGGAAGAGGAACTGCAGGAATCAGCGAGGAAGTGAACAAAGGATGGTGGATTAAGAGGTTTAAGGGGATAAGGTGAGGTGATGAACAATCAAGAGGACATCTCCTCCCCAGTATCGTGAGGCGAAAAGATGGTACTTAATTGTGGGTCAAACAGCAATATTATCTGTTACAGGTTGTAAAATGTTCAGTTCATCTTGAACTGTGGAGCACCAGTTAATAAAAATCATGCAGAGGCACAGGAGACAAGTCCAATGTGGTCCGATAAAAGACATTACAGTTCAATTAAATTATTTTACAATTCAGTCCACTTAGCTGGCGGTTTGTTAGTCCAGTTCATTCTGATTCATAAAAAATGGGCAAGTTAAGCAACCCAACAGATTGCAATTAATCTTCACTTTCGTTGTGTTCTACATCAGTTAAACGAAAAAAAAAGTATTGTAACCATATTTATGGTACTTACGCTTTGCAATATCCTCCAAATGAATCTTTTATGTGGCAGAAGATTGCTATGGTCCTGCTTGTCATGTGAATCCCCCAATATCATTTCAGAGGAAGATAGAAATTGAGAGTAAATTCAATTTACAGTATTATCTGAATATGACGTGATTAATTTTTTAGCAGATGCTCTTTTTATGATTTTTAGCACTACTTCATACGGCCTTTTTCTCTCCAAGGAGTCAGTCTGAAGAGAAATTCGGAGACAAGGGGATGGAGAGATGGGGAATGAATTGTGACAAACGTTCTCAAACTGGAAATGAAGTAGCACAAGATTATACAATCGGTGCTCTGAAACCCCGTCAAACCTCACACGCTTTGCTGCAGATTATATCCGAGTATTTTTGGATTTTATTATCAACGAACCGTAGTTTTGTGAATAAACTAAGCATAAAAAAGGTACATGAGAAAAATATCACAAAAATGCAGAAATGGTGTGCATTTTCTTCAAGAGAGAGCGAAAGAAAGAAAAAAAAAAAAGTAAATCTGAGACACACACATGTCAAGCTGCTGATGCATTGTTGCAGCTACAAAGAGAAAAACATACCGTAGCTTCAAGTCATACGGGACAAGCGTTTTAATCTTCTCTACAAATTTGTGATGTGTTGTGTGTTTTAAGGGTCCTGTGGGATCTGTACATATAATTAATTTGGTCTCATACAATCATGTTTCCCCAAACTGGAGGGGTTTAGACTCGGAGTAAACAAATATTTAAATTATGATATCCAAAAGCTGTCATTCCCTTGCAATCCACACAGAATTATCACATACATGTGCACATGTTTGTGAATATATACAACAGATGTGCGTTCAAGCAACTGTGATGGAGCCTAGATTTGAAGGGAAGGAGGCAGAAGTTAGCCGCTGCTGAGTTCCCAGGGAAATCAACGTATATACAGTAAGAAGCAACAGCAACAGAGAGGATGGGGAGTAGGGAAGAGGAGAGAGGGGAGGGAAGGAAGAGAAAGGCAGAGTTTCAGGGAATAAAATGTTGACGCCAGGCAACTCGCTGGTAGCTGACAGACGGAGAATGTGGCCTGGCTTCTGGGTTGCAATCAAAACCTTATAAACAGAGTGATCATTCACTCCGCCTAAACCCTACTGCATTAGTGCCAGCCAGTGAGAACACACACACGAGTACTTTCACACGTAGACACAACGAAAACACAAAGACTCCGAGTCCAGCAGGGTCTGTACTTTACATACATGTCCAGAGACAAGTGCACTCACAGAGATGACAGAACGAAAAGTGAAGAGAGGAGGAAGGAATTTACAGGAGCATTTGGGAAAATGACACAAAGGTGTAAATGAAAGAGATTATACATTTCCCTTGGGGGTCCACAGTGAGCCAATACACGTAGGAATACATGCATGGAACGTCGGGAACTTTCCAAGCTGATGTGAGTGCCTTGATTTTGTTGTTGTTAATATCCGGCAAGCTGCTTAGTAATGTGATGGTCAGAGAAGTATTTCAAACGTTGTGACGATGGTTTACAACTTAACTTGTGCACCTCTTAGGGGAATGCTATTTGCCATCAAACATCTGTCAGTGTAGACGTTCAACCAACCAAACAATTATTTTTACTTTTCTGTTTGCAAAGTCACTCCTACTAGTGGTGGAAAAAATAAAAATAAATAAATCAATGGGCTTTGCGTCACGGCTGATCAAGAATTTCTTCCATCTCAGTCCTGGCCAATAAGCAGGAAGCTTACGTGTGCACTTACTCTTCTCTGAGTGAGAATCAGCGAGCACAGAAACACTCCAGGTCAGGGAAAAGAAAAGCTCCTTTAACTTCACACACCTTTAACGCCTCTTCCTCAAGGTCCTGCTGCACTCAAGCAGCTGATGTGGTGTCTGCATTTGGAAATTTTTCATTTTTGTCTGTCTCCATATGAACAAGTGTTCATGTGAGCGCTCACTCTGGCCTGCTGGGATACCACGCATATTCATTTCAAAAGTTACTTACTCTTCTCAACTGAAATTGCGAGATATTTGAGCCTTTTCCAAATAACTTTTTAAAAATTTTATTTTGTAGATGTTTTCAAAAGCTAATCCTGAATGCGTATATCATATTCTGACCATAATTACTGTAATATTGCCAAAAGCTTGCCCAAATATTGCAGTGTTTGAATGTTTCATTCATGACACACTGCAAAATAAATAAAAACACAGTTAAATTTTTATTACAACTTGTCAGTCATGTTTTTTTTTCATGGTATTGATGGAATTTACCACAAATCTCACCTCTCCCCCGCACACTGGTGAGGCTGGTTGTCCGCTAAAAGAGCCAAAACTGAATAAAAACTAAATATAAAAGATGGACGTAGCTGCTGGATCAGAGAAGAAAATGTTTGTTACGTAAGCGGCTTTATGCTGCATTCTCTTGAATGAACAGCAGGGGGCGAATCTTCTAGTTGGAAATTAGTTTTCAGTCCTAATCACTTAGATTAAAGGTAGGGTAAGGGATTTTCTGATATATGATATCAATTATTGATACCCAAACCAAACATGGAGAGATAGCTCCTGTTTTCCTCTTTCAACAGTGACTCAGTTGACTGTTCTTCCAGTACATCAAATGTGCTCTGGGTCAGAAATCACATCGAAATTGGTTAAAATTCTAGGTTAAAATATCCTTGAAACAGCAGGAGAGTGAGCGATTGACGAGGCAGGACTGTACGTTTTACACGTTTCTTAGGCGAGGGTAGACCAAATCCCTTTGACTGGAGCGTGAAGTATGAATTCATTTTTGGCTTGTCATTACACATTGCTCCTTGTAGTGTTTATCAACACGACTTAATTTTTGTTAATTTTGTAAAACAAATGGCCCTAATTAAAATGTATAAAGCAGTGTATGCTTTGAGGGATGTCTAACATGTAACTGACAAGTTGCTTATCATGGTAAATAGTCTAAACTTATGTTGCACTTCTGAACCTTTGCTGGGTCCAAAAACTACTTTGCAAAGTGCTTTTCATTCGTTTGTAGCTTCCCATTCTGGCTGCTGCCTCAGGGCGCAACTTGGGATTTAGTCTCTTTTTTTTTTGAAAACCCCCCCAACATATGGAGTGGCCATGCAAATGTAACAGGCAAACTGTTCCCCACTATATATGTATGTTTGCAGATGCACAATTTTCATTTTAAGACATTTCTAAAACAATGAATGCCTCCTCCAAGGAAGAACTCTAGTAGCCAGCTTGGACACCGTCAACTGCATCTTGTTGTCTACTTGAGCTTCTGCAGTTTTTATGAACTTCAAGGAAATGTTTCCAATTGTTTATAATGTAAACGGGATGGTAACTGTGCAAATGAGAACTGCAGGCATAATGCTGTAATATACGCTGCCGAGGTTTTAGTTGTGCATTTCTTTGATTTGTTTGTATTTTCGTGATGTTTGATGGTGTGGAAGGTGCAGTGAGGATGGGAATTGATACCCAAGACCAGGTTTAACTCTGAGTCTTTTCAGTTTGAAATGTGAGTCAAGAATTTAACTCCAATTTTTTCTTTTTTCTTTATTTTTTTGTTCAAGGATATCAGTGAGTCTTGACTGTGGATGGTCAGCACTGAAGCATCCCTTAATAAGGTCAGCTAAAGATCTTTTCTCATTCAACAGCAGTGGCTGACACTGAGTGCAGAAATATATAAAAGAAATCACTAACACAAAGATATAAACTCCCCTCTCTCCTCTCCACGTCTGAGGGTTTCAGTTTAAAGATAAAGAAAACCGGGTTGTGGATTGCGGTGGGTCTCTGTGTCTCACGCCGCAATGACTGAATCTCCATTGTCAAAGCTGAGAAATGATTTCCCACTATTTGCATTTTTATTGGTGTGCCAAATTGCAAATAACTTTCTGCTACTTCTGTCTTTGTCTTTGTCTTGAGCCAAAAAAAAAAAGGAAAAAAGAATCCTCATTTGTTCAAGCAGGCCTTATATAAATCACCATAGTGAAGTAAAGTGAACTCATCTCTGAATAAAACATCAGGTGGCAGACGAACCAGACTGCAAGCAGTTATATGGCTTTTTTTTTTTTAAACCTATATCTTGTGCTTTGAAATAATTTGCACCCTTTGTGTTGCTGTGGTGAAACTAATACTAATGTGGAAAAACACACACACACACACACACACACACACACACACACACACACACACACACACACACACACACACACACGCACACACAAATTGCATTTTCTTCTCAGTTAAGATGTAACAGATACTACTTACAACAAAGGGCTGCACAATAATTGGTCAGACACATTGATTACCATGCTATTTGCAGCACAGGTAAAATATGGATCGGGCCATTACCGCAGTCACAGTGTGATAATAAACAGCAGTCTCTGCACTCTGTGCGCGAGTGCATTTACTCAACGGTGTGTGAATTATGTGAATCTCAGTCACACACCTCTCTCCCTCCCCCTCTGTTTTCCTTGTCTCACTTTCTTTCAAAAATGAGTGACTGTGAGCAGCCGAAATTTCATTGTTTATGTATTTATTCATTGTGAAGCAGGGATTACTGACTTTACAAGGTCATTCAAACAGATGAGTGAATACTCTATTGACTGAAATGTAAATACGGACTCACACCGGGCTCCTGTCGCACACTTAAAACAGACAAGCGCCGTCTTCATTGTCCTTCATTGTCAGCCAGAGGAACAAAAGTGTTTTCCTTAAACTGCTGATTAAGTTGTTCTCGCTTCTATAAGGTCTGAGGATCTGGGGAAATGGAAAACCTGAAAATGAGACATTGATATTGATTCAACAATCGCAAATAGAGGGCACCTTTCATTTTACATTAACCGAAGTGACACCCATGCAACAACCCTGTTTACATCTGCAACCTCTGGTGTAAATATTGTAGACATTTTACAGTAGGGTTGTACCTGAATGCCAAAATGGAGTCAAAATAGTGATGCCACCTGCGAATGCTTGTCTTTTATATGGAAACCGTGAAGCTCATTCTTAAAGCAGTATTTACCATGCAGTTGCTCCCGTCACCACCCCCACCCGAACCCTCCTGAACCCACCAAACACCAAGATTCATTGCTCTCATCTATTCAGGTACATTATTTAACCCAAACATCTCTGCAAAACCTTAAGGTTTTTAAAAGGTTGACTATGACAAGCTAAAAACTATAAGCCAGATTTTTAATTGCAGATGAAAGACTTTGCAAAGGTTAGGGATATTGCAGGACCACTATTTACGCAACTACGATCAGAATTCCTTGTTAATCAAAAGTCAATCATTCTGACATGTGATTTTTGACACAAATGGCCCCATAGAACAACACAGTAAGAGAAAAATCAACATTTGTGATCATATTAAAGATGTTTGATTGTGTTATAATCAATTAACCTCCATTCAGGAATTCAAAAAGTAATTTTGAATTGAATTTAAATTGACGATGCAGCAGCCTGTTCGTCTTGTTATGTCAAGTTGTGTCTTTCTTTATATGTCTTTATAAGTTTTATTATTATTATTTGTCTAATTTTTTGTCTTTTTTAGTTAAAACTAGTCTTTTTTTTTATGCTGTTCTGCTTGGAGATTTTCTATTAGCAAATGCACTTTTTAACATTTGTTCTTAAGAGTATCCATGACAACAGAGGTTGTGTCCTCATGAGGAGTTTGAGATCCCTGGGAGGTGGGATAGAGCAGCTTTTAGTGCAGATATAAAAAAGTGGGAGTGTCTTTTCTTTTTTTAGATATGGCTTCAGGAGCTTATTCTGGACTCCAACATCTCTTGACGTGGATTTCAGATGATACAGGAGGACAACAGACATCAGGCAGACTGACAGACGTGGGGCAGGAGTGATTGCAGTGCTCGCTGACAACATGATGGTGTATTCCTGGACATGCAAAGGAGCTCCTCTGCACCCCGGATATTGAACGACGGCTGTTAGTCTCCATTTATGCTGGCCACAGAGGGGCCTCACATGTGTCATTTCTGTAACCTCTGGGGATTTCAACCACTCCTACTATTTTTTCCTAAGTCATTTTTACGCTGCTACAATATAATTCCTTTTGGGTATCAATTATCAGTGATTTCAGTTAAACTGATTCAAGATTGCTTCTGATTTCCACCTGAAACGTAACGACTGACATCGCAGGTGCTCCTCCCAACTCACGCAAGACTCCCCATGATTTTCTTCAACCTTGAGATCCTAGGTCTGTTAAATGATGCCCAGCTTTATGACTTTATGTTTTTGAGTGAATATTTTACGACTAAAGAAAGGCGCACATGTTGATGATGAAGCTGCCCCTTTGCTGTTGCTTACTCATGATCCAAATGTAATTAGTTTAGAGCTGAAGCTTACAATAAACCAAGTTCCTCTAAGTTGAAAACTGCTTCTTCACCATAACCCCTCAAATTTACAGCAAATTCAAATGCACGTTTAACTTAGTGCACAAGGTAGGGAGATGTGAAAGATGCAAAGTGTCAGAATCAGCCTAACCGGTTCACAGCTTGTAAACCGTTAGTGACCTGCTTGTAAAAAAAACCAAACAAGCTCACTCTGCTGGATGCATTAATCGTCTGTGGACTTCAGTTCAATAATACTTTATTAATCCCCCAAAGGGACATTACATCTATATATATTTTTTCACTCGTTGCACCCAGTGGGGCGCGGCAGTCTGGCACATTCATTTTTCAATGCCATCAAGAGTCATCCGGCTCCAGCAGATTTCTTCTCAGTTATGTAACTAACGTGATGAATGAGAGCTCGTTCCTTATCGGAGATTTCTCGGAGAGTTCTCCTTTCCGTTTGCATCCATCTTACAATAACCTGCTCCGCTCCGGGCATCCCTACTTCACTACGCTGGCTGGACAACTGAACACAACATGAGAAATGGAAGTGTAAACATATGAGAGCAATAACGAGCAGCGCTTGACAAAACATGCCAAAAATATTTCAGAAACTCTCAAACTATTCAGCCATGGTTTGAGCCTAATATCAGTGCTGTTGAATGCAAAACTAATTCCCTTTAATTAATAATTTAAAATATGGGTTTGTGCATTATATTTTCTCTATTTTTAGTGGAAGCCTAACCGTTGTTATAGATGATACTGATCCACAAGAGACATTATCATCTTTGCAGTCTGCTCAGTATGGGTTTGATCTTGTTGAAGTTTATATTTGTCTAATGAATTCTGGCATAGGTCTAATCCTTTTTTTCCCCCCTTAAAATAAAAGCTTTGGAATATAAAGTAATTTCGTCACACACTGAACTCATGTGCACTCATGTAGATCCTTACAAATCCCACACTTTAACATTTAATTACACATTACACCATAAAGTAATCCAATCAGCACATTTTAAATTGAGCCGCTGTCTCCTCCTGATTTATGTCACCTGTTTATCTTTTATTAAAATCATTGTCTTCTCATGATTCCTTTTCATTTATTCAAGTCGTGCTCGGGGTCGTTCCATATATTTAGATGTACAAGTAGATACGGAGGACTGTGTGTGAGCCCGTTTGTGTGTGCGGTCTTCAGAATACAATGCAGAATACAAAAATAGAGGAAAAACTTTGCTCACCCAGTTTCAGAACTGGGAGCTATAAATTATGAACGTGAATGAAACAAACATCTGCCATTGCTTGTTTCACTCAGTGTAAAAGTAGGTGAAAACAGTTCAATTCCTGCGTCAGTGATTTTAAAAACAACTTCATGACATTTTAGAAATAACTTGATTATACAGATAATTCTGATATATTCTTTCCCTGTAATTATGTTGTTGAATTTTCACACCATTATAACTGTGCTCATGACTGGTTTGATAAAAAATAACATGGGTTGGGTAAGTTTATCTCCCAAACCAGACTCTAGTTTGATTTTGAGTCATGCATAGTTCTCAGAGAAAAAAATAAAAAGTATTGTTGAACACTGTAATTATACAATGTCAACAAACAACAAGAAAATGTGTAATTTGAAAAGAAAAATCAATTTATGACATGTTTTGATGGCAAGAAAAAAGAACTGTTAAGAATGTTATTTTCTGTCCCAAAATTGACCAGTTACTTTAACCAAATAAAAAAAGGAAAGTATCGATAATACTTTATTAAAAAAGAAAAATCAAAAGATTTGAAAGGGTGTCTAACTCGTTGACTCTTCCCCTTAAACCAGCTGCTGTGAACAGAGCTGCACAACCATTGTTGGCACTCTTGTACTGAATCCTTGTGGTATTTTGACCAAAGCAAATCACAGACATTTCATTAAGACCTCAGGAAATTGTATTACCCTTTTGAATAAAAGTCATGTCTCCTTTAAAGATGGAATATGAAAGAGCTGCTCATTTAGTCAAACATTTCTGCCCTTCCTCACAATTTCTTGCTCTTTCATCCATCTTTCCTTCTCTTAACTCGCCGGCAGTGTTTTGTCACTTTCTCTTTAAGCTCCTCATCTCATCACTGCGCCCCCTTTTTTTTCTTCTCTTTTATCATCCCTTTGACATCTGCACAGAGGGGGTAAAATGCAGTCATCTGTCTGTCTGTCAGAGATAAAGGTCATTAGCCAATGAAGATGATGAGGAAGAACAGGAAGGACACCTTTTGTAATTATGAAGTGACCACACACTAAAAAAAATGTGAGGTTACGTCACAATTCATGCTCCCTTTATCAATATAAAACCTCGTCTTTCATGATTTTTTTTAAACATAATGTATTTATAATTAAGTATTTAAGGTTACAATTTCGCACCCAATTTAGTGTTGGTTTTAAGGTCATAAAACTTTAGATTAAGATTTATATGGCCACACCATGAAAACAATGAGTGGGTTGGGAGGATGTGGAAAAACAGAAGCAGGACCATTGTTACTTTTAACCTAATAGTTGAGTGTAATTTAGATGATTGTTGCTTTGATTTAGCAGTTGAGGTAATTTGAGGCATTTTTGTCCCCTTTTTTTGTGTTTTTCTATGGGTTTTTTTTTTCAGTTTGATATAAATACAAGGAAAATAGCTGCAGAATTTTCACAAAAAAGGGGCAAAATGACCAATTGTGATGAGATAAACTAAGCTGTGAAAACACAAAAGAGGGCAAAGAGACAAATTATGATTTCACAAAGACAGAACCGACTTAAAAAAGGGATGCAAAATGAAAAAGAAGTAAGAGCATCACAAAGACACCAGAGAGAGAGAGAGACGGTGGCAAAGATTAGGAAATGTACCGGGGTGTGTCCTCCATCGACACACAGACTTCTGCATCCATTTAAATGCACTTTACATCGGTCGGTGAGCTTATTGTCTCATCAATGCCAAAGTACAGCTTTAAGCATCCCGTTCACATGTGAGTTACAAGCGTCAGTAGCACTACTCTGCATGGACTTTGAATGGGCTGTTGCTTTGTTTAACTTTTCAGGTGACATTACGATCAGTACAGTCAAAGTGCAGCTACACAGCGAGTGCTTGCCAGAGGCATTTTAGGCCGTGGTTGGACTTGGTACACTTGTGTAAGCGGGAAACTTTTTTAGATTGTTTATTGATATACTGGAAGAATGTCAGAAACACTACCACTAAAACGTTGTGTGAGCAGTTTATGTTTCTGCATGGACCCAGTACCATCACTAAGGCATAAATATGCCATATCTCGGAAGCCATTGTACCCTCAAATCCAGGCGGATTCTTGTAAAATTACTTATCCCCGTGTTATTTCTGCCACTTTCACACATTCAACAAATCTCCCTTTCAGAATTAGTGCGCACAGTCTCCCATATGACATCCTCCTCCTGCACTCTAGATATTGTTCCCACTCTGCCGTTTAAAGAAGAATTTACTACAGTAAGCCCTATTATCTAAAATATATTTAACCTTTCTCAGGCCTCTGGAGCTTTTCCAGACAGTTTTAAGCATACGGTTGTGCACCCACTGCTAAAACAAAACCAAAACAATTTGGACCTCACATCTCTAATGACCAACAGACCGAAACTTTCATTTTTATCTAAGGCTTTGGAGAAAATGATTTCTGCAAAGCCGATATATTTATGAAGGGAAACAGTATTTTCAAGAGCTTTCCCTCTGCTATTAGAGGCTTTCATTGCACAGAGGCTTCCCTTGTTAAGGTACCTAGTGCAGATAGAGATGAACGTTCGATTTTGATTCTCTTAGATTTAAATGCTGCCTTTGATGCTGTTTCATCACAACGTCATCCTCCATCGTTTTGAGTCCTGGGTTGGAATTCTGTTCTTAGTCTCCTATGTTCATATCTCTCAAATGAAACTCCTCAGTGGCTCAGATCCCAGCAAATCCCAGCAGATCCCAGCAGATCCCAGCAGCCTTGCCAGTGTCACAGTGTGAGTCTCTGACATTAAATCCTGAATGGCCCAAAATTGTCTTAAGTTCAAATCATTTGGTTTGGTTCTTTTGTTTCTAGTCCTGGTGATCCCTTAGGCAGTATCAAATAAAGTGCCGGAAATCTGGGTGTAATATTTGATTCTTACCTTACCTTAATGTGATTCTTAGCCTTAATGCTCATGTCAAACGTGTAGTTGAGACTTGTTTTTTCCAGTTTAAGACGATTGGTAAAATCAAGTCTTTTTTTTTTCAGTTTCAGTTTACTCTTGCCTTGACTGCTGTAATTCATTGTACTCCGGCATCAGCTGAGGCTCCCTCTGACGCCTCCAATTAATTCAAAATGCAAAGGAAGACTCATTACAGGTGCAAAAAACAATGAGCATGTCACCCGTTTACTTGCTTCCCTTCTCTGGATGCCTATTAGATTTCGCATTGATTTGAAAATCTTACCGATCACCTTCAAAGCCTCACATGACCTTCCTCCAACATCTCAGAATTGCTGACCCGGTCTGTGCCCTGCCGACCACTGAGATCCACAGACAGTACCCTTCTAATTATCCTAAGATCAAAGTTTGTCACGATGGGGGACTGGGCTTTTTCCATTAGAGCCCCCACCATACCGGACACGGAGTCCGGTATGGCGCCTGCTGCACTCACACACACACGATCTCTTAATAACTTTAAATATTTACATATTTAAAGGGTCTTTGCTATCATCTGATAAATATTATATTTAATATTACATAAATTGATGCTAATTCTGGCTGCTTGACCTCTCTTTCTGGGTTAACAATTTGTAACTTTATTGGGACATGTGCTATATAGAAAATACCTTATTTTTATTGTTCTTACTGTTACTTTAAGATTTTATCTATTTTTACTTCTATATTTAAAGGGAAATCTGCTCTAGAATTTTTTTTATATCATATTGTTTTGCTGCTGTTTTAAGTTGCTCTGTTGACTTTAGTTCTCTGCTGGTTTTAGTTCTTTGCTGGTTTTAGTTCTCTGCTGGTTTTAGTTCTCTACAGGTTTTAGTTCTCTGCTGGTTTTAGTTCTCTGCTGGTTTTAGTTCTCTGCTGGTTTTAGTTCTCTGCCGGATTTAGTTCTCTGCTGGTTTTAGTTCTCTGCTGGTTTTAGTTCTCTGCTGATTTTAGTTCTCTGCTGGCTTTAGTTGTCTACTGGTTTTAGTTCTCTACAGGTTTTAGTTCTCTGCTGGTTTTAGTTCTCTGCTGGTTTTAGTTCTCTGCTGACTTTAGTTCTCTGCTGACTTTAGTTCTCTGCTGGATTTAGTTCTCTGCTGGATTTAGTTCTCTGCTAGTTTTAGTTCTCTGCTGGCTTTAGTTCTCTGCTGACTTTAGTTCTCTGCTGGATTTAGTTCTCTGCTGGCTTTAGTTCTCTGCTGACTTTAGTTCTCTGCTGGCTTTAGTTCTCTGCTGGCTTTAGTTCTCTGCTGGATTTAGTTCTTTGCTAGTTTTAGTTCTCTGCTGGCTTTAGTTCTCTGATGGATTTAGTTCTCTGCTGGATTTAGTTCTATATTTCCAGCTTCTATTTTCCCTCTTTCCTGCTATTTTTTTTTTTTTACTGGATTGATAAATTACTGTAACTTCAGTTAAAACCACTATTGAACATTTTTTAGACCCAACTCACACAAGATCTCGCCATTTCTCACGTAGATGAAGGAACTGAACAAAAAGAAAAACCCTGCAGCATAAAGAAACTTGGCATTATAATTACAGTATAACAATAACACGATTAAGGTACACGTATAAATGTCAACTTCAGCGTAGTTAGCGTGTATATCAACTATGTGTAATTGTAAAGTAGTAGTAAAAATGCTCTGTTATTATCCCATTAACCGATCTGTCCAAATATGTCTGTAAATGGGATTTATGAGCCTAAATGATTCAACATGATTGACAACTGCAGTGATTGTTTAAAATGCCTCATCAGTACCAAAGTCTGGGATTCATTTAGATTTATTCAAAAGAAAGCAGACACATTGGGCAAAAGCCATAAGAGCACTGATTAAGTATTGCAGGAGCATAAATGTGAACACTCACCTGGACAAAAGTAAAAAAAAAAAAAATTCAAAACTCATATCCATGAAAGTTAAAAAAAACAACCAGTTTTAGGAAAATTGAAGAGCATTTTAGACTATTTTGGTAGTTTTTTATGCCATTACCAAAGATATTTTTGCTTAAAATAAGACTATTTTGACTAGATTTGTGAAATATCAGACTTACTTCTTGAAGGGCTGTTTTTGCAGTGAAGCTGAATCCACGCTTCCTAATACAGTTCAGGGTCCACCGCTGTAAGGTGTAGTTGTCCCACTAACTGGACGGAGCTCACAGCAGTGCTGGAAGACCAGCCCTGTCCGGTGGCAGTGCCTTCCTCTTCCTATGTGCTGTATTCCTCCTCCAGACCCTGTTGTTTAATTTATTTTATTGTATTTAGGAATTATTTTAAATGGATATTGAAAACATTGTCTTGTAGAATTAAAACTGCTAGTAACAAACAATTTCAAGTGCATTTTTAACTAATTCTAAGCACAGTGATATAATTGCGACATCGTCCATGTATGTAACACGCAGCGCTTGAGGTATGTATTCTTGAAAGGGAGACGTGCACGCCCATAAAACAGATCCGGTAGGAGCACAATGTTGCAAAGAAAACCTGCAGAAATGAAAAAAAAAAAAAAACAACAAAAAACATTACAACATTAAAAAAAAAAAGGTTGGATCTTATTAACATGAGATGCTGAACGATCACAAAGGACCCAACAAGAGGGCTACCATGCAAAATGACCACACAGAAGTAACCAAAAAGCAGAAAGAAAACGTAAATGATTAATGATGACCTTCCATAGATTGTAGGACTGAATCTTAGCAGCTCTTCTTGTATTCTGTATATTTCAGCCTGTGACCTGCCGTCAGCATGCATGTGCCATTTGTGTGTGGGCGATATACAGTACATCTACCCTGCATTATCCCTCAAATAAATGAAAAGCCAACCGTTCATTGAAATGACAACAGTGGATTCTGCTTGCACCTGATAAACATTTAACATTGCCTCCTCTTTAAGGAGGATCAATCCAATTCCTCTGAGAGAGACAGAGAATGTTGATTTCCACCCCAACACATGCAGAGCACTTCTGACAGATTCACGCTGACACGGATAAACGTGTTGCATAACCAGGAAATCGTCTGTTTGAGAGAGCAGCACATAAGCACATGGCAAACAGTGGACGTGAAGAGGCAAACAGGAATCCTGTAAATAGTGGTCAATGAGAGCAGAAGTGATGGTGAGTTAGTTGAGTAATTGGTCACTGGGGTGGAATGATGGAGGCACTGAAGGTGAGGGGCAGTGGCGGTACGTTGAAGTGAAGTACGAAGGGGAAAAAAAATGAATTCAAATGAAGACGTGTTCATAAATGGCTGAGAGGCCCCAGACTGCTGAACTGAGCTGGTTTCCCGTGACACCGACTTGCAGTATTAGCAACTGTGATGTCGACTGTCCACAACGACTTTATGATACTTGTTCAATCCACTAATAATTTATTAATGCTCTTGTGAAAGGCTTAACATGTGGCGTCACTGCCAGGTTTTGTATTTGTCTGACAATCAAGAGGATGTAAAGGACACTGCGATTTTACATTTGTTGGAACTGAAAATATGGGAAAAATATATATTACAGTTGCTAGAATACTGTATGTGGAGTGTGTGTGTGTGTGTGTGTGTGTGTGTGTGTGTGTGTGTGTGTGTTCCAGACCACTTAGGATGAAAAGCAGCAAACACTTTCCTCTCTTTCTAAAATTGTTTTTTTTTTTTTTTATTAAATACCTGGTAAATAGTTTTTCCTGGAAATGCAGTTGATTGAATATCTGAAGTTATTCATCAAGTATTAATCATCAATACTGTCACCCCCTCATCTGGATGTTTGCTTTGCAGAACCCAAAAGGACAGCAAACCGGCTCTTTCTCCTGCAACTCGACTCCACGCCAACCTGCACGTTTCTGAGTCACCAGCACCCGGGTTCACTGCATGGTTGCACACACAATAACACACAGTCGGACGTGAAACAGCAGCAACTTTGTCCACCGTCAGCACACTTTTACCCCACCTGACTAAAACGGTCTGTTGGCTTACAAACAGGGTTTGTTCTTTGTTATAATTTCAAGGAAATCAGGTTTTACTGCTTTAATTGAGAATATGAATACGTGAGTTCTTGAGTAAGAACTTGGTAACATTTAGTAGTTTCTTTTGCATGCACCAAGGGAAAAAAAGTGTTTAATTATGTAAAGTTATTTCATTATTTCTCAAAACAACAGCCCCTCCTACTGGCGGGTAACAACAACTAGTTACACTACATTCATCAGTTTGAGTTTTATTTATAAGGGAGAGATTATTAAGTACTTCACTTAACCAGGTAATCATACCCGAACTAACAAACTTGTCAAGTCAACAATAATCATGAACATGACTAACAAAAATGAATCATAACTTCTGCAGCTTCGTGTTCCTGTCACAGCGTTTAAGAAATTCTTGATGGTACCAGCTTCAAGCTTCAAATGTTGGTGCTGATCCACAGAGAGTTTGCAAAATAGTTAAACACCTTTTTTGCACCAACTCATCACAGGCGCGCAACAATTGGGATATTTTTGTAGATAAGATTGAAAGAAGACCAAGAAAAAAAATGGTCAATGTTTTAGTCTAAGGGAGGAAGAAGCAGACCATACCAACCAAGAACAAACAATGCACAATGACGAGTAAGACAAAGACGTTGCATCCTGAAACACAATTTGTTTCTACAGAAATCTGAGTTAGAAAAGATTAAACTATTTAAAAAGAGGTTAGAATATATAATGCATGACTTAAAGCAATGTCTTCCCTGCATCTTTTAGGTGGTTCCCTGCTTTATCACACCAGTAATATTCCAGATTGATTTCAGGCAGGAGATGGACTCCACATGGACAGACGTTTGAGCCCAAGGGGCAGAGGGTGTTTGAACTGGTTTGGTGATCAGCAAAAGGTTAAAAGATCAACAGGCGGATCGGTGCTGCATCTGCAGTAATGTGGACTTTGTGCCTTTACTAAAAATAGTAGAATATTATATATAAATAATTAGGTCTGTACTAAGAAAACAAAAAACAAACAACACTGCCATTGCTTAAAATAAACTGCTCAAAATGACTTGAGTTATTAAAAGTATTTGTAGATTTTACAGAGACAAAACCTTCAAAATCTAAAAAATATATGACAGAACAAAACCAAGGCCTTCAGAAAGAGCTAAAAGAGGTTAAATGACATCAGCAAATCAATAAGACACTCAAACTTTAATTTAATAGCCCATCATGGAAATCTGTAAGAGATAAAACTGTTTCCTGTTCACTTATGATCCGACATTGCAACGTTTCCGTCTCCCTGATCACCATTATTGATTTTGTCATTCAGCTGGCCTGACTCAAAAGTTTCAATCTTCAGGTTAAGCAAAAGCTGCAGTTGATGCAGAAAGAAAAGACAGCTAGAAGGAAAAACAGGAGGGAAGAGAAAACACAGCGACTGTAATTTACCGTACGAGTCCCAGAAAGGTCTTAACTCCTTGTGTGGGTGTCAGCTTTTAGAATTTTGTTTTTCCTGTAAAGTCAGAACTATGAAACATTTAATCAATAATCAACTGCAGACTTTACTTTTTTTTTTTTTTTTTTCAACTAATCACAAGATGCCATACTGTTTAACACTGACTGTTAAAACAGAACACTAAAGCTTGCTGATTGCACAGAGGCTGATGAGATTGATAACGTTGACCACTCTCATCAGAGGCACAGTCAGCTGATGAGATATAAACACAAATTACATACGGTTTTCCTCTTCTAGCTCGGGTCCTCTACTAGAGTCCTGGGAGCTTGAAGGTTCTGCACGGTATTGTATGTGTTCTTCTCCATCTCTTCCTCCAACCCTTGGTTACTTGGCTGGATAAGGCAGTGGCAATGTCACTGCTATTGACATGAGAGACCCAAGTTTGAATCCTGAATGCATCTTTGCATAAAGTAGGACTAAGCCCAGAAATATTACCTTCCTAAGATGCTTTGCATAGGAACAGACTTTACTTCTTTGCTTTCTTCATTTTGAGGATAGATTTTTTTGAGTTTTTTTAATTGCCAGATCTCTTGTGTCAGTATAGTTGTAACTATATCAGAGTTTTGATGCACATCACTGTCAGTGAGAGCTGATAACACCTCATCACGGTTAATACTGATAGAAAGAATACGTATGGATTACTTGTTTCCCCGGACCATCTGGTAATTTAGTGGTAATGTATTTGTAAAAACATTTCATGGGATCACTCAAAGGTTTAAAGCACTCAGGTCAACCCTAACTGTATTTGTGGAAATATCATAGCAGCATTTACAAATTGAAATATCAGTAGAACAAATGATACTGTCTCTTTCAAATGGTAAATCCGACTGTAAATTGCCGTTAAATGATTTTTTTTCTTTTAAGGATGTGTAACGTCAAAGCGAGACACTGGTGAAGCTTCCTCCAGGCAGAGACAACCTCCTCCTCAACTAAATCTTCCCTTATTGGTACATTTTTGTGGCATAAACTAGAAGAGAACGACTACAGTTTCTGTGTGGTCTTCAGATATTCATTCAATAGCTCACTAGTGGGTTCTTGGTCTTTTGATGTTTTCACTGCCCTGGGCAGAATCCCTCTTATAGGAATAATTGGTGACATTCAAAGGCCTTGTATAAAGAAAAAACAAATGAATGCGAGTGCTTAACATAGAACTTTTATGGACACATGCTCTCAACAACAAGCCTGGTTCATCCTCTCACTTAGACGCTTGTGAGGTCTTCAGTGATAGAAAATGCCCTAATATGACTCAGCCTGGCCATTATGTCATTCATTACAAGGAAAAGCACCACTACATCTGTTCTGCACGTCATCTTGCATTGGTCTCAAGTAAGAACAACCTGCAGACAAGAACATGAACATTTCTTTTTTTCTTTTCCGGATTCCATCACAGAAGTTCAGAGTTGATATCAAGACAGCCTTCTGGATCAAAGAAACCTGTCTTCAAATAATAGAAGATCTCAAAAAGAACATACTAACTGCAAGAACGCAGTGAGAGAAGTTAGAGCTGAATCAGACTCCCAGAATCTCAATATGGTAAATAGCGCTCACTGTTTCCATCCACCTTACCAAGGCTTGTCTCCCTGGCAACTCTGAAAAGGTTTTGAACTCACTTCTCTCACAGGCAGCCTTGAGACGCAACGTGCCTTGATTGGGGGGGGGGGGAGGGGGCACACACACACGAAAAACGGCTGGTTAGAAGAGAATTGTCTTCTAAGGGAGGATGAAGAGTAACAAGAAGTTATTGACGCCTCTTGTGATGAGTAAAGTGTGCAGCGTTGGATCCCAGAGCAACACAATCGCAGGTCACCGGAGTATTTGGAAGGATTAAGCCACATCTGCAAGGGAGTTGTCATGTTATAAAAGATAATTAACAGATGTGCGCTGTTCCCATAGCTGAGAAACCAGGAGCGCAACCTCATCAAACTCCTAAACAGTTTTGATATTCTCAGTGTGTTTTCAGACACAATTTTATTTGTCCTTAATTTGCATAAATTTTACAATTGGCCAATAATTATATTAGCCTCAGTGTGACAGTAGCCCATGGGGTTGTGGTTTTGTGGTTGGATTGCATAGAACTGCCAAGATTCTGACGTCTGGCCTGAAGCTGATGTGGAAATGGAAAGATTCCCATTAGAGGTCGACCCCTGCTGCTGGGGGGCCGATGTGGAGCATCCCCGGACTCTGCCCTGTGGATCCTTTCTGCTTTGTGCCTACTAGGCAGGGGCGTGCGAGCCATGCTCCTCATAGGGCAGCGAGTGTGTGTGAGCCCGGGGCCCACATCACGCCTATGTGCCGTCTTCTCAGTGCTGCTGGCGCGTACCAGTCTCGCTGACTCTTGTCCTCCTGAGTTGATCTGTTTTTTCCCAGGCTTAGGGAGTGAGGGTCCATCGTCCACGTTTACCTGGATCCATGGAGGGACTGGCGGGTTTGAGGGCTCCTTTTTTTCCTGGTTACCTGTATATAAATTATATTAATGGTTAATACCAAATTTGCCAAAACCTGGAGAGGTTTTGGCAAATTTGGTATTAACCATTAATCCAGTCTATTGGGGAAGGTCTGCTGCATGACACCGACCCGACACGTCAGTACAGATCGTGATTCAGTCTGAAACTCTGGCTGTGGTCTGAGTTGTGCTGAATAGTGGAAACATCACTGCTTTATGTGTCTTCGTCGTACGTCCTACATTAACACAAAAACATCATATACTCATTTACACACATCACACCATGCTACACAAACACCAATTAACACTAACACACACCACATCCATCACTGTCTTCTGTCTTTGTCTGTCTTTCATACTTCACTGTCTGTGATTTCTGTCCTGCCTGACAGAATCACTCTCAGGTCCCAGTAACGTTTCACCTTCACTCTCACATATGCACAGGAATACTTACATCTGATGCAACATCAAATTGCGTATATGAGAAAGAGTTTATTTTGACAATCTTGGCACTAACCTATCCTATATATGCAGAAAGTTGTAAAAAGAAAAAAAAAACAAAGAGAAAGAGAAAGAGAAAAATAAGGAAGGTCCTGCTGTGAACATTTGCCAGCAGCTCTGCAGATCCTCCAGCGTGGCGAGTTCTCATTTTGGATGCTGTTCAAAAATCTAAGCTTGAAATAAGGATGTCTAGACAGATTTGATCTGAAAGAAAATAAATCAATATTAACTAATATTATAGCTCAGCATAAAACAAGCAAGCCACGTAACACTGATTGGAGAACGGTGAGAATGTTCTAGCTGGTGTCCAGACCTGCTCATTACACCTATGTGCAACATGTGTTGTGCAGTACAAGCAAAAAGCTGCTTCAAAAAGCACTTTTTCAGAAAACCAGTAGGTGACGTCACAGGCAGTTTTGTCCAGTTCTTCTTATACACCAACTATGAAAAAAACCCCCAAAAAACAGCTGATAAGTTATTTAATGATATTGATATTGGCTGTCACTAATTATTGGATTAATTCATCATGAAAGAAAAACAACCCATGCAAATATGCTCATGAAGGTAGCTGTTATGAATAAAGGACTCGGCTTTCGTCAGCTGCATTTTAATCTCAAGCTACAGAGCAAGAAAATGTGTTTTTTTGGGGGGGTTTTTTTGCATCTTAAAAATTCTTAATGAGAAGTTAGGATGAAAAGACTGGAGATGGGGAGGAGGGAATTGCTCAGAGCGGATTGTTGATTGCTGTTAGGCAACTACTTCAACTCACACACACACACACACTTGGATCCAGGGTGTGCTGAGCCCTCAGGTGTTCGTCTTTACCTGCCTGTTTGGTATGCTGCGTGCTCTGCGCCGACCCAAGTGAAGCCGTTTCCCTCTTAGCATATTTGTACGAATGACAGAAGATTTATGCTTCAGTGTTCTCTTTAGTTTGCTTGTGTCGTCTCTGTAGACGAATGGTCCCCGTGTAGCCAACGTTCTTGCAGCATCAAGCGCCAATCCTTAACTTTGTGAAGGCTGGTGTTAAGCACGTGTAAGGTTATCTGGAAAACCTCATGGTTTTCAATCTCCTGGATCTGTTTCATCGCGGAAAACGTTTCGTGGACTCAATGGCGGACATTTCATTTCAGCGTTCGGTGCTTGCAATAAACAACAAATGTCTCAATAATAAATGTTGAGCGGGAAACTGTTCCTGGCAATAAGGTTATCATCTGCAGTTCTCTGGTGATTTCTGCTGTCACTGAAAGTGTCAGACGTGAGACTTCCAGGAAACAGATGTGAAGCATTTCCCAAACACTTAACCAGTTTTCAGACTTTAGCAATTACAAACGGGAAAGGGCTTCATATTTCATAGATGTCATGTTTAAAGATGGATGAGGGCTTAAATGTAGAACAAAGGAGCCAGGTAAATGAAAAAACCCAAATGGAGCACAGCAGGAGATTCATAAAGTCTTAATGTAAAAATCCAAAACCAGTCAGCAGGTGGGAAAACTGCACGTTGAAGGGAAAAAGAGCAGCCCAGGGAGAAGACGAGGGATTCTGACGAGAACAAAGGATGGTAGGGTTAGAGAGGGAGCTGATGACAGATGGAAAACAGGTGTTTGGAAAAGCGCAGCAGTGATGTCATCAGATCTGTAAACAGGTGTGCAGCAGGTAAATGCAGAGAAATTCAAACACAGGAAGTGAGGTTTTTAAAGAAACCCAGCAGTTCAAAAATAAAATTCATTTCCATGAGGATTTCACATTTTTCTTATTTATTAATTTACTGCCGAACGGCATCTTTCACCAGGACACAGATGTGTTTTAACCTTTTTCAACAACACCTATTACATCACACACTACATGAAAAAAACAAAACAAAAATAAAAAACCAGACAAAGCTTTGGTTTAGCTGCATCATCCTGAACGCTTTACAATTTCTTTTGTTTTTTTGATATTGTGTAAATGTACTTAATGATAAATCGCAGGGATACGTTTCTGCCTTTCCAACGACTGTTTCTCCAATAAGTGGACTAAACAACGGCCAACGTGTTTAACTGAGTGGACTCTGTATTCCTATGATACCAAATGTCCGGATCTGTGCGCGTGTTTCATTTTGAATTAAAGTAAGATTATTAGCATTGAATGGTTGCATGCGAAAGGCTTGATGAAAATGTTCATATTTGCCTCCGATGCCATGTCACATCGATGTTTAAAACTTAATTAACAGATGATCAATAGTGTTTACACTGCAGAGCAACTAGGGCAGATTCTAATTAGAATATCCATACATTATTAATGACATTAGAAAGCTCTGAAATTAAAAGGAGACGCTGCCGTGTTTAATTAAGCCGGCACTCTCACAGATAAATTGTTGGCAGGAAAGTCTGAAAATGACACAAAAAGAGTGAACGAGGCAAAGATCAAGGCGTAGATGGATGGGAAGTGCATGTTCATGTTCAAGGTTCAACACAAAAAGGTTCAGGCAGGATCTAAATCATGTTGAGCTTAGTTGATATGTATTGACAGAGGAAATGAGCTGAAATCTCATAATATGGTTGTTAAATTAGAAAAGCAGGCAATGATCATGTGGTTTGTAAAGACTATGGAATTAAAATATACAGTCAGCAAAGTTTGCATATGAAATATGCATATACACACCTACATGGAAAATTATATCACATCATTTAATCATTTTGGACAATGGTCATGACAGTTATGTTCCCATAAAATCTGAAGCTGAGGTGGCAAATGATGGCCATCCATCCATCCATCCACTCACCTACCCATCCATCCATCCTTCTGCCATCCATCCCTACATCCATCCGTCCTTCCTTTATCCATCCATGCATCCATCGATCCATCCATTCATCCATCCTTTCTTTTTAATACTCATTCTGTCCTGTTCAAAGACAAAGCGGTCGAAGCCTGTTGTCATCTAATGAAGGCAGGAAATAGCCTGGACGGGTCGCCAGTCCATCACGAGGCCACTCGTTGAGAAATGAGATCAACAACCATCAACGCTGACACTCACACCCACGGTCACCTATTCTTGACTGGTTGTCATGGAGACGACAGGTTTTCTCAGGAGAACATTGTAACGAGATGAGCAGTGTCAGCCACTTTACTTGTAAGACGTTTCAGCGTGATCTGTGTACACCGCGGCTATTTACCATGGCAAGAAGGTACATGAATAAACAGCTTGTTGCATCAATAAGCAGATAAGCAAGGGATTCTTAAGTCACAAGAGGAAATCTTTAAATAGAAGAAGTCTTGCAAAAACAGACTGGACTTTTTGCAAGTTTTCATATTCTTCTATGTCTTGCTTATTTATATTTATTACTTAAGTTTAGCCGGGGCACGGCCACTTCTCTGGGTAACCCCCGGGTCCCAGTGGGAGCAGAAGAGCCACGATCCACAGCATGATTCAGCGCAGTGACTCAACAACAGTGTCTTCAGTGGAGGCTTCTTCTGATCCACTGCACCACAGACCGCTACAGATCCTTCCTTCTGACATCAATAAACCTCCACAATGACTCTTTGGAGAATGAATACTGCAGCATAGTCTCCTTTTGTGGATAAATAAACAATTTTTGAATTAGACTGAATTTGAATCCGCCTACACAGGGTCTTGCTCAGCGCAACAAGACGTAGATTCAAGTATCAATGTTCTTGCTTTAATTCATTTAGAAAATCAACCAGATTCTTGACACCAGTCCTGTGTTTGATCGTGCCGGCTGCTTTTATGGAGGTGTAAACCGATGCAGCTGAGCAGTTGCTGAGCGCCGTCATAAACTTGGTGGAAATCTTTAACCGAGCAGAGCGGAGGTTGGTTTCTTGGGACGCCTCTAAACTATGCCATCATTAACAAAAATTCACAACGGCTGGCACGGCATAGCCAAAACACGGAGCTTCCACACCTGCTGGGAGCTCAAAGCGAGATGTCGTTCATGCTTTCATCGGCATTGTCCTTTTGTGTAGATAAATATAACAAGGATGCTCATTTTATGCCCATTTTATCCAGTTCAGCTGGGACGCTCTCCCAGCCGTCTTTGGAAAAAGCAAGGACTATGGACAGATGAGCAACCACACAAGCTCAATCCTTTTGGCCCATGTAGAGTCACCAATTAGCCTAACATGTTCTGGGACAGTGAACAGAAGTGAGTGCCCTGAGAAAACCCATCCAATAACGGGAAAAACTCCATACAGAAAGGCCCCAGCCAGGATCTGAGCCAAGATTCTTCAACTTACTTCTTCAAACAATGTTGTCTAAATGAGCCAAAAAAAAAACCCCAACAAAAAACAAAGAGTACATCTTTAATATATTTGCTGATCAGGTATTCAGATTTGTGTTTATACTGACTTTATGTGTCAGTATAAACACAAACCTCATTGCAATAAGGTTTCTGGGATGTTGTTGAACATGAACAAGACAAAGGATTTTCAGATGACCTGGAATTTGCTGAACAGTATTTCCATCATGGGAGAACAAGGGAGATGGTGTATGACTGCAGATACCCGGGTGTTCGAAGCGCCGAACTTCTTCCCTTAAACGTTTGCAGCAAGTGAGTCAAAGAAATTAAACAAATCAATAAAATAGGCTGGCTGTTTTGCTTGTGAAGCAGTTGCAGAAGAGAACAATTTGGCTCCAAAACGGAGCCAATCTCCAGTGACAACTGCTGAGCTGAAATGGTTAACGATGGTTAACATGTGGTGACGGCATGTTGGTCACTTTGCTCTTTTGCTTATTTTTGGGTTGACTGTGGTTGGCTGGAGTCACTTCATTCCAATAAAACGTTGTTTAGAACAACGAAAAATTAGGTCCAAACACATTTGTCAGATAACCTAAAAGTGACGTCACAGCGGGTTCGTCTAGTTCCTAGTTCCTAGTTCCTAGTTCCTAGTTCCTAGTTCCTTTTACCGTCTGTGATTGAATCTGTTTGTAAATCAGTTTTAAGTGTTACCATTAACTCTGTTCATGATTTGTATTGAAACACTGATTTTTCTTTCTTAATAAATCTCTTCCTTCGTCTGCGTTTAAGGATTAAGTTAGATTTACAAGGTCGGTCTCAGTCTTCTTCTCTATATTTCCACAACATGAACAAAGAGCTTAATCAATTTATCAATCAGAAATTTCAATCAAAATGGCAGTATTGATTGCATTTCAATGAATGAACTTTAAAAATAATTTAAAATACTATATTTTCTATGAATTTGCATGAAGTTACTCTTTACAGTGATGTTTTTTTGTTAGAATCGTGTGGATGATCACATGTACAGTACACATAAAGCAGTAGGAAGCTTTGCACAGCTAAATGTGGTCAACTGTATTGGAGGTTTGCTGTGAAAAGAAAATACTCCGGCAGTTTGGCTTTGTTATCACTTTTAAATTAAGTTTTTTTCATCCTTGTTGCCCCTTCAGACTTTTTTTTTTTTTTTTTTTAAAGAGATGTTGCTGCTTTCCCAGTTAAGCTGTTTGAAGCAATTTTCTTCAAGCGCCGATAAGAACGATGGCAGCAACAATAAAAGAAAGATCTGGTTTTAATAAATAGTTTGCTCCCGTTAGCTCCTTTACCCATTTTAACACCCAGTTTCATGAGTAAAATATCAGCGTCTTTGCAAAGTACAGACTGTGAGATCCCAGCTTGAAAGCAGCTCTTGAAGATCATTTGAAGTTCATCTTTTGCCGCTTGTGTCACAGGAGTAAAACGAAACTTCTGTGGATAAAAGGTAAGAAACTCCAAGTTGGCTAATTACAAAAGGAGCTTAAACACACATAATTAGCCTTTTCTATTGTGGAATTGTGTTATCGCAATGACATGTCAATGTAATTTTAGAGCGGAGTGGAGGAGACGTGTAAGTTAGAATGAAAAAGTACCACTTAGTGTCTCAGCTGGGAATCCACTTAGATTATTCCAAACCGTTTTGTCCAAACCAGCAGTTTCAGTCACTGTTATTTTACACTGACGTAATGAATGTTATAATTTATATAAGAAGCCAATTTATCTGTCAGCCAGCAAATTTATTTTGATTCTAGTTCAACCAACTTGGACTGCACTACAAGAACCGAAAAATGTGTCACATGGACGATGATTCAGTGAAGGTTTTTACCTTTTTTAATTGCTGTATTTGATATCAAGTGACCACATCAATAATATGTTTTTCATTTATTCAGTTAAAAAAAAAAAAAACTAAAGAAAAAAATGAAAAAAGTCATAAACATTGTAACAAAAATGAGACAGTTTTCCGTGGGTTTATGCATTTTAAGAGCTTTTGCTGTTTGAGTTTTAAACGATGGAAAATAGCCTGGAAACTGCTCACAGACACAAATTAATAGGCAGCACAACACAGAGAGTTTGTGAACGTTGAGTCTGTACAGATAAAACAAACAAGTTATGATCTTTTAATTTGGATGATTCAGAGGCTGTGGAAGGTAAAGTTATAATCTTTGGATGCCAGACACAGTTGGAAGCAGTGTCAACGTTCCCATCCAACTCAACTGAAAAAAGAAAAAAAAAAAAAACAGTTTTCCTGAAAAAGTGCTTTTTGTTCAAACTAATCTCAAGGATCTTTCTTTGAAAAAACAAAAAACAAAAACAAAAATAAAGCTCAAAGCAGATAAAAATGAAAATAAAATTTAATCTGTCACTGAAATAGATTTTTCATAACATTAACCTCATAAAAAAGTGAGTTGAACTTCAGCGACCTTTCAAACCTCCCAGAATGTGAGGCTACTGAATGAAAAACTCCCCTTAAAAAAGGCCCTAATAATGCTTTTATAAATTAAGGTTAACAGAGTCCAAATGAAGCCGAGCACATGACCCTGAGGTTTCAGATGCAGGATGAATGGCTGACACGGTACAGTTCCAGTATAGTAAGCAGAGATATGATTCTCTGTGTCATTCATCAGAGAGTAATTGATGTGCCCAGCAAGCCAGAAAACAAGAGCAGGCGAGCAGCAGCGAGCCAAGAGGGAAACATTCATTTCATCTCCGATGAAAGACAAAAGACACAATATGAAGAAGTGTGGGACGTCATCTTTCACACTCTGGGCTTGGGCATTACTCTATATATGTGTGTGTGTGTGTGTGTGTGTGTGTGTGTGTGTGTGTGTGTGTGTGTGTGTGTGTGTGTGTGTGTGTGTGTGTGTGTGTGTGTGTGTGTGTGTGTGTGTGTGTAAGAGAGAAAATTTGATTTTTTTTGGACCCATGTCTTTGGTTGATCAGGTAATCTAGTCCACTGACCTTCCAGTTTTCCTTAAACCTTCCGCCTCCGAAACATTATCTCTGTCTCTGATTTTTGTCCTTCTGTAGAAATCTTCTGTGCACAAGCACATATTTGCACACACACTACATACAAACGCACACACACAGTCTCATCTCTCATGCTCCATAATTAAGCCTTCATCATTGATTCTTGGGGCATTTTTGCTGCGTAACCTAATAACAGCAGTAACATTTCTTGCATTTATAACACAAGTGAGTGTGTCTATTGTATTTATTTCATGTAAGTGTGTGTGCAGGCCTGTGTGTGTACACACAGGGTCGTGTTTCCTTGGATACACTGATGGGCTCTCAGACTGCTTGTAGCGGTCCATTAGAGATCAATGGGATCCCTGCTCCTAATTCCTACTATCAGGGTGCCTCTGATCCTTATCTGCTGTGTGGAAAATGCAGTCAAAGCTGTTTTATCCTTGCACACACACACGCGCACACACACATACACACTCCTTACATACAATAGTGTGTACAATGCATGCCTGAATGTGCTCTCCAGCAGGTGTAGGTGAAGATATTCTCAACCACACAAGCAAATCCTCCAGGTGTATGGAGCACGTGTGTCTGCTGAATGAGGTGCAGATGAATGTCTATTGAAGACATAACCGGAGATCATCACTGCTGTGAATGGGCCCCGAGGTGATGGCGGTTAGACCGTGAAAGCTAAAGCTCCTGAGCTCAGAATTCACAGCTCAAATCCACAACTGGAGAAACCAGTCAACCGACACGCATTTGTATCAGATATGACATGCGAGTCCAATAACTGCTCAGAAATAATGTCACCAAACCTGCTTCACTGTGACGACAAAAGTGTAACTCGTCTCAAAGGATAAATTAATGATCAACTGGGAACTTAAACAACAACGAACGACAGTAGGCGCTGCAGGCTGCGTTTGCGTATTGCTTTATTTTTAGCCTTATAGCCATAGTGGGCTTCATGGCAAGTTTAATTTGTTGACTCAACAGGTGAATCGAAATTTACTGTTGCGCGGTAGCGTGACGATTACGGATAAGGAATTGATAGTGAGCCGACTGTCAATCAATCATAGTAGAAATGCATTTAATGCTTTATATAAATCCTTCACACAAAACAATTCCGCCTCCTCAGAGTTGCCATGGTTGTGAAATCGCGTTTTTTTTTTGTAAATATGTTTATTTTTACTCTAAAGTTGGACATTTAACATGGGAGTCAATGGAGATGGACTCTCTTTTGCAGCCGGCCTCCGGAGGTCAGTCGAGGAACTGCAACAAATCTTAGCTCCACCCGACCCTTGGCCTGGAAGTTAGATGGTTGGTGGTTGATTTAATTGCATGGGCACAACCTTCACGTAAAAACAAAAACAAACACTTTAGAGTTTTTAGACCTGCGTGCTTTTAATGTGCGCCACTTGGTTGTTAGCAGTAAGTCACATAATAGTTATGCTATGTTATTTTATTTTGTTGCTGAAGATGAAATTATGAAATCCAGTTCAATTCAATTTTATGTATATTGAGTCGATTGCAATACAAATTGTTTCTAGGCGCTCTAGATCCAGAACATGACCCTGAGCAAATATTAAAAAAGAAACAATGGCTAGTAAAAAAAAAAAAAAAAGTCCCTTTGAGCCAAACAGAGGCAAAGAAAAACTTCCCTTTCAGAGGGATGAAACCTTGAGCAGGACCTGAATCTCATGGGGGGGAAACCTCCTGCAGAAGGCCAGCTGGGTAGAGCAAGAAAATAGGAGGACGAGATGACAGAGAGGATGAAGAACAGAGAGAAGGGAGGCACAGATATTGTCAATAAGACTAAATATATTTGTATTCATCATCTGTTAGCTGAAGAAGTAAGAACTTAATGTACATATGACCGATATATAATTAGTTGATGTATTACAGAGACGACTATATGAACAGGAGGCACTGAGGGGGTCAGAGGGAGGGACTGCAGGGCAGCATGCAGCTCTGGAAACTCTGGCCAGCAAACATGCACAGAAGAGAAAGAGAGGGGACAGACCAACACAACAAACTATAAGAACAATGGAGCACAATTATGCTGATGAGATGCTTCTAATTAACAGCTATGGATTGAGCTGAAAGAAGAGAAAAGAAGAGGAGAGAAGAGGAGAGAAGAAGCACCACTCAGTGGATCATGTTGGTGTCCCTCTGAAGCGCAGGTCTATATGATGAGCCGGATCGAGTCTTGCAGCGATGACTACTGGCCCTAACATACTAACTCTAGGCTTTACTAGACAGAGATGTTTTAAGTTTGATTTTAAAAGGGGCGGTGATGCCTCCTTAACCCAAAGGGCTGGTAATGGTTCCTGATAGCAGACGGACCGCCGTCCAAATCTACATTTGGATATGCTTGGAAGTACAAGTAAACCTGCAATCTGAGAACGGAGAGCTCTATTAGGAACATATGGCACTATCAGGTCTTGTAGATAACGAGGATCTACGCTGTTTAGGACTTTATATGCAAGTGGTGGAATTTTGAATTGGATTCTGAGTTTTCCGGGGAGCCAGTGGAGGGAAGCTAACACAGGAGAGACGTGATCTCTCTTGCTGATTCCTGTCAGCACTCGCACTGCTGCATTTGTGATCAGCTGGAGGATATTCAGAGAATTACTAAGACATCCTGCTAATAATACAGTACAGTAATCTAGTCTAGAAGTTACAAACACATGGATTAGTTTTTCAGCATCACCCTGGGACAGGATGCGCCTAATCTCCGGGATATTATGGAGGTGAAAAAAAGCTGTCTCACAAACCTGATTAATGTGCTGTTTAAATGACAAATCCTGGTCAAAAATAACTTCAAGGTTTCTCACAGTTGTACTGGAGACCAGTGTAAAATCAATGTATCCGTTCCTACGGTGTTTGGGACCAAAAACAATAACCTCCGTTTCACCGGAATTTCAAAGCAAAACATTTGTGGACATCCAGGCCTTAATGCCCTTAAGACGTTTGAAGTTTTGCAAACCGTTTCTAACACCCAAGTGCCAACAATCTAACTTCTGGGTTCAGCTCCCGTGAAATTGTGAGTCCATGCCATGATCCCCCATTAGAGCTTTTAAAAGTGAACACTCGCTTCTCTTATTTCCAGATGTGGCTTCAACATATCTCCCAAGCAACATCTACTATATCTGCACTGAGGTGGACGAAACATTTGAAATCCCTGCAGCTTGAGAGGCAACACATCTCCATATTTGTTGATTACAGATAATGGACAATATGAACAGTTATCTTGAACTGATGTCAACAAACATACTGTCTAAAGCATGCCTGGAAACTACACCTAACTACTGCTGTGTAAAGATAAGACAAATAGTGGCAGTTCCGGCATAAAATTAAATTTACTTTCACCCGTGGCCAGCAGTGACGCAAAATCACAACAGACAGAGTTGCATGTCTAAAATCCACAGTTTAATCAATACTTAGTGAACTGCTGGGTGTCTGCTGTTGATTAATATTTCTTTCATTAACAAGCAAGGCCTCAACTGTATTTTTTACAATACAATTGTATTAATTCTTCTATCTTCCTGCCTACACAAAAACTAGGAACGCAGCATGCTGTTCTTCTTTAATGCCACACAAAGTGTTGAAGACTGATAAAGCTTGAAGTAAATGGCATGTTCCACAGCAGTCTGACAAACGTCAGCCACTATTCACTTCACACTACTAATTGAAAACTGTTTCCCTGACAGCGCATGGATCAGCGCTTCTGTTGTAATAAATTGGTGATTGATCGGAACGTGGTGGTGCACCTAATAACATGGTATCGTAACGATCTTCGAAGGCATCTGATCAAAAGTTATGGTGATGCAACATTTATCAGCTGAAGACAGAGTGCACGGCGGAGTTTCATCTGTCTTGGACTCGGTTTTGAAAATTATTGTGGAACAATTCACATTGACCTAATAGCAGCAAGACCGAGGCAAACCCACGTGGTGCATTGATGAGGGTTTGCAAAGAAGACAAAAAAAAAAGAGAGAGAATATTATGATTAGTGTTCTTAAAACATTTTATCTTAAAAAAGTCCAGTTTCTACTAACACCGTCAGTGAGCAGTCTGTGGTTAATCTGCTGGAGTTAATAAAACCGCCTCTTTTGTCATGTATTGACAATAAAGAGTATCACTGCACTATTGAGTAAACTAGTGAACATCTACTTTATAGTGAATTAAATTGTTGACTGAATTATGTGGTTTATTTCCATTTCAGTTCTATTCAGGGAATGATTTTACAATGAAGCAAAAAGAACTTGAACAAAACATGTCTCTGCATGAATCCAATCTGTTTTATAACAGCATTAACACAATTATGGCATCGCAGGTATTACTTCTTTTAAAGCGAGAACCAGTCAAATCTGACAGCTTTTGTTTCAACGCTTGTGCTGATGTGTTCTGCTCCGTCCTCACTTTCAAATGGAGCCTGCCTTGCTCATGCTGGGCCGGTCGCAACCGTTGGTTTTTGCCCGTAATGCTTTGCAGGCTTTGCAAATGTGGATTCTCTGGGATGACTTAGAGTGTGAAATTCTATTTTGTGAAAGTCACAAGGTCCTTGTGACAACTTACAGTCGACAAAAGACTAGTGACCCACACGACTGGCGGTCGGATCAGCGATTTGCATATGCAGTCAGTTCGAATTGACAAAACCTTCTGGATGGAAGGTGAAACTTCCTTAAGAACCAAGAAAAGGAAGACTAGTTGCCTTGATTCAAGTCTTTGAGAAGTGGCCAAAACTCGGTCACACATGTGTCTGGGTTTTTCTGTCACTCAGTTCTATGTCACACATTTCTTTAATCTGATTGATTGTTCAACTCAATAGCCTCCACAAAAATTTGAATCTGTTGATAGCCAGTCCACTCTCTGCAGAATCACCCCATTAACTATTCTATGTGCATTTCGAAGCTAAATGAGCCCTGTATCTCTAAAACCACACAACATAGTCAGTTTTTCTTAATTAAAAATCCTCATTAGAGTTACCTACAGGCAATTATTTCCTAAACTTAAACAAGTAAAGAATTTTCTGTGTCTTGCCAAGTGATCCTGGCGCATGGAGAAATTAAAAAGTAAAAAAAAAAAACTAAAAAAAAAGGAAATTGAAAAAAAAAAATCCTGATACACGACGTACCGCAGATTAAAAGAATATTATTCAAGGTACAACAAGAGCTGCTTTCTGCAGGAGTCAAACTGGGGTCTCCCAAGTGAAAGCAGGGGTTTTGGCGCCAACCATCGTCCCACCTACCCTCTAACAAGCATATTTGTTGGTTAATAAGTCTGATTTTTGGACATGACCCAAAATTTGGTATTAAAAACAAAGAAAAAAATAAAAGAGAAATGAAAACATATGGAATGTATAATTTGCATATAAATGTGGTTTCCTGAAAACAAAGAAATGCAATATATTCCCCTGGCAACTAAGTCGTAATAACCCCGCCCGTGCCACCCCCCTAGGCAAATTAAAAAATCAACCGTTCCAGACTAATTTGTCTTTTGCATTTGTCTGATGATGCTGGGTTAAGTTCTTCACTTTACCACCATAACCTCAATGAGAAGAAATATTCAACCTGTTTGTCAGGGTGTTGCAATCATGATTCAGCATGAGGAGAATGAGTTGCGTGCCCTTTGACCTTATGTCATCAGCATTTTCTGACCAGATTAGTTTAACCGTACAGCTTTTGTTGGAAACTATAAAAAAAAAAAAAAAAAAAAACCTTGACTGCTCTGCATGTGAGATGCTTGTTTCTGATTTAGACTTCTTCATTGCCTGGAGCAGCCCTGAATCGGTGGGTAGAGTCGGTTGGTTCTGGGAAGTTGGACGGCTGGCTGATGGAGTCCTAGCCCCGTCACATGTCGTGGTGTCACATCGTAGGGTACTGAATCCCACATTTCTCCCAAACATTTCCAGACACAACTGTCCATGTGAACATCCGCTGACTGAGCTCAGCAGTATGTACAAAAGTAACTCCGGAGCTCATGAAAGCTTGGATTGTTAGCAGCTGCTCTCATATGATGGAGTCCTTGATTGGACTACAGGTTTTTCCTCTCTGTGCATGTAGGCTGTCGTACTTGTTAGTGTGTGATGCTCCTTATCAGCTGTGTCTTCCACTGTGCATCTGCTGTTGTGCCTGTGCACCGTGGTGTAATTTGAAGAGGTAGGTTACCGCTAGGGTAAAGTGATACGGCGGTAAACAAGCATTGTTATACGGGAAACGGTGGGATAACAGAGAAGTCTAGATTTCACAGATGATCTCCAGCTGCTGTTATCGCACGGAGTGTAATGAAAGCCCTGCTTAGCAGAAACAACTGGGGACATCCTTCTTTCTGTTCACTCCTCTCAGCTCCTTTGTCTTGGCCCAACCTTGCATTCCCTCTCTCGGAAACCTTCCTTGTACTCTTTCTGCCAGTTCTCCAGGATTCTCTTTGCTGTTACACAGCAACACCTAGTGAGTGTAGTTTGACTTTAAATGATTTTGTTTCTTCCTTTTCAATGGAGCGTGTGTCCTCATGTAGTCGGACAGGGATACATAATTAAGAGGAAAAGATAAATCACAATTACTGCTTAATTTCTTTACACCCTGAATCCCCTTCAGTGTTGGGCAGTAATGAGTTACTAGTATTGTGTTACAGTAATTAATATTTAATGCATGACTCTAATAATGGTTTTTCCTGTATGAACTAGTGCAACTAATTACTAACAGTATTTTAGTAATACAACTCAGATATCTGGACTGTTAACTATAAAAGTTAACCATTACGTTATATAATGGGTTCCTTTGTATTTCAGACAGATCCTAATGAATCCAAGGAACTCCCCGACCACCTATATTAGCCTCTCCCTTTTACGTTTTGTTTGTTTGGATTAGGTAGCTTGTAGAAAGAGAGATTTTTTAATAATTACTGTGATTGTAAAGAGTTTTCAAAAGTTATATTGTGCAAAAAGCACTTTCACAGGTGCATGTGCAGAGTAGGTCTTACTTTTAAGGGGGAAATAGAGAACAAATCTTATTTGATCCAATGGAACTAACAACAAATTATTTTGCCATTGAGAAGTGAAGTAGAATCACTTTCTCCCCTTTTTAGAAATTACACACCACTCCACTGTTATTGCTCCTTTTTCTCACACAACCAATTTCTCTCCTCCTCCTCCTTTTCCTAAAATTTTAATTTCTCTTCATCTTATCTTCCATTAATTAAATCAATTTTCCTGCATCCTCTTCTTTGTTCTCCTTCTCTCTCTTTCTCCCATTCCTGGCATTATTTTAAGCCCCGACATGACCAGGTAACCTTTCCTGCATGTACGCTTGATAGCCATGGAACATCTGGGCTTGAATCCTTCAGACAAGGAACCAACTTTTTTATAATAAGTCTTATCAGTGTTGATGATTTCAGATCATTTTTGAGCAGATTGAAGATGTCTTGGAAGTTTGGGATTAATTGCTTTTCTTTTTTTCAGAGCAGAAACTAAAAGACAGCTCAGCAGAAGCCCTAATCACATAATCAGCTAATCAAGCCAAACATCCTCGCAACCGCACACTTTCTTTTCACTCACCCTTATCGTCAATGGAGATTTTGGCCTCCTTTTAACTTGTGAAAATCAGTACATCACGCAGACTAAAAGCACAAATAACACTTTTCATTCTTCCACTTCAAAATAGATTTATTGATACGGCTTTCCTTTGAACGAGGGCCAGTGCGGATGCATAAAGTGGAGCCTGTTCTCAGCTTTTGTGTTTGCAGGCGTTGTTTCACTGCTGCTCGGGTGGCTGGTGTTTACCCCGGGGCCAGTGGATGGAGGCAGGCACAGTGGACCCACGAACTCTCCCCGCCCTCTCCATGCTCTCGCTGGAGCAGAACAGTGGTGAGCTTTCACAGTCGAGAAACCACAGAGACGCAGGAGGCTGATAAGAGTGAACTGAGCCATTGAGTCTGCTTGAAAGAGAGGTTTTTCATTCCTGTATAAGTGTGGGAAAGATTTATACCATGGGAAAAAGATGTGTGATGAGAAAGAAATGTCTAAAGTCCAAAGAAACAAGTTAGCATGTACATTGAAGAAGAAAAAAAAGCTTTAATGAAAAATTGACTCTTGATAGGATTATTTTAAATTGGAAGATTTGGTTTAATTCCCTGAATGACTTTTTCTTTAGTGTTACTTTGAGTTACCGTCACTGCACCCAACCTCTCCATCTGATAACGGAGATGAAACACTCAGTACCATCCCTTTTTCCCACTCCATCTATTCATCTTTCTCTTTTTCCCTTTCCTTCAGCTATATGTCCATCTGTCTGCCCCCTCTTACCCCTACACCATCCCTCTCCTCTCTTGTTACCTTGCTCCCTCTTCCTGTCGTCAATTCTTTTATCTATCCATCTCTCCACCAATATCCCATTTAGCCCCAAATTCGACCAATGAAGAGAATGAGCTGCTCTTTATCGACTTGGTCTGATTCTTATCTTTAACCTAGTGGACTCAGGGATCCCCAGACTTAACTCACTGCACGGTAGTTTTGTGTGTGCGTTAGCTATAATTGTGATTATTCAGTTGTTTTTGTGTGTAGAAAGCTCTTCTCTTCCCACACTGGGCCTTGTAAACTGCGACGATGCTTTCTGTTTTTCTCTCAGTGACGTTGCTGCACAGTCTGTTCTGTACAAAAGTCATTTTGAGATCAAGATTTTCTAGACTGATCTATTCTCCCTCTGACGAGAGTGCTGCACGCGTGCCCTGGCACACAGGTTACAAGTCAAGTTACAGTTTGGTTTGTGCAATTGAGACAAAAACAAACAAAAGCTGAACATTAACCTTGTTTAACCAGACTCTGTTAATGATCATTTACATGTTCCCACGTGATCAGATGCAGCATTGCTGCATGGAGTGGCTTTAACAACATTAAAGCCAGAATTGTATGAGAAAACAGAGGTAATTTCTCATGAAAAACTCATAAGAAGTTGTCATTTCCCTCATTAATAAATATTATCTTTAAATGTGAATTTCTTATCAATGTGCTGCATACTAAGGAGATCAGCTAACTGATTTTTCACTGAACTTTAGATCAGTTTAAGAAGTACAACAAAAAGCACAACTAATCAAAATTCTTTACATCAGTTTGAATTTTTTAAATCACAAACTTAGGACTTATTTTTGTATTATGATTTTTTTTCTTATGAAATAACCACAGTTTTCTTGAATCCTGATTTAATTCTCTTAAAGCAACCCTATGTAACAACACCAGGTCCAACCACATATCGGCAGCATATCACAAGAAAGTTCATATGTCAGCCACTGGCGTGCGACACAACACAGAGCACCTCTAGTGGGTAAATATTATATTACAAAAAGGACCAGATTGTTCCCACTCATTAACAGAGTATTTTCACTGGCTCTTTTGTCAACACAACAGAGCTTCCTGCCCCCGTGTGGTCAGAAGTGGTATTGCTACATAGCGTGACTTTATTGTCACATCTTTTTTCTCTCATTGAATTAGAACTTCTTTTCTTCGTAAAATTATAACATTAATCTCAAAGTGTTATCTGTTTCCCCCCGCTCAAGGTAAGCCTCAAACTCTCATTTTAACAACTGTCATTCCAAACGTTTTTCCACGCAGGTTTCAGGTTTTATAAATACCAACTTTCATTACCTTTTTTTTTTCCAACACATTCAACTTGTATATAAATGGCGACAGCTGTTTCATGTTTCCATCTGTGTTAATGAATTATAATAACTTTCCAATCTCAAGCAGATATCTAAAAAGCTTGATGTTGATGAACAGTAAAAGCACAAAATAGAGTACTTGGAGAATGTTTTTGAAAATCATTTTAAAAATGCTTTGTGTCAAGTATATTATTGCCATTGTAGCTGCATAGTATAAATTCCCTCTGAATGCACCATCAGTGGCTCCGGTTAATGAATACAGCTTCTTTCCCTGACCTTGGCAGAGAGGAGTGAGTCCCTGTAGCCCACACATGCCTGATTACACACACACAGACACACATAAACGTCTGCACAAGCACATTAAGTGCCCTCCCTGTCAACACAGCAAAGTAAATGAGTCTCCGCTCAATAGTCCAGGCCTGTAGAGGTACAAATTATCATTGTATTCATGAGCTCAGAGACCTGTTTCAGCTGAATGTCGTCTCACCGAGTGTGTGGCTGCCAGGTACAAGTACAAATTGTGTGTGTGAGAAAGTGATTTTAAACCCGATCAATGTATTGATCGTTCTATAATGAGAAAGCACATATGTGTGAGCGGTAAACACACTCGCACCCCAGACGCGGTCAGTGTCCAGAGGTCAAGCAGGAATTATTTATGTAACGCAGCAATTACGTAAGCTTATATTTGTTGAGTGTTTTTAAGCCGCTGTCGATGCCCACATTTACAAGGAAGCCTATTACCCACAACTGCACCCTGTGGCGTACATCTATCCATCAACGGCACAGGTCAAACCTATTTGTTTGTTTTAAAGAATATCCATTTCAGCAGGCAAACAGAGCCTGTGTACATTAGCTATTTATAACCCCATCTGAGCATTGCTGTGCCCACCAAACACACACAACCTGTGCTTATGGAAGGCTCTACATCACACTATGGATTTATATTAGACACAGAATCAAAACATGCTGTTATCAAGTATGTGTTTGAGTACCAGGGTAAAGTCCATCTTTTTTTCTGCCAGTTTCTTTTTTTTTTTCTTCTTATTGCCCTGAGCAATTTTCGAGACACTGAAAATTTAATAGAGAAGTACAATAATATAAACAGCTATGTTATGATATGCTTTTCAGCTGAGCTTCGGTCATTCAGATGATGTCATGTAGTAGACACAGAAAAAGTTTCAAAACTTGAGGTGAACTTACTAACAAAGTACCCATCTCAAGTTGACAGCCCAGGCTGTAGCCGTCCGTCCGTCCGTCCGTCCGTCCGTCCGTCCGTCCGTCCGTCCATCAGAGTCTGGACTGTGTTTGCAGCTTTTGTATGTGGAGTGCCCGCTCAGCCAAGTGAGCTGCTGATCTGCCCACTTTGCCCGCCAAGTCACCTTCATGTTCAAGCATGATGTTTGTTACAAACAAACTGTGACTGGCACATGAGACCGACAGCAAAACACCACTCACATTCAGATCGGGGAAGCCATTCCTCCCAGTCACCACGTCCAGTTAACTTTTTTATCCACCTGAGTGTTAAAGTCTCCGAGTAGAACAATGTGTTCGCTTCAGGTGCACTTTCCAGCCCCCCTGCAAAGGACTCTGTGAAGAGCCATTTGGCACATAAGCACAACAGTTAGGCCGGATTCATGCTTCTCTGTTGAATCAACACTGTCACAACGTGCAGCCTCTCATGATCACAACCCTTCCACAGAGCCACTGTCTTGCCTGATGTGCACAACAATTTTTTTTTTTACTATGAGTCAATGTTACGCAAAGTGCTGTGAATAATCAGCTTTACTGCATCACATCAGAGGGTGGAGCTCCAGCATATGGCGCACCTTTCTCTGAGCTCTAACCCTAACCACTCTGGAGGTGACGTGGCTCCGGTCTAGAATGGAGATCAAGTGGAGCTTCACTCTTTACACCTTCTCCAGCTAGGTGCTCTAGGGGTTCTTTGCTTTTCCACTTTGTCCCTTCAGCCAGACTCATTCAAAGGCCGTAAAAGACAAGCTCCAAGCTTGACTTCTCTTTCGTTAAAAGCATTTGCTGTTCCACATCTATCAGTTCCAACTCAAACAACACCCCCTCTCATAGAAAAGTGCATTCATTCATTCATCTTCTATACCTGCTTAATCCTATGCAGCGTCATGGGGATCTGCTGGAACCTATCCCAGCTCACTACAGGCGAAAGGTGGGGGTACACCCTGGACAGGTTGCCAGTCCAACCAGAAAGTAAACACTCAGCCAACGAGTTTTACATGATCTCATGAAACTCAACATCCCCTAGCATTTTGGTGGTGAATTGCTTAATTTCATGCATAGACCTCAAGGCACAACGTCAAAAGATAATGACGGCGTTAAGGTGACACCATTCTTTTGGTGTTGAGTTGACCGAGAAGCATAAACCAGGCTTTAGAGTGACGCTACCGTCTCATCTACTGGGGTAAACCCCAAGGAAATGGCTCTGAGCTGGGGGCAATAAGTAATCCCACTTCAGTCTGACACATCTAACCACGAGTGACTCCAGAGTGGAAGAAGGTCAGGCCCCTCTTGAGGAGAGTGGTTCCACATACAAGTTGAGTTGAGCTCAACTATATCTAATTGGCACCTTTTAACCTCAGACAAACTCGGGGTCCTTCTCCACCAGGGTGGTGGTTTTCTATGGATCCTGTAGCCAGTAGACTTTCCATGCAGCCACTTTCTGTGACTACAGGTCGAAAAGCTGAAGCCCAAGCCGTCAGGTGCCAGTGTGGAAGTGGTGGCAGCTGCATGTTGCTGTTAAAGGTTGCTGTTTGGGCTGCTCAGTGTATCTTTGGCACTGTGTAGTCAACTGAAATATGCTACAATCAATACAGTTTTATTTTTAGTAGATATCATAATATAGCCTATTTAACGCAGGGGAAAGCAAGCAAAGAGAAAACATTTTCCAGCTGTTTAGGAACAAAAACCAAAAAAAGAAGGCCTAGGTAGGACTGCTTTATAGGTCAGAATTTTAACGGACATGTGTAAACCTCATGTAAGACACCTCAAGGTAACATGATATATTATAAGGAAGCTCTGACTCCATAAAAGAGGGGGAAAACAGCCTGTTTCAGCCTGAACTGCAGGTCTCCACAAACCTCCAGCATGTAACAGTTAGTGTAAATCATAAATATAAGGCCAAAGTCCTCAGTGTAAATCTAAAAACCTGGAATCATGAATGACAAGTTCCCTTTTAGAGTGTGAATTTATTCATGCCTGTTTTCAGCCCCTGTCCATGACTTCTCTTCTGGTTTCTCAGCCTTTCTGTCCTCTACAGTTTCAGTGACTTTATCTTACACTTATTCTTTTAGTCCCACCCAGTTCCACACAGCAGAAGATGCATACGATGGAAATTAATCATGTTTTCACTCACTTTGTAATCCTATTGTTGCCTTGATTTTAAAACAGAGGTAATTGACAGATAATTGATGATCACCAGATTGCCACCAGAGAGCTTGTTAAGAACCATAAGTTGCCCATCCGTGATCATTAGATGAGACTGTTTTGCTCTGTGAACTCAGTAGGCACATTAACAGAATTAAACTCTGATATATCACAAGTCAACCATGTGAGTCTCCAATGTAGAGGAGTAAAAGTTAAGGGCTGTCATTGCATGTCACTGAACACGTGTAACATTTTTCAACAAAAGGCTTTACCTCATATTTCCTGTTGTATATTCTTCCCTCCATCCATGTCTCCATCAGTTGTACCACTCGGCTCTAAATGAGACCAATGAAGACAGCTTTGTTCTTTATCTCCTCGGCCTGGTTCTTCTCTCTAATCTGCTGGAGTCAGCAAACCCACTTTAGTTCAGGCCTTGTAAAATGTTACAGTCCTGTTTTTCTCTTTGTGGCGTTGTTGGGGCTTGCAACTAATCTCTGTGTTCGGGCAAGCTGAAAGATGCATGTAGTTGTCCGAACGTGCAAGTGAAAACAGATATGACTGCCTAATTTATTTTTCACTGTTGAGAACTGTGCTACTCTGGCCAGCCGCTCACAGTCGCGGACTGTGTCTAGACTTGTAAGCCAGTCTGTGTCCCTCAAACCGCGGCATTCACCGGTTGTTTTTACGACGATGTATTAAATGTATTCTCACCTCTTATTTTCTGATCACTCAGTACAGTCTTGAGTCTCTTAGTCACCTCTGCCATGGTCGGGGGAAAGGCAGGAGCGAAATGACGCATGATAAACGTAAACAGATCTTCCTTTAAATGAGATTAAAAGTGACAATTTAACATGAAAAATGGTCTTTTGTGCAGTTTCAAAATGATTTTACAGCCAGGTATTTTATATTTCTGAAAAAATGCTAGTTTAAAAAAAGGACAACAAAGAAACAAAAGCTTGATTCTTTTTCATATTTATTTATTTAATGTAACAATTGCTTCAATACAACAGCTAAAACCATATAAAGCATCAAATTCATGTATAATTAGGGGTGTGGTCTTTTGATTGATGGAAAGCTGTCACCTGTTTAGCTATTTAACGCTTTGTTGACTTCTGAGTTGTGAATAATAAGTCGTATTTTAAGGAGACTGTTTTTGTTGTTTTGGTGGCAGTTGTAGTAACAGATGGCAGCGACTGGCCTGTAAGGGTCCAAGGATAAAGCGTAGTTTAGCAGCAGCCAGTTTGTGATAAGTGTGCATCAGCTGCGGCCTCGGAGTCCGCCAGGGCTTCAGCTCCTCCAGCTGCGCCGCCCTCTAGGTAGTTGTTCCCTTCAGACTGACTAACGTTGCCTGGACCCTTGCTGAGACCCAACTGCAACGACGCGACAGCAACTGCAAAGCTGCGTCATTTCTTATGTCGCTACCAAAACAACATGTGAAAGTCTGCAGTGGGACCACCGAGTCGAACTACGCTCAACAAACTAGTGCAGTGCTCATTTCTGTTGTCACCCTTTAAAAAACAACCTGGAGCTCCGCCACTTCTCTCCTGTCCGTCGCCTGAAGGAGCTGGGAGGCAGCTGTGCCAAAGCCCAGAGGAGCTGCAAGACCGCCGTGATTTTGTGTCAGCTTGGTAAATCATTCAGGGTTTGTAGCGTTTGTAGTGTGAGAGTTCTTCTTATGCAGTCTACGGTGCATTCCCACAGGGGGAGGCTTGTGTTTCCTCAGCGAGCATGCACAGCTCGGTGGCGAAAATGAGTTTTCCTCCTCCTTTGGTCTTCAGTGGGCAAGTCTCTCCCATCCTCTGGTGCTAAATATCACCAAACACAACTACAATCACTGCCATTCTTGAAGTACTTGTATTCTGCCTTCAGCATCGGCTCACCAATATTATTTATTTATTTATTTTCTGTTGTTGATAAAAATGACACACGCTGACAGGCATCTGGTCCACGTGGAATTTCAGAGAGCTGCCACAGTCACATGAAATGCTGATCCAAGACTAGTTAGAAATGTACTGGAACAGGACAATGAAGCTGGTACGTCGGGAGGTGATCAATAATGTTCTTTGGGTTCACCGCGGTCAGGAGAATGACACAATGTGGTCTACTATTTATCATAAAGCAGGCATGTTAGTTTAATAACACATACTTACCCACTCACTGTTCAGATTTTTTTAATTTTTGTCAGTAGCATGAATTATTACCTATATTTGCCATACAAGTATTGTAGTGTGCGACAAACAAACAAATAGCCGTTTAATCAGGAAACACCACACATGCGATTGTTTGTTGGTTTAAGATCAAAACGCAGCATCCAAAACAAAATTAGACGCTGATATGAAACATAAAAGCCCTTGTTCACGTAAATGGTGGGTAAAAAACCTTATAGCCAACAGAGGCATTTGGCCTCCAACCAGTTTTAGAACAACACCCCCATCAAGAAGCTTTTAGTGTTTTTAGTGTCCAAACTGGGAGTGTTCGTCCAGTTCTTTATATGAAACTCATGGATCGATCTTAACTGAAATATCTTCTCAACTTTGGCAGCATTTCCCTGTTTTGTTGCTAGGCTACTTTTCATCAAATGACATTACATACTTGCAGTAATAATGAAGTTTACCCAATTGAATTATAGCCTAACATTATAATACACTGGGTTAAATTTGATTGTTTTAGATTGGATTTGTCTTTAATTGGTTTAAGTTCTCTGCAAAGTGCCTTGACATGACGTTTGTTTTGACTTGGCACAATAAAAATAATTGGTATTTCATAAAAAAGAAAAATGTCTGTGGTGTCTAGGAAACAAAACATCAAAATGTTTTAGTAAAACAAAAGCACTCTCTCTCCCGCTCAGTCTCTTTCTCAATTTCATTCAAATAAATTCATAAATAAAAAGCTTTTTCTTTTGTTCTAGGCTTCTACCTGGGAAAAAAAGCTTTATTATTATTATTATTATTATTATTATAGGAGTATGAAAAAAACAACCTTGTTCTGAATAATAAAAGTAACAAATTTTTACTAATAGTAAAAATACAAAAACAGTTCAAATTATTATTTTCTTAAACTCATATACATTTAATCACTTATATTTGATTTTTTTAACTTAATTCTTTCTACTTCCACCCATGAAGGCACTTCCCTAAAATAATGATAAATGGCAGATATTCTACCACAAATGATGTCTAATAAATATGACACTTGAAAATGATGACATATGGCTCTGTTTTAATTATATCACGAGTATTTGAATCAAAACCACTTTGCATTTATCAAATAACTTCATAATTTATCCCTCCATTTTTAAGTTAACATCACTACTCTATTTACAACTAATACGCATTCTTCCAGTCAGCAAAATAGCAAAAGATTAAAAGATTTTCAATATGTATTAAAGCAATTTCGAGATGAGCGGAAAGCAAGAATAAAAACAAAGGGGTTAAAAGCAAAGAACATAAGCCTTAGAAAGAAACAAAACGTACAGAGAGATCAGTGAGTTAAAGGAAATCTTTTTCATATAGGTATGTTTAAAGCGGCGTCTGTGTTCTGGTTCAAACAGACGGCTGGTCCCACAGGAGACCAGTCTAAAGACCCTCATTGCAGTCCTAGAAACTTTTGGAACAACAAGGAAGCCCGTTTTTGTCAGATCAGAGTCCTGGTGGGGTAAAAGAGAACAATAGCATTTCATAATACATAAAGGGGAGGCTTGAAGGGTTCTTCATGTGTTGAGAAGGATTTATAATGTTTTTTTGTCCCAGGAAGCAACAATATATAAATGTGATCTCTCTTGATGATGCCAGTCAGTACTCTGGGTGCAGCATTGTGTATCAGCCGAAGGGCTTTTAGGGATTTTTATTTTTATTTTTTTAGTATTGCTTTGGGGTAAGATGTAAGATGCTTCTGATTTTAGTAAAATTGTATCATGTAGAAGCCCAACATGTATGTGACATGTAAATTAAAAGGAAAAAAAATCTTTGCCAAAACAGTAATGAAAGATTTATTACAGTAGAACCTGGAGTGAGGAGATGACTTATAAAAACAATGCAATCCGATTTTAGAGATAAGTTAAACATAGTTGAATAATGCAGAAGCATCAAAATTTAAAGCAGCGGTTTAATGAAAGAAAAACAGAGCTGTTGATGAGAGGAGGAGCGTCCTTTAATAGCTGGGATGGAGTTCAACATCCATGTAGACTTTTAAGATGCTCTGCTTGAAAGCTGTTAATTTTGTTTTCCTACTTATAGAAAGATTCGAGATTTATTACATCATAACTCATCAATCTCACGGCGGCTTCAAGTTAAGCACTGGCCACTGAACGGGTTTACTTCATTTCATTTTTATAGCAAACGGCCTGACAAAAACCTTTAATAACGACAATGTGATGTATAATAAATGTTCAAAAAAATAATTCTTGAATTCTTATTTTCCTTAATGATAAAAAATAAAAATTCTACTAATATGAGATAGTTACTGAGGCTGACCGTTAAAGTTTTGAAGCTCTTATTGCTCTAAATAACTGAAACATGCCAGGTGCTGATACACAGATGATTCAGCTCGTTTGTCAGTAAACTCGTTAAAACCTTTCCAGGTGAAAATGGGGACCTTTGCTGTGACCCTTTGACTGTTATCTCAAAGTTATTGATCTGTGTTTCTTTCTTCTCTCTCCAAAGAGGGAACTTTTTTGTTCCTGCATATGACCCTTTTCGATTTTCTCTCCATCTTTTCTTGATATCTTTTAGGTTCTGTTCAGCACTGCACATAAAGCTGATGCAGATGACCCAGCTCTGCCTCCCTGGCTCCATTTGCAGCCACCATTTCCTTTTTTTTTCTCTGCCAGACTTGTCTCCAGCCCTCCTTAACCTCCTCCCATCCCTGCTGTTGTCAGACATTACTGCAAAGCCAAGGGCAGATGCCTGGAGCTTTGTCCCTGGATAGCAGCACTCAGGCTGAGATATACAGTTTGGCATATCCAGTCTGAGATACGTGATGTGGCGTGATTCCATGAGGGTCTAAATTACACATGCAGCTAACACAGAGAGCTGTTAACTGACAGATGGTTGAAGCATGAATCTGCATTCAACCCAGTGTTGGCTTCGAGCTTAAACCCCTACATGCTTACACATGATAAACAGCATACATGAGTATGGATTATGTGTAAGTATGTGCTAATGTGTATTTGTTTATGCAAATACGTGTGCTTTTCAGTGTGTGTAACCTAAAGATTTTACATGCAGACTCTCAAGAATTCGTATGTGCTTTTTGTGAGTATATGTGCATATTTGCATGTGAGTATCTTTGGGTGTTTGGCTGGGCACAGAATCAGCAGAATGCCACTAAACTAGAAAACGTGTGGATTTGCCATGGCAACAGAGAGATGCCAGAGGAGAGGAATTAAAGCCTAGAGCTCAGAATAAAGTCTACTGCTCATCACAGCAGGGAAGGAAAAATGAAGGACCTGATTAAACACCCGCAGCTCTCCTCCTGGAGCCCCCAGCCTCTCTCCTTTTCATCTTCCAATTCAGTCTGCTCTGAGAGTTTACAAAGTGAAACCAGTTCAGAAGACTCCAGATTCAGTGTAAAAACCTCATTACAAGCAGAAATGCATCTCATGCAGATTTTCTGTTGTTTGGGGGGGCGGAGGGGGGGTGATGGTTGGGCATGCTTATGCAGAGATTTTCTGAAGTTCAAAGACACAAACACAACCACTATAGTTTTCCAAAAAACAAAAAAGCCCCAATTGACTTAGTTGTGTTCATTACAGGACTGAAGCCCCAACAAGTGATGCATCACCACTCCTGTGTATCAATGTAGGCATCAGCTCGACAAGTCATTCAGAGTTCACATGTCTCCCAGATACATCTCAGTAATCTTTAATTGATTCATTCAGTCTGAAGTGTGGAGTGTTGTGTTTGCACACATACCAAGGCACCGGACTCTGAATAAATGCAGAGATTGATATATTTGCTTGAAGCAACAGTGGATGAGTCGCAGCAAGCTTTGTTTCTGGCTCGTACATCTTTCCCATAACGTCAAAAACACCCGCAGAGTCGAACCTCTCTCTATTTGATATTTTTCTGGGGTCAGCTGGGATGTGTGCACCTCCTCTTGTGTCCACTGAGGCAGCAGAAATGCTTGGACACAGACTCGAATGTCACCTCGGGAGTCAAAGGCGAAGCTCTTGGCCTTTTATTCTCCAATCTCTGAGAGGGGTTCACATTAAAAAAAAAAAAAAGGACCGAACTGTGCATTTTCTGTTAGCACACAGACTAAAACTAGTCTCTTCTTGTATTATGAGTGGCACCACACCACCCCCACCCCCACCCCCACCCCCGCCAAAACCCACTCGGTTGTGGGGGGGTGTACTTAAGACCATGAAAGGAACTGGGCCTCCCTGAGGGCAGTGCAGTGATATTAGTTTGTCCAATGATATTAGCTGAAAGAAAGGAACAATGCAGTCAAATTAAAAAAGATCACTTTTTGACCTTGCAAAGACAATTATAGTTTCTCATTCCAGTGGTGCTGATGAGTTTCTTGTGGGTTCATCATAATAAGCTAAATAAAGTGGGGATGAGATCAAAGCTGGCAGGCCTGAAGCTGCTTTAATATAATTCATATTGACGTCCATGAGGTAGCGACTGTAGGAAGTCAGTCAGGGGTAACAGCTAAACAATGTCTTGCCCAACAAATGGATGTCTACATTTCATCCGTTATAGTCCACCCTGTCAAAAAAATTATCCATATCAATTACTGTTATATTGCCTATTTTGGTTAAGCAAAGTTTGACTCTTTCTGGTAATTACAAGAGGCAGCGTTTTGTCTTCCAGCATGATCTTTCTCTGAGAAACCAATACAAAACTTTGATAGCTAATAATGGATTTTTCATTGGCACTTGTCACAAAATGATTCCCGCTAAATATGAATAGAAATGTAATTTATCATCTCCATTATCTACCTGGTGATTTTAGAAAGTGCACATACATGAAGAAAATAATATTTCTGGAAATGAGAAAATATCCTTGAGAGAATTTCTTGTCTTCAGCTCGCCACCACCTTTTGGTGCACCCTGTAATTTCATTTTATAATGTGAGAATGATCGAGATGTGATAATGGTACGTTTTCATTTCATATAAGACAGGAAGACTCATTACAGGCTCAGACATGTTTCTCAACAGGGGGCAGAAATGCTTCATGTCATCTCCACGTCCCTGCGTCTCAGAAGTTATCAGTCTTACATTTCCCTTTCATCACCTCTTCTGTCTTGATTTCATTCGTGTCGGGGATGCAGCTCAAACAGGTCAGTCAGGCATCACTAAGTATAACATAGGGTCCTGTCACGGCGGTGGGGTATTGCATTGTGGTTTCAACCACAGACGTACTGATCTCTTCTCCATCACTGGCTTGCCTTAAGAAGCACTCGAAGGAGTGGAAAAAGCAAGAAAATTAGACCCTTTGTTGAGTAAAAGTTGGAGGGAAGCTGTAAAGAAATCTGAAATCTAAGCCAAAATGATCAAACAAAATCTGTGTAGATGAGCGCAGTCATTTTAAAAGCTGGATTTTGCTCATATCTAAGTGTAAACAGAGCACCTGTAACATCAAGACAAGATTAAATGAAGCTGCAGCGCTGCCAGCAGCACCGGAGCCTCCTCATTTCTTCTGAATGTCCTCTGAACAAAAGCCAAGTCTTTTCTCTGCAGGCTTTACAATAACGCGAATCCTGGCCTTTATAACCCGCGCAGGTCAGCACAAGCTCGTACACTCTCCAACCCCTCTCTTCCTGGTGACCCATTTCTCAGCCTCTCTCCCTCGAGTATTAAAACAGACAACGGGCCTTGGTTAGGTCATGGCCAACACAGACCTCATTTGTCACAGAGGATGAGCATCTACCACGCTGAATTGTTAATTATGAGAGTAAAATATAGATGCATGAGGTCTGAAGACAGACGCACACACAGCTGAGCAAGGAGTTATACGAGCACGCAAACGCGCACACACATAAGCATAAAGAGCTTGATAAAGATGTATGGGACTCGTGTGTTTCATAACTCATGCTGCATTGCTTAATTAATGGTTCTCAGATTGTGCCGTTTATGTTATATTAGCGAACTTATTAACACAAAGAGAAGTTCAGGTTGTTACAAGGTGGGACGGTTATTCGAGCTGAAATTAGCTCAGGAAAAAAAAACAACGCACTGAACACTGCAATTCTTTGCATTTGTGCACATTTGCTTGTATGTATTTGTATAAATGAAGACTGTTACACTTGAAAAAAAAAAAGAAAAGACAAAAATCGTTCCTGACGTAGGCTGATGTAGACGTGCGTCACTTTCCATTTATTTATCTAGACGGTGGTTTAAAAATTCTGAGGACCCCCGTTGCATTCAGTCGACCTCTTCTTGCTGACCACTGACAGATAGTCTTGTTTCAGTCAGTTATTCTTTTCAGTGCACGAAATCCACAGTTTTTGTGGGTTTTTTTCTCGGACATACAAAGTGGAATCATCAAACTTAATTAAAGCATGTAAGTGGTCTATCTTTAAATATTTTTCATTATATTTCCTCATATTACCAACACTAGAGCACAACAAGAGCAAGATTTGTAATAAATGTGGCCTAATCTTGAAAGATACTTACTTTGTAAGTCTTCCTTTGAAGACTCGCATTAACTTCTGATAAATATTCCAGTCTGGAAGGGCTCTTTTTAAAAGCCATCCCATTACGAACATGAACATTAATGATTGCAGCAAGCAAACACTGCTCCACACACAATGTAACACAGAGAGATGATTTCAGAAAAAAAAAGGAAAGAAAAAACATTTTGAAGAACACTCACACCTTCACCTGAATGCATCTTTTTCCAAATTCATGTGGATATTAAAATTCAGCAATTATTACATTATAATATAAACCTATATTAATGCATAATCACCCTTTAAAAGCACTAAAAGTTGCAAAAAATATATTTATGTGCCTTTTTCTTTACTGCCACTGCATGCAGTTATAAGCTCACATCAGACCTGTACATGTGCTGCAATGGGTCTTAATATCTTAATGTTTTCATGTGGTTTATAGCAAAATCTTGCAAGTACTAACTGGTCTTGTACATTTGTTAGTTATTTATATAAAAGCAGAAGTGGTCCACAGCTGCAGTAATCCAGGTTGGATTCGGTACGATTATGATTACGATTATAACACATCTGAGTTTACTTTAATACTCTACAGCATACTTCTTTAATACAATACCTTGTCTGAGTTGGCAAATATAATATCACGCCCCTGATCCTGAACAGGATGAAGCTTTCAAAATGAACTGATGACATTGAAATGATGGGATCTGATTCTCCATCATCCAGGTACAGGTTCCCAGAGATCCAAGTGTGATTGCATGGAGATTTGGGTGCCATTGCACATTGTCTGGTTGAGAATCGACGCACTTGGTCTGCAGCAAACTATGGCTGGTGTGCCGGGACCACCTATAACATTATGATCACCTGCTTAATATTGAGCAGATCCCCCTTCTGCTTCTGAAAGAGGTCTGATCAGTCACCGTAAAGACCATCTGAGGGCGTCCAGGAGATGAATGGTTCTCGGAAGTTAGCAACAGATCATTTGGGCCCTGCTGGTTTTAGGGTGGGGTCTCTCTGGTTTGGTATTATTTCTCGGCGGTGCCATTAGGACCCAACAGATTGGTTTCTGGGGAGTTTGGACACCAAATGATTTCTTTGAGCAGAGTTTATTGATTGGCCCACTGTTGACTTGCCGGGGCAGGTGGCTCCCGTAGGGGACTGATGCTGGAATGTTGAGGGGTGTGATTGGTCTGGAATTATTTTTAGGTAGTCCCAAAATAGCACGCACGTGCGTTCCAGAATGCCGATTTTCCCAGCTGAATACTGCACTGTCACAAGATGAAGAGTGTTTAATTCTGCTGCCTGTCGGTGATCATAACGGTGTGGCTGACTGGCGCATGAATGCCAACACCCAAGGCTGCTCAGCATACTGCTGCCTTGTAACAACACGATCAATATTATTCGGTTCAGTTGCCCAGGGCTCTGTTTATAATGTAAACCAAATCATAAATATGGTTTAAAAAAATGTCACTGACACCTTATACTACATCATAAATGAAAGAATAAAGTATAAGTACAGCATGCAGTTTGACATTTGAAAAGATTCCTTTTGAATTCTTGATGACAAAAAAAAAAATTGTCTGGTACAAGAGATTTCATAGGGAATAATAATTTTCAAAAAGTCACCGGAAAAACATCTGGCAGGACCATGTAGTGTGCTGAGAAATGGGTTGATGTGAACGCCAGTCAGAGATACAGACTCCCTGACTGACTGCAGGCCAGTAAAAGAGCAGCAGGCATACAGAGAGAAATAAGTATTTCGAGCATCACCCTGGAAGAGTAAATAGCTGTCCCGGTGACACTGTGGGGTGGGTGCTAGGGTGCAGGCGAAATAGAAGGAGAGAGATGGGGCGTAAAGAGAACAGGGTGCAATCGTGAGGGGTGCTGAGGCGGTGAAATGAGAGGTTTGAACTGCTGATGTAAGCGTGGACACACTTTCTTTGTCTTCTGTCACGCTCACACTAGTACACACTCAACGCTGACAAGCTGTTTCTCCCCACGAGAAGTCATTCTGGGTTCAGAGGTTCAAATGAAAATGAATGACGGCGCCTGGACGTATTGGTGTTTTGTTTTTTTTTCCTCCTCTCAGGATTTTTCTTGTTGCCCCTTCGTGATCAAGCATTTTCCTCCGTTTGCTTCCCTTCCTGCCTTCTTCCTCAATCTCTTCTTTCATTCCCTCTACGCCAGCTTCTGCTCTGGATTTTACACAGTCCTCTTTAAATATTACCATCCACAGTCTGAGGAGTGCGACTGCAAGCTGCAAAATGCCATTGTCTATTCATTTTAATCAGCATTCAAAGGGCAAAAATTATTTATTTGTTTCAAATGTGTCGTGCCTTTTGTTTAATAGGGACAATTCCCAGAACCTGAAATCTGTACCAACTTTCAAAGCATGGAGGACTCTCCTATGATCACATTCTGTGTTTGTTGGTGAGGTTTTTTTTTTTTTTCCTGTCTGGATCTGTCTGCCTTGTACGACATCGTGCTTGAATATTCCATTTTATCATGCGCCGGTTGATGCTTTGTAGGGAGGGGAGTGTATTTAATCATAAATTTGACACAGCAGAGCGGCTGTTTCATCTCAGATCAATTAACAATGTGCAGCACACAAAAGACTGGAAACTCTAGGACTGATACTCCTCCAAAGCCAGCCCATAAATATATGCATACCATGGAGGAAACCCCAAAACACAACTACTCATGCAAATAATCTTTTGAGGGTTGGTTGTTTCTTTTTATGTGAGCTAAGACGTACACAAAGCACAGGAGCAAAGATCCAGATTAATAATATATCAATCGCAGGTGCCCTGAAAAAGTGTTTCTTTAATTAAACGAGCTTTTCTGACTCGGTCAGTTTGATCTGTGTCATCCTGTAGGGTGAGAGCACTCGAGGAGACGCAGGAGGTGTAAAAGTTATACAAAATCTGCCTTTTGAGCACAGTCTGTCTTGTTTTGTCCAGGCTGTTTACAAGGTATTAAGCAATAAAAAACATCAGCGCATCCATCAGCAGTGCACAGATGCCTCACTGAAACAAGTATGAGGGATTAATTATTGACTCATTTCCAAAAGCCTTTCTGAATTCAGTTAATGAAAGTTTAAAAAGAAAAAAAAAACCCTTCAAGGTCTGCTTACCAGCTTTTTCTGGAACCTTCAAACATATACCATCAGACCATTTTTCATTTAAAACCTGGCGGGTAGTTTGTTTGTGTTTAAAAACCATATCTTCAGAGCTCTTTCGCAGGCACATACTGGACGGCAGAACGTTGCTGGAAGGCTGGTGCTGCTGACCGGCCTTGAAAAAAACCTGCTGGGCAACTTTGACGAGACGTCACAAACAAACAAGCTGCAGGATGCAACATTTAGGCTGATCTGTACTGGGAGAAGTGGGTCAAACTGGACAGTATTTAATCCAGGCTTAAGACACAACTGTTTTCATCAGCTTTAACCTCTCTTTCTTGTTCTTTTTTTTTCTTTAATCTTCTAGTCTAAGAAGTGTCGATTATATACTAAAATTAAAAACAACCCCAATTTTGGCTTGAACTGTTTCTAAATAATATTTTTATATCATCAACAATACATTGGGTTATTTTATTTATTTTTTTAATTGATCCATTAATCAATTTTTAATTTATTTATAAATCTAATTTCGAATCGGTTTCAGAAATTCATGTATCATGTAAACATGAAACATGCAGCATTATAAAGGTTCAACCGAGATGTAGTAAAGAAAATCTGCTACAACTGTTTCAGAATTAAGAAATTAGAAGTTAGTTTATTTCTGCTTTACTTAATTTAATCTCTAAATTTGTGTTTCCTCATTAAAACACACAGTGGACATGAGGCATAGCCACGTCCTAAACAAGAATTGAGCATTTAAAGACTATCCAGCGGACAATTCAGGTGCAGAAGCTTTTTGTGCTTTGATTTATCCAAGAAAAAAGAAAAAAAAAGAACATGTGTGAAGAAATGGATTAGCACAGCAGCTCTAGATCTAGATTTGTAAACTGTTTAATATTGTATAAGTGTCAACTCCAGATTGACAACTTTTTTTTTTTTTTTTTGCTTTTTGCTTCCGACTCATCAGCAAGCTCTGCAACTGGCATAAAAATGTTGTCTTAATGCGCCCTCAACTGCAGCAACCTAAGGGATCACCCACAACAACTCCTTTGTGATGCTTTAAATTGGGATTTCTCTTGATGGGCCACAGTTATTGCTGGGAAACATCAATGCTGCATCTAAATGTGAAAAAAAGAGCTGTGGAAACTGGTTTCTCGTGCTCTGACCATGATGAAACGCAGGGACGGGACACACTGAGGAGTGAACCCTAAAACATTTTTGCAGAGAGACAACGACTAAACACATTCTGAACACAGACAGCTGTGATTTTTGATTTGAGTTTATTACTAACTGAAAGTCCTCTGATTTGCTTTTGTTATTATTATTGTTTTAGTCACTATTTTTTGACACATTGTTAAAAAGTTTGAATCTTTTTGTCGTTTTTTAGCCAAACCTTTTATCTTTCATCTTGCGACACAGCTGCTCATCGCGGCGGGGACCTTTTCCTTTGACCACCTAAGAAAAGATTTCATTTACTGCACTGATTTCAATAAAAAGCTGAGCTCGTGTTGCCACTTTTCGACTCGCTCCGTTGCATTGTGGGAGATGCTCACGCAGCATCCAGCTGAAGTGGCCTGTACTCACACAGCAGCAACCTCACAATGACACAGGGAAGGTGTGAGAGAAACGTGTGCGAGTGCGTACGGGTGTGTTACAAGAAAGAAACGATGGCTACCGAGTTGTCTAAAAGCCCTGCTGGGAGTCAGCGGAGCGCTCAGCCGTGTAATACTCTTGCTACCATTTCCAGTTACAAATAGACACACTATTTGCACACCAGCCATATCTGTACTTACTGCATGTTTTCACATAAACACCAGCCTGTAAACACACTTCTAATTTTACTAATTGCCGAAAGTTCAACCTGCACACACAAACACTAATCTGCAGACGCTGTGTGGCTGTGACATCATGACCAGGATGCTTTCACGGCGTGTTATTTAAGCTGCAGCAGTCGTCCGGCCTCCTTTTCTTCAGTCGAGCCTCTTGTCTGAGAATGAATTCGCCAATTTGCCACTTAACTCATCCTACAAAAGAAAACGGGGGCCGATGAATGGAACATTCCTTCCACATAGGAATAGTCTGAGTGGTTACACTTTCTGATGCGGCGCGATCTGCATACACCTCGAACACAGAAACAACGACCACATGTGTTATGTGGCCCACGGATGACCTGACAAAGTCTGTGCACGTCTTGGACGTGTTGGCCAGCGAGGTGAGAACTGAACTCACAGGCATCTTTTCTTTTTCTAGGCAACATCATTGTTACATGTCTGTTAAATGCATTTATTGGGATCGCATGAATACAAACGTGCTGTCAAACTTCCATCTATTACCATCTCAGCTTCTAAACAAATGAATGTTGCATTGGAAAATGAACATTATTTCTGGAGTGTTTGGTTATTGATTGTGCTCGCGTGGATTCACGGTTTTCATGCGTTTTATTTTAAACATCACCTATGTTCCTCCTTTTTGGTTTTTACTGCATCTTCCATGACAGATTAAAAATGGATGAGAAATGCTTTACTTCCAGTAAACTGCATGAATGAATGAGCATGTGTGAACTCCATATGATTGTGAGTGTGTGTGGTTACGTTGAGCACGTGGGGGTGATGAGACGAGCGGATGGGGGGGGGTTACCTCTGGGTTAAACCAGTCTGCCGTCAGGTCAGCCAGAGTTCAGTGACTCAGTAGATGGAAAGCAGAAGTCAGTAGTGCAACTCAGACGCGACGATTGCTCTGGTTAAGCCCGACAAGACCAATGAGATGAGATTCCCCCCCGCAGAGACAGACGGTTAGAGGGGCGTTTAAGGGATGGCAGTTGAATTCATGGGAAATCTAATCCTTTGGAAATGAAAGCCAACAGATAAAACATTATTTCAGGAATGAGAAAACAAACTAAAATAATGTCTTGACAACGTGACATTATTCTTTCTTCACCATGGGAATCTGTGAGGAGTGAAGTTGGCCTATTGCTGCTGTTCTGCTTTTTTGTCTTAAAGAGGCAACGTTCAGGTCTACATTTTTCTTCAACAGCTCCCGGTTTTCTTCAGTTTAATTTTTAAAATGAAAAAGGCACACAGCCAGCAGTATTACTCTATTATTTTTACACAGTCACAGTCAAAACCAAAAGGATCTTATGCAGTTTTCCTCCCTAATCATATCACCACGGTAGAGTAGTTTTGCTCTGATTGCTCAAACTCAAAAAGTCTCTGGATGCGTTAGATCCTGTTGTCGAAATGCCCTATTCCTCCGTGTGCTCCATGAGCACCCCCACCCACCCACTGCTACAACCAGACAGTCACATGCCACAACAACAGAGACAAAACATTGGCATATTAAAGGTTAAATTAATGTTGGACCTTTAAAAGTCAGGGCAAGCATAATATGGGACCTTTAAAGTGCAATCTAAGCAGGAATTCCCAAAATAAAAAACTATCAATTAAAAAAAAGAAAAGCTCTGAGGTAGCCAAGTTCTGTTTATTTGATTATCTGCTGCCTATCTCTCTCAGGCAGACTCACCTCAATCACATTGCACATCTTCACATGCATGACTTGTGAGTTGGCAAAACTCATACCTTGCAGGAAAAATGTTCTTCTTCTCCAACGTGTGAAATCTCCGCTCATGCTGTCTCGGAGACTTCGTCCAAATCTTAACTCTTTTTTTAATGGAATTCCAGGTGTTTAGACCCAGTAATTTCAAGATTCTTCAGGAATTGTTGCTTTGATTTTCTTATGAAACCTCTGCAGCCCACTTCCACTGGCCTGCTTCTGTGGGTGCTGCAGATGACGTTCACGCTCACTGAAGTTGCGTTTGGTTACTGATAACAGTCAAACAGCTCCTCATTCATGAAAACCGTTGCTTTGTCAACATGTGTCTCATGATGCAGTGGATTTGCGGTTCCTGTCTGGCTTTGGATATTTTACATATAAAGTATTTAACATGTGCTTCTGAAAGTTTTTTTTTCTATGTATTGAATTTAAATGAAATGTTCAAAACCAATAAAATCCTCTTGCCTTCGGCTGCTATTTGTGATTTGTGCGGTTCCATCACTTCCTTTGTGCCAAGTGCATTTGAAGGACAAACGTTCGGATTAAGACCACATAAATCCATGCCTATGTAGACATTTTTGGACAGCTTGTCTCCACACTGAAAACACAACACATTTAAAGCTTTTTAAAAAAATGTTTTTATGTATTCAGTATGTACAGTAATAGGGATTATCCATATCTTTATTGGGTTTTTTTTTTTTGCAACTTACTGTGACTATCAGAGCTACAGAGTTGAGATTTTGATTTGAATAATTATTGTTTCAGCTTTGATTTCCATTCCAGCTTTGGGTAATGTCCCAGCAGCCACACGCCACGTTTTCCGTCTCTGTCTGACTGACAGCACGGCTGGCTGACGGCACCTGTGTTTGGTGTATTTTAAGAGACTTGCCACCATGAATCTATAAGGGCTGATGAAAAACTGAGGTGCTGAAACGTTGCTTATTGATTCCAGTCTCTCGTTTTGTGCGCCTGCGGTTACGCTTCGCGGAAGAATGTTTTGATCCTGGCTGTTTTTGTAAAGGTGTTTGCTTTTAATTTCATGTTACGATAATCTTTTTGGTTTGGAAAGAGATACTTAAAAAAAAAAAAAAAATTTGAATCCTCCTTCTCCCGCCTTTATGAAGGATAAAATGTATTTCAGGCTTCATATTTTGCACTGCTGTGACAATGAAAACATCTAACGGCCCTCTGCATGTCATCAACATCCAGATGATTGGTACATTTAGCTGGGATGAGGTCTGCATCCTCGAGATGGACAAATATGAAGAGCAGAACCCCACCGAAGGCGAGGTAAGAATAGACTGGCAGCCAGAAGGGTAAAGCATGATGGATAGAGACTGCAGAACAATGAAATATGCATCAGGGCTCTTGTGAAATTTTACTCCAGACTGTTGACTAGAGATTGACCCCATTGTGACCCAACACTTGGGGGAGTGAAAATATCCACAGGGAGACTCGAGGGTAGCGGTGGTGGAGATGCAGGGCAGGGAAAATGTGAGGAGGAAGAGAGTAATGAGGTTGGCCGGTGGTGTAGACGGGTAATTTTATCTGTCTGAGTGCTTGAGTGTCTGAGCGTCCTTAAACCAGATCAGAGGCAGGGCTAATCTGCAAGGGCTTCTTAAGAATTTTTCAGGAGGAAAACATTTTGAATACAATTTATGTTAGAAGAGACTGCACTCGAGCTAGGAAATATGTGTTATTCAAAGGTAACACAAACAGTTCTCTCGCAAAGTGCATGAGTGGAGATTTTACAAATCAAAAACTATATAAATAATTTCTTTGTGCACTTAGAAAATTTGACCATCCGTCGTTCACGGCATCAACATTTTCAAACAAAAGCTGTTCCCATTTGCACGGCTGCCAGGACAGCGCAGAGCAATGAGGCTAAATCCTGTAAATCCTGTTTGTTTTACCTTCAATGTTTCATCGGCTCTTTGATACTGATGCCTGAACATGACTACTTTTTCCCCTCTAGACATTCATTATTGTTTTGATTTTGTTTTGTTTTGTTTTGTTTTTGTTTACTGTGGTTGGTTATGATTCCAGAATCACATTTCAGTGTTTGCAGCTGTGCTCCACTATGCCAGGGATGGTTCCCTACCAAGACCGGGAAATTGTATTCAAAAGTCCCTTTTAATAATTTTGGTTAAAAAAAAAGTTTTTTTTTTTGTTTTTTTTTATCCCGCCATGCTTTTGTTTTTTGTTTTCCCCACAGTTGACAGATTAACTCCAGTGGTAATCAGCACTGAAGTATATTTAAAAAAAAAAAAGTCTAGATTTGTGACCTTAAAGTTCCAATTCAAGTTGTTGAATGACCAGTATTATGAATAAACTGACACTAGTTAAGCAAGTAGAATGGCTTATTTGGGGCAAAAATGATTTGAAAGTGAAAAAAAATTAATTAATTAAAAAAAAAGAGAAATTTGCATAATAAAAGTATGTAAACGTGCAAGAAAACCCTATCAGATGATTCACAGTAAAGTACTTAAATATTCTTATTTAGGAACCAGTCACTTTGTTTCTCTCTAAATACTGTATATATATTTATACCCGTTTCATATCTTCTATGATGTAAAGTACATCGTACTATAAAATGGAAGGACGGTTGTGTCCCCACCAATGTCAGGAGCAAACCTGCACCCTTGGGTGTGCTCCTGTTTCATAAGATTTATATACTGTATTTGGTATATAAAACCTCTTTTGATTTATTTTCAGTCCTGTGCATATGATAAAAATTGTGCACCCAGCGAGACTCCCTGTCACATTCGCAGGCATGTCTGACGGAAGTGTGAGGAACATTAACACAAAAAATATCACCTTTTAACAGACGAATGAAGGCAGTAATGTGACCTAGTTCATGTCTGTAAGAAGCTTTTATAGCGCTTTATAGCATATCATTATCTTCTTTACAATAGCTTTTTTTGTCTTTTTAAAGAATCAAATAACATTTGTTCCTTCAAATTTGTTCATCTCTAAATGGGACCACCACAACTATCCTGTAACGTACAAGCACCCCTTGGACTGTATGTTTCTTACAAACCTTCAAATGTGTGCGCTACCCCAGGCTCTAACCACTTCCTCAACCTCTAGTGCACTGGCCCATAGCCTTATTAATAACCCCTCGCGTTTGCCGAACGGCGCTCGGGCGATCTATTGCGCTGTTGTTTTTGTTTGGTCCTGGTCATAGTGATTCCTGAGAGATGACAGCATCATAAATCTACGGCTTATTCATGGAGCTAACCTGACCTTTACAGCAACACCAGAAAAGAAGGACAGGCAGAGAGAGAGAGATGAAAACTGAGGGCGAATAGTAGAAAAGGCCACAGAAAGGAGAGAAAACTGAAGAAGAGTTGGAGGTTATTGGGTTTAAAAAGAAAGAGTTGAGCGTATAAGAATAAGAAAGAGCAGGAAGAAGAGATATATGAGGATGGGAAGGTAATGGATGCGTATAAGACAGCAAAGCAATGAAGAAGAGACTGAGATGGCTGCGGAAGATGTTAAAAAAAGGAATTCAGTACAGAATACAAGTGAAAAGGAAGCGACAATAGCAGTCAGAGGGTGGAATCAGTGGGACAGAGAGGTTATTACAGGCTGACAGCAATCAATGAGTGTGAAGGGAGTCGGACAGACTGTGTGTGTGTGTGTGTGTGTGTGTGTGTGTGTGTGTGTGTGTGTGTGTGTGTGTGTGTGTGTGTGTGTGTGTGTGTGTGTGTGTTACCTGTCTGTACCGCAGTCGGAGGAGTCCATCTCTCCTGTACCTCCATCACCTGTCGAGTCTTTAATAAAGTCTCCGTGTTGGGGGTTCGGTCGACTCCCAGATGGCACCACAACTCTCTGCATGAGCTGTATCATACATGAGCAGTGAAACCCAGTATTCCTTAAAGTAGACATGTGCCCTGGAGAGGTGTGTGTGTGTACATCCGTGTTTATAAACTGTATGCTGCCAATCAACCTGGGAAGAGTTATTATTTCAAAACAATGTAGAGTGCAACAGAAGCAACGTTGGTGCCTTTCACACACTGATTTAGTATTTTCATTTAGTCGACTGTTTTCAGGATCAAGCTATTTTTAGAGCGCGTTCTTTCTTTTCAGTTGACAGTATGTGAAAAGGGTTTTAAGTGGATGTGAGTAATACTTTATTGAAACACACAAAGGGTTGTGTTCATCATTACATCAAAGACTTTTGAAAAAGCTGAAGTGATGACTGTGAATCAGAGAAACATCCATAAGGTAAAGAAAAAAAAAGGCACATTTAAAGAAAAATGCTCATTAGGTGAATTTTTACTGTCACAATGGAGCATCTGTTGTTACCGGCAGAGCTCATCTGTGAAGGTTATTCTTTGTCTTGGAAACATGGGGAAACGATGGAGCTCGGGTAGATGGATCCTCCTGTGATCCATGAAAATCCATCTACCTGGATTCTTTCATGAGCAACTTGCACAAGCTGGGCAAGACAGAGACAAAAGGGGTGGACAGATGTGCAGCAAGTTAGGATGACTGGACACAGAGATAGGAATGTACTGACTAGTGAGAAGAGTGCATTGATAAGGTTGAAGGAATACTTTGAAAACTGATAAATGAAGAAAATGGGGACACCAGATGAATGGAGGGAAAGTAGGAGCATCTCCCAGGGCTGTTTTTCAAGAACGAGGGCGATGCACAGAGCAACTATAGAGCTGTAAAGCTGATGAGTCACACAAAGATGATCTGGGAAAGAGTAGTGGAAGCTGGGCTGGGAAGAGACGCTATCATTCGTGATTAACAATAGGGTGTCATCATCTAGAAAGAGCACTACAGGTGCAATATTCGCTTTAAGAATGCTGGAGGAGAAGTATAGAGAAGGTCAGAAGAAGCTGCAATGTGTGTTTGAAGATATATGCAGACCAGGAGTCTTGAATAGCAGATAAAGGTGTTAGATTGGTGTAAGATATGTAGGAGAGCAGCGGGACAGAAGTGACTTGTGCTGTAGGAGTGACAGAGATTCAAAGTAGAGGTAGGGCTGCATCAAGGATTGGCTCTGAGCACTTTCAACAGATGAGATCAGACATGAATCCTCTTGGATGACAAGATGATTTGCAGATGACAAGAACGGAACAAGTGGAGGAAAGCCTGAAGTGGTGGAGGCATGCAAAGAAGAGAATGGAGGAGGATTGAAAGTCCTTGCAGGACAGAATATGTGTGTTAATGAAAAGGAGGAGAGTGGAAGGATGAGGTTACAAGGAGTACGGGTGGAGAAGGAGTTTAAGTACTTGGGGTCAGCTGTTCAGAGCAATTGAGATTGGGAAAAAGGTGAAGTGGGGAATGCAGACAGAATGGGTGGAGAAACGTGTCAGGAGTGATGTCTCATAAGAGTTAAAGGGCAGGTCTATAAGATGTTATGATGAGGATAGATATGTTATATGGTCTAGAGATACTGGCACTGATGAAAAGATAAAAGGGAGAGTTGGAGGGAGCAGAGCTGAATATGCTGAGGTTCTCCTTGGGAGCGATGTGGATGAGCAGGAGTAGGAACAAGCACATAAGAGTTTTGGGAACAAAGTTAGAGAGGCCAGATTAAGATGGTTTGAACATGTGCAGAGGAGGAACAATGGGAATATTGGTAGAAGGATGTTGGTGATGGAGCTGCCAAGCAGGCAAAGACAAAGACTGAAGAGGAGATACGTGGATGTGGTGAAAGAGGAGATGCAGTTGGTTTGTGTGAGAACGGAAGAGGCAGGTCTGCTGAAGCATATCCTTAATGTCTCCAGGGAGAAACACTGGGGGATACCCTGGACAGGTCTAGATGGGTTGCATGAACATTATTTTAACGTACATATTCAGTGTGAAATTTAACCAAGACCAGAAATAAAATAAAGAAAAAAAAACATGAAATAATTTCATTAGAGAAGTTAACTAAAATGCACCAGAACCACTGCAACCATCTCGCTTATGGTAGGTAAGATGGTTAACCATTCTGAGTTCTGAATTTAAAAAACATTTTAATAAATATTTTAATAGCTCTTTTTGGAAAAAGGATTTTCTTTTATTCTTTCATTTCATGCAACAATCAGTAATTAGATGGTTTCTTAATAGGATTTGTTTTAAAGTTTTGTTAATATTTCATTAGTAATTACACAAATTAATAGCTTTGTAATTTACTGTGAAACAGCAATATTTGAAAAGTATTAAAAATGTGCAACATGTTCAGATTCCCTACATTTTCCAACCTAAGATATCCCTAAATCCTCCAGGGACCAGATTACTCAGTTATTGCAAATCATTATTATCTAAATGATCCTAATTGTTCTGGCAATATTGTTTCTAAACTTTTACTGCAATTGATCTCATTAAAGTGAAATTGCACAGAAATAGGGTTTGATTTGTGAGCTTGCAGTGTAGTGGACTGATAAAGCCATTCCTATGGAAACGGCTCTGCTTATTGGTATTCAGCACCTGTCTGCCTCACAGACCCATCATGGACCCAGCTAGTTAAAAGAAAGACCATTAAGAAGCAGTGACTTCGCTGCTGTAGAGCGAAGCCACACACACACACACACACACACACACACACACACACACACACACACACACACACACACACACACACATATCTAGGCATCCTGTTTTTCAAAATGCTACAGATGAAACACCACTACATACAATGAGCCAATTACCCGCAACACCAAGAGACCTAATATCAAATTAACAAGGGAAGAAGTCATTAAGTGGTCTGTGCAGTAAATGCATGTGCGTAACTGGTGGCTGTTGCCATGAAAATGGACTCCAATTGTTACGTTCATGGAAAAAAACACTGGTCTGAAAGTTCTCTCAAGCTTTTATGCCTTGGGGTTCGCTGCAATTTTAGAGAAATTAACGATTTTCGAGACTCAAATGAGGTCCCAACAGACTTCAAGGAAAAAAAAAAATATCAACTCACTTGACAAAGCAGTGGTATGAGTAGAAAATATGCATGCACACATGCATTAATTAAATAAAACTTTGTAAATTTCTGCCTTTAAAAAAAAAAAAAGTTTTGTGGCTCTAGTGGCCTTTATTAACAGGATGTAGACAGGAAATGGGAGCAGAGAGAGAGGGAGGAAGTCAGTAAAGTCACAGCCTGGGACTCGAACCCGGACCGGCTCCACAACTGGGACCTCCGTATACGGGGCGCCAGCTTTTTGCGGTGACAGCGCCCCAACAGTGCCTTGCCTTTAAACAATGACAGGCAAAATTCTAGAGATAAACAGCATATATATGAATCTGTTAAAAAATAAATAAATAAATAAATAAAAAACAGCCACATGTCTGAGGAGCAAATACAAAAAGGCCTTGAAGCTGCACTCTCTAGTATGTCACCAAGGGTGGACGGTCCTTGGGTCCGCTGTGGAGTCTCGAGGAATGAGGACCTCCGACGCAGCGTTGGACTCTGAATTGGCCACTGAAGAACCACTGCAGGAGCCGCCGGTTCTTCTGAAAGGTGTTTTTCTTTGCACGAGTGTAAATCTCCTGGTTCTTTCTCCGTATCTCTGTAATTCACTTCATCTCGTCCCGCGAGACTTCTCCTAAAAACAAGATGTTCTCGACTTTGAAGAAGATGGACAAAACATCTTTTGTTTTGGACAAATTATTTCAACTGCTGCTAACTGCTGTGAAAATAGTCAACACAAGAAGAAGAAGGCAGCAGATGATCATTATGCAGTAGTGCATAATGATTAAGTAGCGTTGTACTGCAACTACATCGTATTAATGAGGCCAAAAACAGCTTGAAGCCCTGCTGATGATGTGCAAATACACCAAAAGTGTTTCTGTTACACTTTTAAGATCAACTGGACTATCGGCACCTCTGAAAAACCACCTTGTGAAAGCTTTTTTGTAATATTTGGCCTTTTTTTTTAATTATTGGCATTTCCATTACTGATTTATCTTTGATATTCAGGTTTTACGCCAATCTGGAGCTAAAAGAAACTTGACTAGTTTCCTCTTCTGCTATCACAAATCTTTCCCTGGACCTGGGTTGATTAACCTGCAGTCAGAGGCCTCCTGAGTTTTGCTACCTACCAAACAGACTGCACTGAGGTTCACCTGGCGGGATGTTGAGGTGGGCATTAAGGGATCGTATGTCCCACAGCTCAGTACCTTAAATTCCCGGGATGTCTGTTATCCTCACATCCAGGTACCAACTCTCTGCAATGCTTCTCAGCGCGATAATCCACCCTCCTGCACTGAAAGCACAGAGGAGTTCAGGATTAATGACATCTGACAGACATCTGACTACATCACATTAGAACACGTGAAGTAAACAAAAAATTCACGAGCGCTATAATTAAGTCTCTACTCTGAGAAGTTGTTTATTTTTGTAATTATTTTTCAAGTTTTTTTTTTTTAAAGCTTGCTGTCAAATGAAGTGATCAGCTGCTCATTATAGCATATTCTTTCCTTCAATCCCTCCAATGATCTATAATTATTTCTTTCTCGACAACCTCCTCCGTGTTTTTGCTCCGCTTAGTTTTCTGCATCTGTAGTTCTTTACCTTGTCTAACTCATTCTTCATTTCCCCCCCGACCGTCCTCTCATCCTGTCATTTCTCCCGTTTTAACCTCATATCTTTATAACTCTGCCTTCCCCTTCTGTCTTCTCTTGCCTTTCCACCATCTCTTCAAAGTCATCTCACTTTTCGCTGTCATTGCACTGAGAATTACACATCGCTCAAAGCTGTAACATCTGACAAAACGTTGTTCGTCGACATGGTTGATAGTAACGCACAGAGTGATAGAGAAATTCCACTGGAGCAGCCATCCCCATTATCGCAGCAGATACTGTACCTGCAGACAGGTACAGAATGTCTGTTCTGACAGTTGTAGGAACATTTCATTTACCTTGTACTGGCCTCCTGAAGGGACAGACACAACTGCACAGTTTGTAACTCAAAATAACAAACACAAGTGAGCGTGAAATGCATCACACCCTCTCTCTTCCTATTTCCCTCCCACTCCGCATTAAGTGCATTCGAGAGGCTTGTAACAGTAGTAGCATCGGGCTTTTATCGCGGTAATTTGCAGTCATACATCAGTGTGACAGTGGCTGGGGTTGGACGGTGTCGGCTCGCTCCCAGACACTAAACTGCACTCTCTGCTGACAAACGCCAAGGGCAGCCAGATAATGTAGATGTATGAATTCAGCAACGTAACTTTGATGTTGCAGATCACACTGCATCATTCATTGGTGTCCACAGTGAGATACAAAAAAAAAAAAAAAGAAGAAGGATACTGTTCATCTACAGCTGTGAGGCACCCACATGATAGGGGACTGCACTGGCCACAACTGGCCTGCAATCAATGGATCTAGTGAAAATATACAGCTATTTATGCAGTGGCTCCCAGTCGCATTCAAAGGGAAATGGTGAAGGAAAGAGAGGAGGTTGATGCAGACGGCTGGGAGAAAGGATAAGAGGGATAAAATGTCATAGGTGGGGCAGATAGACAGGGAAGGTACAAACTCTCCATCTCTGAGTGTATGCAGAGGGTTAGAGATGAAGGAGAATGGAGGGGGGTGAAAAGGGAGCAAAGAGTTTGCTGCAAGGTAGACGGGGACTGTACCAGAGAAAATGTGAGAGAGGGAGAAAAAGGATTAGGGTGCAAAGGAACAAGGAGAGAAGTCATAATGATCTGCCAGGGCAGGGGAAATAGAGAGAAAAATGTTCAGGCTGATGAGGCTAAGCAGGTAAAGGTGGATTTGAATAGCAGTCTGCAGATGCAGAGAATGGAAGAAAAGGGGAGAGAGAGGAGGACTGGTAAAGGTTAAGAAGGATTTTGTACGATCTGTTTTTTGTATTCTATCCCGAGTGATTTAAAAGGGGTCTTATAGTTGCTCTGAAGTTACCTAGGCAACCAAAACACTGGTAGACTCATGGTGGTGGTACATTGTTATCCATGAAAAGGAAAGGACTGCTTCCGTCTTATGTGTATGTCTCTTGTTGAATTTGAGTGTGCGTGTGTGTGCACGTGTGTGTGTGTGTGTGTGTGCTGCCAGTTCCAAGAGTGTGTGTGTGTCCAGGCATGCAGTTTGTGTACTTGGACTTTGAGAGGGCAACTTTAACTAAACGCAGGCTTAGTCTCTCATACGTGAGAGATAACCTTTTACAAATTGGCATTTTATAAGTCTTATATTATATTGAACTGCACCGAATTGGATTATATTATATTACTGTATTAAACTGAACTAGAAATAGATTTTATATGGTTTGAACATGATTAACGTTGATTAAATTGGACTATATTTAATTACATTTGAATTAAACCCTGAGATGACCAATGTGAATAAGGAATTACAAAGAAACTGAACTTCCTGGACTGTTCACTACTTATAATAATCTTTATTTATCGGTATCTATCGCACAAAACACACACGAAAACGAGCCCTCTGCTTTTAACCCATCACATGTTACACTGGGAGCAGTGCAGTTTTTCCAGCGTGCGGGGTGTAGTTGGGGGGTTAAGGGCCTTGCTCAGGGGCCATCAGCCAACCTCTGTTGCCATCCTGGGGACTTGAACCTGGAGCCTCCACGTCCAAGCCCACCCCTGTACTTTGCCTGTAAGATGTGAGATAGAGCCTAATAAATGGATTGATTTGAACCAACCATCTAACTTATGGATTGAGGCTCATGCAGAACTAAGTTTCGTTGCAGTTCCTCGACCCACCGCTAGTGGCTCCAAAAGCGAATCAACGTTTGAGTTGAGGGGAGTGAATTTTTTTTGTACCACACCAGGAGACTTTATATAAAACATTAAATTTATTTCTTATATGATGATTTACAGTCAGCTCAACCAATGGCCATCCGCTACTACATCCTCATCTATAATCACTATTGTGAATTTCAGACCTGCAACACTTATCAAAAAGTTGGCACAGTAACCTTTTTATCATATTATAGGGTCACTATCTACCTTATCACAAGACTTAAAAAGCATTTTGGGACTTGGTATAGAAATTTGATGAAAAGTCTCACTTGTGATTCAGCTGGTTCAGGTCAGGACTGTGAACAGGATAGTCTACTACCTGCACCCTCTTCCTCTTCTTCTTTAGCATGTCTTTTTAAGAGTGCAGAACATGGTTTTACATTGCCTCGTTTACAAAATGCATAGACGTCCTTGAGAAAGACATCTTGAGGGCAGCACCTGTCCCTCTGAAATCTAAAGGTACTTTTCTGCATTAATGTTGCCATCACAGAAGTGAAAGTGACCTTTGCTCATGCTGTCCACAAATTAATAAAGACTGACGCACAATTTGCACGTTTTCTGATTTGGTGTTGTAGTTTTGGTTAAACATAAGATAATTCAATGTGATCACCTTTCCATACACAGACTTTTACGGCTGTCACAGAACGAGGGGCGGGGTACACTTTGGACAGGTCGCCAGTCCATCGCATTGTTTTCATTGCTTGTTTGGCCTCATGATGACCTCCTACACTTGCACTGCGATCTCCTTACAGTTCATGTTGGTAGCACCAGCCAAACATCTGCCAAATGCCAACTCAATACCTGATATTACCACATTGTTCCTCCTGAATCTGAGGTTCGACAATCGATCGTCCTCTCCTCTCCAGCGCCCCTGCGTAGACCTTACCAGGGAGGCTGAGGATTAAAATTCCCCCGCTGAGGTATAAATTACAGGTGCTTAATTACCATCAACATGTTCATGAAATAAAGATTATGTCAGAGACATAAAACACTGTTTTGTACTCTTAACGTGTCTTGTGAGTTCCAGCTGTTTCCAAAAAGGCAGAAGGTGGCAATAATAGACGCAGGCTGGAGCTGTGGATGTCACTCTTTCCTCGTCCTTCTTTTCATCGTTCTCACCGGTCATGTGACAGATATGGATCGAACTGACTGTGATTCTGATGTGCTCCACTCTCTAAATCAAATCACGTAACGTAGCCATTTAACTTTTACTTTACTGATTCAAATACATTTCATGTTTAAATGATTTTGCAAGTAATTTCCTGTAAAAGGTCATAAGTAAAGTGAGCAAATATAAAATGCCTTTAATAACATCTTATTTCAATACATCTGAGTTGAAGCAGGTGGGAAACCTGAGAACTCTAACTATTTAATATATTTTCTGAAAAAAATAAAACCAAAAAAGTTAAAAGTTTTTTGGGTTTTTTTTGCCAGAGTTTAAAAGTCAACTTTACATGAAGTTTTGTACTTGGAGACACAAAGCCAGACTCTCTCTGGGAAACCTGGCTGTAGAAAATAAAATAAAAAAATCAGACATAACTGGGACTAAAAACGTAGTTGTCACCTAAAATATTGTCATTTCCAGCACCCGCATGAGCCTCATTACTTACTCTTACCTTCTTATCAACTTTCTAATCAATATCCCATTATTTACTTAATAACTGTTAGTAATTTAGAACACACTTGTCATGAGATCAGAACAAAGTACGCAATCTTTTTCTGCCTTCATGGTTTCCATGGAAACATGACCCATTTATCTGAGAGTTTGACCACAAATGTAGAAATGTCTGGTCTAAAGGTTTCATTTTTGCTTCAGGTTCAAATCCCTGCAGAATCCATCCAACAGATTAAACTCTAAAAGAATAAGTCAACATCGATTCAGCTTCAATGGAAAAACACCCTGACTAACTGTTAAGAGAACAACTGAATTATTGAATTTCCGTCAGACATTTGACAGTCTAAGTTTCATAAGGATGCTGGAGATGGAGCTGCCAGGTAGACGTGAACAAGGAAGGCTGACGATAAACATAAACCCTTCCGGAGCAGGATACGAGTTCACAATAAGTTGCCATGGTGATTTAGTGGGATTAAAAGTGCCATTATCTTGTCTCTCCCAATCCTGGCTTTAGACCCAACAGATCTCGATAACCCACTTCCCTCACTATGTGGTTCACCCCCCCCCCCCTTTGCGCATGCAACGGTGTGTTGCAAGTTAAATGGTAAAATCATTTTTATGAACCTACAATTAGTCACTACCTTGATATGTTGTTTAATCCCTCATATGTGCATTTTTGAGTTGTGTACAGGCATGCATTTCCCTGTCCGTGCAGGTGCGTACCCTGTTAGTGAGTATATCTGTAAATGAGCATGGGAGATATGTATGTTGTGTGCGTGTGTGCGTGTTTGTGCACCCATGAATCTGTCTGTTCGTGTAGCTGCGCTTGCACAATATGACAGAATGTGAATCACCAGAAGCAGTGGAGCCATAAAGCCCAGAGCTGTTAGGCAGGATGGCTCCTGGAATGATCACAGGGTGGCTGTACTTCTATTTCCCAGGCAGCTATCACTGTGGGAGGCTGAGGAGCCGCCACCGCTATGTTTGCAGCGACCTGAGGGTTAGCCAGTATATAGTCACGTCTGACAGCACAGGGAATGGCCATAATGTCAGCAACAATGATTGAACACATGAAATATGTGCTCTTTGTCTGCGGCGTTGGACAAGGTGGGGGTTAGAGGTACAGGTCAGGGTGAGGGTTAAGGCAAGAGGAAAATTGCCTGTTCAGAATGAAAGCATCCTCTCTGGCTGTGCCTCCGTCTTTTATTAGTCAGAGTGAAGAATTTGCCTCAATGACAAACAAGATATTTGTCAGATCTGATTTCTTCTGTGCAGCAGAACTGTGCTGGTTGCCCCAGCAGGGCACTGCAATATGTGGGTATTAATAATGCATACTTGCTCACTGCCAAGGCGGATCTATATAATTGCACAAGACAAAACATTCTTCTGATACTTATGTGGCATAATTTTAAATAACGAGATCAGCTCATTTGTTGAAGTTGGTATCACAATACCAGCTGGCTTTGAAGGAAGCAGGTGCACAGTTTATTGATTTAGTGAAACTAGCTTTTTCCTTCATTTTCACCCTGAAAGTTATATGATAGGTTGATATTTTGCATCCCTATTAATTCAAATAAGCCCAGACAGAAAATAAATTCTCCAAGTTCACGCATGGATCCACCCCATTTGGACTGAAATAAACACAAATCACACTTTATACTTTGTATTTTGCCCATTGGCTGTAACCTTTATGTTTGATCTTTTTCATTTTCCTCCATTTTTTTCAGTCATACTGTCTTTATGTGACTAACTTCCAGTGTAAATATTGCGCCGCTGAGACTTGCAGCTGCCATATTAATTTTCTTTTACAATTTATATTAATTATAGTTTCTTGGAAAATGTGGTAACTTTACAATTTAACTTCAGTTCCGACAGACTCAATTGAAACTGTGGGGAAGAGTGAGAAATTACGTTATTATTGTTAAGTGTTGCATAAATAGTTGAGCAGACATCCACATCCATCAGAGCTCCAGGGGTGGATGAAGGCACGAAGCTTGGGAGGCAAGAGCCTGGTACGAGGCAGCCAGATGTTTGGTGATTTGTTATTGCCTGTATTTGACTATTGATGACTGACGCTTGCAGTGCAGGTACAGAAGCTCAATGGTGCCATCAACAGGTGGAGGAGGGCAGCGCTGTTACCTACAGGTCTAAACATTCATACGAGTGATATTCAACGAGCTCTTTTGGAGTGTAATGGTGGAAATTTATCAGAAATATGATCAGGTCATAAAGTGAAATATGCCATCGTCTCTACAGGGCCAGGTGAAGGATTTATGAGGCTTTAGGGATTTAGGTGAAGATGAGGCTGGCCAGTGTCCAACCTATTCTTTGCCAAGGTTAGACTATCCTCTGGCCTTTAAAATCCTGTCTGCTATGCTCTTGCACACATACACAGACGCAGACAATGCACGCAGAGTTTGGCCTACCCAGAAGCAAGGTCAAGGTTGGAGCATGCTTCATCACCTCACCTCACATACTTGTTTTACTTGTTTTGTAGTCTTACACAGACACTCACACATACTGGGCTGAATGGTAAACCAAACAATCTGCAAATCTGCACAGCAGAAGTCTTTCTAATTTTTTTTTTAACCCCCCTCGATAAATAGGCACAGTCCATCCATCACAGAGCCTCAGTGGACCCTGCGTGCCCTCTGGGTAGTTCAACCTGCTGCAGCAGCAGCAGCGGCGGCAGCAGCAGCAGCAGCCCACTGGGGTGCAGCCAGAGAAGGTCATCCCAGACCTCCAACAGGAGAAGAGTAATAATAATCTTCATTCCTCCGAGTCTGTCCATGTGGATTACATGCTGGTCACTGTGAGCAAAGGTAATAGGCCACAGTGTGTTTTAAAGGCTTTCTCTCTTTTTTCCCTCCCTACCAGTCTCTCACTTCTTTGTATAGATTTTTTGTCTGACCGCGGCTAACTGTCTACCAGAGTGAGAGTAAAGACTTCAGTGTGTATTGCATGATTCGAGTCAGTCAATGCGGGCGAAGAGATGGAGCTCATGTAACACTGCAGGGAACATGTACAGATTCACCCCTCTGATAGTACCACCAGGGAGACACGGGAAATGTGAGCGAGAGTGTGTGTGTGGGCGAGTGTGCGTGCGTGCGTGCGTGCGTACGTGCGTGCGTGCGTGTGTGTGTGTGTGTGTGTGTGGGTGTGTGTGTGTGTGTGTGTGTGTTAAAAAGACTTACACTTAAGACTACATCTTAAAAAGGTAATAAAAAGTTCAAATACTGTCCGCGTTTCAAAACATTTGGGATGCTGTTGAAATTGGATGTATAAACAGAATAAAGCAAATCTCATGAGCAAATGATGTTAATTTTCAAATGTCAAAATAATTTCTGTAATTGATAATAATATCTACCTGCTTTCGTGCCTTGATAACATTCTCTCAAGTAAATGTTCCATCAACAGTCTTATTTTTGTCCGTCCTAATGAAAATGATTCACCCACCAAGGTAATTGGCGAGATGTGGACACAGATTGGCTTCCAGCAGGTCAACAAAATATTTCCTGCGATTGCACAGACAGGAAAGAATATTTCCGTTTAGTCACATGTTCAAAGCCTCTTATTTATGGTGTTGCAAATACTGTCTGTTGCAGTTTATGCTGTCATGGCAGTCTGCAACAATAAATAAATAAATACCAGTAAATCAGTCTTTGAGACCGCTAGTAGTGAAGGATGGTTTCAGTGAAAGATGTAATACTCTATTCATAACTTTGCTCGAATTTGCATTGGATCCAGTGGAAAATGAGACTCGCTGTGTTTCATTATTCTGGTATGAGCCGTCCACAACTTCAGACCAGGTCCTGGAGCGGTTTGCAGCCGAGTGTGAAGCGGCAGGGATGAGAATCAGCACCTCCAAATCAGAAGCCGTAGTTCGTACGGGGGTGCTGCTTCAAGTAGAGATGGATGGATGGATGGATGGATGGATGGATGGATGGATGGATGGATGGATGGATGGATGGATGGATGGATGGATGGATGGATGGATGGATGGATGGATGGATGGATGGATGGATGGACGGACACCCCATGAGTGCAGGTGTGACTAAAACACCTTAATTCAATAACTACCAATACTTAAGAGGTGTGGCCAAATGCCTCTGTTCATATGTGGTTGTCGCCACAGACCACACCCACATTTTGGCAACAACTGCCTCATATGCACAACAGCTTTGTTTATTCACTCTGCATTAAGTGATTCTCTTAAAAAATGATGAGATGTTTTAAGTTTCTTTTTGCGGGTGGAGGAGATGGTGTCATCAGTGAGTTACTGAACTTAAACGGGAACAGATGAAATAACTAGGATTTATACCCTATTGGGTACGGCCCTTTTGGTGTTGTAAAACAACTTTTTTGAATAGTTTTGTTACCATTGTCACATTTTGTTGTGTGAACCAATTTACTTGTTACACATTTTCCTTAGTGGCTTCCTGAAGATAGTTTTTTTGTTTTTTTTAACCTGATTTTTCGCCCTGCCCTGCTGAGACATCATCATGGGAATGCTGTCATATCTCCACGAGTCTGTAGCGAGATAAACAATAGACTTGGTAACCAAGAAATTAAAAAGAAAAAAAAAAAGCGTGTCTCCCAAGCTTAAAAGAGGTCTCACGTGAAGTCTGCTATGTGCCAGCACAAAACACCTCCGTAATCTCCGGTAAATCTGACCAGAGGATTGTAGATGAATGGGATAAAAATGTGTACTGCAAACAAAACACATTCACTGATTTGACTTTGTAATCACTCAGAAATTTCACGTAAAGTGGCTTTAATAAGCTAAAGCTGTAATTCTATGCCTGTTTTGTGTTGCTTGCATGTGGTAACAACAAAACACTCGGCTCACTTTTTCTGACACAAGTAGGTTGCACCTCGCAGCTTCACAACGGCGCTGCTGTGCTCAAACTGACAGAAGTGGTTCACCCTCATCACGCATCTTTTGTCTCTGCAGACTAATTAGGGAGTAATCGTTGTCAGTTCAGTCGGGGAATATATGCAACATGACACATTCCAACAGCGCTGCAGGGTCTCGTATCCTAATCTTGATCAAAGACCTAATGTGGTGCCCTGCGTATTTATAGGAGGGGAGCTCTTAACCTTTAAAACTGCAGGGAAGTCCAGGAGCATCCACAAACCTCAGGGAATTATTGTCCCACGTGAAATAATTGGTCTCAACCTCACGCTCAACTAAAGTCCTTTAGCTGAATCCGATTTTGTAAGTTGATAGAGAAAATTAAAATAGGAGAAACAGTTTGAAACCAGCATTTCAATAAAGATTTATATTAATCAGAATGTTTCACTTTGATGAGAGGGTACCCTTTTCTTTTCCTTCTGCAAAGGTAACGAAGCTAGTGCTTTTATATAAAAGTCCTGCTCCTCTCCCTCCTGTGAACCCCTGTTTGTAAAAGTCGCTCCGGCCGCTGGGAACCTTTTATTAGTGAACAGTGTTCAACAGACGTTTGGAAGAAAAATTGCTTCAGACTCTCTCTGCTGCTTTAGTCCCCTACATGCTGCGTGGCTCTGGGATGTTTTTCAAAATCTGTTCAGTTACATGTTACATGAGCCAAATGTGTAGTTCCTATATATAGTCTTGTGAAATAAAACAAATTTAATAAATAAGTATTTCCTTTTTCACCGTTTCCTTTGAGAGGTCGCTGCAGTGGATCAGTTTCCCCGTCTTTTGCATCTTCTTTTTTACCAAATCCAGAAATTTTCTCTGGTCTTCCCATTCTTCTCCTCCGTGGTAGCTCCATCTCCAGCGTCCTCCTATCAATGCATTCACTGCCCTTTCTCTTCATATTTCCAAACCATATCAGTCTCTCCTACTTCATCTTCAAAGTGTCTTAACCCTGGCTGCTTCTCTGATGTGCTGGTTTTTAATCCTATCCATCCATGTCATTCCCAAAGAAAATCTTCATCTCCACCAACCCCCAGCTTTGCTTCCTGTCTCTTGGTCACTGCTGCTGTCTCCGAGTCACAGAGAAATCTATTTCAGACGTGTCTTTAATTAGACCTGTCAATCAATAACATTTTAATCGCGATTAATCGAAAGATTTTCATAGTTAACTCAATCACACAAATCATTTTTGTAACGTTCTGTTTACCTTAAAAAGATGTTTTTCAAATAGTAATGATACAGGGGTAGTCAGTTATGTGAAAAACAGGTCCTAGAGGGACTAGAGGGTTCTGATTTCACCACCAACACAACATGTAATACAAGACATGTTGCCGTAAACGTCCCCCAGCGGCTCTGCAGCTCCTCCGACGTGGGTCGGTCGAAGGAGCTGGTAGCCACAGTTACCTTTGATTGACATACGCTGGGCGTGTTCCCGATGGCTTCCAGCGCAACAAGGCGGGATACTGCAAAAAGTATTTGTATTCTTTTTTTTATGTTTGATTTACAGTCTCTGGGGACAACAGGCTTAAAAAAAACCTCTCTTCAGTAAAACAATTACAGCTGTTACAAGTATGTACCTTAAACCTCTGTTAAAAAATAGTGGCATTAAACAGAATTTGCGTTAATGTGTTAACTGTCTTGTAAACCTTATCTGTACTCCTGCTGCTACTTCTCTAACTCCATCGTTCCCCCGGCAGTCCCTTCTGCACTTCTTCTTCATACACCTCATTACTCTGAAGGACGAAGCCCAAGTATTTAAACTTCTCACTTGCATCCTCACCGTTCCGCCTGCTTCCTTTTCATTTACACACGTGTTTTCTGTCTTTCTGCACTTCCCCTCCTCTAGCGCATATCTCCACCTCTCCTTCCAGTAATGAGCTGTATAACTTGTTATTAACAGCATTTCAGTAATAATACAACTGTTACTACAAAATGGAATATCTTCTTACTGAATTACATTTATTTATTTTATTTTTGTCTGGAGTTTACAAAACAAGACATGTGCAGGGTGCATTGAACAGCAGCTGGTGTAGCTGGAAGATGGAGAACGAAGCTCCAGAGTTTGCCGATTGTAAATATGGATATTACTTTAAAATCTGTAGTGAAAAAAAAATGAAGAGATTATTATCATATATATATATTGGGTATAGGTCCCAAGAGTCTTTCCAGGACTATATCTCCACAAATGCCGATATCTGGACTGCTAATAGTGAAAGCTGTCTCAGGATGACTGTTCATCGGATTAACGGGTCAATGTTGCACCATTTGAATGCAAATACATCCGAGGGAACTGACAGGACCCAACATATCCATTCGTTTTATGTACTTTCTAACAAAGCGAACACCTCTGTTGCAGAGAGCAGATCAAACTTCGCAAAGACGTTTAAAATGCACCAGGCTGCTGATTCTGATCAAGGAGGGAGCTGGTGCAGCGGCTGAGTGTGAGGCGGTAACATCTGCAGACATCACAGATGTACTCTGAGATGTGCACGATGATGACCACGTTATTCTCCCATCTCACCGCAGATGAGCTTCGTGTAATGGCAGCGTCTTCGACAGATTCACAGCCGTAGAAATGAAGAAAAAAAAAAGTTTTGTTTTACAGCTTTAGCCCTCTTCACCTAGAACCAGAACGTCCTGTAGAAAGAATCATTCTCATCATCATCATAATAATAATAATAATAATACCCACTAAGGTCTGAGTACACGTTAAGGTCTGAACTGACATGGAGTCATAAACTAAGTAATAATACTACTTAAAGTAATGGTTAATACTGCAGAGACAAATCAGACTTGTACTTACTCTGAAGATGACTCAGTTTAATACTTAAGTAATGTCTGCTCTAAGGGCATTGTGTAACCTGGTAAATACCCTAAAAATCCTCCTTCCTGTAAAAGGAACACAAGCTTCCACAAGCTTAAAATGATTGTAAAAAGAAAAGGGAAAAAAATGACATTAAAAAAGTATCTTCTGCTTAATAGCAAACGTGGGACCATGTGGTTTTCCGATATTCCCGCTGCTGCATTATTGTTGTGTTTTACTGAAAGCGAGTAATCTTGTAATGGAAGGCAATTTTAAAACTACAAAAGCTAATGGAGTTTAAGCATGTATGAACAGGCACATTTGTCCTCTTTTGAAGTTGAAAAAATCTTCTGGAGGCCACTTTTGTGTGCCGCTTAGAATCTACCAGTACTGGAATGAAGAGTGATGCTATAACACTTTAACTTTACAATTCAAATTAACCATCATTTTGCCGTGAGAGCCAATTCAGCTGTAAATTAGATTCTTTTGTGTCTTTAAGAGTACCCATGGGTTAATAAAGAGCCCAGGATTTCTTTATACCCACACTCTCATTCAGTGGACATGTGCTAGTGGATATACACAGAGGAAGCACGAAGATGACTCTTCATTATGGTTCAAGGACGCCCCGTCATAAGGAACCTCTCACATGCTCAGCTGCCACTGTAGCAAAGATGCCGAGGCCAAGCACTCAAGATGAGCCAAGTGCAGCATGAAGGCGATGCATTTGCAGTGGAGTAGATGGCAGATGAGATGTGGTCTGACTCGACTCGACTAGAGACCCTCGCTGCCTTCGGAGCCCTCAGTGGAGAGGTGCCGAGCACAGGCAAGGAGCAGAGCGTGCACGTGCGTGTTTTTTTTCACCAGCATGTGCAGACATTAGGAACGTTATTTCACTCTACCACAAACCACAACTCAGTGCGCTGTTATGACGTAACATGCGTGAGTGGATGCTGAGCACAAAAAGTGTATTTTTGCAAGTATATTTTATATTTGAAAAAAAAAACTTGAGCTCACAAAACGCTGCTTGTTCTCAGCTCTTGTGTGCATGAAGAACGCACAGCGTAATTAATGCAGAAAGTAAAATCTATTTGTAGGGTCACTGCCTGATTTTTGGAGGCATCATACTAGCTGACCATGTAGAGGGAGATGTTTTTTATTACTTACACCATCATGTAGTGGCAAAACAAACTGTCGTCAGCCCGAGCTTTATTGAGCCTGGAAATTTAATTTCTCTCCGCTCACAAACTTCCATCATTCACTCAGGATTAAACCCAAATATTGCGCCTTTCACTGTAACTTTCACTGTCTTCTCCACGTTACAGTAAAACTGAAGAACTACGACGGCGCACAAATACAACCAGAGCAGCACCATACCTCAGACCGTCCAGCACAGTTCTGACCCTTCCACCACCTAGCAGCGACACGTGCACATGCAAGGACTAATGCAAAGAGGTTAGACAGTCACAGTCATCCTACAACCAACAGCCGCATTCTCATTATTCAAAAACAGATGAGGTCGACAGATGAGTGAAGGTCACAGCTGCACAGATCCAAGACTTTGTTTTACTCGATAAAAACCAGTCAAGGTGAAAAATGTCACAGAGGTGAAGCAGTCAAGTGAGTGCTAAATTATGGAAATATTGCACAACTGTTGCAACATTTTTATCTACATTGGCTGTTGGCTTTATGATAAACTCTTACTTTTTATGCATTTGTCTTCATTTATACGGCATGGCTGACTGAGCAGGGTCGTAACACTGTATTCTCTCTGAGGCAGAACATTCGTGTATAAGGACTCTGACGCGTGTCTCCACAGCTGAAGAGCGGAGGCCCGCGTGGTAAATACGAGTATCTCGGTCACAATGTGACCCTGCACCCAACGCCTCCATTTCTGCACAGTGTAACTATACCCACAATCTGCAATAAAATCTTTGTGTCGGTGGCCACAGGAACATTTCTTCAGAAGTTTCATTACCACAGGGTTGGAAATTACAGTGGGTCAGTTTGCTCGGCCAACCGGTGCCGGATACAAAAACCAAAAACTGAAATGAATAACAGTTTAAAGATTCCAAAACAGAAATTTCATTTATTCCACCCAAGACATATTTTAACCGGTTACTACGGCAACACAGACATGTGCCCCAATTTCTTTTGCACCTTAACCCAATAAAAAAGAAAATCTCATTCTTTAAAAATAATGACGATTTACATAGCAGGAGGTAAAATATGTGCACTGAAAAAGGAGACAAGGGAGCAAAAACTAAACATTATTTATTTTAATGAAAATCTGTCAAGTAACTCTATTGTTGGAAGAAAAAGAAAGAAAGAAATTAGAAGCTCTTAAAGAACCGAGTGGCACATCCATCCAGCTGACATGGACAGTTTGATTCAAAATGCTCACATAAATGCGAAAAAGCAAGATTACAAATAAGTTGTTATTTTTTATCAATATTGTTATTGTGTTAATAAAAAAATTAAAAAATTATCTCAATTAAACATAATACAAATAAAAACATGTAATTTGGCTTAAAGGACTTGTTAACATTTCATATTCAGAGGATGAATAAAGTTATTGATCAATTTTGAAATTCACCTCTGACTGTGGCAGGTGGTCAAAAAAATTCATTTCCATAAGTCACTTGACTGCATTAATGGTAAATGACACCGGTTGTTTCTTTTTACACGTCTTTGTCATTTTTCAGCAGACGGCAGCACATTAGGGTCAGGGTTAGACTCCTCTCATGCATATCTGCCCCACAGACGGTTTAACTGTTGTGAGTGTTTGACCAATGGTGGCCGCTCTTCTTCTGTCTGAAAATGATCTGATCTGTGGCTCAAAGACCGAGCCACAATCGTGAGCTTTGTGATCCGTTACAGGACCAGAAGAAATAAAAGGAAGCCCTCACCAAGGAGTTCAAGGAACAGCGTGTGAAGAGAAAAGCCTTCAGAGCGGATTGTGTTGCCATGACTTAGGTACGAGTCCTTGGATGTAGAGAATAAGGACACGCGGATGTCGAGGAAGCCCAACCTTCAGGAAAGATCAGCCATCCAAAAGGCAAGTGAAGCTTTCCAGTTGGAGACAGAAAGCACTGAGAAGAAAAGGAGAAACGTTTTCAACTGAATAACTCGAGGCTAAATGCAGGGAAGGATGAGAGACACTTTGTGTAAAGACACACACACACAAACAATAATGCTGCTTCAATACGTGCATCTATCCATCCATCCATCCATCCACTTGCTTCTGCTTATCCGAGGTCGGGTCGCGGGGCCAAAGAACAGCTTACGTGGACATGCCCTGCAAGTCATGGGTCTGCAGAGATGAACACGCAAACACCGCCAAACACCAAGAAGCCAAAGCAGAAAACATGGATAAGGCTGTGGACTCGCAGACCCTTTTGACAAAAAAAAAAAAAAAAAAAGACTGAGGAAAGCTAAACAGTGTTCAGTCATTGCAAAATCTTTAAAAAAAAAATGCTTTTTCCACTGTTTTAAAAATGCACAGGCTCCAGGATCTCATTCAGAGCTCTTTAATAAACATCAAAGCACTTCAAGGATTTTCCTCTCATAAATGTGTGGCTTGCTCATCGATTATAACCCGATCAGGCCACTCAGATCAGAGGCACTGCTCTAGTTTTCCCCAGAATTAGATGCAAGTCTGGTGAGGAAGACCTTTATTTACTTTCATCCTGTTTTCTGGAACAAGACTCCCGCCGATTTGAGGTCTCTCTTTTTTAGCAGGAGCGTTTTCTGTACTCCCAGGCGTATTGTTATTTATGACATGTTGGAGGGGATGTAAGCGGACAAGTCACATCACAGGACTTAATTTATTACATGTGTGGCAATTTGATGGAGCAAAGAGGGAACGTTACAAACTGAAAGTTTAATATTTTAATCAAATTCTTTACACTACAGTCAAACTCAACATTCCTGAAATTCATTTTTAATGTATCATTTTAACACATCAATTGTGGATTATGATTTGAAAAAACATGTGTTACTGTATATTTCTATTTAAAATAATTTGTTATTTTTTATTCATCATAAGCACACATACGGAAAAGCCTGTGTTTTATAATAATGTCATTCTGCTGTATAAAACCTTTCAAGCCGTATGAAGCAACCTTCACGTGACAATTGCAACGTCTTTAAAAGGTGATTCATATGATAGTTTAACTACGTTACACTTCTCAAATTTGATTGAACAGATACAGTGGCTCAGTGGCTGAAAATGACCACAGGATGAAATCCATAAGGCTCCAGTTCACAGCTCAACGTGGCACCAGTTTGCTCAACGATTTCTTAGTTATTTGTGGCCTAACAGGTCACTCAGAAAAAACCCAATAAGGTTAAAAGAGGGCATATTCTCCACTGTCATTGTGGAGACCGACATTCCCTGATCAATAAATCAATTCCCCTCCTGCGCTTGTAAGCAAACATACAACTCCCTGGACTAATTCCACTGTTACATACTTAAATGAAGTTAAAATGAGGTTTAACCTGGGTTTCAACCCTTACATAGAAAGTCACATGACCTCTTAAACCCATTTCATTGTGGCTTGTGTTGGTGCTTTAACCAGCAGCTGAAAGTTAGATCGATCTCTGATTCTAGGACATTTCACAACAATCACAAGAGACCCAGAATGGAGTATATGAACAAAACAATAACCATGGCAAGAAGCAGTCCAGACCAGAAGGGAGGAAAGGAAATACATGACAAGATATACTCAAAACTCTACGCCCTATATTATAAATACATTTAGGGCTTTACAAACACTCACTGGCCAGTTTACTTAGTACATCTAGTATACCAGGGAGGAAATGATGGTTGCTCGTCCATGTGTGTCCCTCTGATGGACTGGTGACCTGTTCACGGTGAACCTCCACCTTTCAGCCAAAGGGAGCTTGGATAGGCTCCAGCAGATTCCCATCACCCTGCATTGGAATAAGTGGGCATAGATGATGGATAGTCCCGAGCAGGGTGCTACCTCTAAATTAAAGAGGAACAGGAAAATACTTTACACTGCGTAATTAATTCATCAGTGCAGAAACAGGCACATGCACACCCGAGAATAATGATGCCTGGCGAGCTTCGGCGTGCTGGTGGGAGAGTATCACTGTCCTGAGTGTCTTCTATGGTCATCAGAAGATTCAACAGAAGCTGTGACATTTCCTTGCTTACTTGATCCGGGACTGGGCTTTTCAAGTCTGCACTCAAGGAACCGTCTATTAAATTGTTCCTTATGGATGTTTTCTTTGTTTGTTTGTTTTTTGTGCAGCCACAATATTCTGGATGACACTGTCATGCACTGAATCAAAGAGATCCACCCATCTTCAACAATAATTCTCACACTTTCTTTCTTTTATGCATGTATCAAACAGTTAAGAGGCATCTATTCCTGGGCTTTAATTAAACCAATTACCAAATTGTTTGGTGTTTGATTTATTATTACATTCTGTTTATGTGACATTGTGTAGCTTTTCAGCCTTTATTGATATAATAAGATGTTGATAGAAAAGATATAGCAATATGCTCATTTTAGCCCAATTATATTGTGTGTGGTTTTTTTTTCTGTAACTCTTGGAATCTTTGAATTGCAATGTCCTGGGACAGACTTTTAAATCGGTGATTGAGACTATTAGAAAGGCTTTTTATTTCTTGTCTGTATCCATCACAGCTGGTGTGTGGAAGCCCCAAATGCAGGAGTAATACCAATGCCCTTCATGACGCAGAATACAAATAAACTGCCAGGGAGAGGGGCGGGGAAAGAGAGCGAGCGAGAGAGAGAGAGAGAGAGAGAGAGAGAGACTGGGGCTGATGAGACGCAGGTGTGAACAATCTGAGAAAGTGGTGCGATGAGGAGGCAGACAGGGAGGGAAGGTCAAAAAAACACAAAACAGAGGTGCCAAAAAAAAAAGAGAAAAGCATAAACCAGATCATGACAAACTCACAAAAAATACTACTTAAAGAATCTGATGATTCTTACTTAAGAACGAGGGTGTGTGGTGTTGAAATAATAATAATAATGGCAGTAACAAAGGTCACTGACAGGGAAGTGAAATAATCCCACAGATGCATGTATTTGGGGTGAGGTGTGAGACTTTCAGACCTTTCAGAGCATAATCACTCCTGTTTTAAAAATAATAGGGCTAATAATAGTGCAGCAAACAGTTTTGTGTAGACCCGGAAGTGTTCAGGGGTGAAGTTTTGTCAGGGCTGTACTGCGCCCGGCCGCACCCGGCCACGCCCAGCCACGCCCAGCCGCCCATTCCTCAGTCAGTTACACCGCCTGGCAACCGAGTGACCACAGGTCAGAGTGGAGCGCCACCTGATCTCCTTTCAGGCACACAGACCTTGTGCTCTGCAGATAAACTGAAAAAGTGGTGTGTAACTGAGTGCCAGGTCTGCAGGTCAAAACACAGAACGTGGATGGAGGTGCTGGAGCAGATGTTGAGCAACGATCGTCACAGGAGCACATCGGGATCAGAAGCGAAAATGCGTTGGGGATGCAGAAGGACCTTTGTGAAATGAGATTTCTACTGCACTGTAACACACTAACTGAGTGTTTGTGTGCTTTTTCCTGTGCACCCTCTTTGCAACAACACAATTACAATGCTTCCTGGAAATGTCCTCTTTGTACAGAATATTTTATGGGTCGTGTTGGAGCGTTAAAGGCCATCAGCAAAATGTAGCCTCAGGGTTTTTGTACCACTAACAGACATAAACCTTTGTGAATTCTTCTTCTGTTTAAATGGATGAACCACACCAGTATAGAAACCAAATGTAAATAAACCAATCTAAATGTTTGTGTGTCAGCTCAAATGAGAAGTGATATTTGTGACCGTTGGTGCTGTTTGCATTCTTATGGCTGACTTTGGTCCCTAAAAAAGTAACAAGTTAAATTCCAGCCATCATCGTTCCCTTCCACAACCGTAAGTCTTGTGGATTGGTATTTATTGACAAACAGGCTCAGGGAAAGGACTGAAAGGTTAACTGCAGTTTTTCACGGCTAGAGGTTGAATAATTGACAACTGAGGGCTGGCAAGAGGGGAGTTCTGAAGGCTGGAGCGAGGGAGTGAAGGGTGTCGGGGCTTAGCAGGTGAGGGAAAACAGCTTGGAAAGATGGTGGCAAGCAGGCGGGCTGGCGGGAGATTAGAGACGAGAGGGACTAGTGAAGAGGCTGAGCAGTATGTCAGAAGGCTGGGAAGTAAGGGAGGGAAAAATACGAAACCACGGAAAGAAAATTAAAAAAAGGGGGGGGGAAACCATTGACTGCATATGAAAACTGGGCAAAAAGCCTCAAATACAAACCTGAATATTAATCCAATAAAAACTAAATAAATTCACTACTAAAGTTTGATGTCCTTGTGTCTGCTGAACTAAAAGTATCAAAATGATAAGCTACAAATCAGTGGTTTAAAACACACTAATTATCTTTAACTCTGGGGAAAAAAGACAGGCTTTGAAAATGAAAATTATGATTAAATATTATGCAAAGTTTGTGTGTGTATATATATATATATATATATATATATCTTACAAGAAAACTTTCTGGAATTAAGAGAGAATTGAGCCCCTTAACTTTTCCTTTTATACTACATAAGTATACGAGCTGAATCTGGACCTACTTCTGGCAGTCAAACAACAGTGGCCTTTTGCATTCACAAACACCCCCTACATGGTTTATTGCAATCAAACCCTCTAGTTCATTGGTCCATTTAAGGCTGTTTTCGGCCTCGGTGCTCACCAGACTACATTATATCATTTTTTTCTGGGTTTGTCACCGCCGGTAAATGTTTCTGTGTTGTCTACCCATTATCACTTCCTCGTCAGTCATCGCCCGCTTGCCGAAGTAATCAGCAGTTTTTACTCTTTTGGCGTTGGATAAACACTGTGATAATGTTTTATTTCACCGCAGAAACAACATCTGAAACGGGGTATTCACTGAAAACGCCCGCCACCAGCTCTGCAGCTTTCTCGGCGGGGATCGGTTGAAGGAGCTGGTGGACACAGCTAACCTCGATTGACATGCAGTGGGCGTGATCCAACCAGCTATAGATCATGTGACTACTGCTTTGTTAATTGTGTTTACTGTCTATGGACTCTATAGTCAAAGTTCATGTCATGTCTTTGATTTAGATGCCAAATGTCTTCGCTTCGGTTAGAACTGATGAAGAAGCTCTGCAGCAAACTAACATTAATTCAAACTAAGACCAGGAGCAGTAACACACCATGCTGGGCCAATGATAAACAGCAGCATGTTAATTATTGAGATCAGAGATTCCAGGAGCAGGATTCCCTTACGTTTGGAGCAATATGCTAGATTTTATAATCTGTTTACTGTGCCGATGATAATGATTTGTGCTAATCCTAAATTGCTCCAGACAAAAATCCTTCTCGTTATAACCGAAGACCAAAAGGGAAAAAAAAGCCCATATCCTCAGTTACCCTGTTCTGGCCCAGTCCTTTGCATGTCACCCAGTAATCCTAACGTGTACCGTGATTTCCCTGCCAAAAAAAAAGAAAAAAAAAAAAAAATGCTTCCTGCAAACTAGAAAAGACATTTTAATTCAAAAAGCAAGTCAAATTTATGACATTTTATCATGAATTACTTAAAAACCCCACCGTTTTTTTTAAGTGGATTCATTTGTGATGCTTGTGTGTGTGCTAAGATGCTTTCTGTCTCCTTCTACACACTTTTCACACACATACACACACACACACACACACAGAGGACGTTTTATACAGTAGTTTCCTTCAAGCCGTGTGATAATGACAAGACACATCCAGAAAATGAATCATTTTTCCTCCGTAATTCTGTTCAGACACGCGCGCACACTTATTAACAGTTACATCCACACCTGCCTGTCTCACTCTGCAACACCGGTCTGACAGTTGTGGAGCAGCTTGCCAGCGATTATACTGAGAGAGGAAGCTTTTAACACAGAGAGGTGTGTAATATTCATAAGGAGTGCTCCACTTACTGTGTAATAGATGTCGGTGAGAGTGAGTGTGAGCAACACTGATCTGGTCCTTTGGGGACGCGCTCTAATATAATATTGATGCCAGCTGTGTGAGATAGCATCCTCTCTGTAGTTCATTCTGCTCCACTTCTCACATGCAACGCGCGCCCATGTTACAGCAGGGAGGTGCGATGGGAGCGTGTTCGGTGTCGCATCGCACAGCAGGGCGCTTCAGTGCCCTATAAGAGCATACGTTCTTGGTTGTACTGTATTTGGTCTTTTTCTTGCTGAGCAACACTCTTGAGCACACACACACACACACACACACACACACACACACACACACACACACACACAACTTTATAATCAAAAAGTGGTGATAAATTGGCTTGGCGCGCAAGTTCACTCTTATTTTTGCAAACCAATTTAGCTGTGATTATCTGAGGGTGCAGGCGCACATAAAAGTTTGTTTTCTTTGTTTTTAACAGTGGTTTAAAAGTTCACATGGTTGCATTTTTTTTTTTTTTTTTTTGTAATTGCTCCCTTTATGTTGACATTGCCCATTAACAAGTGAATCGGGGCTTATAATCACGAGTCACAAGCAGTTCAGCTTTATTAAGCAGCTCTGCTAATCTGCCGTCCTGCAAGCCGAGAGATGAAGGCGATGCGGGGAAGTCGAAACAAATAGTTCTTGTAACTTCAGTGGAGCTCAAATGTAGCTTTATAGTACATTTCACTGGTGCTCAACACATGAAAAAAGAAGCTTAATAAACGCACAATTTGCCACCTTGGTTCACTTTGTTATATTTTCCAAGCACAGGTAAATGCTGAGTAACAGAAATGAAGATGGGTCATCAGTTCAAGGAAAAGACCGGAATAATTCACTAGAGAAATACAGTGTGATAAATGTAGATGGGTCCATTATGAAAAGTTACGGTCTGAGTTTGAATATTACATGAATCATGTGCGGCAGCCTTCAAAGTCAGAGCTCAAAGCAAATGAACACAATGTGGGAGATTTCAAAAGATTTATCTACGAGTATCGTTTTACGTGAAGTTCACCTTTTATTTCTAAGCTTGTTCAAAGGACATTTAAAAATATGAACTGCGAGCTTATGCCAGGATTTTGAACAATATCCGTTCTTGCGAAATATTTAAAACCGTTTCAGATGTGGACTACTATTAACCAGCCTTGTTCATCCACCTCCCGCCCACCTTTCTGCAAGGTGTGCATCTTTTGAAACTGATGCTGTGGCTGGGTACTCCAGCGTCCTACAGTCCAACGGAAGCTGAGAGGCTCCTGTGACCCTGAATGGGAAAAAGCGGGTGTGGATGATGGATAGATGCTTATTGCAGAGGACAGAAGGGACAGTGCCACAAGACAAATGAGATGAAACAAGTTCACAGAACAGATATGAGACGAAAGGCAAAGTTTGCAGTGTGTCCATGCTTCTGAATATCAATTAAAACTTCTATCATCTTCATTAAGTACTGATTACTACATAAACTCACGTACTATTTATTTTTTATTTACGTTGTTGTGGATGCGTGATGTCACACCTTTTGTAGCTGTACACTTCAGTGTCATACTGCTTGATTAAGTTTTTTGTTGTGCAAAGAGGTATGAGACAAAAATCGAAGAACTACGAGTTTAAAATCATCCCACAAGAAGTTGAGCCAAACACAGACATGAACACAGTTTAACAGCCAAATTTGGCGATTTTGTCTCATCCAAAACATTAGTCACCTTGTGATCTTTCTCTTGGAGGACAATCAGCATCTACTTTGCATCTCATTACAGTTATTTGGTGCCACCTGAGTTTTTATCTCATTATTTTCTTCTGATGGAACAAACGCTCCACAATTGGAGCCAAACATGCTTGTCAATGCAAAGTTAATTAGTTTTCCATCTGTTGCCATCTTTCCTCACCATCAGCCTGTCATTTTTCACTTTCATCCAAGTACTTCTCCGTGTCACCCTTCTTTCCTGGCTCGCCATCCTCCGTCACATACTCCTCCGTCGCTCTCACCCGTCTCCACTTCCTGACTGACGAGCCCTTTCCTTCCTCGCCGTTTCCCTCGCTCACCCCGTCGCTCTGTAACTAATGGTCCTTAAACGCAGCTCCAGCTGTCGTGGCGTTGGGACTAAATCACAACAATCATGAGTTATTATCAGCGGCGTGCTGACTGATTGCGCTGATGTCTGCACTGATTGTATTAATATTGGGCCTGATTGGAACACATCTGTCATGATATTTCTGGCAGTGAAGAGGTAATAACTGGCATCATCCTGATAGTGGATAAAGACTGTTAGGGTGAAGATTAACACTGAACAGAGATAACGAGAGACTTTACATTTAGGCATTATTGGGAACAGAAGGAGAGATCTGGAAATGTCCTTTCCTCCTCTCTTTCACTTTTATCTTTCACTTATAATTAACTAATCGCCTCATTTTGCTCCCTAAACATCCTTTCTGTATTGCTTTTCATCATTTATGCCACATCCTCACTGACTTTTATATAAACTCAATTTTCTTTTCTTTCTTTTTCTCCCCTTTTAGTAAAGACATGACACTCTTTTTGTCCCATTATCCTTGATCTTTGCTTTTCTACTTAAAGCTTGGCATTCGTACTTATCAGTCCTCCCACTTCTGTGTCCTTCATATCCAGCATCCCAACTTTTCATTCTTCTTCCTCCCTTTCTCCGAACTGTTTGCCCTTTCCCTGATCTGCTCATTCTTCATCCTATTTGTAGAAAATCCTCCCTCCTACTTCCTCATTTTGTCTGCCTCTTCTCTAACAATCCACTTGTTATTTTTTTTCCCGATCCTTTCCTCATCTCTTCTGGTTTGACAGCCCACCTGCATTACCGCCTCATCCTACCAAGATCTCCCAGAAGGGTGTTTGTGTGCGTTTTCACTTGGCATCCCCACCTCCATACCGGAGCGCCCTGTCCACTTATGAGAGGCAGACTAATGAGGAGGTGTGGAAGGGAGTTTTAAGAGTTTTAATGAGCCAGCACTCACACTTCTGGCAGGAGGGGGGAGAGAGAGTCTGTGCATATATGTGTGTACATGTGGGAATTTTTGATGGAGCGTGTGCATGTGTTTGCGTTCTGTTCTCCTCTGTGAATTTGCTGGCTCACAAAGCAAAGACCATTTTTAACTTGTGCAATCAATATGAGTGGGTGCATGTATACATAGAGTGTAAGTATGTGTGGAAGTGATAAATGGTCCGCCTCTTATTGTTCTCAATCACTCTGTGTACTAACCAGACTATTTAATCCCCCTCTCTCATCCCCTGCCTCCTCCTCCTCCTCTATACCAAAGCTCAGAGTACAGCTGAGGGTAACCAGCAGTCATGGTACGATACATAAGTCCTGTACGTCCTGTCTGTGTGTGTGTTGTGTGTGTGTTGTGTGTGTGCGTGTGTTTTGGGGGAAGTGGGCATTAGCCCTGCATCAGTCAGTGTCCAGGCCGCTGGCTCGTACACCTGTTGGCTCATTATGGAGCACAGGAACAGACTGAGGTGGCACCTGGAGCATAAATCTAACACACACTCACACCTACTGCACGCAAACACACACATCCACATTGTTAAACTTGAGCTGACTTACACCCTCTAACTTCACGTGTCACCGCTAATTGCCTGGCTGCAGCCATTACCTTGGCTTTCATGTTTAACAGTGCCACCTAAAATAACCTTTTTCCAAATGAGGTCTCAAAAAAAGAAAAAAAAAAAAAAAAAGGAGCGTCTCAAATGATTCTTTTCGATTCACGAGGTAGTGAACACACTGTAGACGGCTCTCTCCCCCACATTGCCTTATACGCAGACGCCTTCAGGACTGGACCTACAATCTACCTGTAATTGGAGGTGGGTGATGGAGCACAAGACGCCCACTTTGTGGTGTGTGCGTCCGTGTGAGGAGATGTGTAGGCAGGTGCATGTGTGCCTACAGCAATAATGAGCGCTGGGCCATGGGGTGCCCAAAGGCAAGGTTCCATAATAGGGTCAGATTCAAGGACGGCTGGCGCCGATCCACACGCCTACCTGCAGAACGCACACACGAAACATATTGAGCCAGCAGACCGCACACTGGTCCAGCATCGTTTTAACAACACGGGGAAGCAACATGCTTTTTGCACATCACGCCCTCCCGTATTGTGTTTTTTCTCTCTGTGTCTATCTTCTTTCTTTTTCTCTCATGCCTACATGTACGCTCACACACTAACACACACAGTGAAACGCCCTCTATTCGTCCCCGAACCAGAGATTCACGCTCCACTAGCAAAGACTCTCAGAGTGTAGGTTATTAATGAGAGCATGTCCTAACAACATTACAGAGCTACTGCCCCATGGAGGAGAAGAGACGAGAGGAGAGGAGAGGAAAGGAGAGGAAAGGAGAGGAGAGGAGAGGAAAGGAGAGGAGAGGAAAGGAGATAGACATAAGGTAAGAAACAGAGGACAGGGAGAGAAGTGTAAAAATCAGTGCAGGATAGGCACAGTGAGCAAAATGGACCAGAGGAGAACGTGCAGGGAAAGAAAAGGAGGGGAAGTCAAAATCCACAGATAAAAGCAGGATGGGAGCAAAAAAAGGTAGAAGGATTAAAGGAGAGGAGGGAAAAAGTAGGAGGTGGAGGCAAGGACGTGGCAGGAAAAGGGAGTTTTTGAAGTTAAAGGTGATGTGAAAATTATGCATCTTTCTGTGAATATTTGATGGGAATGAGTCATGTCATTCAAAGTGAGCAAATCTTTTTTTTTTTATATCTTTATTTGAGTGTTGGTGTAAAAATCAGCAAGCCCTCTGATCTAAAATGATTTCCAATTGATTAGATATGGGGGTGCAAGATCCTGTTTGGATCCTACGTTTTGTAAAATGACAGTAATGTCGCTGATGTTTGAACCCTTTAAGAAAGTAGAGCTTCCAAGTTTGAGGCAGCCAAGTAAACGTAGCTGGTAAACTTTGCTGTGGCGTTCAGAGGTTTCGACCCACCTCTCCACAAATGCCCCTAAAACACTGCAAGTCTACATCGTTAACAAATGGCCAACCATTATCTGGTGCGCTTTTTTTCTTTATCCAACGCCACTCATAACCCGCCGGCCTGACAGTGTTTTTAAAAAGATGACATTACAAACACAAGACACAGCTTTCTTTGTAACTCAGCGTAGTTTTCAACAAGTTCCATATCAGTGAGTCTGATCGTGGATGGATGGTGACAAAAAAGAGTACACAAATTAAGAATTTTAGGAAGGATAAGGATAGGAATAGAGAATAGGTTGGGAGAAGAAAAGAGAGGAAAACAGGCAGTGAAAATAACAAAAGAGGAGAGACAAGATGTAGGGAAGCGGAAGTGTGAGAGAGAGGTGAACGCAGGAAAAAAAAAAGACTTTGAAGAGACAAACAGGGGAAGAAAGGCACCTTAACGACTTTCATCACCACTGGAAAAGTGGAAAGATGGGCCACTGGGTAGGATAACGCCATCCAGTGTTCGGTGTGTACCACTGTTCAAACGCAGCAGTGAGCCTGTCGCATCGTCCCGCCCACACTCCCAAAAACATCCTTCTCGCTGCAAATTAGCTCTCAAACAATCGGCTTCTTGTGGCAACCCTGACCCTTAACCCTGCTCAAGCATCATGGTAAAAATGCACCGTCACACGAGCCGACCACAAAATTATCATCAGAACCCACAGAAAGTCTCCCAAGCTTTGTCCTGTGTACTTCACTGTGTGTTTCTACTTGGTTTTTACTGCGCAGGTGATCTGGAGAGCATTGTGCGAGCGGGGCAATAAGCCTGGTGTCACTACCATCTAATCATAGTCCATGTTCCTTATCGGCTCCGGGCTCAGGAGATGGAATGAACTGCGGAGAAAGAGGAGAAGGAATGGGATATGGTGGGAACGGATGCAAGGAGAAGTGGGGAGCAGGATTGGGTTGGGTGGTGGAAAGCAATTGAGAGCGATAAGGAGGGTAAAATAGTGATGAGAGATGTGAGGAGGAGAAATAAAAGGCTTGAGAGATTTTAAAAAAAAATTGGAGATTTAAAGGTCTGCTGCACTAAAAGCACTTGAGGAACCAGAGCCAGATCCTGTGTCCGGCCTCACCTCACCTCACCACCCACACAAGACAAACCCACCTTGTCTGAAAAGGTCTGCTCACCCAATCCAGCTCCTCACTCTGCACTTATGTGCGTGATCACGCGGACGGCGTGTGAGTTTGTGTGTGATGGGGTTATCAACAGTGCTAAGGATGGGTGGTAATTGAATAATGACAGTAAGGCCTCTGATGGATTACCTGTCACTCTCCTCCCTTCTCTCCCTCCATCACTGTCATCCTTCTCTTCTCTGCGGCTCTCGCCACACAACCTCCAGTCAAATTGTTTCTCGTCCATGCCAGTGTAGATAAAGACACCTGCAAATATGTGCAAGATTGTCATCTTGCTTGTTTGGGTCTGCATAAATTGCCACAAACATGTATTCTGATGTCCCTGTCAGAGTGACAAGGCTCAAATCCCAATTCCAGGAACGTTGGGAGGTTTTTAAAAATGCATCAAAACCTGATTCTACACCCAAAACTCAAAATTTGGGCTGTAAAATCTTGCAGAACGGGATAATTTACATGAACTTTTCATTTCGCGTCCCTTCCAACTTTTCTGCAAATGTTTCTGGCTTCAAATTCTACATTGTTTCATTCATTCGTTACAATCTAGATGTATTTATATATTATAAAAAAAGAATTCTGTAATAGAAATCTTTTTTTTAATTAAGCTGTGTTCCAAACAGCAGGTCATGATTTCACTCACAGTAAACTACGAACGCCCCTGCCTGTCGCCTACATTGCATCGGGACAGGCTCCGACAGACCCCCGTGACCCGGAGACGGATTAAGCGGGTATAGATGATGGATGGATAAACTACGAACAGCGTGCAGCTTGTGAAAGAGCGCTGTGCCAATGTAAAACTGCCATTGTGCTCTTACCTGGAATGACAACGGTGAACTGTCTTCTTTGACCGCTCTAACCAAGTTACTGCCACGTTACCACCAAGATTTCGCTTTTCAGCGACAGCAAATTTCAGCAGAAATGAACTTGATTTTCCTTGTTATGTGTGTTTAAAGCTGCTCTATCGAGGTAGATGGACCCCGGATCTCTTTTTAACCAAAACTGTAAAAATAAAGCCCCCCCACCCTCCCATTATGTCAACAAGTTCATGAAGTAATCAGTGTTGCACACTCAGTCTTGACTGTTTTGAGTACCATTAGGGTACTCGCAGTACTTGCAGTGTATTTCATGAAGACAGTATTGTCAATGTAAATGCACTTATACACCCAAAACTCAAAATAGTAACTGTAAGTGTGCAAGGCCACTCATTAAAATCAATAATCGAAATAGAGCAGTAGCCTCTACTTATGAATTCTTACTGATGATGTAAGCTGAAATTTAAGTGCCAGTGTTTGAAAGGCAATTTAAATAAAAGTTCAGCATGAATTAAATTCTATCTCAAAGACATTTGAAAAAAATAATAATAATAATTGCGGGCCACAGATTGAACTCTGTGGGACTCCAACAGGAATACTGATAATGTGCAAAACTAAAAGTGAATGTGAGATGTCAAAATAGACACTCCAAAACAAAATGTATGAGCAAAAATATGTTTTTAGATTTTTATTTGTGTTATTTTCTCGCAATATTTAGTTTCAATCCAGTCTTTCAATCCAATCTTTTATTTTGTCTATATTTCCTGAAGTTATGTTCTGCCGATTCTTGTTTAAATTGTTTTATGTTTTACCTGTGTGTTGTCTTTTGTTTGGTTTTGTTTTAGTTTTATTATTTCTTTATTATTATTCATCCAGCTCAACCTCCCTCTGTTCTCTCCAATATCTGTTTTTATAGTTTCAGTCTACTTGCAAACATTAAATTACTCATAAGCAAAGTCCACCTTTAGCACTCACACGCTCTCCTCCTTTTCCTCTACTCACTTAAAGGCTGAGAGGATGATACTGAGGCAGTGTCATACTTGTTTTTATCAGTGCACATTACTGCAAAATGGGCAGCAAGCGAGCTGAGGACTGAGAGGGATTGCAGTCCTCTGCTTTAGTGTGGTTCACTCTACGGTATCAGCTCGCTGCTAAATTGTACTCCTCCATCACGAGGATGCTTTTTCTAAAGGATTAAGTATTGTAAATGAGATAAAGCTGTGGAAGAAGAGGCACTGGCTACCCTGAGCAGGGGTCTGTTTATATATGGGGACCTCCTGTGATGTCCCTGATTCACCGGTCCAGCTGGAAAGTGATTTCCTGAGTGAGCTGAAGTCTCTGAATGAAGGTCTTTGTGTGCCTGGGCTCCATTTCTATATGTTGTTTTTTTGTTCCCTTCATAATTCCTCTTGTTCCTTTCCTCCTTCCCAAAGAGACGATAAAAGAAGAGAGAGGAAAAGCTGGACACTTCTGAGCCATAGACGAAGAGATGTGACATTAAACAGATATCATGCAGCTGTGACAGGACTTGAAGAGAATATTATTTTCTTCATTGACAGTCTTTTAATTGGTTGGGGTTGGAGGGTTGGAGGATTGGGGGGTTGAAGGGTTGGGGGGGGGGGGGGGGCAGCTCTACACATTCAGGTGACACAGACTATTTACATTAAGCTGAAGACAAAAAGTACAGAAACATAAAACAGCACCAATGATACAAACCAGTCTTGTTTGAACAGAAGATACACACAAAGATTGCAAGTTTTAAAATTGAGGGCTTTAGGTTAGAATTCAAACCAGAATCCTAAAAATAAATCTGCAGCTCTCTGTTCTAGCGGTTGTCATTTTCTCCATCATGATTAAAAGGACTCTCACACACAAACACACACACACACACACACACACACACACACACACACACACAGCTTGATAAAGAGAATTCATCCTGTGTGTCAGTTCAGATATGAGCTGAGTGGTGCTGCATCAGAAAGAAAACACAGAAAAAGCACCGTGTGTTAAAGTCTGTTTTGTGTTTTTTACAGTACATGATTCAGAAGGTCAAGTAAAGTTCATAAACTGGTTGGTGGGTTTTACATTAACTATACTCCCTTAAACATATTGGCAAAGTAAATGATCCACACGCCCTCATAAATGACTGACTTTAGTGATATCCTCCGGTAACCCCGGTCTCAAACATCCTCCTGTTCCTGCTGCTTGTCATTATCCCACTATTCATGCTGACACGCAACTGTTCATGTGGACGAAAACAACGAAATGTTTGAGAGCGTGTGTAGGGAAATCTGGCCGGTGCAAGCAGATGAGGGTTTTTCGTTTTCTCACTCGGGGGTTGGTGGAGGCAACCCAAGCCCCCGGCGCTCTTTTCTCCTAAGCGTATAGCGTTACAACGCACGTTGAACTGGCACAGCCGGGCCCACCATAACAGACGTGAGAAAGCGGTGATCCAGGGAAGGGAGCTATGCAAGCCATGGGAAAGTAGCAATCCTGTCAACACAGATGCATGAGCACATAAACGCACACACACACACACACACACACACTTTTCCTCTGTTGTACATAAACAGCATAATATGCCAGGCTGCCAATTAGGGGCAGTAATGGCTGTGGGAAAGCATGCGTGCCTACAGACACACACTTACAGTAACTGAGACTCAAAGTTAATAGCACCTAGCTGTGGAGACAGACCCTGTGGGAGGTGGATGGGAAAGTGGTGCTGAGGCCTACTCTACGGACCATACGGTTTCCCAAGAAACACGCGGGGTAGGAACAGTTAGCCGGACTTATTTGGGGTTAGTTCATTAATTCTGGAATTCTGGCGATTTCACCTTTAATGTTTAAAAATGATAAGCACGCAATTATTTTCTTCTCTGTTCATCACATGTCTCTTTTATTACTTCATATTCCTCATCCTTTCATTCCGGCGTCCTATTGTGAAAGTGCCGTGTTGAGTTTCGTGGACATTTTAATAGGCGATTAGCCCCTCTGAGCATCGTCCTGCCCTGCCAGCCAGCATATTAGAGGACAGCCTGAGCTGGAGGAGGGCAGGGATTTATATGAAAATGGAGATCTGGGTGGTGAATTGTAGAATGGAGAAAACAAACATGAAAATTAAAGCAAATACAAGGAAAGCAGCGAGACCGGAGGCTCAGGGTAAGGAGGGAAGGAAGAGCTGGAGGATGGAGACAGCAAGATGAGGTTGAATTTGATGGTCTGGGTGTCTTCCGCCTCTTCCATCAGCAGAACCCTGTTGATGGAAAAAAAAACTCCAGTAATGAGAGTAGCTGCAGTGGATGCACCGACAGACACACAAAGCAGAAAACACTCCTCCGGCCACTTAGCCTCCCACTCTTCATCAGCAAATACACATAAACACACTTTTGCGCACAGACAACCACACTCACCCTCGCACTCAAAGGCCTGCAGCATGGTGGTGTAAGTGGGTCCCAGCCAAGAGGTGTAGCTACCCAGAACTCTCTGCAGGTGGTGGGTGGCATCACTGAAAAGCAGATCCGATCGGCCGTAGCCTGCTGAGCTGAACAGGCTGAAGCCCTCGGTGGCGTTGCCAAATGCATTCTGCAGGAGAGAGACAGTGTGTGACTGCACTTAATGCATAAGGGCATGCATGGATGCGCGTTGGCGTGTTTTGTGTACATGTGCATCGTTGAGATTGTGCGTATGTGCAGCACAGGAAGCATCAGTCCTCCTGACATCCCACACACACGTGCGCACACACACACGTGCGCACACACACACATACACTAGTAAGGAAGGATGACAGTCCTCAGCAGATAGCTAACGTGGTGAGATAAGCAGATCAATAACCCCGGCTAATGCACAGCTGATGCACTTTATTTCCCCACCTACCTGTAAACGTTCCAGGTATTTCCAGACGCGGCACTTATCCTCCATGCGGACAACAACGCCATTGGCGGGGACTGCTGCCAGGTGGCATCGCTCATACTCATCCAGACCCGCCTCAGTTCCATCTGGACACAGCAGCTTGAGGTCCTCCAGCTCCAGATCCAAGGCCCAGGACTCCTGGTTCTTACCTAAACAGGAGAGCGCATCAGACTGCATTTAGGAAAAGGAGATGGACATTTTAGAACGAATGCATAACTGATGTCCTGCCCATATTGACAGCAAGGTGCACTTATTCACTTGTTCGTGACACAGTCTTTGACAGATTAGTCTTTTTTTTTTTTTTGTAATAAAACACTGTGAAGATACATCATCTCTAAATATCAACACACTCCTGTGTTTTCTTGGCCCCTCTTAACCAGCATGATTCTGGACATTTTTGAACCATATGACAAGGCATGCTTCATTAAACAACTGCAGTGTTTGTGGATCGGGCGTCCAACTGCTCTCTCTCAGCTGCACCAGCAAAACCGCTACAGCGTGACGGCGATAATGATCACCATTAATTTTGCATGTTGCCCAAAGCAGAGGAGCAGATGCAGCAAATAGTGAATTAGGACACTAGCTGGACAAAAATGCCTGAACCTGTTTTTTTGTTTGTTGTTGTTGTTGTTTTTCTGTAGTTATAAAAATATGTTTCCTTGGTTCCTATTATCCATCTGTCTCTTTACCTTGATATCTGAAGCAGACATACTATAATACGCGACATAATTCCAGTATAATTTCTTTATTATACTCTGGATGCCACATGCTGTTAAACACGCAAATACACTGTGCAACACTGACATCTTGTGTCTTTTTGGGGAATTGCACCATCAGCAGGCTCTAAACACCGAGTTAACTCTCATTTCATCTGCAGTTGAGTGTTCTTTAAGATGCTCCACTGACCGTCTAAGTTGTCAAAGACTGTCGTGTGTTTCACGAAAGCAACGTCGCCAAGGTTTTCAGCCACACACCTGAAAGAAGAAAATAGAACTTAAGATCCCCTTTTATTCCTGACTCAAACATAATTGTCACAGCAGCTCTGCAGAGATACCATTGTCAATAATTATACCACGCAGGTTACAGCGGACCTGGAGCTAAAAACCAATTACACTGTTCATTTAACAGGGTTTTTTTCTGACGGTTTGAGTTTTTTCTTCGTCGATTATATACATGTGTATACAGTATATTTCAACCTATAAAAAGACACTAAAGCATTACTTCATATTTGTCACTGTTGCCATCCCTGTAGACTTTCAGGGCAGGCACGTTTTTCCCAGCAGCAGTGGAGATAAAGTGACGTAGACATAAAGGCGCTCCACCTCTAGGTGCCATTACCATCTCATTCCCGGTGTTATTGGTGTCGGTGTTGTACCTCAGCGCCCCTGCCTCTCCAAAATGCCTCTCTCTGTGGTTGTTGGCGCAGATGTGTCTGTCGTTGTCGTCTCCTATACAGGCCTCACAAAGGTTCCTTGGGTTGATGCCTCTGGGATCGTGCTGAGGGTCCTTGACACCAGGTACGCAGCTGTAACCGAAGAAGTTCCCCACCGCTGCAGAGAACAGAGAATGTGCATGCGTGAGGTGGTCGTGATAACATGTCCGCATTCATACATCCCACCCCATCCTTTGACCTCAGTTGTCCACGGCCTTGCTCTCCCGTCCTCCCTCTGGACCCTCTCATACACATCTGTGCACACCTGTCCCTGTCGGTCCTACCTCTGGGGAAGTTGCACTGCTCTCCCACGCTGATTTGGGATGTGTTGACCAAGTAGCCGATGGGAACGGTCCAGCCCACGGTGGTCCGTATGCCTGGGTGACAGGAGCTACGCTCGTGCATCTCCAGCAGGGACAGGTCTGAGGAGGAGCGGCGGGCCAATGCCACCACGTAGTAGCTGATGCCATCTGGACGGAGGGGTTCGTGAGATTTGGAGACAATGGAAAAGGAGAGAGAGAAAAACAGGAAGCAGATCAGAAGTGAGAAATTTAGCGTGCTGCTTTCACATATCAGTATCAGCTGCCTGCAAAAATTAAGCAATAATGAATAACAGCATGTGGCAATGCTGAGTATCTCCATGACCCAGTAGGTTGTAGATCCACCTTCAACAGCAATACATGGACGTAGCTGTCTATGGTAGGACTGTAGCAGTTCTTGCATCGTTTCTTACAACATTACTTCAGTTAACAGAGGCTTTTTTTTAACTTTTTTTTTGTTTCGTGTTTGCACAGCTCTCTTTAGGTCCCACCACAATAATAAAAAGCTGGTGAGTTCCTGGTTTTACTTGACCTCTTGAATCTTATATAAAGCATAAAGAGGTGTAATGCACTTTTTTTTCTTTCTCATTTCATTTTTGTTCAGCAAATAATTGCACAGCGAAAAAAAAAAACATTCAAGTTATTGTTTGCCTGAGATTGCATTTTCGTGATACTGACCTGCTACAATCAAAGGGTTTTTTTTTTATTGTTTCTACATTTTCTCAAACACATACAAAAGGTTTTCACATCCCTGTAGGTCAAGACTGCCTCGCATCGGGGTCTTTAAAGTCCTCCTGGACTAACTGTTAGAGAACTCCAACATGCAACGAACCTACTCCGTTGTGAGACTCTCCTGCTGCCAGGTCCAGGCCATGGCAGAGTCCCCCCGCGTAGATGTCATCGGCAAACATGGAAGCTGCATCTGCCGTCCCGTTCTGAGGAAAACAGATCCATGTCTTAATGTAGGGTCAGTGATCAGTTCCTGGCAGGAGAGGTCATTTTAAGTGATAATACGAAAATCACATCTGTTTGAAAAATGTCAACGTGCCAAGAAGAAAAATGCTAAAACAAAAAGTCACAAAACTGAAGAATACAGAAAACAAATGATGAAGGATGTTGCGTGGTAACTTTCATTTACATTTCATCCTCTTTCCTCTAACATCAACTACCATATGTTATATTGGCCTTTGTAGTAATTAATAGTAAGTTAGAAACCCCTATTTTAAAATGGGGTTGGGGTCGACTGTGTACCTTGATCTTGTCCATACAGTCCCTGGTGTTCAGACCGCGGACACACTGCAGCGTTCCTCTCACATTCCTGGCTGTTGCGTTGCCGGACAAATCCAAACACTTCTGCTCCTCAGCATCAGACTGTACACACCAGGAGACTAAAAACAAAAGATATGCAACTTAAACGTTTGTGCAAAACGACCGTAAACGGTTATTGCGCTTTAAAATCCAAAAGGCAAAGATTTCTGCTTGTTTTATCTATTTTTTTATTTTACCCAACCGCGTCAATATCTCTTCAAACATGGATCTAGTTGAGACTTGAAGATCTGTACCTGTAGTTCTTTGATGGGAGACGCAGCTGACGCTCAGAAGAAGCAGGAAAAGCAGCAAAGCTACACGCAGTCTTGTCCCTGGACGCTCCATGTCGGGCTCTGCTTGGAAACCTACTTGGGACTAATTCTGTAATTTAACTGGGATTAGGAAGAGGTGGAATTTGTAAAAAAAAAAAAAAGAAAAGAAAAAGTATCTCAGCTGCCCCCTCCCTCTCTTAAAACCTTTAGACAGGTACTGAGCTATAAAGTCAGAGAGTGAGGCTGAATGAAGACAGAAGAAAATGTTGCATTATATCTCCATCCCTGGCTCTTAAGTCCAAATCCTCATTAGATAATCCTTTCTCCGTCTCATGATGGCAGTATAACATTTCTCCCTCCAATTATCCACTGAGACTTATACCCAGCGGAGCGGATTGTGGTAGAGGCTTGCAGCTCGGAGCAGTGTGGGGTCACCTGGCACAGAGCGGCGATCAGGGGTCTTTAATTAAAAAAAAGAAGCTGTGGACAATGTGTCTCTGTGCTGGAGCGGTGTTCGTGGAGATTAGATACTGGTCGGGTCTCGCTCCAACTCACTGGAGACTGAAGCCCCGGGTAAGCAAGAGCACACAGCGCCGGTTATTGTCCACGGCTGAGGGACCCGGTTCGGGGGGCACGGGGGGGGCACGTAACAGCTGCTGGACACAAATGTACCTTTCTCTCTTTGGACGCATTTATTGCCACACAAACTTACTGACATTTCTCTTAACAGCTTATCAGTCAACGGGGAACTTTGCAAATCTCAACAGGTGAGAACTGAAACTAATTTATCGCTTGTCCGTGTTCTTTTTGTTTCACTTGCAGGTTCCAGCAGCTTCAGATGTGCATGACCGCTCAAGAGAAGACGGCCCCAGCTTGCTTTTATGTGGCTTTTTAGAAAGAGCTCCTTTACTTATGGGTGGTTTGGATGTGATATCTGATCTTTAGCACACTTCAGTGACGGAGTAAAGGAGGCACAGTGGAACTTTTCAAATCGCGCACTTAAGACAGAAATATGCAGATTTGAGCGATTCCCCAAAGACTAAAAACAGGACTGAGGTAAAAACTCGTCAAGGCCTTCAAACAAACCACGGGTTTAAACGGAGGTGATGTACCCTCTTTAGAAGAAGAAAATAGGGTAGATTTGATTGTGATGGCACAATTTGTGTCATGGTCTTCTTCCATGGTGTGCCAGATGTTTCAGTTCAGGTCTGGACTGCAGGCAGGCCAGTTCAGCACCTGGCTCCTCTACTATGAAACCAGGTTGTTGCAGCAACACCTTCCCTGAAACAAAGGTTTTGTGGATGGGAGCATGTCTACGCTCTGAAAAATACTGTTCACTGCTGATCTTTCCTTTACAGAAGAAAGTGGTGTTTTACACAGCTCATCATTTCTGGCCTTCTCCTATGCACACACACATTTCTGAAGATTCACTGATTTTTGTTTATTTTTTTTGTGATTTTTATGCACTTATCGTACTATAAACTATATGTTTATAGTCTTTGCGGTTTTCTGCAGATAAACACTATACTGACACTGCTACATAGTTTGTAAATACGTGTTTCTGCAGACTGTTGAGCCTCTACCAAACTTTACTCCAGAGAAACACGCTTTCTTTTCTTATTCTTCAACTTATTTAGTTGTTGGTACTCAAAATGATGGTGCATTACTGCCCCCAAGTGACGCAGAATGTGCACTGGAGTAACGTTGGAAAAAAAAAAAAAGAAAGATAAATCCTCCTCATATCCTTAAACATTCTTTCAAACAAATTTGCATTTAATTATTTTAGGGTAACTCAATGAACTCGAACCTCACCTTCAACTTCTCAGATTTTTCGGATAAGATTGATGCTTCTCTCTTTCTCTCATTTATACACATGCAGTCAAACATTTTAACACGCTTTCCCATTCGTTTTAATGTGCAAATGAAATAAAATGATATTCAACTTTACACACAGAGATGCTTTTTTAGAAATTTGGTGGAATGATGTATGTAGTGTCAAAAGAAAGATTTTTTTTAAATAATTGTTTGGGTTCAGAAAAGTTGACGAGCTAAAATACTGATTTTTGTGTCAGAAATATTCTTAAATGCTGTGATGATTGTTGTGGAGCTTGATTGCAGTCATTAGTGAGTGAAAACTCGACACGGCCTGAAGTCTAACGTAACGCTTAGACTTTGTCCAGAGTGACACTTCGTTCATGAAGCTGTTAAAGTCAGACATGCAGCTTGAATCTGAGAACAACAGTTCTCAAGATCTAAACACTAATCTGGTGATAAAAACTGATAAACGGACGCCTCAGTTTTAATCATGTTTCAACCATTTAATTATGATTTGGTCGTATACATTTTTAGATAACGTTCAGGATGCTAAAATCCTAAAATATACAATGGATTTTGAAGAGATAGATATTTAATGGATTTATTACAGTTCATACCAATAACCAGTAGTCTTGTAAAACTCATCTGAAATGGTTTAAACATCTTTTCTATAATCAAAACACTTTTCAAGGCACTTTTTTACGTTATTATACTACAATACTGTGAGAATACTTTCATAAAACAAAACGAAAAATGCTCATAAGCAAAAGAGAGGTCGAGGACAGAAACAAAAACAAAACAAAAAAACACACTCAGACAATAAAAAGACAAGTTCCCAGGTAACAGTCACGTTATCTGTGGTCGTATCGGCTCCCAAACATGGACCGCGACCGGCTCCCAAACGGCCCGACCACGTTTCCCGTTCGCGTTCAGGTGAGTTTGGTCACACCCTCCAATCCGCGCCGGTGATGTCATGCCAGATTCTGCAACCTGTTGGAGGACTCCGCTGCCCCACAATGCATCTGGACGATAATGTTTTGGTGACGTCATGTTTATCCGAAGAGGAAAGGAGCCAGTGGGAGTGCTGGCGTGCGCGGCTGCGAGTCTGATCGTCCGCGTTACAAATCACGCCGTTGTGACCGTTTAAACGTACTGCGTGGATGTACGAGCTCCCTATAATGAGTTAGAAGCTGTGCCGCGTGCGCTCCAGGTAGGTCGCGAGGCCTCCGGCCGTGTCTCCGCGGCGCCGCTGCCGGACGGGCAGCCGCCTGTCGGACTGGCGCCGCGGAGGCGCCGCCGATCGGCGCGGAAGCTGCCTGTTTGCTGCCTGTTTACGGCCTGTGAGCCGCAGCAGACGACTAAACCCCCAGCGTGCCGGATTAACGCGAAGATGCTGGCGGGCAGCGTTTGTGGTCCGGGACGGGTATTTCCGTCCGTTAGACGCCGCCTGTGAGCCCGCAGAGGGACGCAGACAGTAGATCAAATTTCTCCTTTGGAGCCACATTATTCTTCATAAACATCTCCATCGTGTACTCGCGTTTCGGTACAAACCCTTCAGAAACTTGGTAACCATCCTCGGTAATTGTGTCTGCGCTGTGTTTTTACTGAACGCTAGAGATTCACGCGCACAGATCATCTAGCCGTCCTGATTTCTTACTCCATTTAAACATCCATCTAATCGGTGCGTGCACGTCTCCCCCCACTTTGCAGCAGTGTCCTCTTGTGACGTCTCGGGCTTGTCTTTCAGTGCACTGAGACATGGGTGTTTGCAGCGTGCACGTCCTCCTGCTGCTCCTGCTGCAGGCTCTGCAGACATCAGCTGAGGGCTCAGGTACCTGCTCCGTCATGTTGCTCCGTCTTATTGTGCAGACTCGAGCCTGATGGCTGATGTTTACTGTTCTGTATGCAATCCAACTCTTTAACCCTTTTCTTTGTGTATTTCTTTTTTGGAAGAACATGATAAAAATCATATGATCATGGTGGGTGTATTAGGAAAACATAGCCTCAGGAAAAGAGCAGAATTTAACATTTATCTCTGTGTCCTTATTTATTTGACAAAAATGATGCAGCATAATTGGAAAAAAATAATGTGGAAAATACTAAGTACCCCCCCCCCCCCCCAGGATTCTGTAGCATGTACATCTACTTCAAGCAGCAATCGTTTGAAGCAGTTGATCAGTCTCTGGCCGACTTTTGGCTTCATTCTTCTTAACTACAGTTCTGTGCCTGCATTAACATGGAGTTGAGGTCTGTACTCTGACGAGATCATTTCATTACGGTGATGATGTCGACCATTCGGATACAGATTTGCTTGCGAGCGTCATCTAATTAGCTGTCGGGCAGATGGCCTCACATTTGCTTCCTGAATACTCTGTGACTGCAAAGCAACCTCATTGAACTGAATTGGATTATTGAATGATTCTTTATTATTCCCAAAAGGGAAATTATATTGTTGCAATTTAAAATACTTATAAAACATAGATAAGTTAATAATGATACATTAAATCAAAAGAAACATTAGGTAACAAACTGGGAACAGAGAGAGAGCAGTGTGTTGAACCTGTAACCAGGCAACCGTTGAGCTGATGATGTCACGTCCATCGTCGGCAGGTAACACAGGTGATCTGAGCGGCGCCTCGGGCAGAGGGTTGCAGCTCGCATGCGTCCCATGTCCAGAGCCCCATTTATCCTCTGTGGATGAGCACCACGAGCCGGTCTTGTCCACTTCTGCTCCGTCTCAACTCGGTTCAGATGGTTTTGGCTCAGCTGAAACATTTACAGACCAAAACCATATTTGACTGCCCTCGAAGTGGCTTCATGCAGAATTTGGCCACAATTACGTCCAGTTGTTAGGCTTAACAGTTATGTGAACTTTGATGGATGTTTAAACCCCGTCATCTTGTCAGTGGATGAGTCTTTTCCCGTCTTTCACAGATGGACACCTGGTGTGTGTTTGCGAAGGCTCAAAGTGCCTCCAGGAGACACAGTGCCACGGGAGCCAGTGCTTCTCCTCCGTTAAACTTGAAAGCAGTAAAGTTATGTTTGAGCGCGGCTGCCTCAAGGGGCCGGAGAAAATCCGCCTGCAGTGCTCCACGCCTCCAACCTCCAAGCAAGCCATTGTCTGCTGCTCCCAGGACAACTGCAACAGCAACACCACCAGGAGTTTGTTGACGTCTCTCCTTCCATCAGGTCACGCAGCAGATCCTAACATGCCTTCTACCCTCACTGCCAAATAGAAGCGTCATCTCAGAAGATATTCTCCTGAATCTGTTCCTCTGTCTCTTCAGCCCCTGAAGGTGAGCCTGTTCGTTATCGTGTGGAGACGTTGGCTCTCTTCGTCCTCGGCCCTGTGGTGGTTCTGGCGCTGCTGTCTGTGGTGTCGGTGCTGGCCTGCAGAAGGCTCCACCACGGACGCCTTCAGAGGCTGCAGGAGTTTGACACGGAGCAGGGAGCTATAGACGGCCTCATCAGCTCCAACGTGGGAGACAGCACTTTAGCGGTAAGAGAATAGAGGTTACTGATAAAGGATAAAGGAGCTAAACTGGGCTGAAGACAATTTTAACACAAGCGGTGAACGTTTTTAGTTTTGACTCTGGATGTGCCGAGGTGCAGTTGAGACTGTACTGATTTATCAAACATGTATTAAAATCTCAGCTGTGCTAAAAGCAAAACTTCTCATGGCTCCGGTCTCAGGAAGACGGTTCAGGGATGTCCAGAGACGACCTGAATCTTGCTGATATCAGAGCCGCCGTGCTTTTTTATTTATCATAACTAACTGGAACCTCTGCAGCGTTCGGCCCGTTGGAGAAGCCGTTCTCGACTGGTTCGAGCCACTATCACCTCTTAATTCAATTTATTACAAACACTTTGTTAATCCTCACATTTATTTAATGTAAAGATGAAGCAGTTTAAACCTCAGATAATACAGAAATAACAGGGTTTTTTTAATGTTTTATTATTTAGGACTTTTTATATATATTCTTTTTAATTTGAAGCTGATTGCCCTTTTTAAAGAATATACATTAATAGTGTTGTGATATTTTCCTGATCAGTGTATTATCCTGTAAAATATGTTGTTTCCGACTCAACGCTCAAATATCCTACAAGGATTCCCGATTGGGCGACGTGCTCCACTGAAAGATGTGAGCTCTGTCTCTGTCTCCGTCTCCAGGACCTGCTGGACCACTCGTGCACGTCGGGCAGCGGTTCGGGTCTCCCCTTCCTCGTCCAGAGAACCGTGGCCAGACAGATCAGTCTGGTGGAGTGTGTGGGTGGGTGTTGGAGTCGTTTTTTTCATCTCTGGTATTAATTTGAGTCCTGCCGAGGAAACGTCTGACAGAATGAGAGAAGATCATTGTTGTGTGTAAACACCGGCCAAACAAAAGTTCAAATTTGAACCGGACTGTCCTGATTCACGAGTGCGCGCTGGCTCACGCGGACGTCGCCGTTTGTCTGCAGTTCATTACTGGGGGCTGAAACATTTCTTGTCATTCGTGTCAGCCCCATGCTCTGCGTTGTCATGGCAACGGTGACAAAATTCACATCTGCTACAGTGTGCCACTCTCCGTTTTTTTTTTTGGACTAGTTTATAAATAAAATGTAAATAAAACGGCTGTGTTGTAATATCCACAGGATAGAATGAAAATGCCCCAAATACAGATGAATTAGTTTTCCAATCAAGGCTTTTCTCACTTTTTTTCTTTTTTTTTTTTCCCCCTCCTCAGGTAAAGGTCGGTACGGAGAGGTGTGGCGAGGTCAGTGGCAGGGGGAGAACGTGGCGGTGAAGATCTTCTCCTCCAGAGATGAAAAGTCCTGGTTCAGGGAGACGGAGATTTATAACACGGTGCTGCTCAGGCATGAAAACATACTGGGTGAGTTTGTGGCCTTGAGTGTTAGGTTGTGGTGGCAGGAAATGTAAATGAAATCCCCGACTAGGCAGCGATAAAAGCTGTCCACGCAGCAGACTTGAACTACACCTTCACTCGCCGATGTGCTGCTTCTGCTCTCCTCCTCTCAGGGTTCATGGCATCAGACATGACTTCTCGAAACTCCAGCACTCAGCTGTGGCTCATCACTCATTACCACGAGAACGGCTCACTCTACGACTACCTGCAGCGGGTTGCGGTCGAGACGTCGGAGGGCCTCGCAATGGCGGCGTCGATAGCGTGCGGCCTGGTGCACCTGCACACGGAGATCTTCGGCACCGAGGGGAAACCGGCCATCGCGCACCGCGACCTGAAGAGCAAAAATATCCTGGTGACCAAGGAGCTGCGCTGCTGCATTGCAGACCTAGGTCAGCCCGTCTTTGCGTCTGCTGTTGATTTTCCTGAATGGAGACTTCACGATGGATGTTTTTTTATTATTATTTGTTTATTTTTGAGTCCTGCTATAACCGTGCTCCTGATGGCATGTTGTAGGGCTGGCTGTGACCCACACGCAGGCTGACAACCTGCTGGATGTGGGCAGCAACCCCAAGGTTGGCACCAAACGCTACATGGCACCTGAGGTGCTGGACGAAACCATCCAGACGGACTGCTTCGACGCCTACAAGAGAGTGGACATATGGGCCTTCGGACTGGTGCTGTGGGAGATAGCAAGACGCACGTACAGCAACGGTGGGAGTCGGCCCGGGGCTTTCCATCCCAACCAGACATGCTTTAGTGATCAGTACAGATCTGTTTCCATGTGTTGTACGATTCATTTCTAGTCGTTTTGATTTTGAGTCTTGAAGCTTATTTCACACCAAAGGAGCAGCGGAGGTCTGGAGGCGGGTAAATGAGGCGTCCGAGCGCCGGCTAACGTCATCCGCATTTGGACTTTTCAGGTATCGTTGAGGAGTACAAACCCCCGTTCTACGATCAGGTGCCGAACGACCCCAGCTTCGAGGACATGAGGAAAGTTGTGTGTGTGGAGCAGCAGAGGCCCTTCATTCCTAACCGCTGGTTCTCCGATCCTGTGAGTTGTCGCGCCGCTGCTCTTTTTAACCTCTCACTTTACTCGTTTACACATAAAACAGGTTTAACGCGATTGAACCATCAGTCTCAAGCAGACTAAATATAGATAAATCAGTTTGTTTTAATCATTATCAGATTACTTAATGAAACTTTATTTTAATCTCAGAGAACTTTGTGTTTTTTCCCTTAAATATGACTGAAGAGGCTGAATCACTGAAGTGAAAGTCCAGCGATATTCTTATGATTAAAACTTACGATTACGAACTGTTTTATTACAATAAAGCAACGTTGTTTGCCTCACGTATGATGCAAAATTCCCATTTGTATAGTAGATTTTAGTGTTTATTACTGGTGAGCAAAACGGCAAATAAGTAAAGTTAAACAAAAAGCAGAAAACGATGACTAAGCGTCTGCTGTGGGCTGTTAAAACTGCAGCTTCGTCTCCGTGGCGACACTGAGCATTAGTGTTGATAAAATGCCTCGGACACCAGGGGGCTTAATCCCTATTTTATGAGGACTGGTGGAGGATGGGTAGAAACGAGGCTGCGTCAGGGATTCCCAGCGGGAACGACGGGTCACACGAGTGCGCAGAAACAAAATGAGGCGTAACACTGGTGACGCGTCAAGACGCTTCCGTCCCGCAGCTGTCGTAGTTCTTACAGTCATGTTGATGTTGGCGTAGCAGAGGGCTCACGTGTTGTTTGCCGTCTTTCTCGCTCAGACTCTTTCTGCTCTGGTCAAACTGATGAAGGAGTGCTGGTACCAGAACCCCTCTGCTAGGCTGACGGCGCTGCGCATCAAGAAGACCCTGGACAAGATTTACAGCTCTCTGGAGAAGGGCAAGGAGTCGTGAGAGGGGAGGAGTCTCGGAGGCAGCTGTGGGACGCCGACGTGACGGCTCCAGCTCCACGCTCGTTAAAACAAGAGGCCGCCGGGGGGGGGCGGGGACCGGAGGAAAGTTGTCCCGGTCCCATCCAGCTTCATCCCTCTCTCGCTCTTCCATCCCCTGTGGTTGCCTTCCAACAACATCCCTCTGTTTGACTCGAAGTATCATTCTGACGTTTGGACCGGTTGTGTCGGAATAAGACGACCTTTCTGTGGGACGTAAACCGGTTAGCGCCGCGTTCCCGTGGACTGTTACTGAATGTGAGCGGACGCCTCATCGTAGTTCCCCGTGAAGATGCTTTAACTGTAGACGCTTCTGGGTCCGGCCCCCCTTCACACGCGCGCCGCGCGTCTCTCCCGGTCCAGCTCCTGGTCCAGCTCCCGGTCTCCGTCCAGACGGTTTGGCATTCTGCTCAGAGACAATCAAAAACACTCCACTCATTTAGCTTTATTACAACATACCAACTATTGCCACAAACACACAAAATGTTCACACATGAAAGGAAAAGAGCCAATAGAATCAAACATGTTTTTAAACCTTTTTTTTATCGTGTATTTATGTCTTGAACCTCCACTATTACACACTACTGACGTTCTCTGTAAGAGTGGTGTATGACGACGTGTGAAATCGACTGTAAACGTATATAAGCATTAACTACTAGAGTATCTGTACCCTTGTTGTCACTATCAAGTAGGAAACGACGTGCGGAAAAATACTTGAAAACGTAAAAAAAATCTGAACTTGTTTGTTCTAAGAAGGAAAAGAAAAATAAGACTACAGGCACAACGTGATGCTGATGGTTCATAGAGAAGAGGCACACCGAGTATCTAAGTATCTCCTCGTAGGAATCTGTCATTCTTCAAATATTACATGAACTTATTCTCTCCGGTCGGCATATTTTGTGAACTGTTCGAAAATCTTCTGGACAAGTGAAGAAGAATCCAAACAGACTTGTTGGTGGTAAAGTTATCAACTTCTCCTCCCCTTGTTTTTTTTTTTTTTTTGTTTTTTTTTTAAATAACGGTGGTGGAAGAAATCTGGAGCGCCTTTCTTTTCCACTGATGCCACCTTCTACAAGTTGTCTGAAGAAAAGAACAAAAAAACTCCAAGTTCACGTGGAACCTGTTTTATGGAAGACCGGGTTTCCAACGTTTCAGTTGCCTAGTTGTACAAAGGAATTAGTTCACAAGTGCTGGAGTTGTTTTGGTTGGGAAAAAAAAAAAAAAAAAAAAAAAGCGTTGCTTTGTCTTTTTTACATGTAATAAAACATTTACTGCACACTTGTCTGATTATCCAGCGTGCGTTCTGATTTTTGTACATATCTTCATATGAGAGTTGTGCTGTTAATCTGGGGTTTTTTTTCCACTTAAAATTGATTCACAACAATAAAATTATTTTGTTTTTGTGCTGTGAAGCCAAAGTGCCGTCACCACACACCAAAGTTCACATTTAACCAGCTTCTTTCTTCATGGGTCTAAATTAAAAAGCAGAACGCAAATTATGCCTTAAATATTTACACCAATCTAACATAGACCAACGCTTTACAGTATATCCCAACATGCATCTGCTTTGGTGCTCCTCTTGATCAGGTGGCAGTAAAGTTAGTTTTAACGGCTTTCTGCAAGACTTAAGTACATATCACCCCTACCGTCATTTCAGGTGGTCTGGTAGAGTCTTGTATGGGTTGAGGATGCCTTTGGGGTCCAGCATGGTCTTTATGTCACCCATCAGAGCCACAGCTTGGCTGGATTTACTGTAGTGGATGTAGTTCCTCTTCTTCAGACCCAGTCCGTGTTCGGCACTAATACTGCCCTGAAATCTGGCTGTCCATTCGTAGACAAAGGGCTCGATGGCAGCCAGGAGGGCAGGGTTCTTCTCAGAAGAGGTGATGTTCAGGTGGAGGTTGCCGTCACCTGCAGGATTCGGGAGCAGCAGGTGGGATGCAAGGTGAGAAGTGGAAATCACAAATCGTGTCTAAAGAATAAACAAGGAAACGTTGTTGGACGTGGCTTCGTGTGGCCTCACCTACGTGTCCATATCCCACCACGCTCTTGGCCCGGTCCCCCAGGTGCTGCCTCATGTCTGTCACCAGCTGGTAGATCCGCTCCACAGGGAGCGATATGTCGTACTTGTAGGTGAAGCCGTCGTGAGTCAGCGCCTCTGTGATACGTTCACGCATCGACCACAGAGCCTGGAGAGGTGCAAATGGAGAAGCTGGCAGCGTGACTCACATCGACCTTCTCTGAACCTACGGGACCTTTTTAGGATTAAAAGTACATGTCTGAATCTATATACACACTAGAACTGCTTCAGGGTATTAACACAGGGTCATGTGATGTTTATGAACAGGACTTTAACAAGGGTCATGCGGGTTGTGGACACCAAGAATGAGGCCTGCTCTAGCAGATTCTTCAAATGTACCATTGGACCGGGATCAGCTGCATCAACATCTTCCTCTCTTTGTTCAAGCTCTTCGTCTTGTTCCTGAGCATTTTTGTAACATAGAGGGACTTAAGTCTTCCTGAAGGAGGATGCTGCTGTAGCAGTATCAATAGTTTAAATCATAGTTTTGGTTGCAGTTCGCAGGACTGTCCACATCATGTTCACCTGGTTCTGTCCCTGTGGCTTATTGGTCCTGTTGGTTGGTGACAGATCCACTCAAACCAGTAAGACCACAAGTCTTTAAAAGATCTGGGATACGAATGGAGCTTCGTCACTCTCTTACAAAAGGCGACACTTGATCTGATCCATTTTTGCAACTTTCAGTTGCTTATTAGGATTTGTGATAATTAGGTCCAGAATTTGTTCTCAAACTTTTACCTGGTAAAATAAATAAATAAATAAAATTAGAGCATTTTAAAAAGACGGCACATGAAGACAGACCCTTTAAGCAGAAGAATGACAACAAAGTTACCTTTATTTTGGCATCCTCAGTCGCTACAGTCCCATCAAGAACTAACGCTGATGCCATCGCTTCCTCGAGAAAGTTGTGGAGTTTCTGCGCGTCGTGACTCGGGTCTGATCCGGACGTTTCTATGACGATGTAGAACGGGCAGTCTGCAGATAAGAGGAAGGGGGGTTGGTCTGCGTGTGTTTCATCTCACATACCAGCACCACACGAGCACGTGAACGTGTGCACGTACCGGAGATGGGATTGGACAGTCCGAGGTGTGTGTTCAGCAGCTTCACACAATCACTGTCCAGGAACTCAAACGCTGACAGGATTTCTCCCAGCATGCTTCTGCAGAGCTGGAACGTCTTCAGCAGCTGTTGGAACGTCTCGCAGCCTAGAAGCACGTAAGAGACACGTAAATCCAGTGATCGCTGCTGTTGATCTTAACTGCTGCTTCACGTTACTATTACAAACTCCTACCAAGGAACACCACATTAACAGATTTGGGTTTTCGTGGACAAAGCACGGACACTGCCGTAATGACTCCCAGAGTGCCCTCTGAGCCGATGAAGAGCTGCTTGAGGTCATATCCTGTATTATCTTTCCGCAGCGTGGACAGGCAGTCGAGCACCCGTCCATCTGCCAACACCTGCACAAGAAAACCGGAGCGATGAGTTCAAGATTACAGCTTTCGTTCTACAAAGAGGGAGTTGTCACCGAGGGTTCATCCTCTCAATTATATCCGCTCCATGGAAGGACGCCAATTTAAAATAATATTTCTACCCACTCACAACTTCTAGACCCAGCACAGTCCCGTGTAAGGAGCCGTATCGCAGCAGGCGCAGCCCGCCTGCATTCGTGGCCACGTTTCCCCCAATTTGGCAGCTGCCTTTTGCCCCAAGATCCAGCGGCATGATGTAGTCCCTGTCCTCTAGGTAGAGAGACAAGTTCTCCAAGACACAACCTGCCTGACAAGTCAGAATACCTAAGAGGAAAAAATCCTAGGGTCATTTTTCAAGACACTTTTTCAAAAAGATATCTTCTTGACATGAACCTTACCAGAGATGTTATCAAAAGAAAGTATTTTGTTCATCAGCGATGTTGAGAGAATGATCTCATCGTAAACTGGCACACTTCCACCGACCAGGCCAGTGTTGCCTCCCTGAGGGTTCACCGCCAGGTTGCGCCTGTTACAATAACTATGTGAGGAAAACAAAACTAAATCAGGAGCCCGATAGACAGATAAAAGGTCTATTTCACTGCTGTCTGCAATTTACCTAAGAACTCGAGACACGTCCTCTGTTGTCTGAGGTCTGAGCAGCACTTCACCTGAACCTGCACAGGGTCCACGAACACAGAAATGAGAAATTTACAGCAGTAAGTTAGTGCAATATGTTACAAAACATAATAAAAGAAGCATTTGCTGATTTAAGTTCTCTTTACACACCTCTCACAGACTTGAGCCAGTCCACGTTACTGGACTCCAGCAGGTCTGGGTCGGTGATGGTTCTGCCTGGTAGGATATTCCTGAAAAAGGCCAAGTCTTCCTCAGTTACTCTGGAGAAAGGCAACCTCCCCGGAGATCCATTGGCTGTTGGCTCGTGCCCATCTGCACCACCATGTAGTGCACGACAGCGGTCCAGAAACTGTGAGAAGGGGTTGACAGGTCGACTCTGGAGGTCTGCAAGTGAAAACCTGGTGGTGGATGAGACAGAAGTGTGAAGGAGCAGGCGTCTCAGAGGGGTCTTCAGGCTCCTTAGGCTCCCCTGGAGACTGGCCACCATGACTGGAGGGATAGTTTAAGCACTGACAGGACAGAGGCTGGAGAAAAGAAGCAGGATAAAACAACATTTAGCTTATTTTTCCTCCAAATGGAAGATAAATATTGAAACCACAGATTGTACAAGTTTAGATATTTGGAAACATTTAATTTATCAAGTCACTGCGGTTGCTCTGATATATCCTTGAATCCCCTTAATTCCCGCTGTCGCAGAAAAAAAACACACTTGTGGGGAAGTAAATTAATTAAACGTGTTCTGAAATGCAGACGTGTTTTGAACCGCAGGGCCACCGTAGTTCAAACAGACCATTATTTATAATCTCTAGTGGCGTTTAAGACTAACTAACCCGACAAACTACGAGTCAAATATAGTCGCTTTTAGTTAAATATGCTCCCGCTTGGACATGTTTAATCGACAGATGACCGTGACGACCTCTTTTATTTATTAGGTTACTTAGGCTAGCTGGTGTAGTTATAACATTGAAAACGGAGATTGATCTTCCTTTACTCACCATAAACGTTCATTTCAGGCTACTTAATTCCGTGTCGTATCACAATACGACATAAAGTTCGCGGACATTACAGTAACATAAAATTCAACTATTTGTTTACAACTAGCATATAGGCAGGAAACGGTCAGAGTCGAACAAGGTCACGAGGAAGAGATCCGACCAATTAGAAGACTACTTGCATCTACAGCCAATAGGCGTTGGGTTTTCATCGAGGAGCCAATAGTATTTAAAGGCTATTCTTGGTAAACGTGACAGTTTAAATCTGGAGCGTTTAAAGTACTTTTTTCTAACGATATAACTTTAAACATGCAGAGTACATTCTTGTCAGTTATATCTAAAGTATATATTCTATGTATACTTTTATTTTACGTATATGTGTTTTAGTCTCTCCAGAAAATGAAACATTTTAAATTGTTTAAAATGATTTTTAATGCATGTTTTTAATCAGATTCCTTACATTTATTGTATTTTAACTTATTTCATTAAGAGGTGAATGTTTATGCCATTAAAATTTTTATAGACATAATTATCAGTTTGTCTGTTTTTTGTTTTTTTGTTAAGAGTCTGTTTTGAAACACCTTTTGAGAGCTGAACTTGTACTAAAATCCTGACTGCTTCTTTAATATGTAAACAATTGGTTTAACCTTTACAGTTTCATTGCCTTAACTGCAAATTAAAAGGAAATTCTTTTGGAAGTCAATAAAAAAATAAAGGCCAGTTAAAAAGAGAAAAAAGTAATAAGAGGCTTCTTCATTGGCACCCCTGAAATATACAAACATATAGATTCCACTCGACATTTTATTTGGGGTTTGATAGAGAAGTCCCATTCTGTTTACATCATCCTTTGTTAGTCAGACCTTTTGGTTATTTGGGATCTGAGAAATTCTTCCAATTTTCCCAGATTTCCAGTTCCCCAGTTGGGCGCTGATGCACCCCCATTCCAGCTGCAGATGCCTTCATTTGAGCCTGACATCCGTTCTTCCCAAAAGCAGCTAAAATCTGTCGACCACAGACCTCGTTTCAGATGTCTCTCTGTCCGAGATGAACTCATACGCAGTGACTCAGTGTTTCAGAACACAAGTCTGGGTCCAGAAGAAAAGTGCTCAGTGATGATAGTTTTCCAATGAACTCTAAAGCTCTTATGACTATATTGATAATGCTGACGTGATCCTTTTTCCAAGAAGTGACCAGATCAATAGTCGCATACAGCCTTAGAATTTACAGACCGTTTGTTTAGCAATATTGAGCCGATGCAGAAGATGCAGAATAACCTGAACTCACGGTTAAAAATACGTATTTTAAACTCAAACATCTTGTCAAAGAGCTAAAAATATGTATTTTTCAACTCTCTGAGAAGACGCCTAGTGAATACGGGGAGCAAAACCTTTGACCAGACAACATCAGGTTACATTTGTTCCAGCTCAGAGTTCAGTGGGTTTTAAATGAATCAGGATAAGAAGCTGGAATATGATCTGAACAGTGAAGCATGGAGATGAGAGTGTGATGATACGGAGCTGCAGTGGAGGAGGAGGTGGTGCTGGGTGACATTTACAGACACGACATGAACGCCTGTGAATACACAGAGATTATAAAATAGTTGAAGGTCTCCTGGAGCTCTGCAGACGAGGGAAACCCCAGTGGGAGAGTAACCCAGAGCACACGTTTCTAAACATAAGTCTGACTAATGTGACCTTAACAAGTATATGTGAAGGACCTGAACGGGAGTCGGTAGCTTGGCTTTAATCTAATAAGAGAGGGAAATAAAAGTGACTCAAGCCTCCAGGAAAGCAGTTCAATGTCAAAATCTCTATCCGTTTAAAAAAAATCAGCCGAGTGTGGTGAAACAAACTCTCATCTGACATCAAGTGTTTAAGAGATATTACCGACATACTCTCACTGCATGCTCTTCTTCATACCTGGTAGGTGGAATAGATGCTCAGACCAGTTCTTACAAACATAAATGTTATATAAAACATCCATCAATAACCGCCCTGAAAGAGAAGCAACAGTGAAAACCAGAAAAACGGAACAAAACTAATAGAAAACGCTTTTATTGTAAACTAATTTTTTTTATTTATTAATCATGCATCCTGCAAAAATACACAACATGCATCTTTGTTCACAACTCTTTTTTTTTTTTTTTTTTTTTTAAACATCTCAGTAAACAGTAACAATGACTTTGCAAAATTGTTCCTTTGGTAAGTGGAACCACTTTTAATTTACACGTTTACTGAAACTCAAACTGTACATTCTCAGAATATCCTTAAAGGGAGCTTGTTTTGAGGGACAGCTGGCTGAACGAGGGGAACCTCCGGAAATCGACACCAGTTCTGGCAAGTCAGACATCATTAGACCTCAACACCGACAGTCTCACCAAATGCAAACAACACTGAGGGACGGATGTCTTTTCAGGACACGCCAACACAAGGAACCTTCACCCGTCACTCTTGATCTTATTGAGTATGTACACAGCAGTTTTCTAATGCTTCCCGTTTACAAACACTAAGATGGCCAACAGAACAAAAGCAAATACTCCGATGGATTTTCTTTATAAAAAGTAGTGAAACGTGTGATGGATTCTACAAGCGCTTTCAGGTGTAGCACCGCATCTGTGTTTCCGGTTTTAGGAGCGTCAGGACTGTGGTTGCTGCTTCTCCCAGCAGCAGCACCAGTGGTCGTGTTTCTGTAGTAACAGTGCTTCAGCGAAAACAGTTTCTCATCTTCCAAGAAAGGATGTCACACCGGCGGCCTCCCCCTGACCGCGACCCACCGTTGCCGAGTTCCAGAAATGCCTCCCAGCCTTCCTGACGACTGCAGCAGGTCTCCTGAACACATTGGGCCAGGAAGACTACAAGCGTCCGGACGATTCTTGCCTTTGCCAAATTCTCCAGAGTCGCGCTCTTCACTTGGGACAGGACCGGACCACGCCGAGCTGCTGCTGGTCAAACTCGGATATGAGCCTCTTAATGTGGGCCAGTTTGTTGTGAAGATATTCACAGCGGCTCTTGTCATGGTTGTAGTTGGGGTTGGACTACAGGGAAAAAACAACAAACAAACAAATCAATAAAACCCGGATTACCTCACAGCTTGGTAAAATGATGGCGTGGGGGGGAGGAGAGTTATGAGAGTTACCTTTTTAATTTTGCGGTATTCTTGAAGGATTTTATTATGAACCGTCTGCCCAAAAAACAAAACAAAAACAGTAAAAACGTCAGTGAACTTTTTAATATGATGTATGTCATCTTTGAATTACGATAAATGAAGTAAGGAACAAACAGCCCACATGAAAGTCACTCAACATACTTTTAATTCTGCTATTATTAATATTAAATTATCAGGATGGAATCAAACGTAGTGGAAGCAGAAGATGCTTATTGTTAATTCAGAACGGACTCACTACATTTTGGCATATCAACAAAGCCAATCAAGCATAAAATAAATGGATAAAATTAAAAAAGAAATTAAATAAATGTACAAAGTCATGACAACATTCCACATTTGTAATAGATTATAATTAGTCCATGCTGAAAATGACAGATGGGAAAAGAAAAAACCTGTCCCCATGTAAGACGCCAACCTACAGCAGAGGGTGTGAAACCAAACGTCTTATTTATTTTGGTTTAGAGGCTCAGGGAGGTGGCTTCATCGCTTTCACACGTGTCTTTCATCTACCTTGTATTTCTGCGAGTCGTGGTGAAGCTGCTTGAGCTGCGCGTCCAGCTCCATGAACTGCCGCGTCATGCTGTCGATGCGAGCGTGCAGGTCCCTGTACTCGCTGTACTCCTTGTTGAAGTCTTGTTTGTAACTCTGCCTCTGGTTTTGGCTGCAGATCGTGGTGTACTTCCTGTACAGAGGAGACAAAGGGGACGTACTGGTTTACAGGACAAAACAGTCACCGGCAGACATCTCGCATCTTTGCACTTATACTGGAACCACCGCGGTAAAATCAACTCTGCTTACACTAAATAGTCTGCGTTGTCACCGTCTTCTTCAGCCACGTTCGAGTCAAACAACATTCGACCCGTTTCTGAAGGAAAGAAGGATAGTTGAGAGTTCAGGAAACGTCCCCCTTCAGGTCTAAAAGCTAAGAGCCGTCAGCGCTCACCTCTGCTGTCCGGAGAGACTTGGTTGTCTGGATCTTTCGAGCCGCGTTCTTTTCGTCTCTCTTTCCCGTCTCTCCACCCATCCTCGTCCTTCATGAAAAAAGAAAACAAACCAGCTCAACAACGAAAAGCAATGACGCAAGAAAACGCTTAGGAAAACTCTCGGTCCAAAAAACTGTTCTCTCACGAGATCCCTCCGTTTGTGTTTGCTCTTCCTCCGTTTGGCTGTGGGTCTGGTGAGATCCGGTGCTCCCAAAGGAGATGGGGGGTGGTCAGAGTTGGGCGCCGGGTGGTCTTCCCGGTCTTTAGGCCCCTCTTGAGCAGCATCAGTTGGGTTCAGCCTTTTAACCAGTTCTGCATCCTGTTGACAGACTGCCGACAAGGAGTCAAACAGTTTTTTAGAATCAACAGAGTCCCACTGCGCCGGGTCTGCTCCGACTTCCGCGTCTTTATGATCCGAATGCTCGGACGGCCTAAATCTGGACTTTTTACTGCCACTTTTGCCTGATAAGTGGGAGATCCTCGGCTTCTTGCTGGCCAGAGGGTCGGTGTATTCCTCGGGGGGCCAGGGTTTTGGGCGGTGTGCTGGGGAGGAGTTGGGCGTGTCTCGCAGCGGGCTGACCTGGGCCTCTGGGACAGTGAGGAGGTTCGGTTGCGGCTGAAACAGTCTCCTGCAAAGGGAGCACAGGAAAGTTATGACCACGAGCACTTCTCTACAGCATAAAACCGCTGCGATTAAAGGGCCGTTTTCCTTCCGTCTCTGGACTCTCCCACTGCCACGACTGTTATGTAATCCTCCTCTTGCCGTGTTTACTTCAGTTTCAGAGCGCTGTGCAGTTCACGTTTCCAACTTTTCTTTGGCTGCAGTGCCACAAAGCCCAGATCAGTGCTTTGATGATGAAAAGCTGCTCATTCAGTTTCACGACTTCCTTATGTCGTTGCCTGGTAACCAGGCAGCGATATTGTGTGTAACCTCTTCTCTAAGGTTCTTGCAGCTCTACAAAGAAACTCTTGATTTCATTCATGGCGACCACTGGCGAGGTGACTTCCTGTCTCATCTAAGCACTTGAAACAAAAAGCAGCACCTGGCTGAGCAGCGAAACCTCGGAAGCTCATCAGCTGCTCCAAACTCCAACCTTCTGACTACTGCAGGACATTGGGACTTTGACCACTTTGACCTTGTTGGCACATGAATTTCTGAAATATCTGCATGTTTGCATTCGTAATGATGCATAAAAATGACTGCTTAACAACAAAAATGGGGGTGTTTTTAATATTAACATATAATAAACAGTTAAAATAAAAATAAAAAGACAAAAAGGATTTTCTGTGCATTATTTCACGTTAGGCTTTAAAGCCTCAGTCTTGCACCTTTTACTGTGATATATAATATATAAACTCATGTCTTACCTCTACCCAGTTATAAAGAATTTGATGTGTGTTCCTGTTAACTGTGTGTAAACTGTTGGCAAATATTGATTTAATGATTCTAATAGGAGCTCGACATGATCCAATGTGGATAAACGGCACAGCTGCTCTGAAAACCAGCAGTCTAACAATTCTGCACTCGTGTTATTGTCACGAGCGCTGCTTCTTCCAAGTGCTCAGGTGAGGTCATCCGATGCAGCGCTCCGTTTCTCTGCCTCTTGGTCAAACAGCCCACGAAGATCCTGAAGTCGTGTTTTGGCTCAACATAGTTAAAAAAAAAACACGACAACTGCCTGCCTGTCGACCGCAGCCGACGCTGCTCACTAAAACCACCGTGACAGCTGTTACACAATGTTTTTAAGCAACTGACTAAATAAAAGTGGGACGTCACATCTGTGGCTGACTTTTAGTTTCAGTGATGCGCTGAAATGCGATTACTGTGAAACTACATATTACAAACCATGTTTGCTTCTTGCGTTGCAGCGGACCTGATTCAGTTTCGTCGCAGCGGTTGACGCTGAGCGTGTGATCTGGAGGAAGGTTTGACGTGAGCTGCACCGCCAGCGCCGATCGAGAGGCGACTAATGAAACTATCCTCTGCTCAGGTGTTCTTGTTCTTATCACAGCACCTGATGAAACCCCAACATTATTCACATTCTAACGTATTAAAGCTGATTTTTTTTTTTTTTTTAGAGACCGTTTATCCGAGTGTTTTGCTGAGGACCCAAGGAAGCTTTTATACAGAATTACACCAATGTTTGGAGTAGCTGCCAAATCAAGACGACAGACAGTTTCATGAACAGAAAATGTTGTCGGGTTGGTTTTCATCTGCGTTACCTGACAAGGATGCGTTTGAGGAGCTGCTGGTCCCCTGAGGTGTAGCCGGGCCAGTCCTTGCACAGCTCCTTGTACAGAGCATCCTTCAGGACAAATGTGCCGTCTCTGACGCTGAGCTGGCCAACCTGCGGACACAGCGGACAGGGAACAGCTCAGTCACGTCCGAATTTGTGAGTCTTAGGGGTGTGTTCACACTAGACCGTTTCTCTTTTTCTCCACATTATTCTTAAAATGTAGCGTATATCAGACTCCTCACGGTCCTGGTTTGACCCACAAAACATCACGACTAACCCGTCTTTGCGCAGCACGCGTGGATGAAAGTGGCAGGATTTTTGCTGTGCGGTTCCAGTGCCGGGGGATGTTTGTTTAAGTACATTTCACAACATGATGATGAGGAGGTGGGTGAAAAGAAGACTTAAAAAAAAAAAAACAAAAAAACATACAGGTGTCATCACCGTCCTTCGTGTCTGTTTTTGCCATTTCCTGTGTGTGCAAGTGTGACGTCAAAGTTGCACTGAATTGCAAAAAATAAAATGCATTTAACCATTCAGATTGAGGGCAGTTATTTAAGAAAAAAATAAAAATAAAAAACAACCGATATGAGTTAGAACCACATATTGAAGCTGCCCATTTCTGACATCACGTGTTTGTTGCTATTCAGGAAATATCTGATTTGGGTCATACACAGGGATTAAAAAAATAAATAAAAACAATTTAAAAATTGGTGCTGCTGTGTGACTGTAGTTAAAATACAAATCACAAATCAAGACATACAAAAAGGATCAAACACCTGCGTTACGTTGATCTTTATAGGTTTAAACAGCAGCGTTAGTCAAAGTTTGCACTTTTTTTTAATATATTTTATCCCAACACACTTTATTACTTGGGAATTTTCACCAAAAGGACCAAAAATGCCAGGGAAGCTGACCTATCTCGGGTCGACCTTGCGTGTCTCATCAGGCAGCCGCTGATTTTATTGAAAGAGTTGTGGGGAAATAAACGTCGGTGTGCTGAGCAAAGCAGCGGGGCAGCGGAGTGAATAAAGACTCATTTCTGCTTTGTTGCAGACCAGTAAACTGAAATACAAGTGTGAACACACCCTCTGTGTTTAACTGTATGCAATGACTAATGTTTACATTTAAACAAAAATAAACAAAAAACAGCATTAAATAAGAATTGCCTCCATAAGAACCGAGTCCAGAACATCTTTGTCTGCCTCCGTAAGTCCGTCTCTCTGCAGCCTCAGGATCAACTCCGGCCTCTTGTACGGTCTCAGTGCCAGCAAGTGCATTACTCTCTCCCCGAGACGCCTCTCTCGCACATCAGCCACACTCTGTCTGCTCCTGTTCGACGGACACGGACCCTTCTTTGGCTTTGACATTCCCATCTTCACATTGCCGAGGGGAGAGTGAGACGGGTGTTTGGGCTTGGCCAGCTTAGCCAGTGCAGGTGCAGGAGCTCTCACTGTAACCTTCTTGCCTGCGAGACAACAGAAAAAAAAAAAAAAAATCTAATTGACACTCAAATCTCTCGTCTCACAAACCCAGAGCTGCCTTCATAAACAGGTTCACAGAGTTCAACCAACGGTAAGTTCATGCAGCGGCGTTCGGTGGGTGTGCGTTTACAGGGGGAGCACGAGGAGAAGGGAGACTTTCTGCTGGGACTTTCTCCAACAGTACAGTTCTAGATTTGAGGGAAAAATTAAATTAAAAAAAAAAAAAAAGAAGTCCTTCTTTTCATCAGAAATCCACATCAGGTTTCAGAGAAACGCACGACTGACTAAGCAAAAGGAGGCCATCTAATTTAAGAAAAAAAAAACCAAAAAAAAAAAAAAAAACCGCAAAGTTGCACAACCTCGTTGTGAGTAAGGGTTTCTTTTTTCTTTTCTTTTTTTGCCCAGGCTTCCTCTCGACTGGTAGACTCATCAAAACTTACACGCACAACTACACCAGTGTGTACGTGCTCATTTGTGCAATCACAGAGGGAGAAAATGATGTTGGCTGACATCTACTTAAAAGGAAGTGGTTTTATGGTTGGAAGTGCAAGTTCAGCAGTGGCACGCAGAAAAAAAATTTATTACGCATACGCTTGTAAGGCTTACATGTGTGCACCGTTCAGATCATCATGAGCAAAAAAAAAAAAAAAAAAAAAAAAAAAAAAAAGAAAAAAAAAGCAGACCGATGATCGGTTACTACACATGTTGCCACGGCAACCAATGCAACATGGCTGACTGTGTTTTCTGGCTATTAGCAGCCAGCAGAGCACAAAATTGTCTTTAGGCCAGGATTTTTCCTTTCGTTGGAGTTCGTTGTATAACGGTGCTCGTTTTACTTCTTACCCTGGTAGCGTCCTCCGTTTTTGATCACAATGGCCCCTCGACTGCGCGTCTCCTCCTCAACTTGGGCCATGCTCTGACGAGCCTTATCGTACGAGTCATCGGTAGCGTTGACTGTCATCTTCTTCTGAATCACCCCAAGACATGACAGCTCTTCATTAGCGCTGAGAGGAGGAAGGAGGACAGCCAGTACAGACAGCGATCTGACAGCGATTTCAGGACTCCTCCTACATTTCTGCTCCAAATAAAGACTATTTTCGATATGTACTTGTTTAGGTGCTGTTGCATCAGTTTTATTTTGGGAACAGTTCTTAAAAGTTGCAATTGAACAACCATAACAACCATGCCAAAAGTCAGCAGATGTTTTTTTCCTCCAACTTTTGACATATTTCAGATTATTACGTTTCTGTGGCCCGTTCAGTCAGGAAACCCGGGTTTTTCTCGAGCTGCTAAAAACACCTGTTTTTCCAGAAACTGCTTATAATTGCCTTTTCTTGTTTGGAACTACAGAAAAAAAACACCATAGTAATGTAGAAAAAGGCACACCTACAGCGAAAAAGGTTATATTTGTATTTGAAATGACATTTTGTAGTATTTTACCCAGTGCTGTGCTGTCTGACGCAGTCGAAGCTTCCATGCGGGTTGTTACGGGCGACGTTTGTTACGCCAAAGGTGAAAATCTTCACTTCATCTCTATTCTCTGAACAAGGAATGGTGATTCTCTATGACACGAGACATGAGGAAGAACATAGATGATGTTTGGGTTTCAATGCTTCTACTATCAACAAAATCCGTGAAACAACATGACTGCACGACTGTTTGTCAGCCGTCCTGCTTACCCCTTGATTTCCACTGAAGCAGATGGTAGGACGCGACCACCAGCCCTGAAGAGAAAGAGAGGCTGTTACTACTCACATCATGAGGATTTGTGTTCAACAGAAGTAGAATTTGTTGGAAAAAAGTTAGCCAGTAAATGTTGAAATAACGGATACCCCACAATTACGCAACAATGGCGTTTGCGGCCGTCAACGAACATGCCACGAGGGGGTTCGGGTGCCATCAAATGGAAGTAGATTCACCGCATTGATGTGAAGAGTTCATCTGGACGCTGCCAACCATGTGTGACTAACAACCACAAAAGTGGTTTTGAAGGCTGACATTTCGATTAATGCTGGAGGTCACTGCAGCTGCTCTTCTGGAGGACGGGAAGATGACAACTACGTTTTTGGTCTCGTTTCCCAGTGCATCCGAGGTAAGAGCTGATAACATCACGCCCATGTTACCTTTGCATTTTGCTCATTACGTCAGCGCCTCTCCAGCCTCGGCGGACACTTCTGTGACAGCGAGATCAAGTGGGTCGGCTCAGATCGGAAAACTACCGACATTTTGCCAGCTGCTCATAAATCAGACAGTTTTGGCCCAAATGGCCCCGACCAGTATTGGCTGACCCCCACCATTGGTTTTTTTTTTTTTTTTTTTAAATGCATCATCTTATAGGCTTAAAATAATAAAATAAAATAAAATAAAAATCCAACTTAAAAATGCACCTTGAGCACATTTGTTAGTGCAGACGAGCAAAGAGATCAATTTGTAGAAGCTATTAAGGGCAAAAATAACTACAACCGAAACATTTGGGGCAAGTTAATCCAACACTTAAAACAGCATCACCCTGCCAAGCATGTTCAGTGTTATGAGGCTAACAAAGTCTAAGAGGCTAAAAATAAAGACAGTAGAGCACAGAGCCTGCAGGCTCTGCCATCTTTTGTTGCTGATTACTTAATGTTTAGTCCTAATATATAAAAGCTTAACTGGGCAAATTTAGTATCAGCAGGTCAGTCCTGTGGGAGAATCGGATCCGGTGAATCAAATTGTAATCAGTACTCCTTGTTTTAAGCATAAAGCTTAATTTTAAGACAGCATAGGCGTTACAAAAGAAAAAAAATGCATTTACTAGACTTCTGATCTTAAATATCCGCTCAAGACTCAAATAACTTGGACTACTTTAACACGTCATCCTGTCACAAAGGTGATGCAGGTGCCAGGTTTTTAGCAGGAATCAAGTTTTTTGGTTCAGCCAGACTGAAGATTGTTTTAAAAGTCATACTAACAAACTGTAGTTTGCACTGTGGATGGTTTAAACCTGAGCCCCTCCATAACCTCAGTACATCCGATTGTTGACAGCGATCATTTCTAAACGTTCAGATCCCAAGACATGTTTGCTTGATTATTTAGGGGCTTACTATTATACCCCCCATCCTAAACAAAAACAACAACAACAAACATGGAGCAGACACGTTATTCCTTGGCACACCTCCATAACGACAGGTGTACCGTTCTGTCCTGACGCCTGCACATCTCATGCCATCTGAATAAATTTGCTTTGATTTCCACAGCTCTGGCTAAGGTCATTACACGCTGCTGAAACGCAGCCAGGTCGTCGCACACGAGCACCTTCAAAAGCGCTGAAATAAAAGCCCATCGTCCATCACAGGGGTGAATAGCCTGCAGCAAAATGGAGAGAGATGACGGAGCAAAGTGACACGTTTGCAGCAGGGACGGAAAGTATGCGATGACTAGAACCTAACTGACCTTTTCACGGGGGAAGATTTGTAAGTCCACCTGTTGACGAGGGCACAGAGGGAGGCGGCTGCCAGCGCCACGCCATTTGTGTTCAGGCCAAAAGTAGTCTGAACACGCACACTTACAAGATAAATAAAAACAACTAAAAAGGACAGTCCAGGGAAACCGCTCAGTGTGAGCTCCACTCTGCTGTGTGTTGGACTATTATTCCCCGCATCCTCGTCTCATCACAGCGGTTTGAGTGTAGCTGCAAACCTAACCTTTGGAGGATTTGGTGGTTTTCACCTTTCATCAGAGAAGAGGTGTCTGAAAACTGCTCACTCGGGAGTTCCCTGCCAGTATTACGAGGAATTAGTGAATTGAGGAAGTGAACACGACTGCTCTCTTGCTTAGACTTCCTGCAGCTTCTGATTCATTTGTGACCGACTGGGTCAAATGTGTAACTGGTTATTTACAACCGTCTGGGCTCGGACGGGTACGAACTCCGTCACTGTGACCGCAGTGATCCGTCTGTCCGAGTCAGTCTAGCGGCAGCCTCGAGGACGAGCGTCACCCCCACGAGCCTTTCCCCCGTCCCCTTCTGTCTGTCTGCCTGCCTGTCTGTCTTTCTGTCCGTCTTCCGTCCTCGACTCCGATTAGCATTCCTAATACTTGCCAGCAGCTTGCCACAGGCTTCATAACGCAGGGACGCTTTTCTGTGTCTATTATGCAACATGTATTCCCATTTAACAGCTACAACGGGGCTCGAGGGAAACAACAGCCGAGGAAGGTGTTGCTGAACTTCGACCCAAAAAAAAAAACAAAAAACAAAAACAAAAAGAAACAAAGCTGCCGTCCTTAGCCTGCGTTTCAGTTTGCTTTTAATTAAGAACGCTCTTGACGAAGTGGTGCGCCACATTCGCCTGCGAACGCGTTTTTCCGGACGAGGGATTCACGGGAGACGACCCACCTTGCCGCCGTGGAAGGTGCCGATGGCTCTCGCCGCGCTGTCAGTGAGTTTTACGTGAAAAACGGAGACGTTGCCGTCGGGGCTCGGTTGACCGTTAGACAGTCCGTAACACTGGTCCTCCTTCAACCCCGGCATCGCGTCGCGACCCTGGCTCATTCCGAACCGAGAGAACCCGTCACAAACCAGCAAACATCGGCCAGATCCGCGGGACAGAACCAGCTCCGCCGCTCCGTTTGGCTGCTCCTCCGCCGCGCGCTATTCTCGACTATATCGCATTACGTCATCACGGTTGAACTCAGAGCACATTTTATTGGTCCAGAGACGCGAAACAAGCCTTTACGTATGTCTTACGTAACTTCTGCTGTCTCTTTCCCCTCTCACTAATAAATAGTCTTTATTTACTTCTCTGTTTATTTATTCTTTTACAAGAGGTAAACAGGGGAATCACCTGCTTTGAATTATGTAGTTTGAATGAAAAAGTCACTGATTAAACTTGTCCAACCAAATTCAAAGTACTTCAAAAAATGCAATTCAACTCATTCCAAATTATCCCAATTAATACTATTTATTTATTTATTTATTTATTTATTTATTTATTTATTTATTTATTTATTGCCTAAGGACTCCTCCACCCTGAGCAAGCACAAGACAACAGTGGAAAGGAAAAACTCCCCTTTAACAGGAAGAAACCCCTGGCAGAACCAGACTCGGGAGAAGCTGCCATCTGCCTGCGCCGGTTGTGGATTGAGAGGACAGAAGAGACAACAGGACAGGAAACATCAAGGAAGAAGGAACAATAATAATGTCATAAACAGAGTTGGAGAACAAGAGGGAGTTCATCTCCTGGTTTGATTCCCAGCTGCAGGACAGTCTTCTTGATAAAACTACGATTTAAGAAGCAATTTTAGTAAGGTCACTGACTTTGCTGGCCTGATTTCCTCAGTCAGCTCTTTTCACAATTAAAAGGATTTGTAGATGTCTATTCCTGCATATTACACATCTGCAGCTTTATAAGAAACAGTGCATTCACTACATTTCTTTCCTGAATTGCTAAATTTCTGAATTTTTTTAAGTTTTTTTTTTCTTATTATTTGTTGGCCTGCTCCAGATCAAAGTGTGATGCAGCATAGAACTAAATGTCATGGGGAAATGTATGAAATATCATTTTTTTAATGATGAAGGTCAGACTCAGAGTTTCTTTTACTTCTCTTTTCATATCGGCGTTTTATAGATATGAACAGAAACTGTAGGGTTGATTCCTGTCGGGCTACCTGCTAATTGCATTGTCTGTAATTGCTGTTCGACTTCATTGCACATCAGGTATTTCAGGATTGCTAAAATACTTTTGAATCACTGACAAAGACTCTTGAGTCTCTTCCTCTGTTTCTTCAGTAATCAAATGCATTTATGTAAAATGAAAACTGCTTAGTGCTTTGCGAGAACAAAGGGAATTAAAAAGACAGAAAAATACAAAAGGCAGCAAGTGCATTAAAATGTTGAAGCCCAAACGAGCTGCAGCGCGTTTACGCACGAGTCCGTGCCGTGTGAGTTTCATCCGTCTCCCTCTGCCTGTGTTTGAACACAGATGGTGGTCACAAGGCAGATGAGAGCTGTTCAAAGCTGACTCATATCAAAGCGCCGCTGGCTCTTTGTAGTGGTGTATTTGCAACAGGTGACATTTCGTCCTGAAAATGGTTTGTGACTTGAAATGATCTATTTCCAGCAGGAAAGGAGAGGGCAGATGGGGCTAGAGGAGATACGGAGGGGAGGTCTCACCCTCTGCTCTTCAGTTTGCTGCAGGTCAGTGACACGGTGGCACTTCATCCAAGGAAAACCAAGGAAGGTATTTTTAAAGGATTAAGGTAAATTACATCCTCGCAGTTTCTTGTGTTTATTTTTCATGATTTAACCATATATGTCTGTTTTGTCCTTTTTTTTTGTTACAGGAGGAACATGTAAACAACCCCTTAACGGTAACGTCAAAGTGAGGGATGTGCACTGATTCTGACATGAATACAGACGGTCTAAAACATCCTCATTCATTTTCTAACCACTTTGGACTCGTATCTTACTCTGTAAATGAAACTGCCTGATATTTGTCTCCAGATTTCATCTCATAATTTCACGTACAGTATGTTGATTGGTAAAACCTTAAGCAACTAAGGAGAATACCTTCAACAGGTAGATAGTAGGTAAAAGACATAAACCCGGCATCACAGCCGGCATCACAGCCCGCCCTCTGATGAAAATCCAGTAAAGCTTTCCTTTGCCATCCAGGAGATGGGGGACTCCCTGTTGGACCGCAGCCCTCTCACCGGCGCAGCCTCCTCAGGCAAGCTCCGTCTAGTCCGCCTGCTGGTGGAAGGTGGAGCTCAGGTGAACGACCGCAGCCCCAGAGGAGAGACAGCTCTGTTGGCTCCCTGCAAGGCCCCGAGGAGGGAGCCTGCTGGGTCTGACGCTGTAAAACTCATCACATACCTGCTTCAGAACAAGGTCAGACTGCAGGGACAAATTCCCTTGCAGCTGAGAATGCATCCACTTAAATAGCCTTGAAGTGCTTGCTCAACCATTTAATGATTTAAGTGTATTTTGATGTACTAAAAAAAAAAGATGTAGGCTGTACTATTATTGCCTGAAACACAAGCTCTTGGTGTAAGTCCCCCATTATATTACTGTTATATTCTTGCATATTTATGGATGCCTGAAGCACAATACGGACTCCACCGAAGTATAAGTTTGTTTTGAAACGTATTTCTTTATGTATTCTCACTATAGAATCATGATATGAGACCATCTGATTCAGACCAGAGTCTTTAAAGCCACTCTATGTAGCAATACTACTTAGGATCATTGTCTTTTCACATCTTTTGTCCTAATCAGGCAGATCCTAATGCACAAGACCAGGCTGGTCGCGCCGCTCTGATGTACGCCTGTATGAATCAAGCAGGAGCTCAGGTGGCATCCGGCCTCTTAGCTGCTGGAGGTGACAATCGTCAGTTTTATTAAATATTGCCCTCTGAAATTTGGAAAGAACATGAAATCCCTCTCGAAGATCATGCTCAAAACTGTTAGAAGGTTGGATGGAATCGGCATCTCACCCGCATTCACCCACCTCAGGTGTTGATGGACGCCTGCCGGGCCAGAGGTAGTGACATCATCATCCTAGCCACAGAGACAGGTGCGAATGGAGACCCGGTGACAGGGGTACTTGAATGTTCCCCCATCCCTGCACAACCCACCAGTGTCCTGCATGTCCCCATCTGACATTGTCCTCAAGCTCACCAAACTCTGAGGGAGAAGACGTCTTTAACTTCAGAGTAATAAGTTAGTCATGTTTTTTATATTTTTTTTAATGTAAATGTTTATTGTATATCTGAGGAAATGGTTTGCATGACTTAGGTCCCCTCACAGTGTTCTTAAATTACAACTCTGTTGCAACACAATGTAAAAATAAATGCTGGTGGCTTGAAATTCCTGCAGAAGATAAAAATATGTTGCCGGTCCAGAGGATGACCACAATAAAGAAGGTATGTGTCCTGCACAGGGACCGGTGCCAATTTCATTCAGTTAGTTTGCATTATAAGGCAGCAAAGCCTATATTTTTATTGCCATGCCATTGATAATCTGCTCTGCTGATCCATGAAGCCAGATGGGACCAATGTGTCCGATTTTTACACAGATCATCTCATTTACTTTCATTAGGCGAATATAGAAATTACATCAGCAGCAGCAGCAGAAGACATCCTTCCCATGAGTTGAGTCCACTGAGCCAGTCCAGTACTCCAGCTCCCACACAGAGGAAATCATCTGTCCCTTTGCTGGCCATTCACAACCTGGCCTCTCTAAACAGAGATTACAAGGAGGACATGAAGAGGAGCCTGAAGGAGAAGGAAGTCGGGCTGGATCTGAGGAAGGAGGAACAAGAGTATGAAGAGGAGAAGATACTTTTCCCTCAATCAAGAGCTGAGGAAGGTAGGGGAGACATGGTTCAAAGGAGAGACAACACAAAGGGAGGCGAGAACAACAGCTGCTGCTGCAAGGGTTTTTCTCAGTCAGTCCTCTCGCTCGCCGAGATGAGCTCATCTCATTTCAAGCCGAGCAGCAGTGTCCATAAGGGATGTGTGATCCCCGAACGATCAGTCTGGGGTGAAAAGCTCCCTGCTTGCCCTTCACTTCGCTTGCAGCACCGCAGGAACACCTTACCCTCTGTCACGGTGGTCCCCGCCAAGCTTCACCTCCCTCTTTAAACCAATCAGACTCTCCCCTACAGGCACCAGGCAAATTTTCACTTTCCAAAAGCAAGACTATTGTGTCTCTGTTTCATCGACTCAACTCCTCACCCCCTGGACTGCCTTTCAAAAGGATCAATGAGACCCACATTGCTCCCTCCACTACCCCTCGCGTCCTCTGCCACCTCCCCGGTTGCTCCTCCTGCCAGCTGTTACAATGAAAGAAGCAGGAGGACATCACATCCTTACTCAGCCCAGCTTGAATAAATCAGAGGAGCAGCCGCGGCGAACCTTTTTATACCCCCGGAGACAAAACATTTAATAACAAGTGTTCTGGAAACATAAATGAATCATTTTCCAGTTAAATGCCACAATACATTGTTTTCAGGATACTATGTAAAGCTGCCAAAAGTTCATAAAGGAAAAAAAAACGATGCATATTCATGGCAAAAGGAGTGAAGTCATTTTATTTGTTTTTAATATGTATCTACAACAAGGGGGACACAGGCAAAAAACGACTGACAAGTTGATGAAAATTAAAAACAAAACAAAATAATAATAAAATACATTAATTATCAATGCAGATTTCCCACCTTTTTTCCAATAAGCAACATTTTTTTGTCTAAAGAAACTTTACAATATAAAGAAACATACGAAGGAACCTCTTATTTTACTACACAAGACATTTAGGATCTGAAACTACCCAAACATGAGCTACAAAGCAACTCCCCAAGGACAGACTGCCTCATATTCAATACTGCTTTGTCATCGAGAGGAAAAGTGAGGAACTGAACAGAAAAAATCCCCCCTCCCCACCCCCAGGCGTCCTCTTTACCCTTCTTTCCCCTGAATGTTACAGTATTATACATCAGCACGATAGAAATACAGAAATGATCAACGCTGTGACGGCTTTTACTTACAGGACAGAAAGAGAGAAGTTGGACTGCATTTTTATACAACAGTATTTTCAAAGTACACGTTCCTGTACTCCCGGCCTCCTCTCAGCAACACATCTGTCCATGTTATTACTTCTTTCTCTTTTTATTTTCCCCCAGACAATTCATCTGCTCCATTTTAAATAGATTAATAATAATAATAATAATAATAATAATAATCATAAAAACGATCCTTCATAGTAAAATATGCACTCTGGTCCCCGGTGTGTTGGATCGAGAGCCAGTGTTTTCTGTTTCAGAGGAGTCAAAAGTAGCTAAACTCCTGCGTGTCTGAGACAGAGAGAAGAGTAAGTGTTATTTAAAAAAATCTAATCAAATAAAGTTTTCAGGGGACTGTGTGTGACGGCAAGTTATCCCCCACTCGAACTTCAAACAACTTCCTCCCTGGACACGACGGCTCTGATGCAGTGTGAAGCCTCGCGTCTGTCTGTGATGAGGTGAAATAGCATTATAGTCTATAGCAGCTCCAGTTTGGTTTTTCTTTTCTTTTTTCATAGTTCATATTATTTCTGAGTAAAACGCACGCCACCTCTGAACAAATACACACGGTTGCCCGATTCACCACGTTTCTGATCATTTGTTAAGTTGTGATTTGAATTATCAAAACATGTCAATGATATCAAAATGCATTTTACAGTATTTACAAAACAAAATATTTAAGTCAAATCGATGGAGAGTTGTACAAAAACAAAGAAAATAAATCGAAGGGGCGGGGAGGGTGGAGTTTGAGTGTCTGTGTGTGAGTGATGGAGAGGCTGAGAACTGGGAGGAGGACAGAGGAGGGAGGCCACTCATCACAGTCAACAGAGTCATCCTCTGCCGCGTGCTGACTTGCTGTTATCCAGCATAAAAACACAGAAAAGCTCCGATCAGCAGGCAGCTGGAAGTCCTTTCACCACAAGAGACCAGGAGGAGGGATCACTGCGAGTGTGAGAAGTAAACTGAGAAGCAAACTCCAATGAAGCACAGACATGCGTCACAGTGGGTTGAAACCTTAACCACGAAAATAAAATAAGATAAACAAACTCCAGGTCAGCAGACCAGCGAGGGGGACAGGGAAGCATCACTGGAAACCACGTGAACACTGGCGATGACTTCAGAGGGAAGAATCTTATGATGTCACACGGAAATGATGAGTGGATCTGCATATTTACACAGTTGCTACTAGTTCTGCAGTCGACAAAAAAACCCAAAACAGAATAACATTTTTTTTTTTAAGGTAACAAAATGATCCATAAACAAATTAAAAAGTACATAAATAAATAGAGCTGTGCGTTTCACTGCAGGGAAGCTACTAAAGCATGAGAAACGTTTGCTGATGAGCACAAAGTTTAAAATTTAGATCTTTTAAAACGCTTACCTCTGGGATAAAAAAAAAAAAAAAAAAGACCAATCAGTACCCTGACGGACTACAATCTTACCTGCAGGGGCAACGCGTCACCACGTGTTACACAGCCAATTATTTCAGACTTGTGTGCACATATGTTGTCTTCATTGAAATAATGTGCCCGTAAAAACAACAGAAACTATAACCCAGTCTTAAAATGATCATACCAATATCATTAATAACAATAATACAATAATAAAAATAGCAATGATACAATACATACACAAAAATATGGAAAAAAAAAATAAAAGAAAAGAACATGTTCACTGATCATCACAACACCTCTGACACAAATTTACACACACTGAAACGATGCTGGAGTGGGATGGGAAGGGGGCGAGAAACAGGCCGTTTCTCCAGACCCTCCACTGGATCCGTCAACAGGAGGGAAAATGATGATTCCCAAACGAAAAATCCAAAGTCGTGGTTGAGAAGCTTCCAGGCAGCTGCAAAGAGAGCCGGCCTTGCGTCCATGAGGGAGGGCTGCATTGTCCAGTCCCCTCGCTCCCTCTCGTTCCCTCTGCGTGTCCTCCTTCCCTCGCTCATTGTCTAGATCCTGACAGGTAGCCAGAGAGTCCGGGGCCGGAGTCAGATAGGAGGCTCTTCCTGTTGCTTTGTGACTGCTTCCTGCTCACACCGGTAGCCAGTTTGCATGCTCCAGGCGGGGCCGACTTAATTAGAGTCCCAGAATGCTCGAGGGCGGACCCGGAGGACTGCATGGCCGTACAGATCCCGAGTGAGAAGAGGAAAGAGGGTGGCGGGTTGGGTGGAAGTGGATCCCATTGGGGGAGAGGACAGAGGATGTGTGTGTGTGTGTGTGTGTGTGTGTAGGGGAGGTGTTCCAATCCAGATTGAATTGAAGAAGGGGGGAAAAAAATTAGGTGCAGGGTCACAAAAAATAGGAAGGTGGGGGTAAAGAAATAAAAATTACAAAAAAAAAGGAAAAAAATAAAATCACACACTCATCGTCATGTTGGGTGAATACTGAAAAGAGAGAAAGGGAAGGGGGAGGAGGGCACAGATGAGTGGATATGTCACTGACAACATTTAAACACCAGAGGGCGCTCACGCCCAGCCCTGCAGAGTTGGAGGAGCTGCAGGCTTCAGAGTTGAACTGTTTTAGACGCTCATGGAAAGTCATCAAAAAGCCCCAGAGTTGGTGGTGGGTTCCCACATTTACAGCTTTTTTCAAGTATCGTACGTTTACCGGCCCTGCTGCTGATCCATATGTCCGAGCTCAGCCGGGACTCCAGCCTGCACCCCCTGAGGCTCTGCAGGCCAAGGCCAGGGCACCCATCACAGATTTACACAATACCAGGGACAGTACCCCCCCTCCGCCTGCTGTGCTCCTAACACAACGTCTGACACATATGTTCTCCAATTTCCTTTGGTAAAGCGTTTAAATAAAAATAAAATTCCAAATTATCTGTCAACTTAGACACAGTTGAAAGCGGCGTTAATGGCACCGAGCTGCGATCACGTCACTCATACAGGGCACAGAATGAGTTTTAAGTGATTAGTAAGCGGCTTCAATGCAAGCAGAACACAAAAGCTGTGAGTCAGCGACACAAACTAATCTGTCTAATTTCTTTTTGTCTCTGTCATTTAAAAAAACAACAAAAACACTCTTGCGTGCTTCTAAAGAGCGACGCGTGTTGTGCCTTTCAAATTCACAGTGCCATGTCCCGAGATAAAAACTTCAGCTATATGGAGCTTCAAAGTGTGCTCCAATGTTGGACTAACTGTGGGTTTCACGCCTCCCCTCACAGCGCTCACTTGTTCCTGGTCTGTCCATCATCTGCAGCATCTTCTGAGCTTTAAGGTCTACTTGGACGGTTGCTAGGCGTCACTTTACGTCGTTAAGTTTGAGGACGTTTGTCACTAGTTTGTGGTGAATCAAACTGCTTTTGAACTATTGTGCATTTAAAGAAGAAGAAGAAAGATTAGATAAATTCTCCAACTAAAGACTAATGCAACAGGCTAATCCAGACAGCGAAAACAAAATAAAAACTATATTAAAAAACAAAACAAAAGGGACACAACACGTATTTTTCCAGAACATCAATTAGAGGTCTGAGATTAAAACTGGTGAACTAGACGAACCCTCTGCTTGCATTCTTCCACTGGTTCATGTCAGGACAGCGAGGATAACTGTTAAGGGTTGTGAGATGTCAATAAGACGCTCCACTTACACTTTCACTTTGGAATGGGTTCAAAAAGTTGCCGCCCATTTCGCCGTCGTCTCGCGGCGTTCCAGGAGGGTTGTTCATCCCCCCCATGTTGTTGGGAGAGCTCTGGAGAGACAGAGGGGCCAAACGAACTGATAAAAGGCCTTTTACCGACAGCAGCATCACGGTACAGACGGGAACGAATCCCAATTAACGGTTCAGTCTTCAGGAAAGATGTTCACAGAAAACCACAATGCTTACTCACCTTTGGCAACCCGTCCATATCCCCAGACCCTGAGGAAGTAAGAGAAGGGAGAGCTGAATTTAATCCAGAATGAAACAGCCGTGGTGGATCCTGCCGAGCCACATTTTGTTGAAACCCACCTAGTGATCCATTCATGTGGTGTGGTTCCATGGCTCCCATAGCTCCCATCGGCCCATCAGGACCCGGCCCCATAGGGAACTGGTGAGAGGAAGCGGAACAGACATTATGAACAGATTTAAGTATTATTTAACAACATAGATTAAACTCTGATCTTTATCATCTTGGGGTGAGGGTGTGATTATTAAATGAATCCTTCCCGGTTCCAGCTCTGCCTGCATTTCTCTCATCTAAAGTTGCACTGGTGTCCAGTGTTGCGGCAATAAAAACTATAAAAATTTCAGCGGGGTCACATTTACTAGTCATATTTTAGCAATCTTTATCACTGCAACAAACATTCACCTTTTGAACCCAGAATCAATTTGCAACTTTGGAGAAAACGTTTGCAAAATGTCTCGGTTAAATCACAGGGACACTCACGTTGGGTCTGTTCCCTCCCGGTCCAATAGGATTCATCATTGTGTAAATGTTTTCACTGGAGTTTGTTGAATCTAAAGACAGGATGAAACAAAACGATGAGTGACGAGCATGACTTCATCACGCAGGATGTCAAAATAAAAACAACACAAAATAAGAAAGCAAAAAAAAAAAAAAAAAGAGCAGTCGGGGGTTTGACAGTTGAGGGGACGTTCATGCTCGTTTAGTTTGGGAAAAACGGGAATGACATTTATTTCTGAAGGTACAGGGAGGTTAGTACAGGGAACATGGTTAGGTGACGCACCACCTGGGCTGGGCATGATGGGAGTTCCAGGTGGACCTCCTCCACCCGGAGGACCCTGGAGGAAAAAAAAAAAACATTGACATTTAATTATACAAACACTATCTAGGGAGGCATTTTGAGAAAATGGATTTGAACTCACCACGTAGTTTCCTGGAGATGAAGAGGAGTAGGCTATCTGCTGGGAGACAGAGGGAAGACAAACTGATTGGAGGGCCATAAATGAAGAACTAGAACCACGCTTTGAAACTTTTAAAACTCCTAAAAAAACTTTAAAGAAGCCTCTGACTCACAGAGTTAGCGTTGGGACCTGGCCACGGCCCCCGTCCTCCGGGACCCCTGTCGGAAACACAAAGACAGAACGTGAGACGAACACGACGAGTTTAAGAGAAGAAACGTGGAAAATACTGGAAGAAGGTAAATGCATGACACTAAACCTAACCAACATCTTAATAAATGAATAACAATAAAAGAAAAACTGTCTGACAGATGAGAGCAGCCACGAGCTGAACTCACATGTTCATTCCTGGCATGGGACCACCCATGGAGTTGGGCGGAGGCCTCATGCCGCCGTAATTCTGAAAAACAAGACATTAACAAATGACGTCAGAAAATTCAAACAACTGTGTAATTTAAATGTAAATCTGCCTCGATTGTGGTGAAAAAAAGTTGGCCTTTTGTTTTTGTGCATAAATATGTTTACGAGAAAATCTGAGCCTCAACGTCCCTGTCGGGACCTACTGATACCAGTCTTCGGTCAATCCAGTCTCGGGTAAACAACCACACATACTATGCCATGTTGTTATTTACTTGTTTTAAAGTCAGAAACAGTAAGATTAAATACAGAAAACTGCACATGATGACAGAACCGCCGTTTTCTGTCACTCGTCATCAGTCTCTCACGTTGCTGTGGAGGAACTTTGACTCTTTCTTCTTCACAAAGTTGCTTAAGAAGATTGATGATTGTGGAAATTTTTACTTTTTATGCACAATTCTCATTTCAATCAAGTTAAAGTCCAGACTTTGAGACCTTGATTATTTCTTTTTCTGGTACGCTCGGGATCATATGACTTGCTTTCCCTGCTACAAAGATGTGCTCGTATTTACCTCTGGACTACTTTGGCATTTCCGTTGATGGGCTGCCCCGTAATGGACAGCAGCGGTTGCTATTCTAAGATTATTACTGATGTCTGATGTCCTTCACAGTGTTTCAATACACGGCTGAATGCTCAAGACCTGCAAACCTCTGATTTACAGGGGCTTTCGTACTGACCAAACCAGCTTTATTTTATTTACAGTTCATCACTGGACTGACAGTGGCTGCTGTTAGAGTAAAAACAGAAACCACAATTTAAAAAAACATCAATGTAGATAGAAAACAAACTGCACAAGAAGAGTTTATGGGAGGCACAGCAAGAGCAGAAGTCAACCGTCAGACTGTGGCTGACAACAACAGTGTTTGTGGCTTTCGTTCCTCTTTGGTTCAGGGGAAGCGCTCCTACCTGTGGGCCCATGGCCATCCCTCTGGGAGGGTTCATTCTCATCGGTCCACCCATGTTAGGATGTCCTGCAACAACAGACACACTTGTTTAAATCCACGTATGTCTGGTCCGTCAAAACTAGGCATTAAGGGAACTAAAAACAAGACTTCTTCCTAATCCCATTAGTTGTAACCCTCTGGGCTCCTGAACTAATCTCCACATACCCCTTCCTGAGCCAGACCCCACCCAAATATTCAGTCAAGAGCTAAAACAAATGGACCAATACTGAACTTTAAATATATGAAAATTGGATGTCGTTTAGTCCTGATGCTGCCTTTAATTATGACGACCAGAAAAACTGGAAACTTTTAAAGATCCTCAAAGTTAACACATTAATGTAATATCACTGTAACATAGTTAAAAAAATTCATTGTTCATAACACAAGTGACAAAAAAACCACCTGTACAGCCTGGGAGGCGAAAAACAACTCATGGAGACAACAACAGCGTTCGAGACAACAAACTTGATCCAAACCTCAACGGCGTCACCCTGTTGAGCGTGCTCAACGCAACGGAGCTAAAAGAAAGAGGCTAAAATCAAAGCTTCTGCTAATCTCCACTGGTGATTAAGATAATGAACGCAGTTTATTCATAACCCCAAAATAGAACATCTGAATCGGCTGAAATCAGTATCAGCAGGTCAGACTTTTAGGAAAGTCAAAGTCAGCAAAGAGAGATTTACCATTTGAAAGTGTCATATTTTCAAGAGCATCTTGTGACATTTTGCCTTAAAAGGCCCTAAAAGGTCAAAATGATGTGAATTACCTTTTAATTCCTTTAAACAGTTATCAGCCCACCAATTCAAAAGCAGTCCACGGTAGGACCACCATTCAACAGAGCTGATCGTGGACATTTACCTACTGAATGCGAGTACATTTAGCCTGTATTGTACGCCCATAAAGTACACATCAAATACAAGCTGACAGACTACCATCTGGTCAAATCTGCGAAACATGAAACACGTCAACATGATTATTTCTGGTACCTGATGGTGTTAAATACTGGAAACTATCAAAAACTGCAGCTCCCATTAGTTGTGTTGCTTCTCTGTTTTTACATCCCAACAGTGCAGTGACGGACAGACTGAGAGCGCTGTAACCGTGGATCAGTCATGTATTTATTTCTATTTCTGAGACCACCAGCCAGTTTAAACACTGACTAGGAGCAACCTAACTGCCTCTTATGCGTTTATGTCTACTTTTTTCCAGACAAACGTTACTGAATACCGCCAAAGACGCCACCTTCTGCTGACTACGAATACAATATATACAATACATGAAACTTAATATGTGCACAACAGTTAAACACTTAATGAACAAGTTCAGTTCCTTAAAAGGGTTCTGAATTTTCATGTATAGACTCAGCAGTTGTGAGTATTATTTACGAAAGTATATTCCATTAGGAAGTCAGCTGGATTCAAGAATGCGACTATGCCTTCTGCAGCCTCACCTTGCGGTCTTGGGTCCAAACTGTTTGGCAGGAGAGGCTGAGATCCCGGGATTCCCCCAGGAGGCTGAGAAGAGAGCAGTCATGGAAACTCATTAAAATAACAAATAAATAAATGGCATACTGGTGGCAACATGGACTCTCCAAACGCTCAAATACAACATACAATTGATCCAAAATGTAAAATACCTGATTTGGCATTCGGAGTGAGGGGCGCGGTCCACCTGGATACCGCGGCGACATGAAAGGCTGCAGACAGACGTGAAGGGAGGGGGGGTAAAAAACAAGAGACAAGCAAAGGGAAGGACATAGAAAAAAAAAAAAAAAAGATTTCTGTTATTTCTAAATTCAAAAGCTCTCAGCCTGAAGTGGCACTGAGGACACACAGATGGACAAAATGTGGCTGGAGAATGAAGGATGACACTGAAAAACTGCGATTTCTGCTGCATATCAATTTAATAGCCATAAAGAGAAATACGGGAGTACAAATTCGTTCTGCATTAATTTTAACAACCTGTTTATTCTTACAGGATGCACTAAAAGCATACATCTATGTGTGTGTGTGTGCGCACTCAGGCAACGCTCACACAGCTCTCTGCACAGCTCCTGCCTGCTTGCACTGTGGTGTAAGCTGATTCGGCCTGTGGTCAGCCTGGCATAGTCAGAGACACCTCAGGCCAACAACACCGTCCAAAACCTTAGCGGAAGCATGTCCACACTCTCTCGCACACAAGACGGAAACCAGAAACCACAAGAATGAAGAGCTGAGCGGCCGCAGTTAACGGGAGAAGGCTCGCTTTACGTCCACGGTGGAATCTGTAACTATTGTTCTGGATAAATGCCGAGACGCACACCGACACCGAGGACGAAACCTGCATGTGAATGTGTAGTTTTCTGCTTAAAGAAAGACCTGATCAACCCCAGCTCCTGTCCTTCATCATAAAAACGTAAACTGGGACACCCATGTGTTTTATACGTCTTTAATCCCCCATTTTATTTTTCGGTGCAAGAATATGTACGCAAGGGGGAGGGCAGAAGTGTGTGTGCATTTGTACACGTGTGTGTTAAGACTTGAGGAGATGATAAGTGTGCAACCCCCCACATGCTGCTCCGGGGGAGGGGCAGGGAGTCAATTATTCATCCCGCACAGGGACAGCTGACTCTGGGCCTCGAAGAGGACTGGGCCCTGCTGCCTTCAGATGCTTGGATTTCATAGGAGGATCTTTCAACTGGAAGGGGTGACATCTACAGGGATTTTACTAGAACAAAACCAGAGCTCACAGGGCTCAAGGGCACGAGGAGGAAGAAGCGTGCAGGTAGTGAGTGAATGGGAGGGAAAAGGCTAGTGCTGGTGAGGGGATGAGGGAAAGACGGGTGTTTGAGAGAAAGTTTTTGCATCTTACCTGGCCATGGGGTCCCATCATTGGGTTGCTGGGGTTGTGTGGGGGGGGCTGTGCGTGGGGGGACTGCTGAGAGCCGGGTGGTCCCTTTAAGAAAGAAGAGCGATATCAGAGAGGGGAGGGGGCAACATGTGGGTTTACACCTGGAGGAATTAGCCAATCAAAATCATAGCAAAGAGGATGGCGATATGTGCATGTGTGTTGGGAGGGGGGGGGGGGGGGGGGGGGGGGGGGGGGGGGTTGCCTGTGGACAGTCTTTGATTTGAGGAGGAGGAAGAGAAGCTGAAAGGTGGAGAGAGCTGAACATTTTAGGCAAAATTTCTCGCCTACAACAAAATGATACATTTGTAATTCCTTTAAAAGTAGTTTTATGCACCTTTGAGACCCAACAAGTAAACAGAAAGCAGAGCCAAGCTCATCGCTGCTGCTGGAACACCTTAGAGCAGCGGAGCTGTTCCATAAAACGGGATTTTTCAGGATGCTTCCGGTAGGATTCCACATGAGGGCAGTATTGTCAAAGCCTCACGGTACCAGTGGCAGCTTCAGACCAGAAAGATGATGCTGACAAAATGGAAAAGTAAAAAGGTGGAAGCTTTTCTGCTTTTTGAAAACCTGCTTCCTGCCAAAAGTCCAGCTCTTGTAAGCAGATTCTCTGCATCTCCAACACAATAACACATTATTGGTAACTTCTTACCCCAGGACACGAGGTGAGCGACCTTGGACAAGTCATCACGCACCAGCCTCTTCATTTGCTCCATCAATGTCAGTGCCTACACTATTACACTCTTCCTCCTGTTTTTCACTTGTCTGAAGCCAACAAAGGGCAGCATGTTTACAAACTGAATTTTCCACAAATCCATCATCGACATCCAGACACCCACAAAGACAACGCACGGATGACCACAGGCAGTTTGGATGCATGTCCTTACTGTGGTTAGACAGTGAAAGCAACAATGGTTTTAGCCTCTTACACAGCAAGTCACCGTTAAAGAGACAAAGACAAAGGATCCACGTCTTGACATTTCATTACCTGCTCTGTGAGTGTGGACACTGAATATCAGTGATGCGGTAACGTTTGAGTACAAGGGTGAGCTGACGTTAGTCAATTAACCAATTAGCTGATCATCAGAAAACAGAGCAGCTCATTTAGATAACTGATTAATTGCTAGAACCACTTTACTGGCAAAAAGGCCAGTTTCACATAATGTTTACGATTGTTTGGGTGAGTCAATCTAGTGGAAGTCACATAAACAATTCACCAACTGTCTTTTCTCATGAAGTCAAACAGCTCTTGTACTTTGGGATATTGTTACAGGACCTCTGGTGGGGGTCTGGTGGTTTGTTGGACTGGTAGTAGATCTTATGGGTGTTGTAGGTGGGACTTTCACAGATCAACAGAAGCTCAGCTGGACAGGGACGTGGGGAGTCTGGAAGCCTGATCTGGGACAATGTTTTAGTCTCCGACTTTAGCTTTAAATAATGCATTTGTCCATCCAAATGATCAGACATTTGCCAAGACTCCACATAAATCTGACATTGTTCAGTTGACATTAATAGGTGCAGAAGCCGTCAAGCTTTCTTAACTTTAAATCCTTATTTCTGAAGCACAGAAACATCTATTGAAATACACTGTACCCCCCACATTCTTAGTGCATTGCTGCAGCCTTGATGCACTTTTTTCTTTTCTTCCCACCTTTTAATGCCAATAATTAAAAGGGTTGTTAGTGTCAGAGGTTAAAACATATGGGAGGGAAAAACAAACCAAAAAAAAGCACCTGTCAGTCGGTTGGTTGGTATGTTACACCGTTACAGCGGCACTCCTGCCAACGCCGGTGTGATTTAACAACCTCGGTCAGTTCAACACATGACTCACAGTGTCACTGTGCCCAAAAGAGGATTCAGTACCAACGTTCTGTAGACTTGGACTATAAGTTAGATGAGATGTGCGCCAGTGGGAGCTCTCTGTGCTGTCACTCATTAATAACATGCTTCAAGGATCATTGAGCATAATTTGTGCCTAAATGTAAGCTTGCATGGTAGTTTAAAGGTCTAGAACAGATCTCAGATAAGTCGCTCCACTCGGAGGAGCGACAGGGTGGGGTGGGGTGCGGTGTCACTGCACCAACCAGCTGCTTTAAACAGAGGCGTAGCAGCAAGGCTGGAGAAGACAGTTGCAGGACTGTACTCCTATATGTTTTGACCCAAGTATAACCTCTCATTTAGACTTTAGAAAATTGTGTCAAACTTGTAGGAAAGAAAGGAGCAAAATATGTCTCCTTCAAAACAAAACATTAAAAAAGCATCAATAATGAAAGCAGCCTTTGCAGCTGTAGCCCTGATCTTGTTTTATTCATACATTTTAGCGTGTGGCCCCTCGAGTTTTGAGAAAAGAGAGAAAAAGAGTTTTAAAGAAAGAACATTTCTTAATGCTACTGTTCAGGTGTCAGCTCTGGCTTCGATGAAAGCACAAGTATCAAAGATTTCTCAAACAACTCTCAGCCTTAATGATGAAAATTAACCAGATTTTCAGAAAACCGAGCTTCCTGCTACAATAAGTTCTCCTGAACACAACAGTCTCACACAAAAACACACATTTATACTCGCGTCCAATCTCACTCGCCCACCGATGTTAAAAATAGCCTTTCCATGCGTCTCTCGTCCCCCTTCTTCCTCTTGCTTATTTACAGTCATCTTCTCCATGGCTCCTCACCACCACAAAGCCAGCAAACAATGCGGTGGGTCAGTACCACAGAAACACACTCTGGACCACAGTCCTGGTGGCAATGATCTTTCCCTCTTCTTCCACCACCACTCAACCTCGTCCTCTCCATCCTCTGCTCTCTGAGTGGCACTCTCTTTTTTTCTCACTCCCACCTTATCGTTCCTGCTGCCAAATGCCACTGCTGTCCATCACGCCACTGCCTCTCCAAGGATGTGTGAGCATGTATTTGAGCTTGTGACCGTGTGCACACATGCTTGCATGTGTCCATGTCTCGTTCTCTTTTTACTCTTCAGACAGCCTTCTCCCGCACTAAACCTTCGCCGAGCAGGGACGGGTCAGAGACAGGTGGAGATGGAGGGGTGGAGGAGAGGACGAATACAAGATGGTTGAATCACAAAATGGATTGAAGAGCTACCCAGCAGAAGCTGAGCCATGGGAGGCTTCAGACGTTCTGGTGGCATGAACATGAGTGGAAAAATGTGAGGACGAAGATGCGGATAAGACCCAGGTTGTACCTGTTGTGTGGCTCCTTTTTTTTAATTTTAATTTTCTTTTTTAAAATCTTAGTCGCTATTGTCTAAATGGAACTAGATTCATTCCTGTTTTTATGACGTATCGAGCAACATGACCGATAAACGCTTGTCAGATTAGATGAATCATGTTCTTATTCAACCTTTTCCATTAGAAAGTGGAAAAACTAAACTTGAATTATTCATTTTTCCATTAAAGTCCTAATAACAATCATAATATAAAATGTCCTGTGAAAAGCATGCACCCTAAGATAAACTAAAAGAATTTTTTTAAAATAAATCCTCCAATTTCTTTTTAAAAGGTGGATCAAATTGATTTTCCTTGATCTTAAAAGAATTAAAAGTTTTATAAATGTTAATCTCAGAACAAGAGATCTTAATACAACAAGATCAATCATAACCACAGTATTAAACATGAATGAACTAATCATGACCCAGTATTAAATTACTCAATTTGGTGCAACTTTTAGTTGATCCGTTAATTAAGGTTAATGCCAGGAGTGCAAATGCCCACTGATGTGATTTAGCGTGTATAAACATGTCACCAAAAATGAGATTATTTGATTTTGGGATGGGTGAGTGATATGACATGATCAGGTAATAAGAGAAGTGGGTTCTGTGGAGGTGAGTAAAAAGCAGGAGGTTGTACCTGGAAGAAGCCTGGGGGCATGGGACCGCCTGGCATGGCATCGTTGGGCGGCATGTTGCCCATCACGGGGCTGGGTGCTGCCGCTGCACTCTGAAACACACAAATACAGCTGTTAAACATGAGGCTTTTACATCCAAGCGTCTCTCACTGCTCCAGCATGTTATTTATGGAGCTCATGCACTGGTGACTAAATTACTACAGGGGGCAGTGTGTGCACCTGCAATAACACCAAGCCTCACACATGTTTTATTTAGGGTTTAAAGTATCTTCAAATGACTGTTAACCCATTGCAGTAGAGCAGAAAGAATCAAGGAGAGAGGCATTAACCACCTCCTCCAGCAGACGAGGACAGAGGGGTTCCAGGAAAAATGTTATTCTCGTGCCTTCAGGCAGAGACATTTATAAAGTTTCGGCGATGCAAAGCCATGAAGAGAGCAGCCTGCACCGGTCCTGTGATCAGTGCCATCATACACACTGCTGCACACTGAGCAGAAATGAGTCAAAACCCAAGATTATTACACGTTCAGTTAGAATTTAAAAAAAAAAAAAAAAAATCAGGATCAATCTATGAATTTTCTGTACCCACTTCATCTTTTTCAGAGGCCAGTGGAGTCCATCTCTTCTGTAATCAGGCGAGAGGCAGGTTAAACCCTAGACAGGTTGACTTCCAGGAACTAAAAATCTCCCATTTGATGTTTACTTACCCCCCCCCCCCCCCCACAAAAAAAATTAAATAAAATCACAAACATTTCACTGATAAGTTTTGAATTAGTCTCCTGTACTCAAATCACATAAATTTGAAAATATGCATGGAACTGACATTCCAGTAATCAGTGACACGCTTTAGGATAAACCAACAGAACAATATTAAAGTATGTTAGACAGGTGGCAAGATAAAAAAAAATAAACCTAACAAAAAATTGTTATTTTAAAAATATATAGTCAAAGCAAACTGCCATGTGCACTTTACATATTCACAGTATTTTATCACAAATATTTTGCCACAATGCTTCTGTAACAGCATGAATGTTAAGCTACGAGTTCGTCAATAAAAAGGAAAAAAAAAACTTTTCTGCAGGTTGCTTCTTTTTTCTTCCCTATTTCAATTAGCTATTTAAGTAAATTGGCAAATTTTATTTTTTCAGGTCCATTGTTATGTGGAAAATGTTATGCTTGTATATCAGGATGTCTGAACTGACCACCTGACTAATAACTCAGACATATCACATTTATTGTGAGCAACGACAGAGTTCGAGGCAGTCTGAGTCTGAAAATATTTAATCCAGTGAGCTGATCGGCTTCCACAAATCTGTGACATCACAAATCTGGCTACGGATAGTTTTATCCAGCCTCTCCATCTTTATTCCCATCAAACTTCAAATCACGCCTCATTTGCTGAAACCTGGAAGTGGGCAGCACAAAGCTGTAACAGCAGTTTTAAAGGAGGCACACTCTACGGGTGAAAGGGGGTGAAGTTAAGTCTAGTGGCTGGCTGGCTGGCTGGCTGGCTGGCTGGCTGGCTGGCTGGCTGGCTGGCTGGCTGAATGACTTAACCCTCCCTCCCTAAAAAAAACAAAAAAAAACAAAAACAAAAAAAAAAAACAACAGCAACTATGAACAGAGCTGTAAAACCAAGTTAAAAGGAAGCTGTGATACTGCATATCTGGGGATATTTTGACCCAAGTCTGTCCCAGACCCATTTTATTAAAACCTCAGGAAATTCAACTTTAAAAAAAAAAAAAAAAAAAAAAAAAGCATATGCCATGTCTCCTTTAAGAAAAGTATTTGCCAACGTGCACAGCAGAACATCAGCAAGACCAGAACACCCACATTTCGTCACTTTAGTAAATAAAGGCCAGCATTCAAAACCCAATCTAATTCAAAATTAACTTATCACAGTCTATGTAACCTGAAAACTCATTGGAATCAATGATAGGCATTTCAAGCATAAGTACAACATAAATCAACCCTAGACTTTTATTTTCCACTATTAATATCTACATTTACATGGAGCATGCGCAGATATTAAGCCTACAGCGTATTTGATGACATTTAAAATGTGAAGACCACAGACAGAAGTATTTAAAAACAAGTATATCTGACCATCAAACCTGGTGAAGCAGCTGCATAACTAAAAGTAAATCATATCAACACATGCAACAGCAGCGGTAGCGTTTCGGTAAGTCAAACAATGTGGAAGAATAAAACCACGAACTACAATGGAAAAGGGGGGAGAACGAATCAGCCCGGGAGTTAGAGATGATATAACTGTATTCTTAACACGCATAGAAGGAGACGCATGTTCAGAGTGCTTACATAAGCAAGCCAGAACAAATACACACCAGCACCCGACCGCATGAACGCAAAAAAAAAAAAAAAAATAAATAAAGACACAGACACACAAAGAGTTGCATCACAGGCTCATAAAGTGCAGTACTGAGAGGCAGAGGGGAGATCGCAGGCTACAGGCCAGAACAGGGAGGGGACGTAAGACCCAGGGGAGGGAGTCATGTCTAAAACACACACACACACACACACACACACACACACACACACACACACACTCTTGAACGTCCACCGATCCACCAGCACGCACACCTAACAAACAGTGCTTTCATGTGACACATACTACATTCTTGGACGACGACGTACACGACCAATATAACTCGTGTACCCAAATACACTTTCTGCCCTTCTTCTTCTATCTGTAACGAAACACGCAAACACTCCTCCCCCCATCTTTATGCTAATTCTGCTTGTGAACATGAGCAGGCCACTGAATCCCTAGGGAAGAAGCAGGGTCGGCTGCCTCTTTCTCTCCCTTTCCATCCTTCCTCCCTCCCTTTACAGTGTTCTCTGAAGCCCCCCCCAACACACACACACACACACACACACACACACACACACACACACACACACACACACACACACACACACACACACACACACACACACACACACACACACACAGACCTTCCCTGCGTCCCACACCTTCCACCATACCTCCTCAGCACAACCTCTCCTCTTCCTCCTCCTCTCAGCCCCCCCCCTCCTCACCCTCCCTAGTAGGGTGTCAGCAGCTTGCAGAAGCTGTTGCTATGGCGACAGGTCCTATCTGCACTTTGTCCCCCTGGCATCCCCCGCTCCAGGAGAGCAGAGAGAGAGAATAAGAAGATGCAGGAGAGAGTGAGATCGAGAGAGTGAGTTAGAAGATACCGGAGTGAGACAGAAGAGGCAAAAATGAGAAAGGAGAAAAAAAAATTGCAAAGATGAGAGTGTAACAAAGAAGGAGATTTCTGTTTTCTGTCTGTTGACCAGTCACATTCCTGTTATACGACTGTTACTGACAATCATTCTTGAATTTATTGAATAAATGTAAAAACTGAAAAGTGGGCAAATTGAGCACAATTGCCACCAGCAAAAAAGAAAGGTAGTTTTAGCGTGCCGGTGTACTTTATTAAAACCAACTGGCCTAAGGAAACACAAAAAGGATCCAACAGCTCACTCCCGGGCTCTCTCTTTTTTTATCATTATTATCTTAAAAGTTTTCATGATATCACACATACTACTTTAAATATCTACCATTCCAACTCCTCACAATACAGTAAGCCCTTCAGAACAAAACAGCCAGAAAAAGACATGTTTGAGCAAAAAAATTGCATGTGCAGGACTTTTCCACAGTCCTTCAGGTAAATGATGTCCACCTATGCAGAAAGAACTGGCAGGTATATATAGTATATCAATGTGCACCTTTATATGAAGGAAACTAATTCAAGAAGACAACAACATTCCACATCAGACACATGTGCGCTGCACAAGTTTGTTGATTTTTGTTCTTGAGCTGATTTTTTTTTCTATTTCCTGGCATTAAGTATGGAAGACTGAGCAGATGAAGGAGTTCAGAAGAAGAAGCAGGTGGCACCACACACAGAAAGAGCTTTAATGCCTGGCATGCAACAGGAAAGAGAAGAATATGTTTCTTTCATTTAGGCAGCAGAAAGTTTAACAAAGCCCAGGGGACATATTTTCAAATGTCTGGGAATATTTACACTGTTTATACCGTAAAATATAATTTAATGGTCTTTGCAGCGCTACACTAACACTGTGTCACAGTATTCAGCCAGCACATCTGCACAAGGTGGGTTTTTTGTTTGTTTGTTTTGTTTTTAATGAAACTTGGCAATACAGGATCTAAACTTTAGAGAGGAACTGTATGTCACTGCTGCGGCTAGAGATGCAACACTGGCACCACTGACAGGTAAGGTGAATAATACTGATGAGTAACTTTACCCCACAGCAACAGCACTCTTCCACAGCAGTGGCCACTCCCACAATGACAAAACGTGCTCTGCTGAAAGCACAAAAACTACCAAGGAACAACTTGTACAACACTCATGATGGCCTGACCACGGCGTGATCGAGCATCCACTTCAACCCACAGACCAAATGACGTACATCATTTCTCCTGTCCAATGTCAAGCTTAGTTGTAGATCTGATCGTCTAATCCCAATTACAACAAACACAATTTTATAGGAGTTTAGTCAACTGCATGCAGTTAACATAGGTCAGCTAGAGAAAGATAACAGAGGCTTCTAACACACACACACACACACACACACACACACACACACACACACACACACACACGCACACACACACACGTTTAACCTATGTTGGGGGACCACTTGCTCAGCAGCCAAAAGGCTTTCCAGGAAGTGGTTAGCAGATATTAACTATCTTTTCGAGCTGCAGTATTTTTCTGCAACACACCAAGAGCATCTCCTAAACAGTAACACTGAACGAGTGGAAACTTTAGCGAGACGATGACTGCAGCAGAGCATGTGACCACTTTGCACCGAGGTGGGATCTGCAACTGGACGGGTCGAGGTGTCACCACCTGAGCTGAAGGTTTGACTTCAGTGCACGGGGCAGAGACGGCACGCGTGACTGTTCAGCACAGATACATCCTTGTGATGCGCAACACATGAGTGGGTTCGACAGCGGCGCGGTGTGGCACGTCCACCACATCCTATTTGAAAGTCCCTTTATGTACCAGGCTACCCTGTGAACGCCAGCAGGGTTTAAGTGGAAATAGGAGACAACTGAGTGTCTCTGATGGATTTACTAACAAAGAAAAGTAACTTTAATTCAGTTCAAAGCATTTTGAATAATTATTTTCTGGTGCATCACAGAGCACTGTTTAAGAAAAATAAAACAAACAAAAGAAACGCACATTGTCCATATTGTGTAAGGGAGCATTCAAAAGGATTATCTGTTTTTAATGATTCCTGTAACTAACACATTAACACCTTTGAGTGCATTACCGTAATTTCTTTGTTTATCCTTCGCATGTACTTATACTGAACGTGCACACAGAAAGCACTGACGGGTGTGCAAGTGCATGGTAGTTCTGATTGCAAGCAATCATTTTTTTCCCTTTTTGTACTTTTCTGTGCCGTCACTTCCTGGGTGATGGTAATCCAGCCAAGGCGAAAAAAGATTAAAAAAAAAAAACAAAAAAAAAAACATTTTATAGATCAGAATGAGGAACAATAATTGCGGGTTACTCTGAATATAGGTAGGAACCTTGTTTAATTGTTATGATTTTTTATTTAATAAAATCGCCCACCCTGACTGTCATGAGGTATTACTTGGGAGATATCTCCAAGAGTGGTGAAGAATGAAAGATCAAAGATCATGTGGAGTTTCCGAAACTGATTATGGCTCACCAACCACTCATTGTGGTGGTTGAAAAACTCCAGAAAACAGAGACGGAACACGGAAAGTTGGAGAAAGGAAGAGATGGAGAAAAAGTGGAAGGCGAAGACAGCGGTGGTGTGCCTGCGGTAGCTGGGGCACTCAAAGCTGTGACCTCTAAGTTGGGAGAATGGCTCCAGCAGATCCCAGGAAAAACATCAGAGATCTCAGCAGAAACACTGCGCAGAACCCTCAAGCTCTGAGACCTCTGGTAGAGGACCAGAGCTTGAAGAGGGCAACACACAAAAAACAAAACAAAACAAGAAACCTCTTTGAGGCTAAAGACTTTAAACTATCGAGAGTTTGGCTCCCTGTGAGAACACAATGTGTTTGCTTTTAAGTCCTCAGTATGAACCCACAATGTTGATGAATAATCTATCAGAGAACAAAAGACCAAGCATCTGATTGGGTGATATTGCACAGTATGTAGATGAGTTATACAGAATAGCATTGATCCCCACCTCTCCATTTCCCTCTTCACTTCTCTCACCCGTAGGACCTACCGGACAGATCAATAGTGCTCAACACATTATTGACCTCCGCCCGATACCTTTCACAGGGATAAAGACAGAGACATAAACATTGGATGGAGAGAGGGGAGAGGCAGGAAGAGACGGCAAACGTATCCATGTGTGTGTCTGTATTTGTGTGTGTGTCCCTGCCTGAAGAGGTACTAATCTACATTCTGGTTCACACTGATATGTACCTCATCACTGTCTCCTTGACCTGCTGTCCTTAACGCACAGGGAGAGAGGAAGAAGAAACAGAGGGGGGAGGGTGAAGGAGTGAGGACGGGAGATGAGGGAAAAAAAAAAAAAGGAATAGCTGACTGTGGTGATCTAGCTCATTTAAAATCAGAAAAGAGACAGAGAGGAAGAGAAAAAGAGTTTTGCTTGAGAGCAACAGGATACTGCTGCTGCTCTTACCATCACGTATGACAAACAAATGCGCAAACTCTCTGGAAAACCCAGCTGGTCCTCCAAACTGGCACAACTCAGACGGTAAACACACACACACACGCTTCCACAAAAGCTGCTGCCAAGGTAGAAGTACTGAACCAGACAGACGCACATGCACATGCAATGGATGGCAGCACTAATACACACTCCAGACACAATATCCACTTAACCAACGCTCCAGAGAAGAGGCAGAGGAACAGAAAGACGAGAATATGAGCTGAATGAGAACTCGAAGTCAGCCAGAGTACTGCATGAAGCAATTACTTAAACACACATATAGTGCATGTGGACAGGGTTAACTGTGACTGCACTCTTCAGCGAGGATAGATCGCAGGAGTTTCTGTTGCTCGTGGAAATGTGAAATAAACTCTGGTGCATCCCCTTTCATCAGGAACAGCAACGAGAGCTGCAGGTATGCAGCTCCATCTGTGGCACACGAGCAGGTTGGTACCGCTTCATGCTTAAAGACTTTCGCTATTATCAAATCTGCTCTACGAAACAGCACAGAATGAACAGCATCTTATGCATTCAGACTATGCCTTCTAATGAGCTGGAGCTCCCTCTTGTCCAACCAAGAATTTCCAGAACACTGTTTTCAGGTTTTGTTGATTAAATGCATAATGAAAACCTTTTCCTGTTCCTCTTACTTTCCATCTGGTTTGACATTTGTTCACCAAGCTCTCAAGTACGTCAGCTTTCTCTTGGGTTTTCTGTAAGTTGTCTACGCTGCTCTGCTCTACTAGGCATTGTGGGTAAACCACCAGATGAACCAATCAATCCATGCTGATGAAGGTTACAGTGAGGAAAGATAGGGAGGGGGAGAAAAGTGAGACTAAAAGAGGAGAAAAGTTTGAGAACCAGAGTGAGTCATAAGCCAAGTGAGACAATGGGGTGGATTGGTGCATTGGAGGAAGGAAGGACCAGGAGATGTAGTAAATATAGTAAATGCAGATTTTGTGTGTGCGTTTTATTTGTTTACATGTATTCCAGCTACTTTAAATTACTGGCCTCCAAATAACTACCAAGTGTTTCTCTTCGTCGGGCCCCGTCATCTGGATTTCATCTAATTCTGACCAGAGGTGGACAGATTTAAGTACAGTTGCACTGAAATCCTTATTGTTCAGACCAAACGTGACCACGATTTCCCTGCCATCAAGTAGACACGAGTCCCTGTGATGACACTTATCTTACATTGACCCATTGGCCATAAAGGGTTTATCATCCGTCATCCGTCATCATCCTCATCCGTCTTGTGGAATTGATATTGACAGAACAGGCAGGTACGGAAAATAATTTTATATTATCTGGTAGGTTCTGATAATCAGGTGTGCAGCAGATGGAGGTTTATAAAACGAGCAGATGGAGGTTTATAAAACTGGACATACGCAGCACTTTGCTTTTTAGCCTTTGGAATAAAAGAAATAAATAAAAAAATAATAGAAACCTAGATGTTTAACTGCATATGAGGTTGTGAAGTGAAATCTGATATCAGGTAGGGGTGTGGTGATCGATCGATCAATCGATCTGGGTTGATACACTGAATTAATGATCAATGAAACAATTGAATGGTTTCAAAATTAAAATAATCAGATATCAATACATCTTCATCAATACATGCCATCAACATGGGAACTAGTAAAACACAGAAATAAATATGTGAAATTATAATTTAGTTCTTCCATGAGATATTGCCTCCTATTAATCGTTAGATCCTAAATCGAATCAAATCAAAATCATATCATAGAAAACGTTGAAACGTGATCCTGGAGAACGTTGAATTGTCCTCCAGTTAATCTATGTTATATCATATCATGATGAAACTTTACAGCTCTAATAACATGTAGTCACTAATGCATCAAGAGCGCATGCTGATGCACGTCAGTACTTTTACACGTCAGTACTTTTACACGTGTACGGGAGTTTAGTTTACTTAAAGCTGCACTACGTCATTCAACCAGACTGCTGCCATGTTCCAGATAAGCAAGAGAGAGAAACGGATTTATTTTCTTAATTATATCCATGTCCACTATGGTACTTGGCATTGCGCTCCCCTCCTAACTTATTAAACAAAACTCCTGAAACCCTGTTGTGTTTGTAAGGTTTATTCTCCTCTCCTTTTTCGTGACCTAAAAGTGTCTGGATAGCAAAAATTATACACTATACAGACACCAAACCTGGTATATAAATTCAGGACCTCTTCTCTGACAGTTATAGTTATCTTAGGAGGCCTCCAGGGGGCACTATAATAAGATTTATGGTTTGCCCCAAGTTTTGAGAACTGTACGACTTTGAAATGAGAAGAAATTTCCCCCCCCACTTCTCTACAATTCCTTTCCTGCTCTAGAATCAAATAAACTTAATTTTTCTACAATTTTCTAAAGTGAAAGTGAAACCGAGATTGTATTGTTTGTTAACTCTGAGTTTCATGGGTTGCTGGGGAGCTCAGCTGGATGAATGGGTGTCGCGCGCACAGACACCATGACCCTTTGCTGCAGGTCATCCCCTTTTCTCTCTTCCCTCTTTCATGTTGCTCTCCACTTTAAATATAGACTGCTAGTGCCCAAAAGGTAAATCTTTTAAAAAAAAAAAAAAAAAAAAAAAAAAAAAAAAAAAAAAAAAAAAAATGTCCATGAAGTCAAGCAGCTGATCAAATTTCAGAAGCCAATATTTACAAACGTGATTGGTCAGTGTTGATGAAAACTGACGGAGCTTGTGCACAACGCCGCGTAGAAGGTATTGATGCACTGATCCAGCTGTTTCTCGTCTCAACAGCAATACTGATTCCTGGAGTTTGTATATCTGTCGATACCCAACATCTAGTTGATACCGTTGTTGAATTAATGAGCTTTACACCTCACCATGCACACACTGAAAGCAATAGGCTTGACCCCAACGTTTCTTTCAAAACTAAACTACTAATATCTGAAGACAAAATATAACAAAACAACACCGATATAAATGTAATTGTTATTCAATACAACTGTGCACCAGCGTTCAAATCCTAAATGAAATGGAATTAAATGGAAGTGCTTGCAAATGTAATTAGTACCGTCACCGCAACTTGTCATGTCACTGGCATAAAAAAAAAAAAAAAAAAAGAAATGACGATTAACAAACCATATCCAGAGCTGAATTTCACAGCCACACAGTCATTCACAAATGAGACGCACGCCATCTCTTGTGATTGTTCTTTGTTGTTACTAGTGTCTTCTGTCAGTTTGTGGTCAAAGCAGAAGACAGAAACTGTGGCGGCCGCGCAGAGCGCCTCAGCCAACTGGGTGTTCATTACCGGGATTCCCCGTGAATCGCGTAAACGAGTCTGACTTGGAGAAAATTGATTTCAACTGGACTAACATGTTATTGTGCATTCTGTAGCTTATTTTAAACATGTTCCTACATTTCTCATTCAACCCCCGCGATGCCATGCTACCATACAAATCTACAAATGCAGCACAGGACCCACATGACGGAAACAAATGAGAACAGTTGCAGCCCAAATGTCAATTCACTCATTTGGGTACATTTTTCTTTAAGAAAAAAAAAGAAAGAAAGAAAGAAAGAAAGAAAGAAAATCAGGTGACGGCACAGTAGCTGAATTGATCCAGTGTCTGACTGGCAGCACTGGCCTTCATGGCTAATTTCCTGAGAGAAACCACGAGAAAACTCGATACGCCTGGTTTGAACAGGAAAACCTCACAAAAGTTTTTTAAGCTTTTTAATGGTACTTTGACAGAAACCAGCAAATAAATAGATGTGAAAATGGTGTTTGAATAATTAAATTCAATGTATAATTAAAAGAGGAGAGAACCTGCAAGAGGTAAAATGAATAATAAAAAAAGGTATGACAGTAATTCATTCATAAAGAAAATGCTATTCTTGAGTTGTACTGATGAAAAAATACATTTCTTTCTATTCGCTTTGGTACGCAGAAATTAAAAACAAAATCAGTTATTAAAGAATCTGTCATTAAAAAAAAAAAAATTGCGATCACTAGTATCAAAACCTTTGCATGGCTTTAAACCAGCGACCGCACATGAGGCAAAAGTAGATTTGACAGTAACAAAAAGACTTCGCCTTGTGTCTGCACCCAGCAGAGAGAGCTGCGATAATACTTCTTTAATGTTGCCTTGCAATCTAGCAATCACAAGACTAAAAACTCTGGAGGTGAAATTTATTTAATTTTTTTTTTCTCCGATGCCTCTAACCAGCTCATTCTTTTGAAACTAGGAGACAGGACCTGTGCTCAGAGTCTAACCCTCAGGGGGGCTGGAGCCAAAATTAAACCCACCCCGTCTCCTTTGCTTTATCACTGCGAGGAGCAGACAGCAAGCAACCATGCAGTACGCCATCTACATTTATAAACAGGGTTAACTGGAAGGAGGGTGTGAGCCCATCCGCCCTCCTCTGGGCCGCTTGCCAAAGATGCCCCCTATCCAAATACACACACACATACACACAAATCCCTGGCTTAGCCTCGGCCCAGTGCTGGGATTACCGGATTAGAACTCTATTCCATTATCTCTCCACACTATAGAGTACACACACACACACACACACACACACACACACACACATACACACGCACACACACACACTGTGGCCAGAGAGAACAGGCTGAAGACAGACTACAGTGTCAATCACGACAGATGACATTTACACAAGAGCATACAGTACCAGTTTTTTTTTCTCACACTAACAGGAAGAAAAACAAACCCTTCTTTGCATCATCATTGGACACAGAGCTCGCTTTGCTGTTCAGATTTATGCACTTATAAAACAGAAACATTTATTAATGTATACTGAAGAACTTCTGACAACAATTGACCACCTTATCAATGCACACCACTGAATCATCACACTTCCATAGTCTTGATAAAAGTGCCCCAAGCAGAATGATCAAATAAATCTAACACTGTTTCAGATATTTTTATCTTAAATGCATCAAAATAAATCAGATACAAATGTCAGATACATATTTATCAAGACTGCCTACAAATCCTACTTTCTTCTTCTGCTTCATCTGTAGAACAGCATCCCGACTCGGGTGCTGACGAAATATTCCAACGTAAGCGTGTCAACTGCTCCAAGTCGTCGCATTAAAAGGCAACACTCGTCATTTCAGGAAAAAAAAAAAAAAGCACAAAAAAGACGGCAACTCAGAACACAGTTCACATTTGTTTTACAGACTTCCTAAACAACCTGACAGGTGGCACAAGTCAGTTACCTGTTACAGCTTTGGGGGAAAAAAAATAAAAAAGCGGGATTCTGACACCACAGTCAAATTAATAATTCATTGGCCATTAATGGAAAAGCAGAGAATTTCAAAGAGCTGCCACCAAGTTTATTCAGAAAGAGTTGCAGCCCTTCGTTCTGCTCAAGGCGAGATTGATGGAGACAAAATACTTAAGTGCCTCCCTGAATGAGCTTTTATTTGCCAATAACAGGACCCTCAGACTCTGAGGTTGTGGAGATCAGGTCAAAAGTCCAAAGACACGCTGGCATCTTCAGTAGAACTGCTCACTAAGTGTCCGTGTCTTAATGCAAGACTGATAAACACAGAAAAACAGAGAAAAAGAGCAGTTACCTCAATTTAATTGGAACGGTTCATAAAAGCCGAATTTGTCACATTCGTACAATTGTGTTTTCCGTTCACTTTGTTGAAGTCAATGATGACAAACAATTTTAAAAATTGTTAAATGATGCAGTTAGAAAATAAAAAAATATTAATATTATTTATTATTATTACATTGTCTTCATTCGTTTACATCAGTAATACAGCACAAGTTATAATTGAAAATGTTATTTTATTAACCAGTAAAAAAAAAGAAAAATCTGTTGTAACGTTTAATTTGTAGACAAAGTGCCAGATATTCTGTAGTTTTGTTTCTAAAATGTAAATATTTTTTCGAAGTCACAGTAAACTGACAGTCAGACAATAAAGGGAATTTTAGTCACCATCTTGAGAACATAGGTTCCTTTAAGTTTATTTACATAAAAAAAAGAAAAGACAAAACAACTAATCAGGAAAATTTTATAATAATCACAGATTTAGTCAGAGCCGAGATCCCTGCTGATAAAAGTTACTGCAGGCTGGTAAAACTGGTAAAAAAAAAGTCTTTTTACTTTCTATTTTGGTTTATTTTATTAGAACATTTATGTGTGTCATCCTAGAGATGCAGAAAACTACTTATTTAATTGAACAAATTTAAACCCACATCATTCGACTGACTGTCACGTGCCAACTATCTTATACATTCCCGGTTTGTTTGTGTGGAGCTCCCTGAATGAACGCAGTTCAAGTTACATTACACTATTACTTTCATTTAGCCGACACGTTTATCCACAGCAGCTTACAGAGGAGGAAAACACAATATGGGAACATCAAACTAGAGAACCAGAGACCTTCCAGCTGAAGGATGACCGCTGCAGCCCCGGTAGCCACATCCACCTGAGTCAGAACATTTGCATGATGCTTAAAAGAAAATTCTTGCATTAGTCCAGCTAAAGTACGGTAGTAGATTTAAAGATTTAGATTGCAGCTAAAGTTGAGCCAAGTCTTGCACGCAAACATTTCAACAGGACTGGAACCAGCCTACGTAATCTGAGCGTGCTCCACAGTTCCCACCCTGCGCTTTGGTCTGGAAGCACTGGAAGCAGGTAAAACAGAAAAGATGAAGCAAACTAAAGCATACAGGATTTCAGAGATGTACAGAGCTCCAAGTCTGTTCAAGCCACACCATTTTTACCACTTCCAGCCACCTACTAAACCAAAGATTAGTCTCTTGTTTTGGTGTGCGGCGTGACAAGTCAACCGGAAAACCAAGAAAGCCAAGAATCTAAAAGCACCATCACTGCCTATTCTGGCGGAGCATGAAAACTTAGGTTAGTAAATCCATTCCCTTAGCTTGTATTTATACTGGGATGCAGAAACCAGTTGAATTCAATGGGCCAGCGAAGCTTTAACGCTACCTTGACTAAAGTGTCAACAACGGTCTCTTTATTACAACAGTAAGCCACACAACAACCAGATGAGCATACAGGGACTGCAGAAGTGCAGCACCACCAACATATACCTCTGCCATCATTTATCTTCGATAAGTTTTAAATATGACAATGTATTTGCTGCAGGACAGTATTCCTACATGAAAGCTCATTCTAGTTTCTTTCCTCCTTTAGATCTGTATGAGCAGAGGAAGGTCCTGTCACCTGTTTGTGTGTGTAAACATACAGTTTTCCACTACAGGAATGTTGCCAAAGTGTTACCAAACTCCAGCCCCAACACATGAAAAACAAAGTTTGAAATGTTGCTGGTGGAGTTCGTCTGTCACTTACATAGTCGTGGAAAGCCTTCGCCTCGCTGGAGTGTTCACATGTCTCCCTTCGGTCTGGAGCTGCACAGTACAAATCCCAGAATACACTGAAACGTAGAGAGGAAGAGGAGGTCAGAGGGTAGAAAACAGAGCAATACAAGCACATGTGTAACAGCTTTTCATAACCCATTCACACAATCTCACTATCTGCCCAGCACTCTCAAACCACCTCTTACCCACTTGAGCATCGTTGTAAGAGGGACCCGGTGCCAGTGTCACCCCCTCAATCACTCACACGCTCACTCACTCACCAAAAAAAACACCACACGGACGCACACTTGCATTATCGTTGTGGCATGGATCTCTCATTCTTAAAGCCAAACTTTTACAGCTAAACCGACTTCCAAAAGGACTAAAATGACCCTCAAGACAAACAGAATATGCTCCATAGTTTAGGCATTGTGAAAAAAGTTTGCTTCACATTTGATGTGACCAGGATATGCAACAATAGTGGACACAAATTCACCAGATTTATGTTTTTGTGTGGGTTTTTTTTGTGCTTTTAACAAAGAGACATTAGGTCTTAACCGGTTCCTTTTTTATGCGCCGATTCAACTGAAGTGCTGTAATGACACAAGGCTTTTGGAGAGCTAAACAGGCAGCCACTTTACACGTCCTGGGAATCTGAAACACTCCCAGACATCTGAGATCTGAGTTATATGTGAACAATTAGAAAAGATACCACTTCCTTTTGAAGTTCAGTATTTGAGCAGAAGAAGAGAAAAGCAATTAATCTCAGAATGTCTGTTATTCCGACTTAAAATGCCCTTCAGAAGGAGCATGTGATCATGTAATGATGCAAAGATGACTTTTCATAGATAACTCCAACAACCTAACCAAAAGAAAAGAGAAGCCTTAAGTTTTCTTTTATAGTATTGAAACGTGTCCTTGTTCTGATTTTGCTGATGCTCCTCTACACCTTTATTCACACAGCCAGTTTGTTCCACCCCGTAATGCTGTGTGAACATAGACTGTATAAAACAATGGATGAAGCTTTAGGTCATGTGACCCACTGGTTTTTGAACCCTAAAGGTGAACAGTTTAACATGGGAGTCAGTGAAGAGTGTCTTAGGGTTAGGGTGGGGGGTTGAATGAGGACTGTGTGGACTGACATTGTGGAAAAGTGTAACAGTGGTGCGAGGATGGCTGAACTCTGAGGAAAGAATGAATGCAGTCCACCACAAGGACAGTGACACACAACCGCATGACAGCATGTGGTGGGGAGAAATAAAACAACCCAAAAACTTCAGTGGTCGTACAGTCAGAGACCAGCTGGATACGCCACATTTCAAACTATGTCACTCGACTTGTAGTGCTAGTTACTCAGTGAACTCTTCTGCCATCAGCGCCGTGAATAAAACAACCAGTGACCAGAGACACCAATATTACATAAACAAAAGGCCTCATAACCCTTCCCAGATTGAAGGATATCCACAGCTTCTCTATGATCATTGCTGATGTCTTTCCTCCTTGCGTGGGGTTAATACACACTTGGAAAGCTTCATAGCAACATTCAGCCAAAACGTCTGCATGTATAGGGCAGACATTAAAGGCAGGGTAAGTAATCCTACATGATTTCTGACCCCGAGACAAGTTTTGCCACATTCAGTGAATAAATCCTCACCATCCACTAGCTGGCCATCTTGTGAATACACTACAAGAAAAACAAAAAAAAACCCCAAAACCCTGTCTCCAAAACCATAAACGTTGATTCAGTCAATCACAAACAAAGGGAGGGTTTGTGTTTGCACTTACATACGTGACATGAGGAGGGCAACACCCTGTCATCCAGAAATCACTTACCCTGCCTTTAACTGATGATTAATGGGGGCGATAGATTAATGTAAGCAGCTGCTATTTAACCCTTAAATCCTATAAAAGCAGAAAATGTGTACTTTTGTCATTGATTTGTACGTTTAAAAAAAATTAGGTGACAAGAATTTTAAAATGTTTATAATATGTACATTACTACTTTCACTAAAGGGTCCTTCACACAAAAGATTTAAGCAGAGAAGGTGTTACTGATCCTCTGCGCCAAACCTTGATCTTCTTTAGACTCAGAGAGAACGTTTATTTTATTTAGTTAAATTCACTGAAATGCTAGATGTTTTAACTCTCAACTCTAACACAGTAACTTTAGTTTAAATGTGATTTAAAAAGGACAAATCTCAAATGTTACACACGTTTCAAATAAGAAACAATTGACAATTGACAATGATGATGCAGAAAGTTATTGATAACGTTCAGATGCTTAAAAAACAAAAAAGGGCCACAAAGACTAGTTCATTAAATATGGCCTAATTCAGGCAAAGACACTTTATCCTGCTACTTTTAACTGTAAGACGTCTACAAAACCTACACAATCTACAGCAGTTTTATTGAATTAAAAAGGAATTTTCAATGAATGAATAAAAGCAATTATTTAATGTGTCATCTGTCGCTTTTACATTGAGTGACACAGGGTCTAATGTAAATGTAGCTGATGCAGGGTGCGATTTTTGGGTTATAAGATGGGCATGTTTGTGAGCTCCTCATCCTCAGAGCCATGGATGTCATAAATTATTAAATATTAAATACAAACTATTATATTACAGAACTGAAATTTGCGACTGGCCACTAAAACGACAGACTGTGGCTTTGCAAGAAACGCAGCTCTGGTCATTCACAAAGTGAAGAACCTCAGAAACCTTGAAGTCAATAAACACAACAGCAGGAGTGGCAGAGGGAGACGTCTGGTCATTTGTGCAACACGATTCTAGAGGGGGGGGGGCGCTGTGCAAGTCGCTGCTTGTTATTCTGCATGGATCCGCCACCCGCTCCTTCTCCTGCGTCCAGCCAACCCTTTTTATGTTGATGAAGCGAGGCCGACCAAACAGACATCGGGCCGTCACATTACCCAGTGCCACTCGATAACGCCTCCTGACTCGTCTTCCCTCCCCTTAATTTGGGGAGGCAATAACGCGCCTAGCATTTACACTGCCAGCACGCGTAAAACATGCGTTCTTCATCCAGGGATAATGACGGGGTTTGGTCTAAAGACACCTTTCGATTTCACAAGGCCAGAAAAGACTGCTTCAGGTTTCTGTACTCTTAACTAGAGTCAGTGGCAAGTAGTGACCTCCACTAACCTTTTACTTTTCAAAAACGAGTTGATAGTAGAAGAATTCTGTACTCGTACAATCTAAATACAAGATGTTTTTATCAATAATCATTATTAATGCTTTTACAGATAGTGGCTCCTTGAGAACAACTCATCAATACTAAATAAAACATATCGGACGAGTAAGAAAAAGTTATCAGCTGCAGAGGAATCCTACTTCTGCAAGTGTGCACGTAAAAGTGAGTCTCAATTGTGAAATGTTAAACCTCAGACAGAAGTGTGGCTTTTCTTATTTCTGTTTGACAAATTCAACCTGGCACTTTAAAGCATCACAAGAATCACATTAAAGAAAGAACCACAAAAACTAAACCATTATTAAAAAAGAGCCATAAAAAGGTTCTAACAACTCTCATAAATGGGATCATTCTTTTATATTAAAACACTCCAGGAGCCCAATTTTTCTGTGTCATTGTGGAGCACTGCATGTAGCTAAGACATTTAATCCAGTACAATGTAAGTTTAGACAACTAATGTGGAAAAGTTGAAAGGATGTAAGAAATGTCTGAATGCTTGTTAACATGAACAGCCCCAAAACAAGATAAACCGCTGGTCAGTGGTTAAGGTGTTGACCCTAGAAGCCAAATCTCAGCCAGGGGCAGAAATGACAGGGATGGGGGGTGGGGTGGAAGAGAGAGAGAGAGAGAGAGAGAGAGAGAGAGAGAGAGAGAGAGAGAGACAGTGTGTGTGTGTGCGCATTTGTGGTGGGTGGGGGCCAGAAGGGGGAGAGGTGACACAAAGGAAGAAGCTGGAATGCAATGGGTTAATCTGCTAAAAAGCGTTCTCCCAAGTGAACAAAGGGGGGAAAGTGGGAGGTGGAGGGCGCACAAAGGGTGGCAAAGGGGGGAGGGGAGTTGGGGCTCCACTCCCTAACCATCTGGATCTATTGTTTCAGAAATGAGGGTGCAGGTTGGAGAGCTGGATGAGGGGAGAAGAGGTGTGGGTGGGGCGGGGGGTCACGCCCTCAGCGAGTCTGGTCAACACCAAGGCTGAGACTCATTTTCAGTCATCATTGGGGACAGGCACCGTCATCACAACTCAAAAATAGCTCTTTTACAAACCAGACAGTCATCAACACTTTTATATTGATTGCTCCTAACGCTCCTACGAGGAGTCCATCCAAAGCTCAAGACCGAGTCTCAGTTTATAATGTTTATATGAGTTACAACTAGTAGCCACACTACTCTGGCAAATTAGACTATTAAAATCAAAAACTTTTAATCTGCTGCAGACTCGGTTTCAGTTTAAAAAGGCAACAACTGTGGTCTGATGTAGATGGAAAAAAAAAAAAAAAAAAAAAAAAAAAACAACCCACAAACAAAACCAGTTGGACATAATGACAGAGTTGCACCAATTTCAAGATTTGCTCTTTTGGGTCTCAACCATCCCTGATTCACCAGGCATGTAACACACAGTATATCCATCAGTGGAAGATAACACACAGATACGTCTTAACAACCATGTAAACAGCAATGTAGATACAGAACAGCAAGCGCAGAGGTCTTTTTTTGTCCTTGGTATCAACTGTCATGCAGCCAAAGTCTGCATTTAATAAAGCTGCGACCATCTACACATGTAGGAGGCAAGCCAATAGCAAGAAAGGTTATTTCCAGTGGAGCTGAAAGTCTGTTTTTTTACTCATGGCCCTGCGATATCTACTCACAATGGTTTATGTGGACAGAGATCTTTTCTGACATGAAGCTGAAATGCTAATATGGATCTGGCTGGCATGTAATCTAAGCAAATATTAACCCATTACACAAACAAAAACAAAAAAGAAAAGACAAGAAAAAAGGATGAGTATAGCTGCTGATCCAGGAGGAAGTGACGGCGATACTTACCACCACCATGAATGAAGGAATCCAGGTGGCTCACCTAACGTAATATTCTTCTCCCATCGAATCTGAGAAGAGAAGAGAAGAGAAGAGAAGAGAAGAGAAGAGAAGAGAAGAGAAGAGAAGAGAAGAGAAGAGAAGAGAAGAGAAGAGAAGAGAAGGGAAGGGAAGGGAAGAGAAGGGAAGAGAAGTCACTTGCGGCCACTTGAGAGAGGATTATGTCTGCAGGTCCGGGGGTTAAGAACATATAAGCAGTCAGCTTTTAAGCAGTAAATAGCCTCTGATGTGAAGATGGGCATTTTTCTAGGCCTCTAAAACTCTATCGCCCCCCTGTCTGTCTGTTTTTTTTAATATAAACATGCAAAGCATTATGAATATAGACTATAACTACTCATGTTTTTTATTACACTTTTGCACAAAAGAAAAACAAATATCTGAAAGTTTGATAAAGGAGGCGCTGCAGGGGGTCGAGGTTTCCACTGGACGCCGTTTCTCGAAGCGCAATTATTGTAACTCTCCTACCTTGTCCGGTGAGACTTTTCTTCAAAACAATGAAGAAGAAAATCTCATCGTTGAAGAAAATGGACTAAAACATCTTTAGTCTTTGACAAATTAATGCGATTGCCACTACCACTGTTGAGAAACTGGCCAGATAACGAAGGCAGCTGATGATCATTCAGAGGCAAAGCCTGTATGTAATGAATAATGATTAAATAATGTTACAGCACAACCTCATCATATTAATGAGGCCAAAAACAGCTGGAAACTAGATTTTGATGACTTTAGACGTGGAAATTTTGCAAAAAGCGTTTACATTACACAAATAAGTGGATTATCGAATCGCCTGGAAAAAACAGCTCCTGAAAGCATTAAAAAGTTTGTTTTATATTGTGGAGTGTTTTTTTTTTTTTAATTAGTGCCATTTTCATTAAAGGATTTCTTTATTCGATATTTAGTTTTGCACAAATCTAGAGGTAACGGAAACTTCTGATTGTTTTCACTGTTTCACTAACATTCACTCATCCATGTTTGCATTTAAAAAAGCTGCCGGGAAGTTTGGAAATTTAAAGAAATGTCTACAGTGTCCTTAAATAATGAATGCATGGTTGATTTTACTTCAGCATCTCATTGAGATTCATCAAGGTGGGCAGTAAGCATGAGCTGGTGTAACTTTATAGGATTTCCTTATGAAAAATGCATGCAATACGACGCACCCTGTAATCATGTTTACACCCAGAACACATGTCGCTGTAAATGTGCATTACAGCACAGATACATGGTACGAAGGTTCGAAATCAAGAAAGTTGCATTCAGAAGTAATTATAGCCCATCTTTCAGGTAACCAGTTTCAGCTGGAGCTGGTTGAAGTTAAATAATTTCCACAGGAAGAGAAACAATAAAAGAGGACTCTAACCTGCCTGGTTTCAAATGATTTCAAACTAGTTTGAGTCACGGATGCCGTCTTACCTCAGACAAGAAGGTCTGTGCTGACTTCTGCGCTCCCACATGTAGCAGGTACTCGTACACATATAACGCCAACCTGAACAGGGAACACAGAGAAAATAAAGATTAAGGAATGCCTTTTAAAAAAAAAGAAAAAAGAAAACTTTCTCAGAAGCAATGAAATGTCAGACTTATTCTTTTTCCTACTGAAAACAACAACACAGGTATGAACAGATCATTAAAAGGATTAAACTTTACTTCATTGCTTTGCTCTAAACAGTAACACGAGTTACTGGATACGAGCAACTAGTGCTTAAATGCAAAACGCAAAAGAATAAATAATTCAAATAAAAAGAAAAAAAAACAGTAAAGTCCAGGGAGAGGGAGATGGTAATCTGCAGAGGGTCCTTTACTTATTTTCTCATGTTCACTTCTAAATATATCTCAGTAATTTTCTTTTGGCCTCCCACCATGTTCAGAAATGTACTTACTGCACTTTGACATTAAAAAGTACACAATTTGTGTGAAGAGGTTCCCTCACAGATGGAAAAGCCCAGAGCGGTGCATGGCAGGAAGGACAGAGGAGCAGCAGGGATACAGAAAAAAACCTCGACTCAGTCTTTAGCCTTGCATTGAACATCAAAAATAACACATCTTTTACTATGATTAATATTCAAAAACACACATGAGACTGTCAGATACCTCCTCTGATGAGGGACAACTGTCATTGAAGTGCTGAGACATAGTTAGATGGGAATCTATGTTTAAAGGTGGGACATGATGCCCACTGTCACTCCTGTCACTCCCTTTTCTAAACTCCAGTGGTCTCATATCAGTATGTGGTTTTCACATAAATTTTCATATTTAGCTTACAAACAAAATGTGTTGTGCTGAACAAAGGGGCAATGGATCGGATCAGCTGAAAATATTGACATGTAATCAGAGTGCAAAAGCCTGAGACGCTCATGTCTATCGGTCTATTAATGTGACTGCAGCGGTTAAGCAATGCACAACTGTGGAGAGGTTCTGCTACACTTACAGCCACCTGTCCACCCAAAACCTGTATAATCAAGATTTACAAGGATAAACATGCAACCATCCTGACCTTCTCATGTTGAGGTAACTTCTATTATTCTCATAAAAGTAAATCTGTTTTTACCATTTGAGGAAATAGTTAGGGGTCATTTAAAACTTTTTTTCCCCAAAAACTTACCCTTGTGGGTTTTTTTGGTCCCCCCACCCCCCTCCCCTTTTCCCAACTCACCCTTGTGTTTTAAAAATTGTCCTCCAGACTATTGAAGTCAGTCGGAAACTACAGCTTTTAAAAAGTCAATCAATGACAGTTATCCCTTCTAAGACAATAGAAAAACAGCAAGTCTGAGTCAAAGTTTATTCAGTAAAAAGGGCTGCAAGGCTCCTGAAAAAAAAGGCAAATCGATTTTTTTTTCTGGCTTAGAATTGAGATCGCTATTCTCGGGGACAATTTTTTTCCCCACAAATTGAAATGTTTATTGTAATGTCACAATTCAATCCTAATTCTTTATCCTAACAACAGGCCCGTGAAATACCACTGAATGACAATTATAATAATCCCAATAATTAGAATGATGTAAAAATGATCGACTATTCTAAATGAATTTCTGCTTGTACGTTCTACCAGTACCATACACTAAAGTTGAGGCCAGCGTGGGATCACTGAGCGGTGGCTTCGCATATGCACAATTCATTTGCAAGACAGGGAGAGGTGAACATCTCCACCTCCGGCTCCGACTGGAGGTGGGAGCAGCTGCTAAGTGAGCAAAAGGTCGCCTTGGAAGCACTTTGGTACGGGGGAGCAGCCACAGCAGCACCGGCTGCTCACTGAGAAACAAGTGAAAAGAATACCTTCAATGTTTTCACATCAGTCTCCAAAAAGACGTGACAAAAGCTGTGCAGTTTCCTCAAATGTTTGCCCACATTTAAACAATGTGAGACAACAGTCTTGACAACCACATATAACTCATTACTGATACTGCTAATGACCAATATCTTTAACTGTAAGGAGACCATGTTCGTGGTAAAATCTGTTTGCCTGTGTGCTATGGTAATATCCTGTGTGTCTGCATCATTAGAAAACTTTCTGAACCTAAAGCAGGAAATGCCGAGCTGAACTTTGTCAGGTTTTCACAAAAATGGCAAATTCTCACTTAATGGTATAAATACGTACGAACACACAGTGCAAAGTGTAGAGAGAGACAGAGTTGACAGAGACGTGAGTTCAGGAGACAAACAGACGCGATGGTGAACTCACCGGCAGAACCAAGTGGGTCTGAGGTTATGCAAATACGTTTAAAAGTATAGAAACTGGATGGCACGTTTCAATAGTGACCCTTTCTAGGTTTCTGTACTATTGACATTTACAGTGCAGATGAGAGACTAAACATTAGTCTGACATTTAAATATAGTTATAATGTTTAATCACTGTTGAAGGCCTTTACACGTTTACGCAACGTGTCCATTTCTTTCTTTTTTAGCTTTAAAATATAAAGTCGCACAGACAAGACCATTCTTATCATGTGAGACTATGACTACTAATGGGTATTAATACCAATGAGCAGTATCAACACCGAAACTGGTATCAATAAAGTCTAATACCTGTCCTTACTTGTGCCTTACTAGGAGGGGATTCATATATGCCTGATCTAGACAGATTTACATCATAAAGTTACAGAAAAAGGTCATTCAGACATGACACCAACACGTTCAACTGCCACCAGAATCATGGTAGGAGTATATAGGTGGATTTCTATTAAACTTTTTCGCAAAACAAAATAAACAAAAGAGATATCGCTGCGAAGGGCTGATGATCACACTGAACAATGAGTTTCTTTTAATGAGCGCAACTCCGAAAATCTTGTCCTGCTAAACTTCTCTTCAAAACAAGGAAGAAGATAACTCGACTTCAAAGAAGATGGATGGAAAAATCTTTAGTTTTGGGCTAATTATTGTGCTGGTCACCACTGCTGTTGCAAAAACCGTCAACAGAAGACAAAGGCAGCAGATTATCAAATTATTTTTCGAAAAGACAAAGCCCTTATGTGATGCAAACATGTGTTTTGATAAATTAGTGTTATAGCACAACTAAATCATATACACTATGTGGCCAAAAGTATTCGCTCACCTGCCTTGACTCACATATGAACTCAAGTGACCTCCCATTCCTAATCTATAGGGTTCAATATGACGTTGGTCCGTTCCCTCCGGGTTCTCCGGCTTCCTCCCACAGTCCAAAAACATGCAGGGTAGGTTAATTGATCATACTAAATTGCCCGTAGGTGTGAATGTGAGTGCGCATGATTGTCTGTCTTTCTATGTGACCCTGCGATGAACTGGCGACCTGTCCAGGGTGTACCCCCTGCCTTTCGCCTACTATGCATCGGGATAGGCTCTGACAGACCCCCGTGACCCGGAAACGGATTAAGCGGGTATAGATTATGGATGGATGGATGACGTCGGTCCCAGCTATGCACCTATAACAGTTTTAAGAGTTCTTTTCACTGGAACTAAGGGGCCAAGCCCGGCTCCTTAAAAACAACCCCACACCATAACCCTCCCTCCACCATACTTTACATTTGGCACAGTGCAGTCAACAAGTACTGTTGTCCTGGCCACTACCAAACCCAGGCCCATGCATCCGACGCTTTGCATTGTACTTGTGATGTATGGCTTGGATGCATCTGCTCGGCCATGGAAACCCATTCCATGAAGCTCTCTGCGCACTGTTCTTGAGATAATCTGAAGGCCACGTGAAGTTTGGAGGTCTGTAGCGATTGACTCCGCAGAAAGTTGGCGACCACTTCGCGATATGCGCCTCAGCATCTGCTGACTATCCTCCATCAGTTTACGTGTCCTACCACTTGGTGGCTGAGTTTCTGTTGTTCCCAAACACTTCTATGCCCTTATAATACAGCTGACAGTTGACTGTGGAATATTTTGTAGCAAGGACATTTCCGACGGGATTTGTTGCACAGGTGCCTGTCACAATTCCATGCTGGAATTCACTGAGCTCCTGAGAGCGACCCGTTCGTTCACAAATAGTTTTATATTTTATACACCTGTGGCTATGGAAGTGATTGGAACGCCTGATTCCAATTATTTGGATGGGTGATCAAATACTTTGGCAATATAGTGTAAATTAACCCAAAGACAGCTGTTAACCAGATTTCGCGACTAACAGACTACGTCACATCCGGTGATGCTGGAGATTAGGCGTTTCCAATTCACTTTTGCACTAAACTGGACTATGTACAGGTCTGAAAACCCACCTCAGGTAAGAGCAAAGAGGTTTTTGGGACATTTGACAGTTTTTTTCTAATTCTGCATTTCCATTGCAGGTTTTCCTTTGATATTTAGGTTTTTTTATAATTCCAGTGGTAATGGAAACGTGAGGTATCTGGTAGGGGGCTGTAAAGCAGACCCAACAAACACGCTGAAGCAGTAACTGTGTAGTGTCGGTGCTAAAAAGGGAAAACAAATGTTTTGTGCATCACATTTAAACTCTTTGAAGTGAAAATGCAGTGAACATAGGCACAGGCCATCTTTGGGTTTTTGGAAAGTTAATGGGGAAAAAAAAAAAAGTTCTGTAGACTAAAATACATTTTTTTAAATGTGATGACGCAATAAGCATGAAAAACAGAATTTAACCCTGGCTAAAAGGTTCCCTTGTGACCAAAATGTCAGTGAAGCTCAGAGGATAAAAACCCCGAAAGGTTTCTGGGTTTCAGGTGTCAAGTTTACCTACTGCCTTTGTGCACTGTGTTAGACATAAAACCTCCAAATAAATGTATCTGACTGCAAGATACAAGTACCACAAACCATCAGAAAATCCTTTATATGACATGCAGTTCCACAAATCTTTAAAACATCAGAAAAACTGTTATCTGACTTTTTTTTTTTTAATCACCGTGAATTTAAAAGGCCAAGACTTGCAAAAAGAAAAAAGTCAATCCATCACAATCTATGAACAGACAAAAAAGCCATGCTGTTGAGTGGGAAACCCCTGTTGGCCCAACACTGAACTCCTAACTCCTTCAGTTAGTTGTGTTTAATAGGCTGTTAATGGTCCATCAATCGACCTGCAGCGTGGATATGACAGTGCCCGTGTGCCCAGAGCAGACAGTCCTCTGACAGGCCAATAAGGTCCTAATGAGGAGGACAGCAGCTCGGTGTCACAATCTCCGTCATTAGTCAATGAACTGATCAATGCAACATGATTTTGAGATAATAAGGCTTTTGTACACTTTATATGTGATGGCTCTTTTGCTTTTCCAGTGCAGTCTTCCTTTGTGCCGTTACTGCAGTGTACGATGAAATCGAAAACTATTCAAAAACACATTATTTGCTTTTATACTATTACTAGACAAGAAAAAATCCACATAGGAATTTGATAAACTCAATTAGCACGATCTGAAAAGCAAAGTTGAAGCTGGACACAAGACTCCGGGTTCTCAAATGTGAACTCTTGATCAAATAAAAATGAGTCTTGAATGATATTTCCCAATATATCAGCTATCAATGATAAATATAGTTATAAGCTGGAACTAAAAGCCTATGGAAAGATAGTTTTATTTAGTTAAGATTATTGGCTGAGTTCAGATCGGTGTGTTTCATCCGGGCTTGAGCATAATTTTTGTCTCTAGAAGTGGAGAACTGACTCCCAGGACCAGCAAAAGACGAATACCGTAAATCTAAAATCTGCCTTAATACTTTTCTTTATTTTGAGGACAAACTATGATATAACTATCGTGCGCTTCTGTATAATATCCAGGTCTTATACTCTGTATTTGCTCAAGGCTTTTTTTATTGCACCAACAGAAAATCATTAAAAAAAAAAAAAAAAAAAAATCTTGGATTTGCGAGTCAATTCAGAACCTTGAATCTGATAAGGACTGCGCTGTCAATCAATTCCTCTTACACGTTCCAACTAATCACAAGTTACAGCTATTGAAACCAACTTTCTGAAGCATAATCTATACTGATGTGTGTGTGATAGTCACAGACAAATAAATATGCTCAAATTAATGCCCACACGGGCTAAGATAATCAATGCATAAGCTTTTTTTATCCAAAGTCCAGGTTACTCTGAGTTTATGTGTACTTACTACTACCTCTATGACAACTGTAGTAGCGTGCTGCAGCAGATATGACCCATACCTGACCTGTTCTTACTACCAATTGTATGCAAATACATTGTTAGTATGCAAATGTAGTCTGTGGAATATATGAATAGGCAAACAGCGACTGTGGCACCAAGCCAATGATTCCTAAATGATCATACCTTGTCCTCTGAATAGAAAATGTTTTAGCCTGGTGGGCCAATTTCAATGCGTGCTTCTAAACAACTAAGGACGTTTTATTTTCTACATTGGAAAGCAAAGAAGCTTCATCGTGCTGTCAGCTCTGTCAGAATATCATAGTAATATGTTTGTCATTAAGGGTGGATTCTGCCTTCAGCTTAGCGGTTTAGACATGGCTTTGGTGGAGGAGCTTTCATTTTTAAAATCAGATAGCTGTTGGTTTGATCCCCAGACATGTTGTAAAAAAACTGCAAATAGACAGTTACAAACGCTGGTTCTGTTCAATGGGCGAGGTCTACTTAAGGGTATTATTGTAATTGAATATCTGGAGCCATAGTAGCTTCCCAGGTGGGAAATATTACTCTAAAAAAACTGCTTTTTTTTTTTTAACTGTTTTTGAATAAATTTTATTTATCTGATAATAATTAAGCAAAAATAAAAATAATAATAATAATCGCTGAAATGCCACAGTAAATAAAGGTTTTCAATCTTGACATAAAGCAACTGAGCATTTCAGCAGCCCTGATGCATTCTGGGAGTTTGTTCTGCGGGTAAAGTCAAAGGCTGAACGCTGCCTCGGCGTGTTGGGTTCTAACCAAGCACCAACCATCTTCCAGATATAGGCTCATGCAGAACTAAGATTTGGTGCAGTTCTTAGACTGGCCACTAGAGGCCGGCTGCAAAAGCGAGTCAATCTCAGTTGACCTCTATGTTAAAATGTTTGACTTTAGAGCAGAATTAAACATTTACAATCTGGTTCAAAAAAACATTTTGGTCTCAATCATTTGATTTCACACCCATGAAATCTATGAGGCAGGTGAATTTTTTTTGTACCACCCCAGGAGAGTTTTTAACAAGCAATAAATCTACTTCTAATATGATTGATTGACAGTCGGTTCAGCCACTGGCTAGTCATTATTACCTCCTCATCCACAATCGCCATGCTGCCGTGCATAGCGAACCAAACACCCGTCTGTAGGAAACCAGCATCGGCTAAATGAGACAGTCATTTTTGTTTTCACCATCGAGTCAACATGTTGAGCGGTATATCCAGCTGATGGCAGCTCTGCTCTGGGAGCCGAGTGGACTTTCACTGGACATACAGTGGGTGTGTTTCTGCCACCACATGGCTGCACCATAAAGGAAAAATGGGTTTTCAAACCCGGACTTCAGAAACCAATGGTCGCGCGACCTAATGCTTCATGCATTGTTTTATACAGTCTACGGTTTAAACTCTGGGTACAGAAAGTAGGTGTGACCCTGATGACCTGAGGGTTCTCATTGGCCCATAATGGACCAGAAGATCAGAGACATCGAAAAGAAAAAGAAAAAAAATAAATAAATAAATAAATAACACTGGTGTCAGCCGAAACTCCAAGCCTAGGCATAGGAATTGCTTTTGATCGCTAATTATGGTTTTCCTGTGAGCATCCTTGGAGTCATTTTTTAAAATCAGGATTTATTCTACAGCACATCAAAAACAAGTTTGCAGGGCCAGTTTAACTGTACTTCTTTGAGATGGGAATATCCCATCTCAGAGTGATGTTCCAAAAGAGCGAGAAAAAAAATCCTTGTATTTGTTAATTGAAGACTTGAACGCTGCAGTTCCTTATTAATAAGATGTTCTAACAACTACCTGAGAAGCCTCCAGCAGATCCAAAATGCTGCTCCGAGAGTTCAGATGACAGCAGAAGAGATCATTTAGCTTCTTCTTATTGCCTCCCTCTTAGATGCAGAATACGATTTAAAATTCTTCTTGCATATAAGCCTCCTAATGACCCTGCTCCATCATTTTTTAAAAGATCTTTTACTTATACGTCTTTCCATAAGAGCAGTTTATTCTCAGATACCAGGCTCACTTGTGGTTCCTAATAAGCAAAAAACTATTTGAAATGGCTCAGTTTGGCCCAATTGCTCCACAACTATTACCCTTCCACATCCCAAATGCACACTTTTTTTCCTCCAAAGTAAAATTTACTACATCCATTGTGAAGCCCATGTTTTGCTGACGCCTGATGATGTGCTTCACTCTACACCGACTTTGCATAGTAAACATAGGATATACAAACTTCACCTGGCAGACGTTTGCACTGAAAGTCACGTTTGTAGGAGTTCAATGATAGGTGGGAATTAAATTATAAAAACAGTTAATTAATAAAAAATAAATTAATAAGGAATCTTGCCAAAAAATGTCACACTACAAAAATGAGACCAGGCCTCCGGAGAAAATCAAACTGAAACGAGTCTTGGTCCTTATGTACTAAAATGATGATCCTATAGTTTATTTGTGATGTGCTTCAAATCCCCGTACAAGACAAAAGTGCACAAATTCACACGCAAAATGTGTGTTTTACTCTAAGTGGGTGAGTCCAGGTTCAAGATCCGCAGGATCTTAGTATTTTGCATAAAAAAGATCCTGGTTTTGACATGCACAGTCTTGTGAAAGAGAAAGGTACACCCACTTTTAATTTTATGGTTTTTACATCGGGGCTTTTAATAAAAAAATTATTTTACCATCTTGAAATTTGTCAAATACAACCTCAGATGAATAATACCACTGGGTATATCATTATTTAATTAAAAATACTTAACTATCCAAATCTAAATTTTAGACTTGATGAGGACAAGATTTTTTATTTTTTTTTAAATTATGCTCCTGATTTGTAAAACCTTACTAGTGAAAGATGGTGAACTTTTTCCCACATTAATTTGAAGTATACTCATGTAGTCGATACATTTATAAAGTGAACTGCCCTCCTTAGAAGATAAATAGCCGAGGGTGTTTCCCTCTTGTATATATTTACCAAGATAAGAAAGCATACATGAAGACGTAGAAGCCCCCCATAGTTTACCATTCTGGCCAAGTGTAGGACAGCACGGCGGCGTGGAGATTGGCACTGCCGCCTCACGGCTAGAAGGATCCTGTGTAGGCGCTCTAGTTTTCTCCCGTAGTTTAACGACATGTAGGGTTGATTAGTGATTCTACGTTACTGGAGTGAGTCGGAGTAACTCTGGGTGATAAACCGGCGACCCGTCCAGGGGGGTTCCCGGCCTCCTGCTAGATAGCAGCTGGAGGATACTGACCACATAACATAAGAGGCGTCAGTCCACTAACAGAAATGTCATACAGTCGTGTGGAAAAGTCAATACTCGCCATTTTAATCCTACGTTTATTCACTTTTTTGTAAAAAAAAAAACAACAAAAAAAAACAACAAAAAACACAATCATAATCATCACGGTGAGTTTTAGTATTAGGACAACGCTTCAGACCAGGCCATAATTCATTTTACAAAACATAAATAAATTTTTTAAAAAAACAGAAAGAAAATTATGTGGGAAATACAAAGTAACACCATAAAGATGGATCTGCATGCTGATGAATTATCAGCAGGAACTTCAGTTTCTCTGCTGTCATGGAGGGATTTTTGCTCATTCGTCTTAAGCTCACTGAGGTTTCTGGGCGTTTTCCATGCACAACTCTCTTAACGGCCCCACACAACATTTCATTCAAGGCAACTCCAAAAGCTCCTTTCTCTCATTTTTCAGCAACACGTATGCATGTTTGCTCTTCGGATCATTGTCCTGTTGCGTTACCTGACTCTGACCAGTCTTTAGTCTGATATTTGACCGCACACACAAGGCTCAAAAAACACGGGTATACAGAAGAATTCATGGTCGCCCAAATAAATCCATGGTGTACAGATCCTGTGGCTGCAAACTGACCCCAAATCAGCCCCTCTCCACCACCATGCTTGATGGTGGCCATGACTTGTTCATTGCTGAAATGCTGCACTTGACTTTCACAAAACATGGTGCTACAGAATTATGGTTGAAAAAAAAATTTATTTTTAAAAAATCAACTTTGGCCTCATCATTCGACAATGTTCAAGAAGTCTCTGGGTTTTAGACAGAAGACACTTTCTCCTGTAAGCTCTTCCAAAGAAACTATAGCCGTTTAGTCTTTTTCCAATTATGATGTCATGGACTTTGACATTTATCACACTCAGAGCGGTCTGAGGTGTTGCCATTTGGCATTTCTTTTCCTTCGTTTTCTGTATATCTTTGCACATTGCACAGTCTGACCTTGGAGTAACTTCACCAGGACATCAACTACTGGGTAAGTCGGCAACTGTCTTGAACACGTTCCACTTGTGAATAATCTTTCTGTTTGAAGAAAACAAATCTGCAAGTTGTTTGGAAATTGCATTAAAGCCTTTCCAGATGAATGCGCGGCAATGACTTCATACGTCTTTCCCTCTTGGTTTTGTATGAGCATAAACCAGAATACTTAAGACAAGCAAAATTGCAAACATATCCGACTTTATAGGTCTTCACACCTACTAATGATCAGTAACTAACTTTGCAAATGACTATATCTACATCGTCTTCTACAATTTGACAAAATGTATTGATTGATGGTCTTTTCACACTGTTTACTTAACAATTTTGGTTTATTTCAGATTAAAAGGCAACCTGACATTTTTTATTTATCTCCCTGTATTAATGTGCACATACTGACTGTTATTGTTTAAAAGAATTTTGTGAAATATTAAGATAACTATTACAGCATAGCAGAGGCATGGAAATGAACAAAGAAATCTTAAATTACAAGTGTTTGTAAGATAATTGTCACATCAAATGTCATTATAGTGGCAACCCTACAGTGATACCAATATTTAAAAAAAAAAAAGAAAAAAAAAAAGGGGTTTATTGTGATTCATAAGAGCAGGTAAATCTATCATCATCATCATTATAACAGCAATAACGCGATCCACTCAATTCAACACAGACAACGGGTCAAACTGGTTGTTGAGAACAAGTGGCCAGTGTGCTCAGACCTGCCGAGACACACAAACACCTGACCACTTTAGCCAGGGGAATCCGACCACTTTCTGGGGCTCTCGGCAATTTGTAGGTCACAACGCTCTCTGTGACCGCTGGTGTAGGGTGTAAGTCACTGCCACTGGCAGGTCAGTCGAGGATTGGCCCACACACACGCACAAGCAACCTACAGAGCACACACACAGTACACCACACTTTACACCTTAAACCTTCCCACTTACCAGTCTCCCCTAAACACCTGTAGATCTAAACTGATTTCAGGAATTCTGAAAATCCTGGGAGAGGCTTACAGGGAGCTTTAGGATACAGCAAATGCTTTCGATATTGGCACAATCTCTGTGTTAACATACAGTATATCTGGCATCCTTAGAGAAGAGTCTGACTGGCAGTAGGACGTGGTTAAAGACTTGATCAGATGTCTAGGGATAGGAAGATCACAGAAGGGCATTCTCTCCCCCACCCCCATCCCCCGACCCCTGTGAGGCTTTCAATGAAATTTTCATGTGTGGTTGTTGTGTGTGTTTTCGTGAGCGTTGCAAAAGGGGCTCCTTGAGCGTGCACCTGGCCTACTGCATTATTAAAGCTCAGAACCTAGCTCACTGAAAAGGAAGTGAAGTTTGAAGGGAGGGTGGGTCACTGCAAGATGGTTGAGAACAGTCAGAGGAAAAATATTCACTTTGAGAACAGCAGAAAAGAGGACATACACCAGATTTTACAGAGGAAAAAACAGCAAGTAGTATAAGGGATCAGAGGAGAGGCAAAGTTGGGAAGAGAGTAAAAAAAAAAAACAACAAAAAAAAAAACTTTGCAGACCGGATGTGCAAATATCTTACATAAAGCTTGGTGGCACCTAACTTCTCCAGTCTTTACATGTTCAGGATTCACCCTTTCACCACTCGGGCTCATACTCCACACCATGTGAGGTGCCCCTTGACCTCCCTGCTCAGCTCTACTTTGAGCTGATCTGAGATGAAACATTAGATCGTGCATACGTTTAACTCCACAGAAAGAGAAATTTCCCTGGTGTGCACCCTCGGCACACCTGACATCCTGCCCGGGGCTCCAGACAAAACCCCCTGTTTAAACATGGATGAGTCTGCCCACTGTATCGCCCTCTCCTTTCTCTTTTCTTTCTTTCCCCTCCGTCTCTCTTCAACTCTGACGCAAAGATGAGAGCAGCTGCTTCAGTCTGTCTCAATAATTCAAGACTGAAATGAGGGATGAGGACCGAGGAGCAGCAATGGAGTGGGAAGTGAGAGTTGAGAGGAAGGCATAAGGAAAAAGTGAGAGGAATCGGGGTTCACCGGTAGGCAAAAACACTGATCCTCATGCGAACGTTCAAGTCTGGCAATCCTACCTTAGTTTTCCTGCAAGTCAGAACATGAGCTGTGAGGGTTAGTTCACCTGCTCAAATCTCTACGTCTTGGTTGAGAAGTAAAGAATAAGAGTTGGTCAACTGGACAGCGAATTAAGTTCCCAGTGTCACCACATATGCACGGATATTTGTGTTTTGAAATTAATATTTAAAGGTCAGTGTGAAAGCTCTGCAGCCTGTTTATGGGTGGCAGCAGTGCTGCACGCAACTCCAGAGCGAACAACAGGCATGCAGACAGACAAAGGGTGCTGGAGGGCTGCAGCTCCCCCTGCAAATACCGACTACATTTCTAGACTAAATCAGCCACTGATAAGCCTCTCTCCTCGAGAGAAAGGGAGTGAGAAATCTGGCAGTTGGGAGCCGTGCATCCCCCAGCAGTGCTTCATATGCGAGGGGCAACAAAAGTTCCGGAGCTCCTCTGGCAGAGACACGCGTGGGAAACGCTGTAACCAGCGGAGAGCCGCTGTAGCGCACGTCCCCACGCGCTACTCTCTACATATATATAAATGTATACTAAAACAAAACATTAAAATAACAAGCCTCACACGCACACAAACAGCGGCGAGTACGCTTTTCGTACTGAAGCTACACAAAGGAAAAACAACAACAACAACAACAACGCAGCGTCGATGCAAATGCATTGTTCCCCACGCCGGGCACCGGGACAGTGGGAACCCCGAACCAATGCCCCCCTCGCAGCCACGAGCGCACGTCCAGACGCATTAATGCTGGGAACACGTGCGGGAGCCGTCCCGCCTGCAGCCGCGGCGCGGCTCCGGACGGCCGAGCCCGCCACCGCGCTGTGTTTTCGGACAGAAACGAGGAAAGACGCGAGTGGAAACTGGCACTGCAGCTAGCAACTTGGGCTAACTTTAGCAGCCATGCCTGCTGTAAGTTGGGAGGATGCAGAAGAAAGAAAGACGGGGGCTCGAGTCCACGCACGAGGACAGGAGGACGCTGGAACACGAGGGACCGACGAACACGCGCAACCCCGCTCACTAAAGCGGCTCCTGCGTGACTCTGCCGAAGTGACCGAAACTGCTTCACATCTGTTAGCAACTTTAGCCACTTAGCACGCCGCTTTGCTGGATGTCTGTTGTGACACTGCGATCATTTACTTACTTTTCTCTCGCTTGGCTGTCCGAGGGGACCACAGCTCCTTTACCCTTGCCGTACATGTTGGAGGCTGTTCTGATACTTTATTTTATCCCACTCGACACCTGTCAAAGAAAGCGACCAGGAAAACCTACTATCTCCATAGCTACCCAGTTAGTGTTGTCTCCCTATCTCTCCCTTGCGCTCTCTCTTTGCTCCGGTTTCCTTTTTTTTTTTTTTTTTTTTTTTTTTTTTTCTACATCCCCAACATTGCCCACAAATCAGGCAGGGTTTCAGCCGGGGGGGAACTTGAAACAGTCCAGTGGTGGAGCTTTTTTTTTTTTTTTTCTTCTTTTTTTTTTTTTTTTTTTTTTTTTTTTTTTTTCAATCGCTGTTCCTGGATTTAGCTCACACTCCCTCTGTTGTGAACTGGTGGGGGCTTCTTAAAGCGACAGTGACTCAATTTTTATAGACTTCGCTCAAGTTCAAGTTCTCTTTTGGAGGCCTTCCTGTTGAGGCATTACACTGCATTTGTGTTCAAGCAGAGTACCTGGTTGCTATGAAAACCACCTGTTCTGAAACATTTTTTTTTGAATGATTTTATTTATGTATATATCCCACTACCACGATTCAGTTTGTGACTTTTGAAGATCTTGGATTTTCAACCTCTGTATAGATTGTCAGATATGCCATAAGAAATCATTAAACTTTTACTTAATTAATACCAGCTATCATTTTTACTTACTGTAAACAATTTTCCATAATAACCATAGTCTGTAAATATTACTGGTTAGATAACTCATAACTTCACCCCTAAGAGCAGTTTTGAAGCCTTTTATTTGACTGAAACACTCCCGTCTTATATCAATCAAAGTTAGCTGTGGCTACCAGCCTCCTTCAGCCACTGCTTGCTGGATGATGCTGTCATGAATGTGAAATGTGACAACTATACACTCTGCAAATTCCTTTGTTATGATTTATTTCTTCTTTTTTAAAATTCTATTTTTAACTTGTCTTTTACTTTAAATTTAATTCAACTTTGCAAACCTTTTTCACAGCCTGCTTTAGAAAAATAAAATTTAATCAGAATGTGAATATGTTTATTTCTGCTGTAAAGTTGGAGATTTTAACATGGAGGTAAAGACTTATCCACATTTGGAGCCAGCCTCCAATGGTCAATAGAAGTAGTGTAATTTTAGTTTCTTCCTGGTTGGCTTCAATTGTAAGTAAGATTGTGGGTGATTGGTCATGACCAGCAAAGTAATATAAACTGTTGGATGTCAGTGGGTGGCTGTAGCAGTAGTAATTACATTTTTTAAATAAATTGTGATGCGTCCTAACGGTGGCGATGCCAAAGTGCGCAAGACTGATGGTATTAGAAAAGGAGACATCCACCCTAAACCGAACAAAATTCAAACCCAGATGACGAGTCTAGTATGAGTGTTGGTCAAAAGAAAGCAAAGACATTGAGCTTGATGCAACACAGTGAAAGTAATCTTCCATTTGGCTTTACTTTCACTGGGAACCAACTTGGTGTGGGCCTTTCTTTAGTTCCTGCCTGGGTTTCATGTTTGTGTTCATCTAAACAGGCTGAGGATTCACAAGTAGGCATTAACTGTAGTAGCCTATATCTATATTTTTGGTTGTGGTGTAGCATAGGATTTTTTTTTTTTAACTCTTAAAAATGTGCATTGCCTCAAAAAAGTTTAATACGTGCTGCTCTAGATGACCTTGTGGTTACCCACCATACAACCCCCCCGAGGGGTAACTCAGAAATACTTGTCTTGCAAGACATCTTAGAGTAAAGATTAATGCACTTTCCTCCCCAAAGCAGTGTCCCTACTCAACTGATAACTGTCACCTGGCACAATTTTTGCACCATTACTTTTATATGTCAATTTGTATATTTTTGTGCAAACTTTTTATTTTTTTTTCCTCTTTCCAATTTTTTAAATTTATAGAATATTTATTTCGTTTTGTTAACTAGAGAGAAACAAATGTGAGAAAATAATTCCTTGTATCTGTCTACATACTTGGCGATTAAAACTGAGTCTGATGTCTGAATCCTAAAATCACATGCAAAGGCACAAGGGTCCTTATTATCTTCCACCTCTTAAATCCCAAACATTTAATGCAATGCACTGATTAATGTTATTATATACTCTAACACAGTTACCTAACTGCAAACCAGAGTCTAAACGTAATTTTATTTATTTTTGTATGTAATATTTTGCAACTGACTCCAAATCTCAGAAGCCCAGTGGTAGCTGAGGAATAGTCACTTTGTTTTTTTTGCATTTGTTTGAAGTTAATGTTGTTTTCATGTTGTTATTGTTATTGACCAAAAAAACGAAGTCTAACGTCATCCGAGTCTGAGGTCAACCTTGTGTCTGTTTTAGAGGTTCTGGCAAATGTGGGATAAGTTGTAGGATTTCTAGCAGATAAACTGAACAATCTTAATGACTTGTTTTAACATGACATTTTTTGTTAAAACTGCCACATCCTGCTCCCTTATCTTCCTTGAGAGGTCACAAGTTTTTAACAGGTTCACATAAACATCAATGCGAACTCACAGTATGTGGTTCTTTTGCAATCACCAATCAAATGTATTGCATATTTTTGGACTGCGGTAGGAGCGTGAAGTACCTGCAGAAAAACCTATGCAGGCATGAGGAGAGCATGCAGACGTCACGCATATAAACTGGAAACATAAAAGCTAATGATTTAATGCACAGAGTAACGAGGAGCCATAAAGTGTTGCACAACACCAGGAAACATTATCCTGAACAGCCACTCCAAATCAATTCCTACACATTACAGAATACTTTGTTGTAGTTCACTCTTTGTGTAATTTGTTGTGTTTATAGACACAAAATGAAAGTCATAATTTAAACAATGAGATTTGATACACTTTTTGCTCGCGTACATAGTGCTGGTATAGTGCTGGTGAGGTTTAATTTTGTGTCATGTCCCTTTAAGAGTGTGTAGAGGGCTCTTGCAGAGTTTGTGTGTGCAAATGTGTGTGTATATACGTGTATAAGGGAGGGACAGGCAGTGTGTTCTGTTTTCGTGCTTCTAGCTGTGGGAAGGGCACAGCTGACTGTCTGCGTTCGTGTCTGTCTGTGCGCACGTAGGTGTGTTCATGTGTGCGGGGATAACTGCATGTATTTCTATGTGCATGAAAAAAGTCTCTTTTCTTTTTTTTTTTTTTTTTTTTGTCATACATGAGGATACAAACACCTGCTCTGATGAGCAGGCATATTATAAAAGACGATCAGAGCAAGAAGGACAGAAAACAGATAAATAAATGTAGAGGAGAGTGTAATTTTTATGAAGGACTTAGATTTGCTTATGCATTGTGCAGCAATGCAGATGCCCTGAAGGATCTGACAGGCAGAAGGTAGAAGTAGCAGGATTATACAAATGATATACTGCATTCTGTTTGGTAACAATATCCTGATTTATACATAATCTTTCTCATGTGCAGTGAAGAAGGAGACACAAAATGCAAAGAAATCTTTCTTATATACATATTAAGACTTTAATATGCCTGATATATGAAGTAATACACTGAAAACCCATTTTTCTCATTTAAAATGTTTATAATGTATATATAGACTTTAAAAACACCCCAAATTTTTCACTTTAACAGTTTCTAAATATTTGTTTTGTCATTATAAATACATTTTATGAGATTTTTTAAATTTATTTGCTCCATGCTTTCCTTATTTTATAAAACTATTTATTTATTTATTTAGTTGGTTGATTAATATGAGTGATACAGAGGTCTCATATAAAACATCCAGCATCATAGGCCTAAATACTACAAAATGGCTTTTTTTTTTCTTGAGTCTATCTTTTCAAATTTGTACTTTCATCACTGCATCACCGTCCACATGAGTATTGTCCAAATGGGTTTGCAGATTCAGTCATGAACTGAATCTACAGTTAAATTTGCAGGCTACTGAATGAGTTTTCTTTCCAATGGTTCTTTTTTTATACTAAAACAAGAAGGTGCCATTTCTTCCTGATTATTCCTACTCTAGTGGTCTCTTTAAAACAAACTGAACAATAAACCAGAACGTATTCTTCTACTGCAGTAAGGAAACGTTTTGAATATGACAGGAGTGGGTTCTGCAGTTTTATTCTTAAAATGTTTTCCACGCTTCATTGTTATTAATTCAGTTTAACGTTCATGTGTCTTCAATGACGATGCGAAGCAGCGCTTCTTTCTACAGTCTTATTTTACCCTGCCACTTGCTCTCAGTATTATTAAATTCAGCTGGTATATGGAGTGGTGTGCACATTACGGCGAGAGAGGGAAGAAAAGTGATGGCGCAGGTATCTTTTAAGCTCTAGACCACAAGCTCCATCATTGTCTTTTCATAGCACCTCTATTGATCCAAAAACCCAATGATTCCGAGGAACGCTGGCACTTCATTTGCAGAGTAAACACAAACAGCAACATTATGTGCTTTCTCTTTTCTTCCGTTCATTCTATTTTATCATATCCACATGTCAACATTTCAGCTGGTAAATTAGTTTCAAGACAAACTCAGTTCTCGTATCCCAGCTATGCCTGGTTTCCGTTAGCTTCCGTGCGCTATTGTAATGTGTCCAGAAGTCCATTAATTCTCCGACACAGTTGAAAAACTTCTACTTCTGGTTGGGTTTTTTTTTTCAAGTGTTATTCCTCTCACGTGCTTGGGAGAAGTTTCAACTCCTGCAGTGGATTTTGAAGAAAACACATACTGTATTTAGTGCTAGCTAGCGCGGCACAAATACTCAACAGGCTTTTGAAAAACAAACTTCTTGTACTTGTTTATTGACGTTGTGAAATTGTAGAGGCTACAATTTTTGGCTGTTGTAAAAATAGTTTCACTCCAACAGCAGCTATGAGTTAGCATTAGCAACATTAGCATCGTTAGCGCTAGCATTAAGCCAACACATCCATAAAGAACTGCTCTTCATCGCACTGAATGCCAGGAATGTTCTGGATTTCCTATGGATGGATGGAGGGCAAGTGGACATGAGGGATTTTTCAATTATATATGATTTATACCCAGAGGATTCTGATTTTTATAAATTTAAATATAAAGGAAACTATTTCAGAATAACTTTCTTTGTCTCACAATTGTTTCCACTTGCTTATGTGCACTTGTGATATCGCCGTTTGAATCGGCTTTGGCATCAGCAGTTACAGAAAACGACACTCAAATCCTTCCTTTGGAAGATAGATCAATTTAATGTTTTGCCAACAGGCCAAGGCAACATTTAATTTACCAGTTAATGCCACTGGTAGCTAAATGGGACTTAGTAAAAACCCACTGATGGTTGTTTTGAACCACCTGATTTAGGACCAAGTGAAAGAGGTGAACAAATTCGATATATCGGCGTACAACTCGCTATCAACAACGAAGGTGATTTACATCTGGTAACTTGCTCTGACGATAAAATAAGCTATGAAGAAGAAATGTGAACGTGATTATATCTGTCTAACGTTGGCTGAAGCCAGCTGTGTTACACACGGTGCCTGATGGTAAAGATTCTGGTGTTTGAGCACACCAGTTATTCTCCAATTCTGCTTGCAAAAATTGCAACTATGGTAGGATTCGGTTTTCGTAACATTGCCATCTCTTTTGCACCATCAAACTCTTCTACGCAACTCACTCTCCCACCGATGCGCTTCCGTCGCTCTGAATACGTCCCCTTGTTCGTTGCTGTGATTGGTTGTAGATACCATCCATCCATCCATCCATCCATCCATCCATCCATCCATCCATCCATCCATCCATCCATCCATCCATCCATCCATCCATCCATCCATCCATCCATCCATCCATCCATCCATCAATTAATGTGCATACATTTAACCAAATGTTAAAAGTTAAATTACTAAAGGATTGTTTAAAAAATGTTATGTTTCGGGACAGTTTGAGAAACTGCGATGAGTCGATCGTAAGTTATTTCACAAGACTGGGTAGTTTTATTTCATGTAATCTATCAAATTTTTCTTGGCAAGGGACATGTTTTGATTTCTCAAGATGTATTTGGTTAATTATTTAATTCTTGGCTCTGGATAACCCTGCATGTCTAATTATCTTCCCGCTATCTATCCTGACTGTCCAGCTCTCCTTTCCCTTCTTCCACCACTGTCCTATCCTTTTCTTCCTCTCTTCCACATTGTCATCCACTCCTCTGACCCACTTTAATGCCATCTTGCCACCATCTCCCTCTGTTCTTCCGCGTGATCACATCTTCCGTCTCTCTCGCTTTCCCCTCCCCTTCTTCTTCTCGTACATTTCAGTTCTCCACCCTCCTCCCTCTCAGTCTTGTTTCTGTTCCTCTCACCTTTTTCTGCATCCTGACTCTACCTCTGCCTTCCTCCCAGATTCACCTCCATCTCCACAGTCCTAGGTGGTGTCATTGAAATTTTTCTGCTTCTCTACTTTTTCAACCAAACTTCCTCCCCATTTTTATCTTCTGCATTCTTCTCACTCATCCTCCCCCTTCTCCTAAACTCTCCACGGCGTGTCCTCCCGCTCCTCCCTCCTCCCCTTTTGCCCTTCCACCATGAGTCATTTCGTGCTCTCTCTGCTTCCCTCACTATGCCACAGAACCATTCAGGACCGACATTCATCGGCGGCCTGAGATGATAGATGCTGCTCACCACAGCTCAAGCAGCCAGTTAGCCCGGGATGATGCCTCATGCATACAGATATCACCTGGCTGGCTGTAGTCTCTTGCGTTAACCAAAATCGAATACACACAAACACTATTAAGTTCACACACACACCCTCTGTGCTCTGTGTAGAATGGAAAAGTTCACTGCATACATGAATTCACTATTAAGTATATTGGTCCTTTAAGTCCTTTAATAAATACAACTACAAGCAACAATGAAATGGTTTTTGTATTTGTGTGCATTTGTATGTGTGTGCTGGGGGTTGTTAGGTATGTAAATTCCAGGGGAGTTAGGTTAATTGGGTCTGAAAAAGGAGGTGGGTGTGCCCCTCTCCTCTATGACAAGCTTATTTACATAGCAAAGCTGTAATTACCCTAACGAAGCCCCCATCCTATCAGCGAGAGTGTACACACACATGTACACCCACACACATGTGCAATCCCCAAACAGGTTTGAGCTCAATCATGCCAAACCTGTATTTTTCATCACTCCAGATCCCTCTCAGAAGCATTTCCATTCACATGTTCATTTCCAAATGAATGGCGTCTTTTGCGGTTGTAATCAGTCGGTTTGTTGGAACTTCTCTGTCAGAGCTCACTGGCTTCTTAGAGAGATGTGGGACTCCTTCCAACATTTCGGAGTCGCTTCCTTCCTTTACCCCCCCGTATTCCTTTGTAAAAACAGGCTTCCTTTTATTGTGAGTTAGAGTTAATACAGCTGAAACATTTTTTTAAATATATATATATATATATATATATATATATATATATATATATATATATATATATATATATATATATATTCAAGCATTATCCATCTTCAAGAACAGTATTCAAGGGAAAATTGTGTGTGATTTCTGAATTAAGGATTAGAAGAAATGTTTATGTGGTGGTCCACCTCAAGGTCAGGACCTCACGAAACTGAATAGAAATTGACAGATCATAGAGCAAGCGTCACAAACATATTATAGGGACCGAATTTGTATTTTCCCCCTTTTTGCTCAGTTTTTTCTTGACAATAGGTAGACTTCAACCTGTGTCCAACCAAATGTGGGGGACAGTTGTATCAGCCTTTTCATCAGTGTATGGGCAAATACAGCAAATACTGAGATCAGTGAGATAAACTTTGGCATTTTTGGTATGAAAAGTCAGTTTAAACAGTCTGAGCTATATATTCAAAAAAAAAAAAAAAAAAGCAAAGAAAGGAAAAGTTGATCACGTAGATAAGATTCTAAGAATATTTGAAGAATGACAATGATTTCTAAGAATTTCCCCTTTAAGTAGAGACTGGATGAGGAACTTTCAGAACAGGAAGGAAGTCTTTTTAAGAGGCTTAAGAGTTTCTTAAGCTGTGGGAGAAAAAAATGTTGGAACGAAAGAGATGAGGAAGGAATCATTTGAAAGGAGCTGAATGAATTAAAATGGCAAAGATTTCATCATTCTTGGATAATGTCTGTTATAGTTTTCACTCAAGATGCTCTTGTTTGCTTGAAAATAACACAGAAAAAATATATAATATGATCAAAACACCAAAATATTTTGCAACTGGATGGATGCAACACCTCAAAAAAGGGTATTTTTCTTTAAAAATGGTTTTGCATTCATCAACACCAGCCAGGTTAAAACATGTCACATTTGCAGTCGCAGAAGTAAAATACGTCTTTTTTTGTTTCATTTTTTTTTCCGGCTCTTACAATGTGGAAAATATAATCTCAGAGGAACAAAAATCCATAAAATATTACACACCGTCATTATTTATGTACAAAAACTAAGCTACAATGCAGAAGTATTCAATTCAATAGAATCAACAGCTTGTTGAGCCGCTTTCAATTGAAATAACCCGAAGTCATCACCTTCTGTATGATGTAATCAATCCCTCATGTCTTTGTGGAGGAATTTTTGGTGATTATTTTTTGCAATGTTGCCTCAGTTCATCAAAGTTTGCCTGCACTCATTTATGTTTGGCTCTTTTAAAACACTTTTTTTTATCTACGCTCACAAAGTTAAAAACTTCCTCGGTTTGTCTGTAGGGACCCTACCCACACTTTCACCGAGTCTTGTCAGAGGTTTAAATAGAAATTTATTCAGTTTATTCTGTTGTTGCTACTTGCCCACAGGGCTCACCATGAATCTTAACTGTGAATACATATTCCCGAAAACTGCTTCGATTAACAAGGTTTTGCTCCCTAATGAAGGTTTAGACTCTTGTAACAGACCTACGGTTGAACTCTGGAATAATCCCACCACAAGACCTTTAACTGGACCACAGGAGCACCTCGACGCTTTTCCTTTTCAGCCATTTCACCATAGATTTGATTGTGCGTTTAGGAGTGCTGTCCTGTTCAATGACCCGGTTTTGGCCGCGCTGTGGTTCTATCTGTCGAACAGATGACTTTATATTTGACTGGAGAATACTTCTGGGATACAGAAAAGTTCACGGTGGACCCAGTTACTACAAAGTGCTTTGCAAAACAACCCCAAATCATCACCCCACCAGGCTTAACAGCTGTTAGGGTTAGGCAGAGATGCTTGTTCTGATATAGAGCATTTGATTTTCACCAGATGTGGAGCTGTGCATTATGGACTTTTCAACTTGGGTCTCGTCTGTTTAAAGAACCGTTTTTTCAGAAAGTTTCATGGTTTGTTCAGACACAACTTTGCAAACCTAGCCTGCAGATTCTGGGATGCAGAGAGACTGGGTGGGGGTGGGGGTGAGAGACAAAAAATATATATATATATAAGAAATAATTGTAATGATTGGAGGTTAAAGGAGGACCAACATTCAGAAGGCCAGTGGTATATTATGAAGTCAAGGTATACAAAAAGCACTGCCACAAGCTGGAACCCCCCCCGACCAGAAGCTGACCAGATACTCACAGCTTAACAAGAAACAGGTGGGGACAAAACAGCAAACCGCCAAAGGAAGTCAAGCACCAAGGAAAACATTTTCAAAATAAAACAGGTAAGGCCCACGTGACTTTCTATTGTGCCCTCCATTCATCCATTTTCTATACCTGCTTATTCCTTTGCAGGGTCACGGGGGCCTGCCGGAGCCCATCCCAACTCATTACAGGGGTACACCCTGGACAGGTCTATCACAGGGCCACATTCAAAGACAAACAAACATGCACGCTCACAGCACGCTCATGCTCACACCTACAGGCAATTTAGAATAATCAATCAACTTAGTATGCGTGTTTTTGGAGTACCCAGAGGGTACATGCCGGAGGGGAGAACATGCAAACGGCACACAGAAAGACTCCCGCTGGGCCGGGGAATCAAACCAGGAACCTTCTTGCTGGGATGCAACAGTACTAACCACTAAGCCACCGTGCTGCCTCTATTGTGCCCTATTCCCTTCAAACTTTGCACCTTTTTCCATGTGACTGTATTTACCTACCATCTTTGATACTAACGATGCAATCAAACATGTAGAAATCTGGACATTTCCTCCCCTAAAATAAAACTGACCGACATGTCAAGTATACTACACTGCATGACTGAGTCTGTGTTTTTAGTCACTTGCTGGCTTTTTATTTTTTGCCACCTTTTTGGCTATGAGAGTGATTGGTTGCTTCGTTCTTAGGTGTTCCCTCAGTCATTGTAAGAGTTGGACTCTTTTCTACAAATTATTTAGGCCCAATTTGGAGTTTACTGAGATTATTCTGTTTCACCTAACTAAGCAGGTTTGGTGACCCGCTGGTCCACCAACAATTCCAATCAGGCCCTAAAACGTTTTGTTGTTCCTTTCCAAAATAATCACCATATTCCCAACTCTTGCCATATCAGAAGCATCGCTGCTATAAGTGCACTTTTAAATGACTAAAAAGCAAAATATCAAAGTAACCAAGGAACGTATGTCTTACAGATACAGTATGAAGAACAAAAAGTGAGACCACGAATGTGCCGTGTGGTTTTTATAATTTTTCTATGGCTGCGTTCAAGTCTGAAAAAATTCTTGGACAAACACATGAATTCTCAGAATAAATAAGTACCTCGATGTGATCAATTAGATCATTACATACCTAAAGACTTAATAGATTCAGCAAAGAAAGATCATGTTCTCACTTTCAGCTGGTGGTATCTCATCATGCAGACTGTTGAAGTAGTGAAGTGAATATTTGTACAATAAGATTAAAAATACTGTCATGAATATAAATAATTAAAATGCAAACTATCTGTGGTTAAAGGTAAAAGTGCTTAAACTGGAATATTCCATTCACTTGTTCCACGTTATCATGTGAAACAGTATGAAGTTCTGCTCAGCGACATGAACAAAGATTTAAAACACTGCAGGAAAATAAAAGAACAATGTTCCAGATAAGTGTAAGCTCACACAGCCTCCATCGACAGGCAGATTACCAGCTATTTTACAGCTGCCATCTGTGCCTGTATGTGCTGTTGCTGTTTTGGGAGAGAAAAGTTGTCCCGTTCTTGGCTGATATGGAATTCAAGCTGCTCAACCGTCCTGGGTCTTCTTTGTCATATTTTTCCTTCCTGATGTTTCAAATGTTTTCAAGGGAAAATTTTTAGATCACATTCAGGCTAGTTCAGCACCTGGACTCTGCAACTATATATTTATAATTATTTTTTTATCCTCTTATTCCACAATTAATAGTTACATGTTCTAGTTGACTGCATGTAGACGACTTTATATTGGTATACTTAAATATGTAAGAGCAGTTAAAGATACTTCTATGTAGAGTGTGTATATATCTTTTATACATATCAATACTGCCCCCCCCCCTTCCCCCAACACTTAAATATGCTCCCAGTCCGACATGCATCTCAAACACACGCACTACACACACCAAAATAAAACAATGGTAAATGGAAAGCTCCTCCCCCTTTTCTCTGTTCTCCTCTGTCTGTAAATACCTAGTTGTCGTTTGTCTCCTTTTACTCCAACACAGCACATTATACACTCATTCACACACACACTACAACACATCACACAGCCACCAAACTGCACCCATCACTGTCTTGTCTGTTCTTTCCTGCTCTTTCACGTACAAAGGTTAGACTTATGGTTAGACTTCTTAGAGGGCTGTTGACGGGAACAAACTCACACACACTCATACGCACATACAAAAAAACCCCTGTTGCAAGATTGAAATGCATATATATATATATATATATATATATATATATATATATATATATATATATATATATATATATATATATATATATATATATATATATATATATATATATACACACTCTGGAGCCTCTGGAGCTGATTGTGTGAAGGAGGAGATTTCATAAAATGAAGAAGATTATGGACATCTTCCTCACAACACAGTGACTCAGCAACAGTTTCTTCATTCAGAGGCTTCTTCAGATCCACTGCAACACAGACCACTACAGGAGATCCTTCCTGTCCACAGCAATAACCTTCTACAATGAACCTCTGAAGGGACTGAAACCAGGAAAACTACTGCAACAATTAACTTTCCTTTGTGGATTAATACAGTATTTCTGTTGTTGTTGTTAACAGGGACTGACCAAAGGACAGTTTTCTATTTTAAATTAACTCTGCCCTAAAGAAGATAGTGGCATTTCTTAATCATGTGCACATGGCTTCTTCTTAGCATTAATTGTGGTTTCCACAAGTCTTCCCGAGGGCTTAATGATCAGAAAAAGATGAAAAATGTTGATCTTCAGCCTCCTCTTATATACACAGAAGTTCCTCTCAATTCTTAGAATCATTTAACAATACTATGTACAACAGCTGAGGAGACATTCAAAGTCATCACAAAATCTACGCTGAATCTCATATAAGTCTTATAAATTGTTTCCCAATTTCACAGTTTTTCACAGATTCCCGAATCTCCGCCCATTTATACTTCTGAAACTCTCTGATGCTCTTTTATGTTCAGTCATGACACTGACCTGTTAACAGTCAATCTAATTACTCACAGAAGGTTTCTGCAGGTGTTTCTTATTTTACCACGGATGTTTTTCTTTTGGCATTATGTTTTTATTTACATTCTACACAGCATCCAAACGTATTTGGAATTAGGGGGTGCATAGAAAGCCAAAACTCTGTTCTAATGAATCTATTGTAGATGATGAAAAAACTCCAGAGGATTTCAGCCTTCCTCCACTTTAGAAAGTTAAAAGTTAGGTCCATTGACAATCCAGGAGAAGATGCTTTTGACATTATCATTCAGCATATGTGCTTTGAAATCAAAATTTCCTCTAATCTGTTCATCGGGAATGTTGGAGCAACAGTTAGATGCAAATGTCAGAATTGTGACTGCTGATTATACATGTGCAGCACTAACTGCAAGTGAAGGCATTTTTTGTGTCATGTTGAATTAAGATTATGTTTCAATTGTTGTTCTAGCAATTTGTTGTGAAACATTTAAATTTGCCAAGTTGTTAACCAAAACCAACCAACATTCTTGGTGGTGGAACGTGAGGATTTCATGGTGAGTCTGTCCAAAAAGGCAAAGCGAATGCCCTTACCCCATCACCTCTCTATGTATCTGCCCTTCCCTCTCTCTGCACTTCCTACTCCAACAGGAATTTAATCTTTCAAGCCATCATTGTTTTTCCTCTCCCCTATTTTTACTGCTGCTACTGCTGCTGCTGCTTGGAAGACCACAGACTGCCTCTGTATGCTGACTCCCCCCGCCTCCCCACCTCCTCAGAGCCTGTCTCCGTTTCTTTCTGTATCTCTATTTGTCTAACTCTCACGCTCATGTCTTCCTCCCTTCTTCAGCTCTCTGTCCTCATCTCTCCCCCACCTTTCCTCTCACTGGTTCTCTCCTTTACTTCTTCACTCCTTCTCACCCCTCATGTACCCCCCCCCCCCCCCCCCCCCCCCCCCCCACACACACACACACACCACCACAACCATCACGTACACACGTCCACTTTTCCTTTTTTTTCCTCCCTCTCTCCTCCCTCTTGTCTGTCTATCTGCTTTTTGGTAGCTGTGCTGTACGTGCCACAGATTCAGATGGCAGTCAAATGCTAGACTGAGACAAACATGGAGACACATGCATGCAATTACATGCTCGCACACACACACACACACACACACACACACACACACACACACACACACACACACACACAAATGTACATGCAGACTGGCAACTGCACGCACGAAAAGACACATTTTTTGATAGGAAAATATCACAGCGTCATAAAAATTCAACAATTTAAGTCACTTCCTTCAGTCACTTTAGGAGGCATAACATTAGTTTTGGAGCACGACACTATCAGAAAACACAATGACAAAAAATACAAATGAGAACTATCAGTTTTGTGATAGATTAAAGATGAAGACTCTTAGAAATTGGAGCATACACTTTTTAGTTTGCAAATGTCATAAACATGTATGATAATATTTTTTGTGTTGACTGATAATGTTTTTGGCGGTGGGGAGAACAGCAAGAGCAGGAGAAAGGGAAAGGGTGGGGGGGTGGCAGAGAGGGAGAAGCCGAGAGGAAGGAGGTCACTCTAAGCTTATGAAACGTTTTCTAACCTAACCCGGCCTATTTCTGACAGGGCAGGACTTACAGTCAGCCGCACAAGATCCCATGATTGACGTAAACATGCCTTTAGGGAATGAGGCATACTGTAAACACACACATATATTCAGCTGTGCTTGTTCACTCAGTTCAGTTCAATTCAATAATAATTCATTACTACCAAAAGGAAAATTACATTTTTTCCCCCCAGTATTAATAATTAAAATCTGATCATGTTAAAAAGAACAAATGGGTATTATTATAAATTCACTGCATACCATTTTGAGCAAAGCATACATGTGGTTTGAATTTTATCTCATAGGGCAACAACAATTGTCCATACCTCCTCACCTCTCTAAAGGAGCGCCCCAAGGCTTGGTGCCGGGACTCCTTCACTGTGCTATATACACTTCATCCTTGGGCCTAGTTATCACCTTGCATGGTTTTTCATATCACTGGTACCCAGCTATAATCAGTCATTTCTGTCTCATGACTCTACAGGCTTGCCACGAATCTAAGCTCGTCTCCTAGATATATCTACATGGATGAAGGAACACCACCTTCAGCTACACCTATCCAAAGCAGAACTATTGGTGATCTTAGCCCACCAGCCTATTCACAACAATATCAATAACCAAATCAGTTCATCATCCCTCTGTCCCACCCAGGATGTGAGAAACCTGGGTCCCACGATTGATGATCAGCTGCAACACAACTCTTGGTTCATGCATTGGTTATATCTCACCTGAAACTAGTTTAATGTTCTTCTTGCAGTTCCTTCAGGATGCACGGTTAAGCCTCTACAGATGGTCCAGAATGCAGCAGTGAGTCTGGTGACAGAATACCCAACCACAGTACACAGTTACCCTCTGAGCTCCAATAACTAAAGTTTAGGTCACTAATATTTGTCTACAAAGTGACTTCTAGGTTGTTGTTTTTTTTTTTTTTAATATACTTTATTAATCCCCTTGGGGGAAATTCAGGACTCCGCTTTTATGTGACTTGCTCACACAGCAGTGGCCCATTAATGAGTACTGCTTCTGACGAACTTTTGCATACTATAGAAAACCAATCAAATATCTTTGTGTTTGTTATGCAAATGAGGTGCAGAATTTCAAACTGTCCCACCTCCATGCACAATTTAATTGCCTCGCACCAGCTGCATAACTGCAATATGACTGGCTTACACTGGCTTTCCTGCCAAAACATTGATGGGAGCACTGCTTCCTCCAGGTCGGGACGCGTAGAAGCCATAGCTCAGTTTTTCAACATTTGACGTCACCCCAGTCAAAGTGAACAGCAATGCTCATGCATACGTGTGAGTGGACGGTTTTCCTCCTTCCTGATCCTTACATTCCTCTGTGAAATGCCATCAGGCACTGCCTTCCCTACAAATGTGGTAATCCAGAAGTTTCTCATTTGCCGTTCTATACTGGTGAAATGAGCCACAAGTTGCTATCAGACCAGGGATGTTCCTCTCTACTTAAAGAAACTCTTGAAGTCGCAGTTCTTCTAATTTATCTAACTTACATCCAACTGCACTTTTCTGCATTCATCTTCTCTACAGGTCTACCTCACACGTTGACTCTTTTGGCACCAAACGTTCTTCCCTTTTAATATCTATTTAATTGTCTTAGCATTTAATGCCAGAATCTCTAACTGTGCTGTCGCTTCATCGTTGTTCCTCATTTCTTCATTTTAAGTTGCTTTGAATAAAACTGCTAAATGAATAACTATAACTGTAACTACAGTCATCTTGAAAGATTATAGCTGATATGGTTGTTATAATTGCCTTCTTAATCTATATACCTAAACAATCTAATTTCTCTCTTGAACAAAACATGTTTGTTTCATCTGTAAATGGTGCTAATTTGAATATTGTGGATTTCTCATAAATACCATAAATATAAAGGAATGAAAAGTTTGGACCTAAAATTGACTTATTGATTCTACTTCACTTCAGTTTATTAAATAGTGTCGTGATTAATTGTGTCAAAACCTTTTTATGACCTATTGGGTAACTCTGCAACAAACTGGTTGTGTTCTATAGTCCTTGTTATTTCTTCAATTGAACCAAAAAAGCAACTTAGTTCAGAATCTGTACTAACGATCAGCGTGGGGTCTTAGGTTTTTTATTTAATCTATAAGTAAACTGGTTTTCTAAAATGTTTGTAATTGTGGAAGTAAAGAAACAGGAACAGAAACAGGAACAGAAACTGATGGCTCTGCGCTTGTGGCCACAGGTAACTAGTTCTACCTTTGAGGTAGAACTCAGTTTCGACTGAGATCATTTTGTGTGAGGAGCAGGCAAGGCCAGTCTGTGTTCTTGTGAAGAGCGCAGTGCTCGTGAAAGGGTGTAGGCCTTATTTATTGAGTTCATATAGGCAGGTGTGGTCCCCGGGATCATCTTGTAGGCAAGTAGCAGAGACTTTTAAGTCCAGTGGCGCAGCTGATTTTGGACCTTTTGTAAGCAGTTTGATTGCACAAGCTGGAAGGCCAGCTAGGAGGGCATCGCAGTAATCGAGATGTGATATAATCATGGTCTGTACCAGGAGCTGAGTTGCATATTGAGACAGGTATTGTCGTATTTTTTTAATGTTCTAAAGAGCAAAGCAGCAAGATGATCAGAGAAAAATAGCTGGTCATTTGAACATGACACCCAGGTTCTTTGTAACCTTTGTAGGAGTGACAGCAGTAGAGCCAAAATTTAGGTTGATATCGAGGCTGAACGAATGATGGGCAGATATAGACAGGACTTCACTCTTAAAAGGGTGAAGTTGAAGGTGGTGATCCTTCATCTGTGCAGACAGGTCAGGGAGGCAAGCTGAAATTTGTGTAGAGATTATGGGGTCGTCTCGTGGGAATGGCAGGTAGAGTTGTGTGTCATCTCCATGGTAGGGATATGAGAAGCCATGTGAATCCATAATCTGACCCAGAGAGGTTCTGTATATGGCAAAAAGAAGAACTCCAAGAATGCGCCTTGTGGGACCCCTGTAGAGAGGTGATGTAATAAAGATGGTTTCCCTAGCCATGACACTTTAAGGGAATGTTGTGTATGTATGTATGTATGTATGTATGTATGTATGTATGTATGTATGTATGTATGTATGTATGTATGTATGTATGTATGTATGTATGTATGTATGTATGTATGTATGTATGTATGTATGTATGTATGTATGTATGTATGTATGTATGTGTGTGTTTGTAAATACCTATTTGTCCTATGTCTACGATTATTACAAAACAACATGTTATACACTCATTCACACAGACTACAACACATCACACAGCCACCAAACTGCACCCATCACTATCTTGTCTTTTCTTTTCTGTACTGTACATTCTGTTCATGTCCCACTCTTTCCTAGACTTTCACGTCCCATATTCAGTGATCTTAGTCCTCTTTGGCAGAATTTTTAATTCTTTTTCTTTCTTTTTTTCAATAACAATAATACAAATAACAGCTGCGGGTGTCACATCAGCAAAATAAAGTGAGAAAGATGCTCACAGTTGGATCACTATTGTCCAAGAAAGCATACCTGCTGGCACAGAACTTTTGAAAGGTTTGCAATCAGATCACAGGCATCATTTGCACAATGGTGTCTATATGGACAGATAAATAAATAAATAAAACAAATATGTTTCAACTATGTAGCATCCCTGTCATGTTTAGTCTTAGGGTTCAGAGAAGCATGACCTAAAACAATACAATAACTATAACTTCAATTTAACAGTGTAAAAGTGTTTTCAGGTATGACTTACCAGTTATTTTCATCACTGTCAAATTTTGGCCAATTCGTCTTTACAACATTGCTTCAGTTCATTAACATTTTTGGTCATTTTTTCATGCACAACTCCAAGGCTGAAGCTCCAGTAGCACCCTAATGGGGTTGAGGGCTGGAATTTGAAACCTTGACTTATATGTTTTTCAACCAGCTATTCGGTTTTAGATTATCTTGTGCCCTTCGGCTCATTGTCATGTTGCGTATTTCGAGCAAGCTTCAGCTGTCGGACTGGTGACCTTATATTATCCTCCAGAATACTCTGGTATTATAGAAGAGTTCATGTCTGGCTCAATGACTGTAAGGTTCCCAGGTCCTGAAGCTGCAAAACAACTTTAAACCACAATCCTTGACAGTGGGTGTGAAATGTTTCTACTAAAATGCTGTGTTTTGGTTTTCACCAAACATGGTGCAGGACATCAAGGTTAAACAACTCTACTCCTCTGGTCTTATTTGTCCATATAATTGCTCTTGATTTTATTTTATTTTTTGCCTTTGTTTAGTTTAGTGAACCTCAGTGGTGTCCCCATGTTTGGGTCTCCCAGTTTCAGTCTGAGATTTCTTTTTTCTTCTTCTGCACAGCATGGCGTTACAGGGCAGTGAGTCAAACCAGGACTGCCTGAACGAAGGCAACAACTTCCGTATACGGTGTTACCTGCTTAACTAAGTGAGCTGCCCGGCACGTGAATGCTTTTCATTTTTTTAAGAACATTTCTAACTGTAGAACATTGAACTCCAAATTGGTTGAAAATGTCTCGTAGTTACTTCTACTACTTACTTATGTCTTTTCCTCCTGGCATTGTGTGAGCAGACACTCGAAGGCTCCAGACCAGCAAACTGCAAAAACATTTGCTTTTCCAGACTTTTGCGCAAATGTTGATTCATTCATTAGGAGCTGATAATTATTAGTGCCTGGCTGCAATTTACACTATTAAATCCTATGCAAGCATATATGGGCTACTTAGTATTGCCAATAAGATTTTTTTCCCAAATTGTTTTTTCTTTTTGGCTTCATTTTTGTACAATAACAGCAAATTGAAAAGTTCATCTGTCTTTATTAATCTGATTTTCTTACTTGTCAAGTGACATAAAAGCAACAGGGTTAAAAGCGTGAACATGACAGTAGATATCTCAAACTAATCTAGCACCAAAAGTTTTGTGTTCTTCAAAATTTCTTAATCTAAAATGGGTTCAGTGGTTTCAATCTTACCTCCTTTCCTCATACAGAAGGGCAACACCTTGTTTAATACTTCACATAAGCATATGTCATGCATTTGGTATGGATTGAACGATGTGCCAGTTTTCTTTTTTCTCATGCATTTGTGTGAAGAATTCACAACATGAAGGGCTCACAGTCTTTTATTTACATCTGACCTGAAACCTTGCGACAGAAACATATGTTACTCTGGATGTAAAAATTGGATCCAGATTGTGTGTTCTCTCAAAAAAACGTTTGAAAAGTTACAAGACCCTTTCTTTTTTCTTTTTCCTCCTTTTTTATCAGACACAAACTGAGTGTGTGGTGGTATAATTGGCTGCACAGACAGTCTACAGATGTTATTTTCTTTCAACTTGTAGAGTAATTTCAGATGCTGTTTTCCTGTCACCTTTGAGGTTAAGAATGGGAGTTCAGCACACATTTTCTAAGTAACCATGGTGACATTTCTCTTCACCGGCCTTAAACAGCTCGTCTTATTTTAGCAATTACAACTCTAAAAATCGTATTTACTCTTTAAGCTTGTATGCAAATGTTTTGAGATGATTTAGGTAAAGACTACCTGATGAAATAAACAGATAATTAATTAAAAAATTAATAAAGCAGGGTTGTCATTTAGTGTGATTTCTGTTTGTGATATTTTAACATGTCCAAATGCTGGTCTGCTGTAGATCATTTAGAGCATCTGTTGTGGTTATTCATTCTTTTGATAGCGTTCCTTCTTAGAAGTCATGTTTATTTAGTGTAACTGTGATAAGCCTGCTGCTGATTCAGAATAAAAGCCAAATTAGCAGCACAAAACTTGCTTCATTGTTGAAAAACAGCCCAACAATCTGCTGCTGAGTTCATGAAAAGTGACCCCAGAATCAGAGCGATTTCACCCCACTGAAGGTTTTACCAGATTTTTAGGCACCACGTTTTGCTTCCCTGTCTGATGTTCTTGGTGGAGAAACTTTTTAAGGATTGTGATTCTCACAACTTGTTTATTTGACTATTTTTTTTTCCTATCAACACATAGAAAATTTAATATTTTCCTCTTCTAATTTTTAATCTTATGGATCCTGAACTTCTCTTGTAAATATTTTTAATATTTCTTATATTTGTAATTCTTACGTATTGCTTGTGAGGCCAATGGTTATTGAGATTTTTTTGTTTTTTATAATATTAAAAACTTTCATTGGTTTTACAGGAATTGTTTACAACCCAGCTGTGGTAAGTTGCTTTTTTCAGCCAGGAGTGTTAAATGTACTAACAGTACACTTCCTGATCAACACCAGAAATGAGCTGTTTCTCAGTACCAAATATGCCAAGTTTTGACTTGTTTACTTGGTAGTTCATACTTGGTGCTTATGACTCAGGAGGATGTAGTTTGGAGGAAAGGAAGAGGTACACCAGTCTTTCTGCAGTACAAACAGCCAGGGCCGGTTTCTGGCATAAATGTGATCAATCAGAGCCTCAAATACTGGGGGTGGGGTGTCAAAATAAAGTAAGAGATTTGTTGATTATGCATTTGTCCCACATGCAGTATCTGTTCATTCAGTTGTAAGCAATGTGTTTGATTTAGCGTTTGTGCTCAATCATACTGGTCCAGATGCAGAAGAGTACACTGGATTTGACAAATAGGGTTTCAGAACTGCATAAGAACAGAAGTCCTAATAAATATCCATATTGAGAAATACCAATATAAAGATAATGATTACCTTGCGACTGTACAGGAACAATTAGCCTGCAGAGCTGTTTTCTATAGACCTTGGTGACCAAGAAAACAATATAAAAGCAGTAAACATTAAACTTTTGTTAAAGTGCCATACTGGGAAAAAATTATTTCCTTTCCTTTGCCTTAGTGAATATATTTTTGCGTCTTCAAACAAAGGAGCTGCATCTGCAAAATTATGTGGCAGTTCCTCGACTGACCACTAGGGGAGGGCTCCAAACGCCATCTCCACTGACCCTCCTTTTTAAAATGTCCAACTTTGCAGCAGAAATAAACAATATACAATATATATTGTATATATACAATAATAGAGCCACATCAAAATAAATTTCTGTTTCAATCCTTTGACGAGACTCAAAAATGTAATTTCACTTAAGCGATCGTGTGGACAGGATCACTACAGACACACAGGTTATTTTAACTTTGTATGTGTACAAAAAGTCTATGAAAACACTAAACTGGCATCTTTGATTTTTTTCTGACACTTTATAAGTTCGAACAAATTGACTACTGATGTTAATGGACACAAAAGGAAGAGAGTTCCCGGCCTCTGGATTGGTACTTACACACTGGTGTCTATTACCACACCACACCGTGCTTCTCAGGCGAATATGAACTGTCACCGAAACATGACATTCTGTCATTCACATGTTAGAGAAAGAAAATCCATGTCAGTTGATGTACTGTCCAATCTCACACAAATGGCAAATATCCCCCCAGTCTCTCTGTCGCTGTCATGGACATGTCTGAATGAAGTCATGAGAAACATTAACACGAATCTGAGTGATATCTGGATGACGGAAAGATGTCACTTTCAGCCTGACGAAGCCAGCTGCACATCTCGTGCCTGGATCTTGACTGCCCTGAGGTCGTATTTTGAGGCCAGTGTTCAGACTTGCTTCACTTTAAATACATTTTCGTTTTCTAGATGAGGCGTTGTTCTTGATCCAGGATGCATGTGAGTCATTGATTGTTCGTAGTGTATTCAGGTTCCCATCAATGATCTCGACAGCAGTGCAGATGCTTCGAGGGCTCAACAGGAAGTGTTAGTGCTATCAGAAATTGACAGGAGTTGTTCGAGCTCTCTGCGGCTGCCGTCGATGAAGAGGTTTGTTGGAAGGTTTGGATACATGTGTTGTTGACTGTCTTGCCCCTCGGCCAAAACTGCAGGGCCTCAACTCCTCCCTGCACAGGGCCCCTCAGCCTCCTTTTCTTTCTCTCCTTCTCTCATTCTTAGCCTCTCACTCTATCCTCCCTGTCGATCTTCTGCTTTCACTCCCTCTCTGTTCGTTTTCTTTCTCTCTTCCTGCTTGCACACACACACACACACACACACACACACACACACACACACACACACACACACACACAGAGACTCATTCCATCCTTTTGCCTTTGCTCACTCCCCATATCTTTCTCTTTTCTCTTGTTCCCTCCCCTCCCCCCTCAGCACCCCCCCCCCCTCACACACACACACACACACACCCACACCATCCCCCATCCCTCTGAAACAGTGTGTGTTCTGCCACACACACACACATATACACACAGAGGCTGGTGCTTTGCCTCCCCTAGGAGTTGTTCTTAACTCGCTGACTGAGGCACGCTCTGTGTGCGTGTGTCTGCGTGTCTGCACGCGTGCACACGCCAGTTAATGCGGACCGTGCATGGGGTGGGGGGTAAGCATGTTTTTGTGTGTCTGCACTGCTGACTCCACACATGATCCCCATTACAGGCTGGCGGGAGTAGACACAAACACACACTGCACACGTGCTTTCATCTTCACCCGCACACACAAACTTGTGCACGCACACACTTACAGGCACACACTTACATGCACATACAGGTATATGTGGATCCACCAGACATGGCCATTGCGCTGCGCTTCTGTGGGCCCTGATTCCATTCCAGCCCTGAGGCTTTTATATCACTGATGGGTCCATCTTTTATTCTTCATTCGTTTTTCTCAGCATTGTCTCTGGAAAAGAAAAATAAACTCAAGTATGCAAACTCTGAAATATATAAATTGACCTTATTCCGACAACTTAAATCTGCTTTCTTAAAATCAAGACAATAATCAAGGACTTTAAGAAATAGGAGGGATCTGGGGTGATGTCATCACCATTTAAAACATCATTCCTAGGCAACCAAGAGTGTCCTAGGAAACCAAATATGTAATGAGCATGAAGAAGAATTCAGACACTCGGTTTAGTGAATGTGACTGAATGAATAATAAGAGCATCAGAAACTGCCCATCTGAATAAGTCAAAGCTGTAAAAATGACTGAAAACTTTGCAAAAACTTGTGTGTTGAGCGGAGAGGACCCAAATGCAGGAAATGCAGCAGAAGTTTCAAAACAAAAATAGAAGTTAATTTAACAGAAAGCGCTGCTCAGGCAGGAATCCAAAAAATTAGTGCAAAAAAAAAAACCCTCTTACGGAAAACGGGAAATCCAAAAGATCACCTAAACAAATGTAAAATAGGCAAACTGAGCAGCAGGGAGAAAGGGAAAGACCAGTAGTACGATCACTGACCGACAAGACACAGGTGCAAACAATCAGGACAGATGGAAGTCAAACTATAATTAAACACAAGGACACAGACTTTTAAGTAAAACACCACAAATGAGTCCCAAAATCCTAAAGAAACCCCAAACTATTACTAAACCGGCTTTCAGCATAAAGCCAAAATATGAATAGTTAGTTCCAGGTTCTACAGATTATATACAAGACTTTGAAAAAACAAAACAAACAACTACAACTAATTCCAAAAGGTAACCAAACAAAAAATGCATAGAATATATGTAGAATATGCATATGTTTGCCATAAAATGTAATCTGATCTGAATTACACATTTATAGTGCTGAAGGAAAAGGTAAGTGGACTTATTGACTAATTGGGAGCTGGGATTGTTTTTCTAGTATAGTGAACTTTATATCATGCCATATTATCCCTAAAATGCAAATGACTAAGCTGCATTAGGCCTTTATTCACAGTTAGTCAAAGTTAAAATCGGGACAGTGCACAATATAAGAACCCACAAGCAACAGCCGAACTCTTGAGGCCATCACTGTAATGGGCGAACTTTTTCCATGAGCCTGCTACGCATAAGTCACTGAGCCACACCATCCATCCATCCATCCATCCATCCATCCATCCATCCATCCATCCATCCATCCATCCATCCATCCATCCATCCATCCATCCATACCGGTTATTCGAATTCAGGGTCACAGGGGTCTGCTGGAGCCTTTCCCAGCCCTCTTCAGGTGAAAGGCAGGACTACAACCTGGACATGAATTTACAAATCCTACCAAGGCCACACAATGACACTGGCAAAACATGCTAGTGTCTGGCTCTTATTGGTCTGCCACGATACTGACTACTGACTAACTATCAACCATCAACCTGAACATTTTGTGTCTTTCTTTCAGTATTGGACCTTTTGATATGAACAAATTGTTGTAAACTAAATTCTGAGTGTCAGTGGTGTATATGTAAATGTTGGTATGTGTACACACATGTGCTTCAGGCTCTGAGTTAATATTTAAATGTTTTCAAAATATTTCGAAGCCCACACCTATACTTTGTAATGCACAGTTCGTATTTTCTCTAGTGCTACGTTAAAAAAAACCCTTCAAACTGTTTACCACGGTATGTTATTTGGCCTTTTGTAAAAACATCCTGCTCCTCAGATCGCATATCAAAGGCAAAAAAAAGTGACAATACAATATGACATGCATAGCCAGCCAATTAGAAACAGGGTGGGCGGGTCTTGGTGTGGCTATAGTAGGGTTTATAAATGTGCATGAGATGCCGAGTACTGACTGCATAAACACAATCGCCAAACTTTCTATTCCAAACTTATTCGACTCATCAGAATTGATGCTGAATAGGCAAGCTGGTTCATTCCCATTTGGTACGCTCCTCAAAATAATTCAGTCTACAGTTCTAAGATGAAGCAACATGACGCAAGAGTGCTGCAACGGCATTTACTCGTCAGTAAAGCATGTGGGAGTGAGTTGATTACATGCATTACCATCGGAATACTGTGCACAAAAACACAAATCTCAACTATGATTGTGGAAACAATGGCTGGTTTCTGAGCAGATTTCAAATGTTTGAACTTCCATCATTTTCTTTTGTCCTCAGTAGGTTCCTGAAAAAACATAAAACATTAATTATTTGCAAAGTTTTGGTGAGATTTAGTAAGAAGTCTGGACGTCGAGTAATGTTTCCACTGCGTAACACACATGACTTGATTCCACAATACAGGGACACAGAGTTCGGATACAAAACAAACTTCCCAGCGTTTTACAGATATGAATGTAAACCCTCAGTTTATAAATTTGTGCTGTTGAGTTCTGACGGTTTGGCGCTTGAATTGGGATCTCCATGTTTAGTATTTTGCAATGCATGCCCACTCACTTGTGAACTGTGCACACAAATTTGAACGTATCTCTTTGAAGAACGAGGAAGTTTGATGAGCATTGCACATGGACCAACTGAACAGCAGGGAAAGCGACTCATGGTTTGCCGCACACCTTTTCAGTAGCTGAAGCAATGACATCGCATGTGCAAACCTGTGATTTCTTGCTTTCTTTTCATATTTTTAAGTTTGACAACATTGAAAAAAAAAAAAAAATCTGGCGCCTTAACTGAAAACCCAATCTTTTAAACAAGTTGGGGCATTTGTTTGAGCTATTTAACAAAACAAAAAAACAAAAGGAGAGAAATTTTTTTGACTTCACTGACAAACTACGCTGTATTTAGAAAGTAGAAGTAACTTTAGAAAAAACTGAATGAAGATTTATGGAGATATACAGTAAATGTCATTTAAAATATGGTTCTCAATTGACCACAGCATGCAGCGAGGTAAACATTTGTCTCAAAATCTCTGATAATGTTTAAATGTCCCTTTATATGGATATGCAGGCAATCATAACATAATCAGATTATCATGTTAAATGCAGTACCTTATTTTCTGGACCATGTTATGAAGCTTCATATTTCTGGACCTTATAGTTTTTGCTGCACAAACACTTCAGGGAAGCAATTAAAACAATGGGGCTCCTGCAGCTTCACTGCTTTAACTCCTAATGAAACAATACAATGAGACATGGGATTAAATCGCTTGTCAGCAGTCATCAAAGGGAATTATTTTGTCTTGGCTCATTGCCCGCTCTTAATGTCCGAAATACTCTAATTATCTCGAATCTAAGTGGTGAAAAGATAAGAACGCCACCATGAAATCTAACTGTCCGCAGCAACAAACTCACAATCTGTTGGATCAAGTTATGTGAAAACTGCAGGCAAATAAGCATGAATGGTGGATGCCATGCGTCGATGGCTGCAAAGATAACGTCCTTTTTGTTTTTCTTTTTTTTAATTCTATGTGCTGCAAGCAAGAGGCTTGTTTCAGTTGGAGTTACTGAGAAGTGCTACCCATACCAGTGTTATTACACTCGCAATTAAAGTTCTCCATCCTGAGAATAGACTGAGGTCATGCCCAGGGGTTAAAGTGGGATTTGCTGTGTGAGTGTGTGGAAGTGTGTGGAAGTGTATGGAAGTGTGTGGAAGTGTATGGAAGTGTGTGGAAGTGTATGGAAGTGTATGTGGCGTCTGCATGCGCAGTGTGGCTACAACATCTGACTGATGTCATTTAAAAGGTCAGTGTGAACTCACCTTAACGTAACATATAATGGCAAAGAAATCAGGTAAAGTATGATTTAGAAAAAGTCTAAGCATGGTTTAAGACGGACATCAGGGAATCAGTTAAGAAATAAGATTTTTTTTCCTCAGATTTTGCTACTTTAACTTGAACTATGGTGTAAGACCCTTAAAATGGCACTTGAACTTGCAAAGTGACGGACCAGGCAGCAGTTCCGCGTTAATGTGTTAAATATCCAACAGTATCACTGAAAATGTGCAGTTTTAAGCATCCCATGCGGAAGCATATCTGCAGGGGCCGAGCACAGTTTTTGCTTGTTTGTTGGTATATTTTTAAGTCTGCATTACTTTTCTGGTAGTATCAGCTATTCCTCCTGGGTTGAACTAAACGTTTGCACTGTCAAGAAAAAGCATGTGAACCCTTAGTGATGAACTGGTTTTCTGCATTTATTTGACACCAACTATGATGTGATCTTCATCAAAGTCACAATAAAAGACAAACATAATGTGTTTAAGCCAACAACACAAAATCAATTTCTCTCGTTTTTACCAAACACGTCCGTTAAACATTCACAGTGCTGGATGAAAAAGTAAGTGAACCTGTAGAGCTAAGAGCTGCTTGAATCTCCTTTGGCAGCATTAGTGTCAGCTTGCACTTTCAGAAGCTCTGGATTAGACCTTTGTAAATACTCAGGAGGAATTTTTGATAATTCCTCTTTCCATAACTGCTTCAGCTGGGACACTTTTGAAGAATTTCTGGTTTAAATGTCTCTCTTGGTGTCATTCCATAGCATCTTTGCGGGGTTACGGTCTGGCCTCCTTCTTACTGGCCTTTTTTTTCTGTGGTGGATTTTCTCTGATGCTTGGGGTCATTGTCCTGCGGCTTTACCCAACTTCTACTGGCCTTCATCTGGTTGACAGCCTCTGTGACATCATCCAGTAGGATATTTCTGTAAACTTGGTCATTCATTTTCCTCTCACTGATCACAAGGAAGCCCCAAATCCTGATGCCGCTGGGAGCTGTGCTGTGTCCGTTTTGCACTATACATAATGCTGCATATTCTTCCCAAACAATGCAGCTTTATTTCATAAGTCCAGAATTCCTTGTCCCTACAGTGGAAGGTAAAAGCGCTCTTTGGGAAGCACCATACAAGGAGCAACGTCGTCTTTGGTGGAAATCTTACCTGATGAGTCGATTACATTTACTCATGAACAGAAATGTGTACAGTGAGGTCAACAAGCCTTTACTGGTTCTTGTGGGTTCTTCTTAACCACAGTGAAGTTTCTGCGTTGGGTCTCAGTTGTCTATAAGTCATAACTAAACTGTCTGCATTTATCTTGTCCAACTGTGCCGTGAAGGATACCGAAACACTGAGATTAACTAGTAATGTCAACAAAATATAATAGACATACCTACGTTATAAATTGAAAAAAACAACAACAACCTTGCATTCATAAAAAATAAGCCCTGAGTAATTAATATTTATTTTTTTCCAATAAAAAATACTCTTTACTGAAGGAGTTTCATTTTGAAATAGTACTCTGAGGATGTTTTATGTTCCTTCTATGTAGATATTTAGTTGTATAATTAGAAATGGGAGAGAATTTCATTCATGTCTTGCTTCAAATATTTAACTTTAGACGATTTAAAATCAGCTCCAGGATTTCTTGTTTGCTATTTATGTGCCGTTTTAATGAAAATTGGCATTTTGCAAAGGTAAACTGAGTTTTAGTCAACATTTCCAATTAAACTTATTAAAGATCACAGCAATTTTCACTTTAAGCTAAAAGAGACTGTGACATCAGTCCCAGTCCACTAACACAACTAAAACTTTAAAAAAACAAAAAACTAATGAAGTATAAGATCAAATGATTGAACTGTAGCCTATGTGAAACAAAGCCGATGCTCGAATTACTTGTTTAATTGACTGTTAGTTAAAACAATTTGCAAATCTCCTACTTAAATTCTCCCATTTAATGGCCAAAGTTGTTTGAGTGCATTAATGATATGATTTCTTAATGGGCTGTGAATGACAAAACAAAAGATATGATGTTCAAAATGGAGTTAAACCCGGACTCGGCTACCAGATTGTGGTTAAACTGTTGTGTTGTTCAGTTTGACAAACGTGAGCTGGTGAAACCGCTGGACAGTATCTGAACATGGAACCAGTTTGATGAAGGTTTCTGGCATGTTTGATCCTGTTGAATTTTTTCCCTCCATGGTGTCCCAACGGCGCTCTATCAGATTTAAGTAGGAGTTCTAGGGAAACCATTTTTCTCCAGGGCAACATATTTTCTGAGTCACTAGTAAGGAGGACTTATCTGCTAAAGGTGCCATTTCTGTCAATTCTTAATAATTTTATTATGATTTTCTTTAACTTTTAGTCTAACAGTAATCTTTACAACATAGACCTTTGTTTGGAAAACAGCCCAGGACTCGAATGGTCTCGACTAGGTGCTTCAGTGTAGACAAAAATCTTTCCATCTTTCTATGAACAAAATTTCAAGCATCAAATTCATAAAGATTTATTTATTTATTTGTTTATTACTTTGGGGCTTTTGAGGCTCAAGCCCCAAATGTTTTTGTTTGTTTTTATTTTCCAAAAGCCCCAAGTCTTTTTTAAGCGTCCGTCCATCCATCCATCCATCCATCCATCCATCCATCCATCCATCCATCCATCCATCCATCCATCCATCCATCCATCCATCCATCTATCCATCCATCCTGGGCTTTGGTGGATCGCTTCTACTTGAATGGTGGACCTTCTCAACCTTTCTCTAACGGGGAATCCGCTTGTGCCCATGGTCTCAGTCCTTCAGTCATCATCCACAGTTCCTGACCATAGGTGAGGTTTAAAACGCAGATAGAAAGGTAAACACAGAGCCTTGATGTTTGACTTAACTCTCTTCAGTAACCAGACTGGTACAGAGTCCACATTACTGCAGATACTACAAAAGTCCGGCTGTGGGTCTGCTGGTCCATTTATTGACAAGACCCCCGCGGTACTTAAACATCTGATTCCAAACCAAAGGAAGGAACTTCTCTTCAAAACAATGAAAAAGAAGATCCCAACTTTCAAGAAGATGGACAAAAACATCTTTAGGCTTAAAAAATTAATGCGACTGCCGCTATCGCTGTTGAGAAAATAGTTAACAGAGGATGAAAGCAGCGGGTGATCATTCAAATTATTATTCAGAGGCAACGCCCTTATGTAATGTAGTAATGCATGATTAAGTAGTGTTATAACACAACTACATGGTATTAATGAGGCCAAAAACAGCTAGAAACTAGATTTTGATGACTTTAGATTGGCTATGTCACATCCAGTGTTGCCAGAGATGTAGAAATGCACAAAACACGTTCCCTTTACGCTTTTGCACTAAACTGGATTATCAACACGCCTGTAAAACCACTTTGTGAAAGGATAAAAAAGATTTTTTTGTATATTTGGCAGTTTCTTCAAATTAGAGGAATTTCCATTGTATTTCCATATTCTGGTTTTGTGTAAATCTAGGGGTAACGGAAAAGCGACTTGCGAACCATAGTCTCAGATTTGAAGGTGCTGATTCTCATCAACGCCACTTTACACTCAGTTGTGAACTGGTCCAATGAGAGCTAAAGATCACAGCCTGATGAAGCCAACAGGACTACATCAGGCCGCAAAAAAAACCCCAACAAATAAAAAAACAAAGGCATAATCTCAAGGCCACCAAACCAGACTCCTTCTGCTCCTTTGCTGCACCTACAGCGTTTGTCTATGAAGGTTAGGAACAGAATTGGTGCCAAATGGCAGTTTTGATGGAGTCCATCTACCACCCAAAATGAATCTGACTTACTGCCAACGATGCAGACCAAACTCGTGCTCTATTTGTATTGGGGCTGAATGGCCTGTTGTAGCACAGTATCCCACATTTCTGGAGCAAGACCCATGGAATACCAGAGCAACATGGTCAAATTCACCAAGTCTACTAAACACATGTCAGTCAGTTAGGCAAACTCTTACACTCCCTTCAAGACTCTAGCGAGAGTATAAAGCTGGGCCTGTGTTCCAAGGCCAGAACAGAACCTGCATTGTTCTTCCTGAGTCTAAGGTTCAACACCCCTGCATAGACCTTACCAGGGAAGCCGAGGAGTCTAATTCCCCTCCAACTGGAACACATCTTCTGGTCCTCCTTCTTAAAAAGGGACTTCGTCCACTGTTGAAACTTTTTAAATATCTTTCCGATCTCAGCCCCAGCCATTGGTGAGCCCACCTCGGAGTCTACAGGCTTAGTTTCCTCTGTATAAAGTGTGTTGGTAGGATTGATAAGATCCTGAAAGTATTCCTTCAACTGCCTGACAACATTCCTAATTGAGGTCAGTAGTACCCCAGCCGCCTTTTACACAGTGTTGTCAAAGCATTACTTTCCCTGTCTGAGCTGCATAAGAGTTTGCCAGAACATTTTCTGGGCCAACTGAAACTCAACCTCCATGGCCTCATCAAACTCACCATACCCAGGGTTTGGCCAACAGCCTGCTTAACCCCCTGGTAAGTATGGGATGCCTCTGGAGTCCCACAAGCTAGCCAAGCTTGGTAGGACTCCTTCATCAGCTCCACTGCCTCTCTCACCCAAGGAGTCCACCTCCAGGATTGAGCACTGCGTGGTTTAGGTCAGACTGAACAATGGAGGCAGGGAGCGCAGCCCATTCAGACTCAATGTTCCTCACGTCTCACAAGAATCGGTTGAAGTTCTGTCTAAAGTGGGAGTGGAAGCTCTCTCTTACAGGTTCCTCTGCCAGATGTTCGTACCAAACACACACTATGACTTTGGGTCTGCTGGTTCTGTCTGATATCCTCTCCCTCCATGTGATCCAATTTATCACCAGGTATTGATTAGTTGACAGCTCAGCTCCTCCAGGCTTTAACTGGGTTCCACAAAGCCAGTGAACTTTGCCAGTCTACCAGTTGTAGGTCACTGTCATGTAGTTTTTCAAGAAGCCGCCATCCAGTCATTCCATTTCAGCTCATGCCGGCAGTGAACTCATCATCATTTCTACAATGCAAAAATCTGAAATCCTCCTTTAAGCTTCCTCAAACAAAGATAATTTTAAAAAAATAATTTAGTAGTTATATTTGTTTATCATTGGCTAAATGTGGGTTTTTTTCTTAAGATACCAGTTTACTTAATATTAAAAAAAAAAAACAACAACAAACAAACAACAAGGACCTGATGGAAATGTATCTGTTCAATGTGAGAAGAGATTTCTGTTAATTATTGTTAATTATCAGTAGCCTGATCCACTGTTCCTGCACAGGGCTGAAATGTTTTTAAGACACTCAACGGACTCGTGTAAGGATTTATAACTCCACCTCTCTCTTACCGGCCTGGCTGTTTACTCTGCAAAAGCCCAAAGCTGTAGCAGAGCAGAAGGAGGTTTCTACGATGGAAATTACATTATTTACAAGTTCTAAAAGAGTTGAATTTGTGACACATTATAAGAAAAATAGTCCTTGACAGGGATCATCAACGTGACATATGCTCTAATGCTGTCATCTATCTAACCAAGCATTCAAGAGTTGAAGTAAAAATGGTTTGATTTAAGTAAAATACAATAACACAAAAGCATAAAAACCTCAGCCTCTATAGTTGTAGATACCTCTTTATTAGGAATAATACCTGATGGAGTCCTCAGGAGCCAAGAACAAACGTCGAAGGTAAGCTGATCCCCGTTACGTTATTTGGTAACACAAATAAACAGGAACAGGAATACAATTTAAAGCATAATCATTTCCTTAGTGGTGGGTTAGTCAAATCTTGTTGTCCTACACACTATGCACCTTTAGTAGCTCTAATAATTAAATCTCCAGACAAAGGGGAACTTGCATTTATCTCATTCTATTTTTTTGTGAATTGCATGCACTTCCTATGGAGTTGGAGTGTGCTTCTCTGCATGCTGCTCCCGAACTGTGCAAAATTCCCATCAGTTAAGACGAATATGTTATATTTCTAAATTATTCTCATGGTTAAAGCACATGCTTTAAAGGTATCTGCATATTGTGAAAACAGCAGACCATATAAGGTAGTGAAGTCTGAGACTGAGAATAAAGACCGATGTAAACGTTACACCTACTCAAGTCCTGCAGGCGGTCTGAGGCAGGAGTAGATTTTCATGGTAACTCGAAAAAGCTTTTTCATAAATGCTGAAAAATGCGTAACTTTTGCTCTGTGAACAGTTTACGTGCAAATTCTCACGTTTCATGAATGAGGCCCACTGACCCTAAGCGCCGATCCGCAGTCTTCCATGTTCTCAGTTCACTTTCTTTGTCTCTGACAAAGGAGCCATTTAAGGAATGTTTGCTGAAACATTGAAGTACGCATGCTCTTACCTTTGGTGACTACAGATGCCACTGAAACAACCAGGAGTGCAGCTTTTAGGGTAAAGATTACTTTCCTACTGAGAAGTTGCACATGGCACCGTTGAGTGATGCTGAAGTCCATAAATCATTAGTACATGAACATGATGCTGCACACTTTTCAAACCAGAGGAACTACAAAGCCAGAAGCAGTGGGAAAACCACAGCTGCATAAAAAACAACAACACTAACAAATAAAAGCATCAAACTACAAAATTACATGTCTTTGCTCTTTGGTGATTTAAGGGCAATCTGTTGGTTAGGATGAAATGGATCATAAATTAATTGTGATACGTTGGATTTAATTTCATTTTGCAATCCTAATTTCAAAACAACGGAACCATTCCTTATTTGAGTAAAGTTGAAAAATATTCTATCATGAAAGCACTGAAAGAGTGTGGAGAAATCTCTGTGTGCCGGGGGCTCTGGAAAATCACTAGTGGATGTTTGTGGATGCGGATGTCGATGATCTTCAAGCCCTCATTAAAAACAGCCATGCTTCAGCAATGGAAATCACTGTAGGAGCTTAGGATCACTTCCAGAAATCGGTGTCTTGAAAACATCACGTTCCCCCGAAAATGCAGGTTAAAGCTCTGTCATGTAAGAAGGAAGCCATGCGAGAACATGATCCAGAAGGCTGCCGTCTTCTCTGAGCCACAGCTCATTTGACATGTGCCGAGGCAAAGGGGGAACTTGTCCTGCTGCCTGAAAACTTGATATTTAAACTCTTTTTGAAAACCTTAAACAACTTTCTCTCTGGACTAAAGAAGACACGGACCATCCAGCTCGTGAGAGCTCGCTTCAAAAGCCCACATCTCTGGTGGTATTTGGGTACAATGTTAGTATCTATGGTACTGGCAGTTTGATGATCTGGAAAGGAACATCGAGTCTAGCCGTCATATACAGGCTTTAGACTAACGTGGATTTCTTCATTGTAGGGGAGGAGTGCAAATAAATGCAAGTGTTGAGCTCGCAGGAAGAAGGAAGCTGGGCCCAATGGGTTCATAGGGTAAAGGCCCGCACACCAGGTGCTCGCCAGCAAGCCCCGCCCTTAGGTCTGCTTCCAGGGAGGGGCCTCAGTAGCTCACTTTCAGACTAGGGATATGTGTTCCTTGCTTTTTGTCGTGTTTTGATTGTGGCTGATGCCCCCCGGGTGCCTTGGTGGTCCAACCACAGGGAGGCCTTTTCAGGCTGCTACACCGGCAATCCAAACTGGCTGAGTGGACGTTAATGGTTAGATGGATGGAAAGATGGACAGACAACAATCATGGGTATTTGGGGTTTAATACATTTACACGGTAGTGGTCAGATTAGGGGTCAATTCTCTGACAACTACACAGAGTTGGCAGGTAAGTAGAGCGCATCACCTGCTGTGTGTCATAGAGATTGTAATATTGTTGGCTGGGTTTACCACTGTTTAACAGCCATTACTGCATAAACATTACTTTTATAGCATTTCTGCATCGCTGGGTTGTATACAGCAGACAGTACCAGGGAACGGGGACGCACAGGTGTGACTTCAGAAGCCAAAACCACAAGCCCAAGCCCTGATTATCTTTTTTTTTTTTTTTTTTTTTTCACCACTTTTGGGATCACCTTTTTGCTCGTTTTATATAACAGTAAACATATATATCAGTTTGGTTATAAACCAGGGAAAATGTACCCGTAAAAAACATTAAGCAGCTCCATACGACAAGCTGGATAAATCGGATCAATCTGAACCGGAATCAGTGTCACAATCAAGGTTGCAACAACTGGAGCACAGAAATATTGACGTAGTTAATTGGTGCTTTTACACTGCGGCAAGTTTGGTAGTGAGGCATTGAATTTAGGGGAAAACCATAGCTGCAGCTCACATATTACAGAGCACAGATAAGACAGGCTATGTGACGGCAGACTAAACATAAACAATCTGCAGGTATACATTCAGAGCCGAGGAATCTTTCCACTGCAGCAGCGCACGGCAAAGTTGGCTGAACTCATGTTCCACCCTTACGGGGGAAAATACCAGTTTACAGACGGACCAGCTGATACACGTTTCAACTTTAAGATATAAAACATCCACATCTCCATATATTCTGCGCAGTATTACCCATATTTGCAACAGTAGCAGCAAAAACAAAGGCAGCATGAGAGATAATCAGTCTTAGGTCCTCATCTAAACTACACCCAGTCTGTCCAATGGCTGCCGGCCCTGGGGATTGTGCTGGAGTTTTAATCCACTTAAAAGCAGAGGACCTCTGCTGCTGTTTCTAAGGCGCTTGACCCATGCTGAATGAGCAGACACGCACATGCACAAAAACAATGCATTTACACAGCTCTGTGCCCAAATTCAGCCTCTCGCCCTGAACGCACTTCTTTTCATACGTATAGTGTTGAGGAGAATGCAAAAATGTAAAAAGCCGGTCCACTTATTCACTTAAGTGCAAGTTTAAAAGGAACGCGGAGGGAGGAGGAAGGGGGGGGGGGGGGGGGGGGGGGGGGGGGGGGGGGTTATTGATCATGAAATTGATCATAACAGTCCGGAGCTGCTAACTCTGGCCCGGTCTCATGTGTACGTACTGCTGCACCACACTAAAAAGTCTAATTTGAACCTCTATAGTGTGCAGATGGATCGCTGAGGCACGACCTTATGTTGACTGGATTTACCGAGGAGGGGTCAACAGTCATTCCAGCAATGTTCAATTCCACTTCCTGCCATTACACTGTGTATGAGTGGGGGATAATTCTCAATTTTAAATATTATAGGAGTTTAAAAAAAAATTTTTTTTTAAGAAATCCACTTTAATTGTTTCCTTTGCACTAATGCAACTGCAAATAAACAACAAACCCACAACATTGTTCATATCATTATGGTTAAACTCAGCTGTGCTTCTTTTTTTTTCTTCAATAAATATTTTTTCTCAAGTTAAAAGGCTTTATTATGAGCAGCGGACACATTGTTATACTTTTTCTTTTCTTTCTCCGGCGTTTGTCGTTATCTAATTTGAAATGTACTAATTCCTTATTCTTGCGGAGGGAGGACGAACCACTGACTTGAACAGCTGCTTCATGACCCAAAAAACTGTCAGTCTTTCCCTGGAATAAATTGTGGAATATACCATCTTCTGGAACAGAGGGGGGAGGGGTGAGCTAAGACGCGCGGTTCTGGGAAACCACGCGGCGTTTAAAATCCGGCACTATCGGAGATCCTAAACGGAGAATACAAACGTTTATCAGCGCGACGTGGTTTGTCCAGGATGTCAGAAAATAGGTAAAAACAAGCAGAATACCTCGAAGCTGGCCTCCCCCGTGTTTCGGAGCCGCGTTTCTAGAGGACTCATAGTAGAATCAATTCAGCGAGAGGGGAGCTTGAAACCGTCCACTCATGCTTTCCTCCGAGTCTGAGAGAAACACAGTTGAGGGGAAGGCGCAGACCAGTCTACATACATGCTCACAACAGGCAGGCTCCCATCAGCAACGAAAAACAACCGCAGACTCCGTGCATACAATTAAAATAGTTCCTTACTGAACACAGAAAGACGTGGGAACAACAGAAGCGTCCCCTCCAGTGGGTGTTTGGGAGTTTCATTGGGATATTGCATGATAGTTCAAAGTCTGAGGTCAACACAGAGTCACTGTAAGGGATCATGCACATACATCCTGCACACGCTGCAGAAATATCCTGCATTCCTGGTACAAAAAGGGAGAAAAAAAAAGGTTGATCAGGTTAAAGGTCTGTTATTTGTTTTGCATCCTGCAGAAGTTATGTTTGACACAGATATTTCAACCTCCATCAGGTGAAGCCACACTAATTAACCTGATACCTGAAACCATGGCCATGCCCCACACATGCACACATGCTCCAAAAATACTTCAAATCAAAGCAATAGTCTTTTAAACTCAATATATACTGTAGAGTTTAAACAGGCGAGTGAAAACAGTTACACATTTAGAGTTATTATCCAAAGACTCCCACTGAACAGTTTTTTTTTCTGGGTTGAACAATGTAAAAGTGTTAAAAACACACTCACACGTGCACGAACATGAAATGATGGTTCAGCTGGAGGTTCTTTGCTCTTAGGCATCTCTTTTGCAGAGTAGAGGGTTGGGATAGTCGTAGTCAGTGTAAGATGGTAACGTCGGGAACAGTATCAGCGGCAAAGTTCTTTCCGGGCATCAACAGCCCCGTGGTCAGAAAAACTGTTTACCTAGGTATTAGCCCTCTCCTGCTGGGTGTACTTCAGCTTCTCAAAAAGAAGAAAGAGTATTGCATATTAATAGGAAAAGTTCGTACTGAGTCCAAAGTTTCCCACCAAAACAAAAGGCTGAAAAAAAAAACGGCTGCTCTCAAGCAGAATCTGCAGCATTTGTGGTCGGCTCGGTGGGAGAACCCTGATCTTCTCCTCCCCAGATTACTGAAACACCTGCTGCAGGCATCTGGACCGTCGGTAGATGCAAATCCAGGGGTTTGCACCCCAGCTTCCATACAGTTTTAGTGGGGTTTTTTTAATGAAAATGGACATAAATCACCGTCTGTGTCAAATATACAGTGAATTGAATGCGCCATGGTGCAGATGATTCGTGCACCTGTAATCCCCAGTTAACGTGTTTGTGTGTGCCTCGGTGAGGGGTGTGTTTTTCCACGCCACCAGAAACTGCACCAATGTCACCTTCATGAGTGGCTCCGTTTGCAGGAGCATCCTTCAGAATGAAACAGATTAGCTTTGCAGGCAGGGATGTTGATGAGGTCGTCACTTCCCAAGGTCACACCTACACGCGCATAGCTGTAGGCCCGCTGGCGTTAAAGGCCCCCACCTCCTCAGGTCCTGTAGAGCTCTGATTTGACCTCCTGCCTGTGTGGAGAACTAAATACGGCCGAATAAGCCACATCCAACAGGATGAGGTTTATTCTCATACTCAGCGATGGAGCAGGCTGCCTTTGGCCTCCTGGAAAAGACCGATCAGCCTCAGTGTTAGGACACACTGTACTATATGTTCTTATAGCACTTCTAAGCTCTTATAGACTTTTTAATCTCCTAATGCACATCTAAGCATGCCATGTTGCTGCTACCTCTGTTACTCAATGATTGATGATTAGATCAGCTCTCCATTTTCCATCCTCACATGTTTGATTGTGACCATCTGGACATTACAGAGGTCTTTTCAACACTTGCAGGGCTCAGATCTCAGATCTCAGGTCCAGGTAATGAAGAAATGACTTGGCTGATAAAGCTTTCTTCTTTTTTTTTTTGTCTGCCAAATAATAATTGAACAAAACTCTTGCTAGAGTTACAATCAACAACAGCAGCCTTTTCCAGTCATTGCATCTCATTATCTTATGTCAGTGTAAGATTGTCTCCTCCTGCAGCTCCTCTTGGGGTCGTGCAACTGTTCAGCGTTGGAGCTGCAAGCATGCAAAAGATGTACAATAGCTGCATCCGGGCGCCTCTGTGGAAGGCAGATCTCCCTGCTGTACAGAGCTGCATCTCTTTCTTTATGCCGCTCTCCTCGTGAGACAATGAGACGCTGAGGTAAATCTGTTTCCGCAGCTTGTGAATAAGAGACAGTCAGCTTTGTGTTACCCAGCTGTGTGTGTGTGTGTACGCACACATGTGGGGGTGTGTTTGTGTGGTGCAGGAGGACTAATGTGTTTGCCAGTGAGCACACACGCACACGCACACACACACACACACACGCGAGCGTGTGCGTTTTGTGTATGAGATGCCTGCGTCATGCCTTCTCCATGTGAGTCACTTGCTCTTATGAAGGGCTGGCAGCGGTGAGTAAGAGCCCTCCACTTTCTCATCCGTCTCCGCTCGGGCTCTCTGGGGCCCGAACACGCAGCCGGAGCTCCCCTGCTTCCTCCCCTGCTTCCACTCTCATCTCCCTGCTTGTTGCCCAACAGGTTGCCCTGTCAATAATGGATGCACCGTAAGCCCACTGATTGACTTTTGAAGCACAGACCCTCCTGCATAAACAAAATAAAACACTTCTTCCTCTCATTTGTTCTTCTCAGAATTCTCATCAATAAATGCAGTTGAGATGGCTTAGGCTGTACACTCGACAGTCTTCGGTAAACACACAAGTGACGTGCGTGCTTGATGACTAACTCTGTCCGAAGTCCAGTGGCTCAATCGTGTCTCTTCTTGAGGACTGCAGGAATAAAAGCCTCAGTGAGGGATGATTAGCTCGCAATTATCCCGAGTCGAGGAACAAGAACACCCCTGAACGCAGACATGACGTGACTGCTCGCGGCACACACGCTTCACTGTGGGTCAAGATGTGTCCACGTTTAGTTTAGAGCCTTTTTTCTGCTTCTAATTGAGCCGAAAGTCCCCTCCTGCTCTCGCATAAATAAACAAGTCATTTCAGCTCAGCTGTAAAGCTGTTTCTAGACTTATCCCACCATCTAGTGGTGACACATCTGCTGTTACATAAAAGCGCCAAAGCCACCGTGAAGATGCGACCAACACGTGCGACCACAAGAGGTCAGCAGAGTACATCTGTCGATCTGAACAAATGCTGGAAATAATGAGAAGTTTTTTAAAAAACATCATTTGCACCCATGATTACGTTTATTTCCAACAACAAAATAAGATGCAGTGGTTTCACAAAAAGAAAGAAAGAAAACAACAACATAGGAATCAGTAAATAAAATGGTGGCTTCAAATTACAAAAGCTGAAGATGACAGGAAGTACGGACGGTATTCGGTATTCCTTCTGACCATTAAAGAGACAGAAAGCAGCTGAGGAATAACACAACTTGTCAAGACGAGCACTCGGAGAGCGCAGTCCTCCAGCAAGGCAATGGTCTCATCTTGCAGTTTCAATAAAAGTGATTCAAGTCCTCTAAAGTTCACTTGGGTAGTTGTGTTTTTTTTTTATTATAGTGTTAAGAAACTCGACGAATGGCACTTAAACATACTCCAACTGCACCTCGTCTCTCTCTTCCAGAGAAATGACATTGTGATTTATTCCACAGTGCAACGCCAACTAAATCCACGAGGAGAGAGATTTGTAATAAGTCTTTGAACACCTTTAACTTAATGCACGATACCCTCTCCTGAAAGGCGGCTTGTCTTCCAACACTGGAGAGACTGGAACTGACTTATTCATCTTATGTGACTCCATCCTCCTCGTCCTCCTCCTGCTCCGGCAGGCTGCCGGGGCAGGGCTCCATGGTGACGGCGATGCCCATGCCGCTCCGTGCCGCGGTCATGTCGGTGACGTATGTCCACTGGTTTTTTTCCGGACAGTAGCACTCAACGCTGGCCAGAAAGCCGCTCTGGTTAAAACCTCCTGAGCAAACACACACACAGATTACGGTTAATGAAGCTGGCGACACACAGATTCTTCTGCTTTAGTTCCTCTGACTAGGAGCTCGTGTCCCACTGGCTTGTTGAGATGTTTTTGATACCAGTGATGGAACTGACCGAGGACAAAGATGCGTCCCTGGTGGACCGTGACTCCGTGTGCGCTGCGGCAGTACCCCATGGAGGCCCTGGGCTCCCAGATGTTCCTGGCTGTATTGTAACGCTCCACCGTGCACAGCTGGTTCCGCCCATCATAGCCTCCGATAGCGTAGAGGTGAGAGCCTGCACACACCAATCCTGCAGGAAAAAGCAGCATAGTAAGGAGGAGATTTTAGCCCCGTTCAGGTCGAGGAGGCAGCAGCCCGAGCAGAGCGTCACAGACTTTCCTCTCCAGTTCTTTCAGGAAGACAATAAAGAAAAATATAATCTGCCCACTGTGTCCTGCATCCACCTCGGGACTGTCTCCTGGTTGGACATGCCCAAACCACCTCAAGTGGCTCCTCTTGGTGTGGAGGAGCAGTGGCTGTACTCCGAGTCCCTCTCACATAGCAGAACCTCCCCTCCTGGAATCGCCGCCTTATCGTGATGGAGGGGTTGGTTTGCCCCAATGATGTCAGGAGGCAGGTTGTCCAGGTAGGGTCTTCCAAGGCAAACTGTCCTCAAGGACGGGCCAGAGTGAGTGAGATTCAAACTCTTATGGACAATGGAAGATCAAGAGCTCAATGTCCCTCACCAGAACTAGGGAAACCGTTTAGTTTTTTTTGTTGTTTTTTTAATTATTCACTCTCCCAGTTCATCCTCCATTTCCCTCCCTGCCCCCCCCCTCGCTCACTCTGACCTCAGTATCTGCACCAGGCACTTTTGGCAGAACTGGACCGCCTTCTTTGCACCAGGTCACTTTAATCCAGACCGATAAGATGAACACCTCCAGGACCATCACGCACCTTTAAAAACTGTTGTACATTTAACTGTCATTATTACGTCATACTGACATTTTATTGTTTTTATTGCCCTTGGTTCTTAAACCCAGCATCATTTTATTACTCGTTTCTTTTAGATTTTAGATTTGCACGTTGTAATAATTTGTAATATTTATTTATTTATTGTGTAGCACCGAGGGTTGAGAGCAACGTCATTTCGATTCTCTGTATGAACCTCACATGTGGCAGAATTGACAGTAAACGTGACTTTGACTTGACGTTTGACCTTGACTTAATCTGTACCATGTTTAGGAGTATAAAACTGCTTGGATCAGATTAACAAAGATGCCAAATGATGATTTTGAGATGGGAGATTTCTCCGTTTTGGGACCACACAAGACAGCTGCTTCCCAGCGTTCCCAGTTGGTTTCCTGCTGGCTTCAGTTTTTAACTGGGTAAAGGCAGAAAGCAATCAAGACAGTAGGAAGCACAAGCATGGAAGAACAAACCCCACAACCCACAGGTGGACAGATCTGTCCAAGTCCCAGACTGATGCCAACTCACCGAGTCCGCTGCGTACAGTGTTCATGGGAGCCAGCTCCTGCCAGGTGTTGGTATCAGGCTGATATTTCTCAGCCGTGTTCCAGCGGTTCTGTCCATCATATCCCCCCACCACATACAGGGCCCCCCCACACGCTGCCACACCGGCTCCCAGGCGACCCACCGACATCGGGCAGACAAAGGACCAGCGATTAGACTCTGGATCCCACCTGCAACCCAAACGATAAACATTTCATTCCTGCATATTAGTCAATACGAGTAGACGAACATACTGATGCTGCAAAGAGAAGCTGCGTGCAGCGATCGTCTCAATGTGCAAACCTGCCGGTCAACTTTGAGTGGATTATGTCAAAAGTTATGCATATATTATAACATGATTGCCTTTAGTCGTCATTCTCTGATGTCTATATGTGGTGTCATTTGTAAAGGCAAAGACCGGAACACCTTTGATTAAGATACACAGGATGTCTGGGCCAAATGGGCCCATAGTGTGTCTGTTTCTTCACCTGTCGATATTTGCATATAACATGTCATGTGACCTCTTTGTTCGTCCGTGAATAAAAGAAACCGCTGCAAGGGGGAAAGGGGGATTTGTGACAATTACATTCGTGTGTCATTCGCCGGTGTCGGCCTTTCCCCCGTTTTGCAAAGGCTTAAACAAGATTACTGTCTCTGTGATGTTCATTCCGACCCTTGAGAAGGTTAGAAAACTTTAACATTTTGGTGCCGTGACCCGGATCTCAATATACCCGTCTGCTGCCAGGAGAAGACAACACGCCGAAGCCGTGCACGGGCAAAAGTCAACAGGACCTGAACCAAAGACCTGGGAGGTGAATTCTTCGCCAGGCCGGCGCTACTAGGTCGAACCTCTTTTGGCAACGGCGGATTGACGAGATTCGGACGAAGGAAGAGCGAACCAACAGAGAAGTAAGTCGTTGTTTTTAAGCGCTATTGTTTCGGGTCAGGTACTGTCTATCTGAGAAGTCCTGATGCCAAGAATCAGGGACTGTCTATCGCAAGATCACATGCCCGGGGCCGAGAATTATTCGCTGCGGGATTTTGCTGATCTCATGGTTGGAAACTAGTTGTTGCGGAATTCTGCTGAGCTCCATAGTCGAGTACTATGATCCAGAATTGTCCGTGCGTAGTTTTGAGTCCCATGTTCCAAAATCATCCGTTGATAAATTCAGAGTCCGCGGTCGAGAATCGTTGCTGAGAAGTACTGATTAAAAGGGAGGCTAAAATTCCCCTTATTAAGAAAACACTTTCTTTGAGAAGAAAGGTTTTCCCTGGAATGGTTCCAGTGTAAGGATCAGAGATTTTTGTGAAATCCTGAGTCCAAAAGTTAAAGAACTGTCCAGCGAGAAGTTCTGAATAAGTTAGAATTCCTGTTTTGTTGAGAATACGCTTTCTTTGAGAGAAAGGTGTTCACAAATAATAATACTAGGAAAAGAGTTCTTGTGGTGTGAATCAGTGTGTTTGAGTGAGTGACTGGTAGGTGAGTTTAAAGATGTACATTGCGGTTAAAACATTGAATAAAGCAGAGTACTATTTTTTGATCATGGGTATTGAAATCAGTAAATCCTCTCATGTAAAGGTATCGACCGGTGATGAAAAATACATGACAGTAAGATTTCCGGAAAGCGTGTTGTATTTGTCAAAGTGGAAAAGGAAGTATAGTGTTGAAGGACGTCTAAAGGTCCAGATGTGGCGGACAGTTGTTGATGCGCTAGAACACAGCATTTCATTGAAAAGTGGTAAGAGCAGAAAGAGGAAAGAGGAAGAATTAAAATGTGCAAAGTTGTGGTTACAAGCTTTCTGGGAAAGACGTGAGCAGATACAGAAAGTGAAGAACAAAAGAAAGAAAGCCGCACAGGTAGCGAATAGTATGTTTGTGAAACCGGAGGACAATGAAACGCCTGCTGTGAGCAGACTTGTCACGGATCAAAGCGCAGCGGCAGGGCAGGACGCAGAGTCACCTCAAAGTTTCTGTGCTTTACCTCCGGCCGCTTTACCCGCAACCACATTAACTTCTCAAACTTTCTCCACTCTACCCCCAGCCAGATTAACATCCCAAACTTTCTCCACTTTACCCCCAACCAACTGCTGATGATGCCCCTGATGGAGCCTACCAACAGCAATTAAAAAATGCCCTCCTGACCAATATGAAACCACATCTGGGAGACTGGATCAGGAAACACTTGGTGGAAGTGGACACAGCTTCAGTTGCCCAACTGATGCAGTGGGCCAGACACGCCGAAAAAGTGATTAAAAAGGAAAATGGAAGGGAAACAAATGTTTTTTATACAGAGGACAACAGTTTTGAGTATGAACCACACATTTTGTTCCAAAGCCCACAGAAGGATAGAGGAAGAGGACAGAGATGGAGAAGGAGTACACATTACCAGAACCCCAGGCGGGACTCTGATGAATGCTGGAATTGTGGTGACACTGGCCACAGGTCCATAGATTGCCCAAAAAGGAAGCATAAAGAGCAACACGAGGGAGAAAGGGGTGACAGATCTCACTCCTCTGCAGGATAAACCCACCCTCCCAAAACCAGATTATGTTAAGCAAGCAGCCGCGCTTGGCAACTATTAACAAGCTTTGTGTGAAGCCAAAGATGTCGTAACGCCAACGAGGAGGGGGCAGACAGCAAACGTACGTGTTGTCCTGCAGATGTCTGTAAACAGATCAGCTTTTCACAGCCTTTTTAACAAAAAAAAAAAAAAAGACTTGAAGATCACCTTTCTGAATTAGGCTTAAATTGGTTTGGCATAAAGAAACAGTTGAGAGCTGCATCTTCTAATTTGCAGCTTGAATTCAAATAAATATTCCTAAAATATTGTATGTATGCAGTCGAGTGGTGAAGGCAAATAATGCTTACGATGATGGAAAATCTAAGCCGATATAGCACAAGGACATTGCACAGTCTGGCTAATGATTTAAAGGCTGCAGGCTGCGGTTTTCCACTAGCTGCAAACTGCAGATAAGAAGGTCGCTGATATTACATCACCTGCCTAATAAAATTGGCGAGGTGCTCTGCAGAAAAGCACTCATTTACAGCTTAAGGTCTCGGTATTGACATCGACCCTGATCTCCCAACACTGTAAGTAATGAATATGCATCTACCCGTCAGTTTTAGAACATTGTCTCACTTTCACAGGAAGGTTCGGCTCCCTGAGGAGTCCCCTGCACATTGCTTGGATTTGAGTAGAAAGCTTGTAAAAAACTAAAGCATTTTCTGTCAGCTTCTATTATAATCAATGCTTTGAATGCGTTTGATGCGTTTGTTGCGAAGACTTTCAAAACAGTCCCTTGTGAGTTCCAACATTTCTCTCGCGACTTGCGTCCTTTAGTATTGCAAAATATTAGGTATTAAGGTCATAATTGCAGCAAATTTAAGTTGATGTGTAGTAATCCATCTATCATTTATCATTACTACAATTACCTAAGGTAGGTGAATTAAAAGTGTACTGAATAGAAACTCTGTACTCATTACATTTCATTCTAGTAAATAAAACGTCTGGTTAGATGACAGGTCTCACCTCTCCACTGTATTGTGATGTATGGAGCCCTGGGAGCCCCCGACGGCATAGATGCAGCCATCCACCACCCCCACCCCCACCCGGTTCCTGGGGGTGTTGAGTGAAGCTCGCTGGCTCCACTGGTTGGTCATGGGGTTGTAGCAGCCCAGAGCGCTGGACTCCGTGTTATTTAGAAGTGACAGGTTCCTACCCCCAACCTGAAAAAAAAACAAAAAAACAACAGAAAATAAAGCTGTGCTTCAAAACCACAATCGACCACATGGGGGCAGTTAGCTCTGCTATGGGCCTCGCATGAAATGTGTTGTGATACGCTGCCCCCGTGTGGTCAAGAGTGGTAATTCTACAAAGAGCAGCTTTAAGTTTTCAAGTAGGGCAGCAAAAACATACAATGTAGACAAGTCCAAACAGCGCACAGGCTCCCAGACCGCTGCATGGCGCCCCCATGTCTGCCAGTTTCAGCCAGATGTTCCTCCTGGGATCATAAGCCTCCATGGAGGCCAGTGAATGATGCTGGTATCTAGACAAAGACAACTCCCAGTGACTATCCAGAGCTTTTGCTACATTTTGCATTTCACATAAACCCATCTAGATTTTCTATACAGTGGAGCTTGAATATTTTGCAGAATATTTTGTAAAATATTTATTTCCTAACCAGGATATCACCACACGCTTCGTTTTAACGGCATCACTTTGATTAGAAAACGTGTGCAAAAATCAATTTGTGGGCAAAATTCATTCAATCGTCGACTTCAGTATTGTCCAAAAATATTTGATTATTCTCTAGAGAGCATCTCCAAATTGGTGCACAGCCGTTTTCGAGGATATGTGAGACATAAATACCCGCCGGCCACGTAAATGAGCTGGGTCCCACGGATCGGTGCAGGAGCAAGCTTTCTCAGAGTCATATCCTGGAATATTTTAGACAGGAAGTCCTTACAGGAATTAGCCTGCAGGGAAGCAGAGGGAACTACATTAAAAGGAGAACGTTCTGAATTCACTGCAACACTTGTACCACCTCTAACCTTGGACCTTGGCTACTCGGGTAAAGAACAGGCACTGATATCAAACGGGAATCATTTTCATTCATGCAAAACTCTGCAGAAGCAGCACTTTAGTGACACGTGCAGCACAGCCGGCGGGAATCTGGCCGTAAAGACGATGCTTACCTTGCTAAGTATGGGGCAGGACAGGAGCTGGTTCTTAAGGAACTTCGGAGGTAGCGCGTAAATATGAACTGCGTTCAAGAGGGCATGTAGGTACTGGGCTCTGCTCTCCATATCCCACCGGACCCAGTCTGTGCAGGCCTTGTACACCTGAGGAGGATGTTATCGTCACATATCATCACCCTGCTTCTTTTTGTTTGGTGACTTTTGCACTTTCGGATTGTGAAGACGGCGACGCCACACACACCTCAGACTCACAGAGCACCTTGAGACTGTCCTGGCTGATGAGCTCCAGCAGCTGGCAGTGAGTCAGGCTGAAGAACTCGTCTACTTTTGTCACCTGGAACACAGAAGCAGATATTTCAGTTTCTGGTTACCTGGGTGCAGAAGAAGTCGGCAGCCAGATCCTCTTGGGTCTGTGACACACACGCTTTCTGCTTTCCTAGACAACATCATAGGTCTATGAGGGTGTTTCAACTGTCTTTTTGCGCAGCGCTCGGTGTTTCTAGGTAGTAAAATCTCACTGGAGTGATTCTTGTTTTTTATGTCTACCAGCTCTCTGCTACATCCAAAAACCCTGAGCTCACTCGGCATCTGTACCGACAGAATGAAGCACGCAACAGCGTTGCTGCTGCTGAGCGTTTGCCTGTCCGGGGCTTTGGTTCGGGCAGAGACGACTGACCTTGATGCCCAGCTGCAGGCACTGAGAACCTCCGTGGCGAAGCTGATGCCGATGCAGAGCAGGCTAGCAGCGGCGGAACAAACGGTGCAAGATCAGGGGAAACTCATTATGGAGCTGAGATCAGAGCTGGACGCAGCCAAGGCTGACTTACTTCACTACAAGGAGCAGGCAAAGGAGATGCAAAAACAGCTGCAAGGTAATTATTTTAAAAAAATTTTAAAAAAGAGAGAACAAAAGCACCCCTGCATTATTACACATAACTACATATTTTCTCAGATCAACCAAAAGTGGCTTTTTCTGTGGCTCTGAATGGAAACATGGGGCCCTACAACGTAGAAACAACAGTGGTGTATCCAAAAGTCATCACTAATGTCGGCAATGCGTACAACATCATCACAGGTACGGTGGATTTGTGCCAACATCCCTCGTTTTGACCTTAAGACACTTAGAAACAACCCTGATCTTATTTTCTCGCCACGCAGGGTTCTTCACTGCCCCCGTCACGGGCGTGTACTTCTTCAGGTTCAATGCCATGGATGGTCGGAAAAACCACCACATGGGTGCAGCATTGTACAAGAACAACGAGATCGTCCTTCAAAACTACGCCTGGAATCACTGGGACGACCATGAGCATGTGGCCAACGGCGTGGTCCTGCAGCTCTCCAGTGGCGACGTTGTGAGCATGCGTCTTCCTGCAGGGTACGGACTCACCGAGTTCGGTGTACACAACTTCAACGTTTTCAGTGGTTTCCTTCTTTTTGCTGTGTAGGAACAAAACACCCTCACTTCATCAGGGTCTGTGTAACACGTGCATGGAAACGTGAAGTATTAAAAGAATGCTAAGCATCAAGTTTCTGTATGCAGTCGTGTGTATTGTTACCTCACTGAAGTGTGTATTGATGTACTCTCTGCACCGCTGGTGCAGTTCTGTGCACCCGATCTCTTCTGCAAAGCGGAAGATGCCGATGACGTTTTCAGGCTCCAAATGCTTAGTGAGGAAATCGCAACAAGCCTTGGCCACATCCTCCATCTGATACCTTGGACAGTGCAACAGAGAAGCACAGAAGTCGAGTGCGAACGCAAGCTGCCATCTGGTTTCAATGACTCGTGACTTTTCTGTCCACCACACGGTGCTTCTGTTCAAGGGTGTTTACCTCATAGCAGCCAGAAGAACATGCAACACACACTTCTCTCCCACTGTGATGTGCGAGGTGTAGGCAAAGTCGATGAGCCTTCCCACGACCTCGGGGCAAACGTCGCGCAGCGTGACCTCCGAGGCGCTGCACTCCCGGAAGCCTCTGGTGAACATGGCTCTGAAGTAGGGGCTGCATGAGGCCAGCACCAGCTTGTGCACCTGAAATCAAGAGGAGGAGGATGAAGAAACACCGCTTTGGAGGTCAAAAACTGAATTAAAAAAAAAAAAAAGTCCTTTGCTTTGGAAACCAGGGAGTAAAAAAATCCTGCTAAACATGATCAGACACATAAAACTAACACATTACTTTAATTCATACAAATGCAGTGTAGAAATAAATATAAACCTGCATAGTTCCCTCTAACATCTGATTTATGAATGAAAAAAATTTAGATTTTTGAACTATTATTATAATCTTGCACTTAAGTTATTCAGAAATTTCAGGAATTGCAGATCAAAATAATAACATTAATAAAAATAAAACCTCAAATTAGAAAAAGAAATGGGAGTGATTCTTTAATTCACTTACACTATTATTATATTTTTTCCTTATCTAAAGCCTTTCTCACTCTGTAATATTTATTTCTTCTCTCAGCACTTTTTCTTTCCTGCATGATTGCTGCCACCGCAGAAGAGTAGATCATCTTTGCATGGTGACGGGAACATCTCCTAACCCACCACCGAGCTTTTGGACTTGTTGCTGATAAAACTCTGAATGGTCCTTTTCATTTTTCCTCCGTAGCAGATTGAACATTTTTCTTCCAAAAGTGGAAAACTGATTAATCACAATACATTTCCTCGCTTTGACAGTCCATCTCAGCTCTGGACAAGGTCAACAGGAGACTTATTTTTTGCAAATATTCGCTGGAATTTGTGAATGCAGCTCCGAACTGCAGTGTTTAACTGACGTTCACAGCATTTCACTGACCATCTTCTTGGATTTGGTACAAACAAAAAAAAATCCAGATGGCACAATGAGGAAATTTGAAGTAAAACCTGAAGGGATTAATGGAAGCAAACAATCACAGTTTAGTTTTGAGGAGACTCACTACATTTGGGGCTCCTCAGTCTGAATAGTTGTCATTCATTTACCTGGTTTTAGTGGGTGGAGCCAAAAACTTGCCCCACCTCCTTTTTTTCTCCTTTAAATATAAGTCATTTTTTATACTTTGCCTTTTACGCTTATAAAACTGTTCTACTTGGGAGTCATTTTCTACGCAGATGATGAAATAGTCTCACATGACCGGTAACGAAAAGTGAATTCTGTTGGGATTATTGAGAGTTCCCAAACAAGCTGCATTACAGTATTAATAGTTTGTTACCTTGAAGTCCACCGTCCTTTCCTTGAACGTGACGTGCAGCACCAGGTCGCACAGCATCTCCTGCCGCCTGAACTCGTCTATGGCCATCAGGGCTCTGGAAGCGTGGGTCTCAACGGTGTAGTCGAGATATCCAGAGCCGTGCATCGACGGAACCACGATGGCTGAGAAATCCGAGTCGCGGGTGGGGCGTTTCTTCCTCTTAGGGCAGTGCATAATTGAGAGAGCGAAAGGGGGTCAGTTCAGTTCAGATTTGATTTTTCAGCAGGGAAAATCGAGTCATGCAGGCTTCTACAGCTCAAGGTGCTTTTTTGTTCTTATTCCACTGGGGACTGTCGGTAGAGGGAATTGCTTTGGTCTTCAACTCGTGGATGTGAAGTCTAAAGTGAGCCGATGTCCTGAGGTGCTTCATTTTGAAAAATGAGGGTGGGGGGGATTATGAATGAGCACAAACATCTATTCAGGCAGTCGACATTTCCCACACAATCAAACTCTCTGTTGGTGATCACAGCCACCGCCAACGGGCAGAGCAAGCAGCCTGGAGAAAAAGCCCTGTGGCAGGGAAAAATAACTTGAGGTCATGAGTTTCTCCGTGAGGAAACGAGCTCCAACCGCATAAGGCTCCCTCACCCACACGCCCAGGCTCCGACATGACTGACAGCGTTCACGTCAGGATCCGAGCGCTCCCAAGTCAAACCGTCACCATCCATCAAATCCTCCTGGTCCACACTCTGCAGGTTTTAAGGGTTTGTTAGTAATCCGAGCTTCTCTGTTCTCTTTACGGTTCCTCACCGGAGGACAGGAAGTGGTTGGCGAGTGTGCGCGGCTCCAATGTGTGGTATCTCAACAGGGATTTCTTGGATCTCGTCTGTCTGTGACGAGGCTTGTCCTGTAAACACAAAAATCAGAAACAAATTAAAAAAGCTGAAGAGAATCTGATGGTTGGCGAAGAGGCTGGAAGAATCGAAGTCTGGTGTTGGTTTCTGTTCGCGTCTGCTTGCGTGGGTGAGTGAGAGTCACACCGACTTTCTGTTCCCTGCAGCTAAAAATGAAATCAGTAGCTGAAAGAGAACAGCAGCTGTCACCTCGGGAATCAGCTTGGTTTCATTTCTACAAGCTATTTTCATACAACAAAAAACAACAAAAAACTTGCCAGACAAAGCTTTTCAAAAGCAGATGGACATTTTATATTAAAGCGCCTACAAATTTCATGTAATTTACTAATAATAGCTTTGTTCGCTTTGTTCTAAAGCCTCGTGGTTTTCTGTAATCTGAATTATAGTTGTCAAAATAGTGAAAAATGACTCGCATGACTTTCATGCATGCAGCTAAATAGCACTTTCTCATGTTTGAGAATCTAAAATCAGATTTGTGAACCTTTTGATGGACAAAACAACAAATATGGATGCAGTTTTGAGTTAGAACAGAGTAAGCGTTTGCAGTAAAATGTCCATTAATGTCAGCGCGTGGCACAGCGGAGACATGTCAGAGCTTCATCACTCGCTGACACAAGTCCGCACCAGTGGACTGCCAATGACACTCAAACTGCTGTCATCAGAACAGCGAGGAGCGTTCACGGCCCGCTTCCACAGAACTGGATTATACTGCATGTTTATGACAAGATACGCAAACATAAGCAGAAGGCATGAAATCCCTCATCTGAAACTTGATCGCCGACTTGTACAGACTTACGGAGATCAGGTGGAAAGCCTAACCCCACCTCTGCTGCCAGGCCGGAAGTGGTTACTTCTGTATTCAGTTTGTGGCCTAGGCTTTGTAAGCGAGCTGTTAAATTCCCAATAATCCTCCTTTTTGAGTAGGCGGAGAGCTATGCAAACGCACAACAAATACGGGTCAATAAATCAGTCTCTATTTAATCCAAGTAACAAAAGTGTGTTGAACTAACTTTGCAGTTCGGGCGACCAGATAGACCTGATGTGCAAATAAAAACAACATGCAAATGCAGTCGGCAGCGCGGAAATATAAAGTTCCCTTCTTGTGTCTAAATTACGAGTGCTGGCTGATACTGATCAAACATAAATGTAAATCTGTAAACGGGACTAACGGAGAGCCTCGTCAATCATATAAGTATTGATCATTTGAATCAGTTACATCTGTTTTGACTTCTGAGTCTGTTGTTTTAGGAAAAAGAGCAGTTTATTTTTGATACAGGCACCCAAGATTAGTATATAGTACACATCAGTTTGGTCGACATTATTACGTGCATTTTATTGCCAATTCCTTATAGATAACAGACAGTCAACTCTCATTTGATAACGTTAAATTTTTCAGGGTAAATGGCTCACTTGACTTGTGGTCCGTTAAAAATCTTGAATGACTGAAGATTACTTAGACGTCTGGTGAAATCTAATCAACGAAAATGACCAGCAGAACTCACAGTAACGTTCAACAGTGAAAATTTAAAAAAAAAACTATGTGCACTAGACTAAACTAAAGAAAACCACATACCAGTGAGAGTTTCATTTTCCCGAGGCTCGTAAAGGTCTAACTCTGGTGAATGGATCAAGGTCATGCGGTGCTACGAGTCCAGGTTTTATCTTACGATGAGCGCAGCACAGCGGAAGATTAAGTGGAGGCAGTATTATGATCTGGCGGGAGCCTTATATCTGAATGTTTTTGATTCCCTAATGGCCTGGACAGACTCCAAGACGACAATGTGGCTCAGATAAGAGTGAGGAAGGAGGAGGCATCAACTCCTAAACACGGACCGCACAGCACGGAGTCTGGACCTCAGTCCCGACTGGGAGCCTTTGGGATGTGCTGGAGGAAATGTTTACGGCGGTCCATGTGACATCGCACAAATTAAAAAAAAAAATTAAAAAAAATGATGACATGGCGAATGTGTGGCGCAAACAAAAACTAAAGACAACTCAGCAAAATATTCCAACGGCCCTTTTCCGTGTAGTTTGTAAGTTGTGTTTTTTGGAAATGACTGAAAAAGGTGAATGGATTGATTAGTTAACTAATGAGCTTTCCAACAGACATCTGGGACTATTCTGTGGTTTTTATCTGTATTTATTGATTTATTTCAGATGGATCACATTTGTACAAATACCTCCAGTCAGTAATGTGAAGGGCATTTTTCTCCTGAGCTAAAAAAAATATATATATATGTTATTTAACTAAAACAAGAATTACAAAGGGAAAATGTTGTATGCTCTTAAAAAAATAGTTCACGTGGAGAGAAAAAACGCCGTCAGGACAGTAACTGCATTCTGAGCATATCCAGCATAATTAACTAGAAACACTCAGATACTGACTCTTTGTCAAAACAGCAGGTCAATATTTTTCTGGTCCTGTAAATAAATGAAACTATGAAATCGTTGCATTCCAGGGAATTTTTCTAGCAAAGCAAATCCCCGAATCCAGATTTCTGCTCTACTGCCTCTCAGCTGAAGTGTGAGCAAAACCTTATAACAACTACTTTCACTATATCACAGCTTTCTGAAACAATTTCTTAGACGTTTTGTTTTCAGAGCAAAAGCTGCTTTGGAGAGAGGCAGCGCCGTTTTCCTGCCTTTCCAGTGTTACACAATCAACTTCCACGGAGCCTCAGGCTTTCTTCACATCTCACCCCGAGGTCGGTCAGCCGTTTCTGGTCATATGACCATAAGACACTTCCTGAGAGGACAGGGAAGGGGAACGACACAAACGAAGCAGAAACCACGAGAAAGAGTGGAAAAACAAAGTCAAACAGACACTGACGTGATTACGTTTCAGAGGGGAAAAATACGAGACGGAGAAATCACAAAAATGAGGCGCCAGAGAAAGGAAGCTACGGTTATTGATCACGCAAGACGTTTTACTAAAAGGGTCAGTGCTCATGCACATGCCTCTTCCTCAGATCTGGATTTATTTAGGGGGTCATTTAAGGGCGATGAACAAAATACTGAGAGACTGACGTCAGCTCTGACTAGCTCATTGATTTCAACTCTGGTTGTGAAGATGCCCGCGTGACCAATGACACGACCAGCAACGGGCAGCAGCGCCTTTATCCTTGAATGGCCCCAAACATGCAGAAAACAGCTCTGTCTAGTGTTGAACAGTGACTTAAAAGAAAAAGAAAAGTGAAAAGTGACAATAATCAAATTCAAGTCTTTTTTTTTTTTTTTTTTACATTAAGATTCAATACAACAAAACAAATGATGTCTTGTTTATTGTCCTGCTGTGCGTCCCTTCGTGCAGACCTGAAAGGATTAAACACATGCTGCAGCCTGAGAGGAGGAGAGTGAACCATTTACAGGTCGGTCCCGCCGGCCGATCCCACACAGGACGCAACAACTGCCAGCGCCGTCAGCTTCGAGCTGCACATACGGGCAGAAAGAGGGAACGTGCTCTTACATAACCCCTGGAAATATACCGCGAAAAACTGCTGACCCACTCTGACACGTCTTTAAAATGTTTACAGCAGCCCGTGTCTACTTCCATATCGTCTTAAAGATGCCTTGTGGAGTACTAACATCTTACTTTATATGTACATTGGACATTTAATCAACCGCAACATTTAAAAATGTAGCTTCACCAGTTTCTCACCACAGCCTGCAGGCCAAATTCTTCCTGTACCATAAAACCTGAATACAGTGTAAATACCTCCATATCTTTAAGTGTTTGCAGAAGCATGTTGGAACACAGTCAGCTGACGATCGACTGATACACGCAGTTGGACTAATTCAAGTTCACGGAGCCCGTTTGTGTAGCAGGATTTGTTGACTGGTGGATTTTTACTATTTTTTTATTCTGAATGAAGTTTAACAGATTTGTTTATGCCATTTAAATGTACATGTTGAACGTTTGGGACTTGCAAGTTTACTTAAGTTACTTTAAGTCGCCCAACATTTGTATGTGGGGAACAAGAGATAAATGGAGGTATAAAAAACACAAAGGGGCCACCTTTGTGGGACCGTGCATGTTGGTTCAGTGTGAAGTAGCTGCAGTGCTTGTCCTCAGGCGCAAAGGTGATGAATGACCCTAAATGGAGCGTCTCATATGGGTCTCACTTGAGCCAACCACACAAGTGAACCCAAGTGGACTGGTCACATGGGACCAGCATGGAACCAGTGGACAATCCCATATGGGGCCCATAGTAGGTGGTCTTTCTCATGTTTCAGCTGAAACAGGGTCCTGCTCTGCAGTGGACCCCAACCTGACAGGCAGAAGTGAAATAAATCACCTCCACCCCTGAAATGGAGGTACTTTAGTTTGAAAGCGTGCAGACCGACCTCGAGGGTGGTTTGGCTGGAGGAGCCAGCTGTTCAAGCTGCTGAGTTAATTTGTTAGTTTATATAATTTATCCTGATGTGGTACATTAAAACAAACAAACAAACAAACAATGAAATAATGAAGGTTCAATGCAGCTATGGAAACCAAATCTTTTTTTTACAAAGAAAGTTGAAAATATGTTCATTCCTGCTGCAGAGTTGGATATTTTAACATGAGTCAGTGGAGATTGGCTTGTTTTTGGAGTCCGCCCCCAGTGGTCAACTGCGGAACTGTAACTTTATATATATATATATATATATATATATATATATATATATATATATATATATATATATATATATATATATATATATATATATATATATATATATATATATCAACTAAAACACTCCACATTAGTGTAAAATTAAACATACATTTCCATGTCAGATGAGCACAGACTTTTTTTGACTTGTGTAATAAAGTAATAAATCAGTAAACCAATTCTATAGAATCTCAACGATTAATGTACCACGACTGAGCTTCCTATTGCATAATAATACGTTTTTAAACAGGTCTTTTGAAGAGAAAGTATTATAAAAGCATACATGTAGGCCACTATGAAAGTTTTTCCACGTTCCAAACTAGGCAACAAATCTTGAACTTTCAATTTCCTTTTAGGAATCTGCGCAGCACGTAGGAAACGGACCAACACACATTTCTTAAAATACTGTGGATGGTTTAGTCCATGAATAGTGTCGTTGTAACTGTAAGTACTGTCACGAGTGCCGTTGTGAGATCGCGCACGCTTTAAACCTTTTAAAACCCCTCTCACAAGTGTTAGAAAACAGCGACGGAGTCACTCACCGAGAAACGAAAGTCAGCTGTCAAACTCCGCATGAGCAGGGAGCGGGGTCGGAGTGGGTAGAGAGTCCACCCCGGAGTTGAGCACCCGCAGCAGGCGAGCTCCAACCGCTGCCAGAGGCTTTCCGTCCTCTCAGGAAGCGTCCGTCTCCTCCTCCACGTGAAAGGCAGAAATGAGAGTGGAGAGTGCGCGTCGCGGCGCTCCAGCAGCGCTGCGGGCGGGTTTCTGCACCCGCATGACTCTGCAACTCTGCGCACTGCAAAAACTGTGCAGGTGACGCGCATTGGCGTTACCGAGAAAGAGAGGGAGAGGGAGCGACACACAGGCGCGCGCGCGCACACGCACACGTTTATGACATGCAGTCAGGGCAGCGTTGCTCAAACTGAAACTAAACTAAAATCCGATGACAGGACGGTGACACAGCTGAAACGCACTGAAGCAGGAGTCTGCTGAGTCTGATTGATAGAACTGATTCTTATTTGACCATTTCCCTTTGATGATAATCTATAAGCAAACAAAAAAAAAAAAACAACAACAATTACAAGATTAAACAAGATAAAACACAAACATCCTTTTTATTTATCGGCTCCATGCGGATGAGAGGGGATGGGATACATACACAGACCTTTCGGCTTTAGAGTGTCAAGAGAAACTTTAATGGCGTTTTCTTGGTTTGTCCCTTTCAGCTGTTCAAGTGAGCTGAGAAGCAGTCATGAGTCAGCATTTTCTTTCAAACGTGAATGCTCCAAACTAATTCAAACCCAGTTTGGTTTGCTTTAAAGACAGGGTAAGGGATTTCTGGTCACGTGTTGGTGTTTGAAACAAAACATCAACACGACACAGAGACCTGACTACCCCTTCATGAACCCTTCCAGGCCTCCAGAGGATTCAGGGGACTTGTGGTTGTGGCTGGGAGTGAAGCAGCTGGAAGCTCAATGATATCGCTTTACTTCATTCACTCTCTCAGCTGCCAAGTTTCAAGTTCTTTTATGACAATGATAAAAATAAAAGTAGGAACATGTTGATTAGATAAGAGTTTGGCTCCCTGTTCGTGGTAACTACTGGGCATCTCTTCACGTTCCGTGTTCCTCGTTGCTCCAAATGACCAAAACTCCTGAACGTATCGATGGTTAAATGACGCCTGTCTCTTGAATAAGAATGTTCTTGTCGTACAGTTGCAATCGAGAATAATCCAAAACACCTCAGTTGGCTAGAAGATACAATCGGGTGTGTTGCGGCACTACAGCACGATTTCAACAAGTGAATTCAGGAATTCTGGATGTTCCCATAGGGACATTTATATTCAGTGAACCACTTCTAGCACCACACAAAAGCAGAAAGAAAAACTTGCAGATCAGATACCAGGAAGAGTTGCATCACCCTATCTCTAAATCTCTTAAGCGAGATAGGAAGTTTTCTAATTTATCATCATTGGCATTTTTGTGTAGGTTTCCGAGAATTTGCTTTCCACTGAATTATTTCCTTGCTTCTTTTTATGCAAACACTTTTTTTGGGCTGCAAATGTTTATAATGACACCAAGAAGTGCATATTCGTGCAATAAAAGTTTAAAGGTGTCACTTAAACTCAAATTATAGAGTATACACACCACTTTTATTTGCAGTAAGATAATCATGTTCCCAATAAACACTTTATGAGTGGTGATTCATCTGGGAAGAGTCACTTTTTAAAGAAGAATATCCAATGAAAGGTGTGGTATTTACATGCACAGGAATGTCTCTTTGTGCAATGATTCCTGGTAAATGTCTCAGGTCAGTGACCTTTAATGTTTATTATTTTTATGTATTTAATCACAGCAGCATCCAGAGCAATTCTGAGCTGCTTTGTCGGACAGCTGGACATTCAATCCTAAATTAAAGAAGAAGAAGAAAAAAAAAACCTTGTAGAAGTGGGAATTTCATGTGTTCATTTCTGTTGTGAAGACACGAGGGAAATAGAGATCGTCTTGCTTTTTTAACTAACCCCTAGTGGTTACCCGATGAACTGGAACCGCTCCTACCTCCGCGTTGGCTTCATCTTTGAAAACAGGATGATGCCTTCCACGAGGCAGCGCAAGTGCACAAAAAAGTAATTTATGACACTAAATGCAAAGCTAAGTATGCTCATCTACCAAAAATGCATTCTCACATGAATATTTGCACAGGTTCCCTCTAACTAAATGATACAGCGTCGGACGCCAGTTTTATTGTGGATCTGAAGGAATTGCCCGAGGTTCCATTTGTTTGCCACAGGGGATGTGAGCAGATGTGCTCTGACCACAAACAGCTTTGAGTAACGTCAGCGTGTCAAGAAATCACCATCCCAGACAGAGAAGTGGAGCTAGTATGAGATGTGATGGTCATGCTGGTTGAGGAAGCAACCGGATTTAGTTCACCGCCAACCGTTGACAGGACCATTAAAGCTGATGACGGTGGTTTAGGAGATGTGAAGAGAGATATACCTGCCACACCGTTGTAAACAAAATGTTTAGATACAAAAAAAAGTGTGTTTTATTTACCCAACTGATTCTTTCTGGAAATTGTACAGTAGGTGTACTGGTGACGTTTCCTTCTTGTCCTTTATCATTGACTTCTACTTTCATGTCCACTTTCTGTTAAACTGGTACTGACGTGAAGGTTTTCGGCTCAAAGTGAGAGAGAAATTTCTTTCATAGTACCTTTAAATGCATGTCTTGCTGTTTGTGTGTGTGTGTGTACATATATATATATATATATATATATATATATATATATATATATATATATATATATATATATATATATATATATATATATATATATATATATATATATATATATATATATACATATATATGCACGTACACTACAACACACCACAGTCACCAAGCTGCACCCATCACTGTCTGGTCTTCCCATTCCAGCTCTTTCATGTCCCACTATCGGTGATTTATTCCTCCGTGACAGAATCAGTTATGGGTTTTTTTTGTTTCTTTTAGAGTCAATACATTTTCTGTCAAGAGGGCTGGTGAAGGAAACACACTCTCACACATTCATGTAAAAACTACTAAGAAACCCTCTGTTGCAAGATCAAAATGCACACGTATATATGTGGCTCTCAGGTTTGGTCAAATTTGGTACTAACCGTTTCCATGTATGCAGACAAACGGGTGTTTTGCTCGAGAATGACACACAAATCAATTTAGCTGCTACAACAAAGCACTGAAGCAGAAATGCAACAGCAGGGTGACGCAGCACAATGTGTCCTTTCACTTTTCACTTCTGCCGATCGCTGCTCCCTTTACTCCTTTACTTCAGTCCTTCGGTTGGTCTCTCATGACCTCCATCCTTCTCTCCTGCTGTGAGGAGGTGCTGCCCCCTGCTGCTTCAACACAGAAACCTGCCAGTGTTCACTTTTCCATAGTTTGGCAACAGTTACAACTGACGGCTTCAAATAAATCAACACAATTCACAACACATTACATGTATTTCGTTTTTCATATTTTTATATCCTGGTTTTAAGTCACCTAAAAGGCTGGGAAGTTTTGAACAACAATAAGATTCAGTGAGATTTCAAAAACAAAGACAAAAGAAAGAAACCCTTCAGATTTGCTTATTTACTGAAGAAAAGGCGACTTCGAGTCTGAACAGAAAAGCTGACGGTCCAAAAACTTCACGAGGGTCACCTGCAATAACCGAACAATGTTTTTAGGGCTTCCACAGGTGATTAATTCTGTGTTTATTTTGACTTAAGAGGATTTCATTGTTTGGTATTGTTGCATAAAAAGAATTTTAGGAACTATAGTAAAATAAACTAGTAAATAAAATTAAAATACAGTTCAGAATAAGATCTCCTACCCAACTTTTAAGTTTTGTTTACTGCTGAATTTCATGACGGACGCTGCTAAGAGCACTGCTGTTTCTCTGCCAGTGACGTTGATGATGAGAACATAAAACACAGATTATTAAAACCTAGTTTGAACAAAAAACTGCTTTAATTAGCTCTGTTGCAGCCAGGTGCAAATTTGAAATGAGAAAACTTAACATTACCTGAGTCTCAGTAAAAGTAAAAGTATACATCTCCTCTACAAATTATACTTCATTACTTGTTTTAGTTTAGAAAAAAAACAACAAAAAACAACAGTTTACAGGGTTAAGTTTTAACAACCTCTTTATCTGTGTCAGATTTACAGGAGAAGGACCCAAATGGGGCAGAGTTGACGGCAGGAGTAAATAAACAGCAGGATTACGAGAACCTGAAAATCGAAGATGGAAGCAAATAAAACCACCAGGAGCAAGAAAAACAAAACCATCCAGGACGATATAAAGACACAGGAGCTGAGAAGAAACACGTGTGAACAGTGAGAACAGGGAAGTAAAACAACAAATCATTTAGAAGTTAAAACACTTTTAAAGTGAAACAGGAAATTCAGCACAGATTAAACTAAACTAACCTAAGACCAGAGGCTTTAGCAGGAAAATCCAAACAAACAAAAAAACCCAACTCCATACACAACAGGACCAGCGGGAAACCGAGACCCCGGCAAAAAGGTGCTGGATTTGGGCTGTTATGAACCAAAGAAGTGTGAATGTGGAGCATGTTGACTTCACTTTAAGGAAACCTTGACCTCTCTGAATTGTACATCTGCACTGTGAGCGATTAAATCTATTGAGACCGATCTATTATCATTATCTTACTCATAATATCCATCCATTATCTTCTACTTATCCGAGTTCAGGTCTCACAGCCGGCAGTCTGAGCAGAGAGGCCCAGACCTCCATATCTCCATCTCTCTAGCCACCTCCTCCTCCTCCTGCTCTTCTCCCAGGCTGAATGAGAAGTACAATCTATCCAGAGTGCACCATGTCTGCTTCGGGGACTTCTCCTGGTTGGGCATGCCCCTAACACTTCTTCAGGGAGGCATTCGGGCATCTTAACCAGATTCCCAAACCACCTCATTTGGCTCCTTTCGATCTGGAGGAGCATCATCTCTTCTCCTAGACTCTCTCGTATGAATGAACTTGTCTTCCATGAATCGCCTCCTTATTATGGTGGAGAACCTGGGTTGTTTATGGTAACTGGTAGGGTCTCCCAGTGCAAACCGGTCCAGAAGGACAGGCCAGACTAAGTACGGTTTGACTGACTCTTATGGACCTGGAAGACTAAACGCTCTGTGTCCCTGTCCTGGACTCGGGGGACGTACCCTGGAGTCAGGCCTGGAGAAAGGCCTTGTCAGTTTGTACAGAAATGTGTAGTGTGTGTTAGTTATGTCTATTTGTGCATATTTGACTGTATGTTTGACAACTATTCTTTGCTGCACCTTTAACAGAGAAATTTCCTGCAAGTGGTTTAAATAAACTTATCTTGGGCAGCAGCCTAAGGCATGCTGACTTTCAGCTGCTGAAACTGGCTCTTGAGACGCATAATGACGTATCATTTCTTGTATTTTTAATGTGTTACCTTTCCTTACGCTTTCCAATATTGCTTTTGCAATTGTTCGTGTAATTGCTTGTCCGCTTTTCTCTGATTTACTCTTTGCACGTACTGGAAGAAGAAACTGCGTCCTGCTGCGCATACTGCAAAGATCTTGCCAGAGGAATGATTTCTTATGAAGTGAGATTTACAAATCACTCCGGATCAAGTGCTAACCATAGTTTAAATGTTAGATTTGTTGACTTTTGAAGTAAAAGGTTTCGAGCTCAAGCCCAGGGCTTGGCCAGTAAACTTAGGAGAAAAATTGGAAACGCATGTCAGGGAAAGTAAAAGCAACCTGGAAAAACAACAAGGGAAGAAATTAAATTAACATTTTTCTGACATTTTATTTATCTCCATATTCCTTTTTCATTAAATGCATTTACTCACTTCCTATTCATTTAATATTTTACAGATGCATTATTTGGTTTTAAACCATGGCGACCCTTTGTACATAAAATGATTTATAACATCATCTTTCACCATAAATTACAACACAACAGAAATCTTCTTCTGTCAGCCCATTAAGTTGCTCCATTTTTGGAAGTATTGTCATGCGAACCGTTAAGCTCATTTTTCTTCTGTAAGTTGAGGTGGATTTGCTCGTCGCTGTTCATGATCCACAGAGGAAAAATAGCTGCCAGACTTGATAAAGATTTACTGGAGGAAGAATTAGCGTTCTACCTTCAGAAGTGGAGCACCCCTCAGACAAGACTGTAATCCCCTCCTTCTCCGTTTAATAGCGGTTTATGCCTTGATGCCCATCACCAGCAACACATTGGCTCCAGATGGGAGGAGGCTGAAAAAGAAGGGAGGAGAGGGAGAAACGCAGGCTGGAAGACAGAGCGAGAGCACGGTTGATGTACATCTGTCATGCATTATTGCTCCAAATGCCAGCGCTGCTATCCTGGCTTTAGAAACTATGTGAGGAGGGGGTCGATGGGTCCTTCTCAAACCCCTTCCTGATTCCTCCTCCTCCTCTCTGCTGCTCCTTTTCAGTGAACATAAGCACACACAAGCAATCAGACTTCCCCTCGATCATGCACACAGACAGAAAACCGTTTCTCAAACATTAGCTCTTTCTCTTTGTTTTTGTCACCCAATCACACACAAAACTACTAACTCTCCCCCTATGAATTCCTCAGGAAGGAGTCGGCCCTCTTCATTCCTCTGGACCCAAAGTTTCCCTTAACAAGGCACTGATGGTCTTGACCTCCCCTTCAAACAAACCCTTCCCTCCAATCAGCGGGGATTGTGGAGCTGAGGTTCAGGCGAGGCCTGTGGGTATTACAGAGGAAACGTCCTGATTCTCCTTGATTACTTCCTCCTTCTCGCTCCTCTGTCTGTCTGTGTCTCTTTATTCCCCATTTCTGCCCCCCCCCCCCCCCCCCCCCCCCCCGCCGGTCTCTGCTCAAACATCTCCTTCCCAGTGGGTGCTCTCAAACCCAATCACGAACTTTTCCCTCCTGTCTCTGTCTGTCAGCTCACTGCGTTTCCTTTTTCTGCGTCCAGCCGTCGGATCATTCAGAGGCTTCCAGTCTCGTGGCGATAACCAATTCATCTACTTTGACAGCAGATTGTATTAAATTAGACAACAAGCCCTTCAATCAGAGGCATCAGGGGCTTGGTTGAACGCTGTGCAGCAAATGTGCATAAAACAAAAACTTTCGGCGACTCGTGTGAAAGGAGATGCACATGTATAATTCATTACAGTAACTTTTCAAAAACAAATATTTTCATCTCGGGCCAGATTTCTCATCACTGGTGATTTTACAGTAATGGCAGAACTTTCATTTCAGAACTTCTGGCATTTCCTTTTGTTCAGGATTTTCTTTTGCTTTTAATCGAGTGGAATGTTTGAAACCATCAAAACCTCTTTGAACATGTTTTATTCTTTTAACATATTCTAATGGGTGTTGGAAATGGTACCCTTTGGTTTTTTTTGCAGTATGTTTAGAGTCATTTTTCGTCTGTGAAGCACCGTCCGAACATTTGGTTGACCGTGAGAAGCGAGTGTAGGACTACACACCTCGAAAATGTATTCACATCATTAATAAACACCAGCGAGACCTTTCCAATGGTAACCGTACATGTCCATAGCATAACCCTGCGATAGTTAAATATGAAGCAAATCCTTTTATTTATTTATTTTTTGTGGAATTAACTGAGCTGGTGTGTCTAATAATCTCACAATTTCAAAAAGGGGAAACATTTCTCTGTTTTGAGCATAGAAATGATCGAACTAAACGTCCTCCCGTGACTGGCGTCTTCCCAGGACAGGCTTTATCACCTCAGCTCCAGCTGTGCTCCCAATCTCTCCGACAGTCACTACCATCGGTACCCAAACTCTCCAACTGGACCGTGCGCGGGTCTTCGCCTCATGAGGGCGAGTTGGGTCCCTTCATGTGCGGTGAGAGTAAATCTGAGGTGTGCATTTAGTCTTATAAACGGAAGACCGCGGCAGAGTCTGAGACCCTGCTGCTGCATTTTTACCAGCAGAGTCGAGAAGGTGACGGCTGCTGGTTGTAAAGCTGCCACGCTCACTTCGGCAGACTGAGCAGGCGAAAGAATGAAATGCCCGGAAAGTGGCAAAACAGTCACAACAGTGTCATGAAATTCTTTTCACATTTCCTGGACAGGAACGGCAGGGCACGAGCGGGAAGAGCCCCTCGAACAAGAGTCCTCTGAGAGCAAAGAGAAAGGGGGACATTGTAAAACCGGGACCCAAAGGTCATCCCGGATGTTAGGCTGACACCCTGACTGGACTCGTGCTGACTCACTGCCCCCTCGACCAGAGGGAGACAGCCAGGACTGATTTGTGTACATCTACACCCATACATTAGTCAAATATTAGTCACAGTGGCCATTTAGGTGATGAATCAATGAATTCATTTCTCTTCAGGGTTAATAATGTGGTTTTGTTTTAATTAAACATTGAAAAGAGTTTCTTTTCTCCAGAAACGCTCTGAGACCTGAAGATCTGCAGTATCACCGTCTGCAGCCGGTTTCCACCAAACCTCCCAAACTGGGAAACTCATCTTCTGCGGAAAAGCACTTCCCTCTGCCGACATAAGAGACGCCCTCATTGTCTTCCCGTTCTGAGGAATTTTATCTTGCGTGCTCCATGGCCAGTATCACAATATAGTCAAAATAATCACAAGAGTGGCAACTTTCCGCGCAATAATTTCACCTCTGAGTCTGACTTCAAAATTTGAGAGGTCGTTCACATGTTTTTAGTTCATAAGCATTTAAAGTCTGAGAAAAATCCCACACATCACTAAATAAGAACATATTTTCCTTTTTCTGACTTTGAAAATTACAAATTTAAGCCGAGAAAAAGAGCCGAATTGCTCATCTGATGACTGGATGGACCGTCCAGCATTTATATTGCGTGTATATACACGAGGCTGTTGGTTTACATATCTGGCGAAGGCCACTTAGACTAAAAGAGCACATTGAATAAATATGGACAATCCGAGCTGTAAGGGAAGCACTTTGTGGGTGTTCCTGGGATCCACATTTCGACTCATTCTTAGTCATTGTCTGTTTAGTAACAATCACCAGCATTTTCATTGCAAAAGCATCAGCACACAAACCAAAACACACTGTGGCGGTTAAGTTTGGGTTAAGGTAGTTACACAGACATAACAACCAATTCCATGCACTTCGATCGCATAGACTCCCTTGGAATAAACCCCTCTGCCCCGACTGATCAAGATAATACACTCTAAAACTAATGTTGTCAGTCTTCTGCACGTAGATTATTACAATAGGCTTATTTTAAAGTTTTTATGTCTTTTGTTATCACTCTTTCTGTGCTTGAGTGCTACCTGTGGATGTCTGAGTGACTTCTAACTCAAAGACTCTGACATAACACAAGCCGGTCACTTTGACAGCACAGTTCTGCTTAAAAAGAAGAATTCAAATAAAATTAGGACAAATACAAGGAAATATTGTGCTTCTTTTCCGCTTCCAGCCTGAGTCCTGGGCTGTGTGGGTGGAGTGGGGGAGGTGGGGCAGTCATAACGACAACGGTGCAGCCCTCCCCACCTGAGCTGAGCGCTATGACGTGGATCTGGAGCTCCTGTGTGTTAGCTGGAAAGTAACTTGTATCCCAACAACAAAGTCATTTCTTGGAAAAAAATCGCAACGTGGAAGGAGCTTAAATTTTGTCATAAAAGAACTTAAAGTATGCCACAGCGTCCTCAGGTGTGTATACCGCTGGCTTTCACGCTGGACCGCAGCCTTTCTTTTGAACTCAGAACTCGGAATTTCCAAGTTCCAAGTTGGAGACTGAAACGCTCCCTGAAGTTTGAATCCCAACTTGGTAAACTGGAGATTTCCAAAAGGGAGCTCCCTCTGTTTTAAACATACCTTAAACAAATTAATAATGTCCTATAACAAAAAATAAAAAAGTTCAGGTGTTTTAAACCCCTCGCAGTCTATTATTCCATTAATTTTTATTTATGTTTCCCTTTGTATTTCTATTCTATTGATTTGTTTCTTCTTATAAATTTGTGTATATTGCATGTATAAAGCATAAAGAAAAAAAGCTTGTAATATGAAAAGAAACGTGTGATGGTTTTATCTGAAAATATTTTTTTTTAAAAGTAGGAGCAAAAAGACTTTAATGTAAGAGAAACTTTTATAATCCCAAAGAAAAAGACACAGCAAAGGAAGACGTCATATTTGGCATTGTTCTTGTACCACCCGGTGACGCAGCAACCACCTACAGTGAAAATATGTGATTCAGTGAAAGTGAATGGCTCTGACTTCTACCCATCACTGAAGGAGGAGGAAGAGGAGGAGGAGGAGTGGTGGTGGAAAACATAAAGCAGAGAAAGGACGAAGAGGGGGAAATGACTGGCGACGGTGTGGGAACAGGAGAACGAGAGAGAGATAGAAAAGGAGAGAGGAGGGGCCTAAAAAGTATGAACTTGTGTATGATTTGGCCGCAGGAAGCATTAAGAAGGAAAAAGACTGCAAACAGGACGCAGTGCTCTCGCTCTTCCAGGAGGACGAGTCGCTTTGTAACTTCCCAGAGGCTGACTTTTCCACTGGGTCACACTATTGTATTTGATCATTATTATTATTTTCCTCCTGGTGTGCTCCCTCATTGTCTTGAATAAAACCCCGAGCCTTTACGCCCGTGCTGTTGTCCCTCCCTCTTACCGTGCGTAATTTGTACCAAAAGGATCGAACGAGAAGGCGACACCAAAACAACACGAGGACGTGGATTCGGCCCAGAGAGACGACGCACAAACCGCTGGGAAAATGAAAAGCCTCCTGGAGATCTGCTGGATTTTCCTCACGCTGCACACTCCCGGCGTGCTGTCCCTGTCCACACGTAAGTTGCACACGGGTGTCCACCGATGCGCATAGACGCGGTCTTGGCTCGGGGAAGTTCTTCGAGGCTTTTTCTTGTCTTTTCTTTTTTGGGAGGGGAGAACTACCAGTCCAAGTGTCTGTCAGGAGAAGATCTTCTCGTAAACACCTCTGCGGGACACTGTCCGCATCTGGTGTGTTTGAATTTTTTTAAATTTAAATTCTGTTGAAGGACAGAAAGAGGGGAAAAAGTGCTGCAACACTGGTGGGACTGCTTTGAAAGGTATTCTATGAGCGATATTACTGCAAATTGTTGAAAATAGGTAAAAATCCACATATGATACTATAAAGACCACAGATGGAGAGTTATACTTACATGAAAATTGACAAAATATGATGCAAACCATCTATATGAACAAAAAAAAAAATCAACGTAGTGAGTTTCTATTAGACTAGACTGTATTTAGATTGTGTTACCAAAGCAAGATAACAGTCATTCCAGAGATTCTATCTCCTGTTTCCTTGTTTATATAATAAGAGCTCACATGCTTAGGTCTCATTCAGGATCCCCTCTGGTAAATCTCTGGTTGCATTTAAGTGATAGAAACAAATGCCATTTTGCTTGAAAGCTCCGGTTCTTGATGTGGCTGTGGAGCAGTTGTAGTGGTCGTATCCCTGCAGAGAGAGCTCATCTCCCGGGAGGCTGCATTTCAACAAGTCAGTCCATAATTCCTTTAACACATGGAGAGCATATGGTTTTACGAAGGCGCGTCAGCACAGTGACATCATTTGCAAGGTTTTTAGGGAATGTTAACTGCAGGGCTTAATGCACAATAATATAAATAAATCAGTGTTATGTCCGCTTCACCAGTTAAGTGGCAGGATTAGTTTTTATGGTGAGCCCACTTGCAAACAGCAGCTTTTTAGAGAGGACCTCCTGTTAGTCATCCTTTTTTAAAGGAGCTATTAAAGGAAACAGCAGTTGTAGGGGATTAAATGAGACAACAGGCCTAGATCATGAGCTTCTGTTTACCGTAGAGCCTAACTGGTCATTACGTTTTTATTCACCGCTGTAATGGACAGAGCTGTGTGTGATGTGGTTTACAGATGCCCCTGAAGTAAAATAGTTCAAAATCTGGGACAATCTTGTATCTGATTATTCACTGCCGACATTTTGACTCCAGAATTCATTTAAGGTCGATATTTTTTCAGCTAAAATGTACGTTTTTTTTTTTAAAGCCACATCTAACGCCTCCCTCCTGCACTTGACTCCTGTGTGACTCGTCGTAAGAAGTGAACATCTTTCCTCCTCTCAGATAAGATCATCAACTAAACAACCGAGATGAAAATCTGTGAGATAAAATAACCCAAAAGAAAACAAAACAACAACTAACATCCACCGCTGTTTTCTTAGCCTCTTTGCAGACAACGCTGCATGACTCATTGTCACTTAATGTTGCGTGACTTCTTCCACCCGGCTCATCCGCACCGGCCCCTCAAACAGCTCCACCTGCGTGCCTGTTGTCGAGCAAGAAGAATTTCTTTCAGCTGTTGCGTGGATTATTGAGGAATTAACTTTTGTGTGTGTGTGTGTGTGTGTGTGTGTGTGAGAGTATATGAAAAGAGTTAATGCCATCACAGACTAGAAAATCAGCCACTGGAGACCTCTTAAGTTGTCTGCAATTTAGGAACAAAAGTTAAAACAATTTTCATTCTTTGGCTTGAACTCCATCCTACGCAACTTCATGGTTGAACTCATCTTCTAATGAGATCTGTGCTCCAAGCAGCCTCTCCAAACAAATAACATTTTACAAGCCATTTCCTCCAGTGAGCTTGTCGAGCAGAGACAATAAACACGAGTAATTTTGTCTCTCTGCAGCGTTTGAACTGTGAACGAAGGGTTTGTTCGAGGCCTTCGCACCCTTCTCAAGGGTAATGTCCCATCCTCACCTCTATGAATACATAAATACTGCTTGTTATTCAGCTGGAGCAGCGTATTACTGGCTCATCACAGCAGCCTCTGGTTCGCTGGATCCAATGACGAAGACAAACAGCCGCCGTGCGTTGGTTTATTTGTGTTCCTGTGTGTGCATAAATGTGTGGAAGTGTTGTGTCAAGGCTCAAGAGGAGGCTGCGATATTAACTGTGAAGTGGAGTCACTGCTGAATTGATATCTTCAAAGGCAGCTCTTCCATCGGAGACCACACAATGTCTGTGAGAGTAAAGTGGCTGGCAGCTGGATAGATGTGGCCCCGGGCGCAGATTTGTAGTGGTCTGACAAAGTGCTGAAGCCCTCGCTCGCTCGCTCGCTGCTCAGTCATCACCTTTTACAAATCATCTCTCATGTTTTCATATTGGGCAGCACGGTGGCTTAGTGGTTAGCGCTGTTGCCTCGCAGCAAGGGTCGATTCCCGGGCCCGGCGGGAGTCTTTCTGTGTGGAGAACTCCGGCTTCCTCCCACAGTCCCAAAACATGCATGTTAGGTTGATTGGTTATTCTTCGTCATTAAATGTGACCCTGTGATACACTGTCGACCTGTCCAGGGTTGAGCCCTGCCTCTCGCCTAAAATAAGCCGGGATAGGCTCATTTCTCCATTGGCTGCATCTAAAAATGAAATGAAACTGTGTTCCACATAGTGTTCTTTCATGAGTACATTAGTACAAGTAAAACATACCTTGCACACTGTTTGTTTACATGCTCGGTGTGTTAATGAGTGCTGTTGGAGTGCACAATGCTTCCTGTGGACATATGCAGTAAATGCATTGCAGGTTTGCAGGTCTGTAATTTGGTCTGCGCTGTGAATACAAAGCCAACAATGCAGTGGTTCCACCGCATCCCACCGGTGTTGCTGATCAGACCACCACATCCGACAGGTGGACTAACATTGGGAAGGATGCGTTGTCCTTGTTACTGATACTTACTGTGGATCAGACCTCGCAGACCGTCCGCCTCTAAAGGAAATATGACATGTTTCAAGTCAGTTTTGCAGATAGTGGGGCATCACACAACTATCCAGCTTCTCCATCCTTATATCTCGCTGCATTTTTTTTTTTAGCTCCATCTTAGCCTTTTTCACTCTGTATAAAATTGTTAGAGGGCAGATTGACTAAATCTGTCGCAGGGAAGTAATGCCTTTTACCACGAGTTCTGATCAGGTTTTTAAATTAACATTTGTGTTGATAGATGATATTGATAATGATATTATCTCATGCGCCACAGCAGCGACCCTCCTGCCAGGTAGTTCCTACGACAGGAACATTTGGAAATGTTTGTCCGTTTGCCTCGTAAACATGGCCAATATCTGCAGGACTGACAGACAGACAGATGCATCCTTGCATGTTTTGTATCTTACGTCTACGAAGGACGGCAGTGAAACATACCAAAGCATCGTCACTATCTGGAGTTCAGATCAACGGACTGTTGACACCAAACTGATGGTATTAACGGGGACGTTTTGCTCACATTGAGAAGTTGTCGGTTCATCTTCAGCTCAGCATTATGACATCTGGAGAGCTCCTTCAATGCAGTCCCTGTCAGAAGGTTAATTCACGTTCTCAACTGTCTTTCCTCCTCCAGATGTAGCAATTATCTACCCCCAGGACCCTGTGCTTCGCATGGGGTCCAACTTGACGGCCAGCTGCTGGGTCCACCCCGACCTCAGCATCCATGCCAGCTCGCTGTTTTGGACTCTGAACGGACAACAGCTGCCCAGCTCCCTCTACAGACTGCTGAGTCCGAGCAACCTTAGCGTGACGCTAACGGGCCTGAACGCCTCCAGGCAAACGTCTGGTGACAACCTCGTCTGTCACAACCACAAGGGACACATATTAGCCGGTTCCTGCCTTTATGTTGGGAGTAAGTTCACATCTAAAATGAATAACCTTAAACTAATTCTGATGTCTTTCTGTCAAATACATCTGTGTCTGCTTCTCTGTGTGGCTGTGAAAAGATACTGATGCGTCTTAAAATTCAAACTAAGCGCAGGCGAGGTCTGAAAGGCCTAATACACCGAAGAGATGAATGGAATGGAGAGGAAATGGGAATAAAAGGGAAGAACAAGGAAGTAGTGGGCAGATTTTAACGTGTCCCTGCACGGTTACGGCAGTATTTTATGTTTAGTATTCCTGCCTTCAGACACAGTGAGAGGCCTCAGCGAGTGTGTCATTGGGAGACACTTTCACCACCTGTGTGGTCCATTACTCGCACTATCACTCATAGGCTACGGTCTTTTTGTACTTTGACATTTATGTGGACAAGAATTATATCTTTACACTTTACTGAACTTGTTAATGTGGTCACTTATATATTAAATCTAGACTTCCTTTCCGGAGAGGAACTTTACCGTCAAGAAGTAGTTTTGGAAATACTCAGAGATGTTGTGCTGATTTTTTTTTTTGTTATGTTAAAAGTTTATCTGCTAAAATTATGACTCGATTCTCATATTATTATGATTTTGTTGAGTTTAACTGAAAAAAAATGTTCCGTCGCAGTAAATTTTTAGCATCTGCTTTCGTGTCTTCCTCAGAAAAAGCTTGAGGGTATTTGCAAAAAATTTGGATTTCTGTTTTTCTCATATTTGTCACTTAGTCACGCTTTCACGTTGTCAGATGTTGGTGAAATTTATAATAGTACTTAATAGTAATGTAATTATGAAAAAAAGATCCTACAAAATAAAAGGCATGCTAAAGTCAATTGGAATATTTTTTTTAGTTGAAAAAAAGTATATTTAAAGACTTTTTCGCGCGCACAGACTCAGATTTTAACATCGTGAAGGTTATGATATACATGTATATAATCCATTTTGATATATTCCCTATTGTTTTACCAGTGTTTTGTCTTTTTTTAAAGATTCTGCAGTCAATATCATTATTAATTATATATTGTGAGATCAGATAACAATATATTATATAACATGTTGTTAATATAATATCTATATATTCATATTTTAATATGATTTCTTTTACCAATACTGCATGATTGCATTTACCTTGAAATAAACTAATAACAGTAATAACCATAAACATGCAAACGATTCTTAAGGTGTAAAGTTCATTTTGACGTGCAGACATATAGAAGTACACAAGCACATGCACACACGGACTTTTTAATGTTTTTTTTTTTTTGCTTTCTTGTTTTACTGAGTTAAAATACATGCCAGTTAAGAGCTGATTGGATGATAAATGGCGTTATAACGAGACACAAAAATGCGACTGCAAAGGAAACCGTGCATGCGTTTCCGCAGACATGAAGAAGCAGCCGGGATCTCTGCCTCTCCAGTGTCTGGGACCCGGTGTTCCCAGAAACGAAGGAATGCTGGCGGGAATCCCGAGTCTCACCAAATCAGACAGTGCACACAAAAGCGCCCGCACTCTCACACATGCTCGCACAAAGAGCAATTAAGAGGTAGAAGTGCAATTTCTGAGGAACAGCACTACTGGGTGAATGATGCTCTGAAAGATGGGGATGAAGTAATGACTGGAGGTTTTCGCTGTACCTGCACTGACCTTCCGCTTTTCTATTATACTCCTTCTTCCACAACCTGTACCCTCTGTCTTCTCACCCCCATCACTCTCTCTACACCCCGTTGCGCCCCAGTGCCTCCACAGAAGCCCGCCAATCTGACCTGCTGGTCCAGGAACACCAAGGACCTGACGTGCACCTGGGCTCCGGGAGGAAAAGGAGAAACTAATATCAGTACAAAGTACAAGCTCAAGTACAAACTCAGGTATAACTGTTTCACTCAGTCTTTACACTCTAATTCCTTTGACAGCTGCGCCGTAAACACCATTTCAACCTGAGGTTCCACGCAACTCCTGGCTAAGTTGGAAAAGAGTTTTCTAGGAAAAGGTCGATAGATGGTATTCATGAGTAGCTGAAAATGATTTGGAAAGTACAGCGTGTAGAGACAGGCAGGAAACAAGCTGTAAATGAGGGGAGGGAAGACCAAGAATAAACAACCTGGTTTCAATTTGATGAAAATTTGCTTTCTGTTTTTTTTTTTTTGCCTGCAAATTGTTTTTAACAAAGAAAAGAAAAGAAAAAAGAAAAATTTGCTGGTAGCCATAAGATAAAGACAATTAACCGCAACTGTTAAAGAAGACACATTTTAAAAGAATTACAAATGCAGGGAAATCTGGGATTAATAAAATTAAAATATGAGATTGAGTAAAAGCAGATTTTTTTATTTTTAATTACCTCAGAAATCTAAAAAAAAGAGCAAAAGAAACAACAACTACACATGTTGTATTTCTGCCTGCCAACTCCAAAGAGACTTCATGTTGGACCCAGACGTGGACTTAATAAAAACATGAAAATTCTTCCACAGCAACAATTTAAACAACAAGTTGCATTTTGACAACCTCTGTTTGAAGATGTTAAATGATTTCCAGAGTTGTGTCAGACTTTTTTTTTCTCATTGCTTCTCTCTGCTCTACAGATGGTATGGTACAGAAAAGGAGTGCCAGGATTACACTCATACGCAGTCGTACTCCTGCAGCATCACCCAGGACCTGCACCTCTTCACGCCATACGAGATCTGGGTGGAGGCGTCCAACCAGCTGGGCCACGCCACCTCTGATGTGGTCACCATTGACATCTTAGACGTAGGTGAGTTGGAGACTAAATCATTTTTGGCCCTCATGGACTCTGGGAAGCCGACATTTAACCTTTTAACATCATGAGGGATCCCACAATGCCTCGTTTCAGGTTATTTACCTTCAGGGCTCAAGAACTTGATTCTGATGCGTCCGAAGAAAAGCGATTCTTATTAATTAACACGTTGTGGCTTGTTTGTTAAATTCGTACAAAAATGATGATGTAAAAGCAGTAAAAGTTTGCGGTTTAGCAGGGCTTTATGTGCCAATTTGTTTTCTTAGCCAGCAGCAGTTTGCACAAAACTGGGCTACCTATTTGCCTTTTTGTTTTCCTAGCTTTTACTCTAAACAAAGCCAAATGTCTCTGGGCTGTAACTTCATACTGATTTGACAAATATGAGAGTGGCAGTGAAACTTTTAACCAACCTGGACATAAAGCACAAAAGGAAAGATTTTTGAGAATGCAAACAGCTATTTTTCTTAATATGTTCATGGAAAACTGTCATCTTTGAGCGTTGCTTTTTGCCCTTTTTATCGCAGGAACCAGTCTGGTCATTTTTCTTTCATCTCTGCCATCAAAACATTTTTTGTCCAAAAGAACTACCTTGCTCATAGTGAATATTTTTTTGTTGTGTTTTTTTTTTTTAATCCTGTTTCTTCAAAGCGGTTTGTAGGTCTCCTGAAATGTTCCATTAAATTTCTCTGGCACAAAGTACCACACCACTTCATATTCACTTAAACCAGACCTTTCTTTTTTCTTCTGATGCTGAGTTTGATCTTCATCAGATTCACTCGACCATGTCAATATGCCCAAATAAGAGGTTTATTATTCACCATCATCTCATAACCTGTCTGTGAAAAAAACCCTTATCCAATAAGCTTTAATTTTAATAAGCTGAAGAATCATACCTGAGTGCTTTACATGGTTGTCGGCCTCTGGGTGAGTAGAATAGAGCTTTAACCTTAAGGTCAAGTTTGTTCAAAAGCACTCACCTGACTTTATTTTAATAAAAAGTGAGGGGTATTTCCTTTTAAAGCTTCGTTTTGTGGTATTTTCCACAGGTTAGTCTAGTTTGAGCATGCAACAAGACCATATTCTCTCACTACGCTTGGCACACATACACGCAACCCTGGACATGCACGCTTTTAGTTCAACTGTTGGATTTATCTCTATGGAAAGTCTCTTTAGAGGACTTTTGTTGTGTAACTGAATAACTGAACTGAATTGAAAATGTTGTCTCTTTTGATAAGCTTATTCTTTTTTACTCATGCTCACAGGAACACAAACACACACACAGATTGTTGGAATTTTCCACGCTGATCCTCAGACTTAATCCTGACTCCAAGGTGGCTGTGGACCCCGAGGCTTCAGGGGTTTGGGCTTTGAGGCTTTAAGAGTTGGACCTGAAATAATACAACCTGATTAACTTGGAATTCTTCACCAGGTTCACTCCTAATGCGCTTCAAACTGTGCTGGGAATGCATCCTGAAAGAATATTGAGTTTCAAGGTGGACATGCCACTGGCGAGGAAACAAGCATCCGTCAAGCAGTAATCTCCCTCTTCTTGATAATGTATGCAAGCACACACCTGTTTACACACCCCGAGGGCAGGGCAGCGCCTTGTATGGAAACACAGGGACGGGCAGAGAGTGGGTGTTCTCAGCATTTGCGTGTGTGAGTTTTGTCTTGATTTAGCTGACCCAGCCTTCCTTTCCATTCAAGTGTTTTCCATAACAGTGGCAGGTCATAAAGAAACCACACCTGTGTCGATCTTCCGTGAGTCACCCTCATCCTGCAGTCATGTCCAATCAGTTATAAAGGTGAGGTGGAAACACCTACGGTTTTTCTGCATTCCTCAATCCCAGGGAGACGTAATAACTGAGGAGACTAGAGGAAACTTGCATCGCTGTCTGAGCGCATGATGTGTTGAGGAGTGACGAGACATACTAACAGTGATTCATCTGTAATTTGTCACGTCTCCCTGACTTTTATTATTCGCATGACACGTGCACACTTTTGCTCTTCCTGTTAACTGTCTGGGTGGATAATAATAACAATAATAAATAGGGGTTTCACATTAAACCCTGTAATGTGACACATCCTAGCAGAGGTTGAGTTGAGGTGTCAGTGTTTGCGCTTTAAAACGCCCCTTCAGTCCTGAACCTTTTGTCTAATCCTGTGGAAAACATAGCCACGTAATCTCCTTCAACTCCCAGATGTACTTCTGCGACTGCTGGCAGCCTCTTTTGAACTTTGCTGCTGCTTCATGCTTCATGTGCAACATGGAAGATTTCAAATTACGCTCGCTGCAGGTGACGTTCACTCAGTTCATAGGAGAAAAATGGTTAAAACCAGAGAGTCTGTCTTACCATTTTTTAGTCTTAATAACAGCAGATTTTAATTACAATAAGATAAAATTGTTTCGTTAACGGAAAAGATTAAAAGAAAATCCACATACTTGCACTGCTGTTATTAAAAGAGCATAAGACTTAGTATTAGTTTTTTGCGGGAACATGAGAGTTGTGGCAGGTGGTCTAAGACGGGACAGAAAAAAAAATTACCTGGCTAAACATTACTAGACTGGATTGGCATGAAAAAAACAACATAAAAGTAGTTTCACATAGTGAAATTTGGACCTGAGTGCCACCTGATTGGTGTCTAAGTTGTCTGCATCCAGGCTTGTTAAACTGACCATCGCAGAGGCTGAATTTTTTTCCCTCACCAGGTAAAGATGATCTAAAACCACATATTTATGCGTAATTAGGAGTTTGTTGATGTTTTGTGACAGCTAATCAGCCATCTATGGGGTCAAACAGTAAGGCGTCACCACTTTAGCTACTTGGCACATTTGATGAACCTGACATGTGACTTGTGAGAACTAAAAGACTATCTCAACCGGCTCTGGATTGACCTCGAAGAGTGCAGGGACGAAGGTGGCTTCCCTGGCATCAGTTTGGCCAGTGCATGCCGGCAGCAGAGGGTAACAGCTGGCCAGCTGCCTCCAGGACGGATGCTGAGAGCTGGCAGCCGAAGCGGCGTTTGGCCGGTTTTTTTTATACAGCCTTCATTGATGACAAATAACAACCTGACGATGAGTGATGAAGAGACCAGGATAGATAAACTGATGAGTTGCAGCTGTGCCAGGTGGCTGCCAGAGAGCTGCCCAAGTCTCTGTGCACACTCGGGCAAACACACACATGAACACACACACAGTATCAGTATTTCACGTCATCGTGATTGAAATTTACTCCACACTTCTTTATGACATTGCTCAGTTTTACTGTCAAACATTTTAACACTTACTACGCAAACCGAGACCTGTAGAGTTTAAGATGAGGCTCCTGGGTTTTCTGGATTTTCTTCAAACATTTCATGGACTGACCTTGGGATGAACTTGCTTGAGCGTTCCCTTCTGGGAGGATTGGCAACTATCCTGTGAATAATCTGTTTTGCTTATCTTGTAACCCTGCAGATAAACGGAAATAATTACTTCTCTGAAATCATTGCTGATGTCGTTTCTCCTTGGCATTGTGATAACACACACCAAACTGCTGTAGACTTGCAAACTGCCTGAATTATGCCTTTGTTTATTGTGGTTGTGTATAATATCCGCTGTTTCGTATCTGTAGTTAATACTCAACTCGCAAACATTTCTGCATATTTCCCTTATTCCCGTTCATGTTGGAAACGGAAGAAGGAGCTTTTAATTCTGTGTTTGAGAAGGGAACCAAAGATTGTGTATTAAGTAGTCTGAAATTGTGACAAAAAAACAACAACATCATTTTGAGAAAGAAGAAGAAAAGCTGTAATAGGATGAAATATGTCTGCATCATCACTCCAAAGTCTTTTAACTTACACTATGATGTGATAATATTGGTATTTTGGGCTAAACTCACAACTCTTTTCTCTATGCTGAATTGTTTAGACTTAATAATATTTTTTTTCCTATTGCAAAAAAACTGAATCTTTGTTGTTCTTATTTTGCTGAGATTGATTTAAAATCCTGGATACTGGAGGTAGAGGCCCCATAAACTGTCTTGTCAACCCGGACTTTTCCCACCACTGAAGCTTTCCCATTTTCGTCCTCCCTCTAAGTTTGAGTTTGTTTACTTGTTGGGAATAATGACATTCTTTCAGGGAACGTCTGTGGTATTGACATTACCTCAAAAGCAACCAAAAAAGTGGAGTAAAGTAATGGTCTGTCACTGCATGTTTGTTTGTAAAAGACATAATTATTGTCAGATGAAGAAGCCCACACCAGCTCACACAAGTAGTCTTTCAGAAATTAAAAAGTACCAGGAAACCCAGACCTCCATCAGCGCTGAACAATCCTTGCATGTGCTGTCTTCCACAGAAATACTTTCAAATCATTTCTACACCTTTTGAAACAGAACACAAAAGGCTTTCTTTACCCTGCATACATGCGGTAATCTTAAGTTGTATTTTTAACAACGGGAACATTTTCCAGAAACATGCCTTTTTTTTTTAAATTTACTTTTAAAATCATTTTCATGGTCAAAGCAAAATGGGACAGAAGTTGAGGGAAACATTGGACATCTCTGACTGGTTAGACAAGTTTTGTTTTTATATTTCTGTCTCAGTAGTCTCGTGTTCTTTATTCTCAGTAGCTCTTACTGTAAAATCTGTAATTTAACAGAATTCAGCCGTTCATATCTGCTTCAATCTCCTGGGAAGTTATAGACACACTCCAGATTGTCTGGAAATTGACTTATAAGCCTTTTCCAAACTGATGGGCAGCAATAATTGCGTCAATGAGATTATTTCTGATGTCTTTCCCCCTTGGCACTGTGTTAACGTACGACTGCAAACTGCCAAACTTCTGCTGTTATAAACTTGTTTAAATATTCTGACGATCAGGTAGTAAAGTGCATCTGATTAACGGCATACGTTATTAAATATCCCCTCGGTCTCCTCCTACAGTGACTACAGACCCTCCGGCAGGTGTGACCGTCAGTCGGGTCGGCCAGCTGGAGGACCAGCTCAGTGTTCGCTGGGAGGCCCCGCCCGCTCTCAAAGACTTCCTGTTTCGAGCCAAGTACCAGATCCGGTACAGGCTGGAGGAAAGTCAAGACTGGAAGGTAAAGGAACACAAACCTGTAGGATAACCAACCCTGTTCTCGCCGTCTCTTCTGTATGGACAGGTGCAAAACCTGCAGCACTGATCCAGCTGTTTTACATCCCGAACTACCCTGGTGGAAGCCATTCGTCATAAGTTTGCATCAGTTCTGTATCTCCAGCTGTTTTAAAACACAGAGATGACGGAGGAACCACAGCAGCCGACTCTGGGGTTTGCTGTTTTGAACCGGGAAAAACTCTAAAAGAAAAGCCGGAAACAGTCAATGTCCTGGATAATCAGCCTCTGTCATTCAATAAACATCTGGTTTTACCACTTAGATGATCACTTGTCCGACGCATATCGGATCGGTCATCTGTGTCGGAAAATACGCAGAACCCCAGATAACAGAATCAGTAGGTCTAGTGGACCGTCTGTAGTTCTTCCAGTAATCTTCCCCAGAATTTAGCCACTCGTGTATCTACATTTGCATAAACCGAAGGAAAGGGAGGGTTGGGATGAGCTGAGAGTGAGGAGGAATACTAGAGTCCCCCAGTGTCACATCTACTGGTCTTACCAACATTTTATTAAACAGCTGAGGGGAAAATGTCCATAGGAAATCTGGAGGGAATGTTGTGGCCATTTGCTTTCTCACACACCAACCTTCCCGAACATCTCAGGCCTGCAGTGTTTGTTTAAAAAACAGCTTAGAAGTCAGGCTTTGATCAGAAGGAAAACATAGGCCGGATCCTCTGTATACAAACCTTTCATGGATTAAAAATACACTTTGAAAACGTCAGTCATGCAGATGGTGCCGCCTAAGATTTTTTTTCTCAGGGTTGAAGGGAAGATCCTCCTGCAATTAAATGGGAATTACACCGTCATAAAAAAAAAAAAAAGAACAAAAAAAAAAAACAAGCCTTTACTTGCTTAATGTTAGAAGGAAACAAAAGGAGTGGAGAGGTGTGGCGGAGGGATAACAACATTCATCGGAGGAGAGAAGAGGATGGAATGGATGTGTGGCTTTAAGGGTTGTTGTTGGAAACAAAGCACCTCTGAACTGGCCCTAATCATGAGGTCATGCTGAGGAATGGAAGGATACATCTCAGCTGTTAATGTCTTCAATATGCTGAGAAGACGCTCAGCTGGAACTCCGGCCTATTTGGCTTCAGTTACATCACATCATTAGCCATCTGATGCCTGTAATGTCCATGTTCTGCTTTCTGTTGGAGTCCTTCTTAACAAGTGTTTACAGACTGAACGCCAGAGGGAAAGTGGGGATTATTTATCCAAATATTCACTGCAGCATGCGCGCGTGCGTGTTTCTTGCTGTCGCTGCTCCAGTGTTTTGCCATCTTCGTTTTTGCTCTGCTTGCATGAATACCTGTGTGCGCTCCTGTGCGACTGAGCGTTTCCGAGAATATCCAGCATTGTGATAAATAATGGAGAACAGATTTTTACCCAGCAGGCATAAACAGCTCCATAAACATGCTGATCAGGAGCCACTAAACAATGTGGTTTTCATGCATGTTTAGGTCTGTGCATGGTTAGCGGTTGTGTTTTCTGCATCTTGATGCTGCACTCTGTTTAGGTTCATGCCCATCGCTATTTAATACTGTGGTCGGACCTCCGTAGCGCAGCTCCTCAGTGTTCGTGTCTTTGCTGTGTCGCCTAGGTGATGGATGATGTTGGGAATCAGACGTCCTGTCGACTGGCTGGATTGCGACCCGGAACAGTGTATTTTGTTCAGGTATATTCAAAGCGTGCATATGTGTAAGTGCACCCAAGAGTGTAATAATGTATTTAAGAATTTGTCATGTTAAATTATGCATTTTCTGCAGGTTCGCTGCAACCCCGTGGGCATCTACGGCTCTCGGAAAGCTGGGATCTGGAGCGAGTGGAGCCACCCCACCGCTGCTTCCACCCCCCACAGTGGTGAGCACATACTCAATATTTATTTTTTTTTGTTCTTGCTCTCAGTATTTGGGAGCTTTTTGGTCCTCTTAAAAGCCAATTTGTTGCACAGAAGTTCGTGTCATATCATGGTGTACCGTGTGTCCAGCAGTTCTCAGTAGCTGCAAGAACAGGGTGTCCATTTTTAGTCTTATTGTCGTATTGGCCTTTTTAAGAAAACAATCACACATCAAACTCTAACCACTGGCATGCTGAGCATTTCCAAAATCCTTGAAATTTGAGATTAATGGCATTTGAAATAGTATGAGAACAAAACCCTGTTAGTAAATTAACACTTTTTTCTCAAGCGTTCAATCAAAAGAAAACTCAGAAAGCACAAGTAATGGGTGACTTTCTTTCAGTTCTTTCTTGCTGTTTCCCATAATCCCCTTATCCGTGTGTGCACAAGGCGACAGTGAGGAGCAACAACTCCCTTTTAACAGGAAGAAACAAATAACTACCTGTCTTTGTAGCTCTTCTTATTGTTCAGGAGTCCTGTTAACAGCTGGAGAGGGTTTTCGATATGTAGGCGACTCATCCCACACACTTAATAAATAATAATAATAATATTAAATAAAATACAGTCTCAAATCTTTGGGAAAGGTGCCCTCTGCAGCCTCGCAGCTTTCCATTCAGAGCAGCCTCTGGTTGTGCGAGCGGTTTGACCTCCATTCGGTCTGTTTTTAGAGGAAATATGGGAAAGAAAAAGACTCCCTGCAAAGTTTTTAATTTGGTCTTTAACTACGTTAAAGAAAAAACACGGTGCTGTATCTTTATTTTCCCGCAGAAGCGAGAATAACAACAGTCACGGCATGACACCAACACAGTTGCGTTTGCATATAACGTGCATAAGCAATCCATGAGAATTTCTCAGATTTCACTTACGGATTCAAGTATTTTCCTTGAATCCATCCATCCTCTTTTCTTTGCTGATATATAGACTCCTAACGAGAATTTTAACTTCATTAACTTGCTTCCATTTGCAAGTTTGCTTGTTTTGTATTCAGTATAAACTTCCTTGTTAATACTTAGGTTCTTTTCTTTTTTCACCGACTTTTTTGTGAAAAAAGACCAGTTTGGGCATTTCTGGCAATTTTATGTGGTCGTTATCATCATCATCATCATCACCATCAGTTATGATACATTTGGTTTTACCGTATTTAATACCAACAAAACTATCACATTCATGTTTGTTTTAGGTAGTTTATCCAACACTTGCCTCTCAGTTGCAGGAAGATTAGTCAATACATCTTTCCTTTTTATTTTCTTAAGTTTTGATAAGTTTATTTAATTATATATATTCTAGGTTGAGTGTTTTTCTCGACATGGACAAAAGCGTTTATCTCACTGGAATACAGGTGTAAAAATTCTCACGTGGTCAAAACACAGCGAGATTGCACGTTCAGATTTAAGCCTTGCCATCGTTTGAAGCATCTGCTCCCATTTGCTGCAGCAAAGACATTCAATTTTGGTCTGATTATACTTTTATTTTGAATTAAACTCATGTGTTATGTGGAAGCAGTGCTGCTGCAAGTGATCACTGGGCCAAGTTAGTGGTGCTAAGACAAAATATAGTTTCTTTTATCTGTTTAGAAGATATTTACATCTTTATCTTTTTGAATTTATGCAGTCATTTTTGCAGAATGTAAATGTTCATGTCACAACATTTTGGAGACTTTATAAAGTAGTTGCACGAGAACCTGTCAGACTCACCGTCCTCTTGTTTTCCCTCCTGCAGAACAACTGATGTCGGGCTCCTGTGACTCCAAGTCCAGCGGCGACTCCAACTCCACCCTGCGGCGGGAGCTGAAGCAGTTTTTCGGCTGGGTGCGGAAACACGCCTACGGCTGCAGCAGCATGTCCATGAAGCTGTACGACCAGTGGAGGGTGCTGATGCAGAAATCCCACAAAACACGCAACCAGGTAGGTAAGCATCGCTAATGCAAAGATCAAGCACTGACAAAACTCACGCACGCACGTCCTGCAGACATACGCACGCGAACAAACTGCAGGTGATTTTGCAAAACTGTTTCTAACTAAATTTGTCTTTAATTTAGGTTCTGCAAGGGGATAAATCATAGCACAAGCAGAAAAGAACTGAGTGAATGCAGCTTGCTTTTGTTTATACGCGTGAATGAGAAGGAGAGACTTCATTCGTATATCGGATTCATAAAGACAATTTGCTCCCACCATCTTTGGACGAATACCAGCCGTGACTGTGAGAAGAGATCACCTCCTTTATGCATCTTTTCCAGTCAATGTGAGCTCCTGACGACGCCGGTGCGAGTGACGGAGATGGTCAACTCACCACAAACATCCTCATATCGTGGCATTCCAAGAAAGACGCCATGTGGAGTTCTGCTTTCACAAACTACAGTGTAGCATGACTATCTCGGACACCAGTAAAGACATTTGACATGTATTTGATGTAAAGCAGCAAACAGAACAAATCTTAAAGTGTTATGTGGCGTTTTTTCTGTGGATCCAAAGCTCCATCTAGTGGCTGCTCATCCTCCATGGATTCTCCAATCGAGGCCCTCGCTGATGTCCTAAAGCAAAGAGAAAAGTAAGAAATTATAAAACAGTATTTTGAGTTAATGCTTTGTTATGTAGGTGAATAATGTGCCAAAGTGGTTCACCCAGGATTCTCGTGTTTCTGAGTGACGGTATGTGACTGATGACATGATGGTGTTTGTGTTTGTAACACTGCCTTTATTTTTGTACTGAACTGTACCAGTATATTTAAAGTATAAAGTTATGTTTTATAATTCTTAAATTATGTTTAGTTAGTGAAAGACTGTACAATGACTGAAGTTGTTATCGATCTCTAAAGATGTTCCATAAAGATGCTGCCAGAAACAGAGTTTGGACGTTACTGGTGTTTGCGCGACATTAACAAGAACACAGAGCGGATTTTTCTCATTTCAGGTCTCATCCTTCTCTTCCTCGCTTGATTTGTCAAAAACAGTAAAGTCTGCCAGTCTGCTGTTTAGTACCCACATTGGTTGTCAACAGCAAAGCGACATCCAAAACCATCCTGACTTCATCTTTAACCAGCAAACAAATGATCCCCCTGAACATTTATGACAAGGTTTCTTTGCAGAGACGTGTTTATGTTTATCTCTCCTTAATTAATTCATTTTATTTTTTATTACAATTTTTTTTAGATTTTCTTTTTCATTTCTTAATTGAACAGCCATTTTTTAATCCTAATTTGATGTTATAAAAATATTTTCTAATTAATTTGCCAAATCATTTTAATTAACTATTTGTATAATTCATTACTATAGTTTTTTAAAAACTTTTTTCTTATTTATTTTATGTTTTTATTGAACATAATTTTTTGGTTTTTATTATTTAAATTCAACCTTTATTTTTTATTTGTTGGAACTTTTTAAATTTAACTTTCATTGTATTAATTTCCATTTGTTATTAGTTTATATAAATGAAACATTATATCATTTTTAATTTGTCAATCTAGCTATTTATTTTATTATTTACTGAACTTTTATTATTTCATTGTTTAGTTTTGAAACTTTTCATTTTTTTATCATTTAAAATATAATCTTATTTTTTTAGTAGTGATTTATATTAATTTATTATTTTAGTATTCTTTATCATGAAACGTAATATTTAGAATTTGTTAATTACATTTTTATTTATTTCATAACATTTTATTCATTTATTACTATTGGTACTATTATTATTTATTGATTCATATCTCAAAAATGATCCACAGCTACTGTTGAAAGCAAAAGTTTACAAACACTTAATAATCACATAATGAGAGAAATTCTTAGAGAATTGTTTATTACTTTTTCAAAGTCAGAAGTTTACATACATTTCCTTAATATTTGGCAACCCTGCCTTTATACCGTATGACTTAAAATGTTTTGGGTAACTTCCACAATCGTTTGCTGGAATTTTGTTTAACTGACAGAACTGAACAGGTTTGCTTACATGCGCCTTTTCGGCTCCACCCTCAAATCTTCTTCAGTACTGAGATCAGAGCTTTGTGATGGCTGCATCGAGACAGGGATTTTTGTTGACCTCGAGCCCCTTTATAACTAATTTGGTGGTAAGCTTAGGGTCCTTGTCCATTTGGAAGACCCATGTGCACCCCAGCTTTAACTTGTCTGGCTGATGACTGGAGATGTTGCTTTAGTATCTAATGTACTTTCCCCATAATGCCATCTACGTTGTAAAGTGCACCAGTTCCTCCAACAGCAAATCTCTCCCACCCGCCGTACATCACAGTTGGAAATGTATTCTCAAGCTTGCAGGCTTCCTATTTATCCTCTAAATGTAACAATGGTCATTATGCCCAATGGTTCAATTTCAGTTTCATCAGACTACAGGACACATCCCTAAAAGTTAAATACTCTCTTACCACCTTAAGCAGCATCTTCACAGGGTCTTTTGCTTTTGTTCTGAGGTCGATGTGCAGATTTCGGACCAGAACACATTGGCACACGGAACCCGTTTCCTTCGTGAGCGATGGCATGCTTGGATGTTCCCAGGTGTTTATGCATGAGTGTGATTGCTTGAACAGATAAAAGCGGCACCTTCAGACATCTGGAAGTTACGCCTAAAGATAAACCCAGACTTGTGGAGGTCCACAACTCTCCTCCTGAAAAAGAGAGGGAAATAAAAGCGGGTAAACGTCTGGGTTCAACTGTACACAAACATACACACAGTCCTGGTAGCAAATCATGCACACTAAATTTTTTTCCTTTATTATTTAAACTCTTATTCCCACAGTAATAGGAAATTGAGGCTCAAACTACAATCACACAGCTATTTCTAAATAGAAAATACAAAACGGTTTTAAAACATATTAGATCATCAAAGATGTCAGTCAAGAAGAGGTGTTACCTGCGTGACGTCAGGTAGGCTACAGGTGTGTCTGCAGCTCGCTGAACGGGGGGAAGCTTGAGGTGTCACAGAGGTGCTATTTGCTTCAAAACTGAATTATTTATACATTTGTCAAATAAATTGTGAGCTTGTGTTAACTAACAGAAATGACGGAGGACGATCAACGGCACCTGATCCCACTCCAACAACAGTGAGCGACACCCGTGAACGCCACCGGCTGTGCTGTTTCAGTGTGTATCCGGGAAACTTGAGACAATGGTTGTTTCCTGGCGGTACCCGACAGTGCGGCGCATTCATCTTCCTCTGGTGACGCTGCAGAGTCTTGTTACTGCACCTGTGACCACTCACTCACTGCTGCGTAAAATATTAACAGCTTTCAAGATTTTTCTTGGCCCAAGCCCCCGGTCTCAAGGTTTTACTTACATCTGTCTTTGCCAAAATTTAATCCTCCTCGGGCTTTTTCCGCCGCAGTCGACTCTTCTCAGAGGATGTCTGAGTGCTGAACTGTTGAAATAGGCCCAGAGCGGAACATGGAGGCGCTTCGAACCCACTTTATTCTGCGATAGTGGCATGTATTATCAAAATTTAGAGAAAATAAAACAGATAGAGGTGTTTCCACTGGTTATCAATAAGATCCAGCACATTTTAGGTTAACGGTAAAGATGAATTGGTAGGTAATGGGATTTATTTATAGTTTTTTGTCAAATTATTGCAAGAAATAAAATTTTCTTGGAGCAGTTTTTGCATGAAGAGAGCTTTTTAAAAAAACATCACCTCTTTTTAAAAAAAATATATATAAATCAAAATTACTGGACTAAAAGTACTTTTAAGTAAACAATATTTAAGTGCTTGTTCTGATCTATGTTCATGGGCTAAATTAAAACAAAGAAACAGGTGGATTCTTTGTGTTCATCCGTCCATGGTGCCCGTGTACGGCCAACAGAAGATCAGTGTAAGCCTTTTTTAATTTTTAATAGCATGTGTCCTGAGATGTTGTTACTTACAGCATACAAACTGTAGATGAGGAGTTTCCTCAACATCCTGCAGAGCAGTAACCTTATGCCTTCAGTCTGTTTTAATAAATGCACGTTTTATTGCTCACATGATTAATCTTACAGTCTGGCTTTACAGAGCATGTCCCCTCTGGTCATCAGCTGAGCAGATGCACCGCCTCACTTTATTGTGTAATAAATCTTGTCTAAAATGATTCAGTCCCTGACGAACACAGATTTTCCGTCTTTAAGTCACGGCTTTTTGAAACATGATGGTGACAATGGTTAAGTATTAGACCCTCTGGGAACGCCTAAAAAGAGGGGGTGTAGAGCAACATGGGCAATTTTAGGCCCACAGTCAAGATAGGATTTCTTCACCTCTTGGTCATAAATATTTCAGTTTGGGAGGCCAGGACTCAACCGGAGAGGGCCAAGCAAGAAAAAGGATGTGTCTTCAGGGAGACTTGGACCCGAAGAGGAAAAGCAGAGGTGCAAGGACGAGGTTGGTCGAGCATGGAGGTGGTGGCGACGAAACGGCCAATAATCTCTGCGAGAGAAAGAGGTCAGTTTGAGAAATCTATGTGTGTGTGTGTAGAAGTGTAGACGTCCACATGGACTTTATTATAGCAGAACTGGTTTTGCTGAAAAACCTGTCACAGGATTACAGAGTCGCTGCTCTATACGTGTTTGAGATTTCTACTTTGTTTAGAATTAATTTGCAAACAACAGAGGAAGAAGGTTAAAAGCATAGCGGCGGCAAATGAGTGAAAAGTCCGGTCCGGCTTCCTTCTGCTCACTGTCCAGGTCCAGGACCCGGACACTACACTCTTCCCCCTACAGTTGGATACGTCAACCATGACTTCACCAAGCCCAGCAGCCCGGCATACTCCTTCCACAGCCGCACGAGCAGTGCCAGTAAGTCTTGTCAAACACCATAAATCTCTCAGAAAACTGTAAAAGAAGACATCATTTGTTTCGGGTTTGTTTACAACTGTCAACCCAAATATTTCTTCACCTAGTCTCCCCATCTCTGACCACATGCTAATCTCATGTAATGTTATGGAGACACTATAGAAAATGAAACGTCCCCGTGCAATCTCTTTTTGGAATATCAAGGACATTAAATCAATTGCGTTCCCAGCATCGACTTCACATCCACCCCTGTCAAACTGCTTAGTCACTTCAACAAGCCAGAGGTCGTCAGCTAGAACATCTCTGCAGGAACACTGGTCTTACCTATCCATAAGGAAATGTTCAACATGAATTTCCTCTTTTATAAGGATTCTAACTCCACTGCAAAATCAAACTACTGTGCAGATTGAATCAAGTCAGGTTCTGGAAACTCTCAAACTCTATTCTCCTTGCTCCACAAAACTCTACGCCCACCTGACGCTCTCCCTCTTCATTTTCACTCCACCGACTCCTGTAATTCCGTTATGGCACTTTATATACGAAAATTGACAGAATCCACCCCCCCAGTTAGTCCTCCAGATTTTAACCACTATATTCCCCCCTGACTCAAAAGTTGCAAAAGTTATTTCCCACACCATCCTCATCGACCGACTAACCTTCATTGAAATGTCTGATACACCCCTCAGCTGGTTTTAATCATATCTCTCTGGCCGTACTCAGTTTGTTAAACTCACCATTCAGTTCTCATTCTGTCCCCCTGTCCTCTGGTGTACCTCAAGGCTCTGTCCTCTCCCCTCCCATGAGACATCCAGTACTCAACTTCTATTGCCATTTTTAAATCACAGTTGAAAACTTCTTTTTTGACAGGCCTTGTCTCTATAAATTTGTTGCATCCCTGGTATCAGTTCTACCACATCCCTTCTCATTTTTTTTTTTTTTTTTATATACTGTATTTTATTGGTGCTTTATTGAGTGTTTGATGGACTGATCGCTCTTTTAATTTTGTACAGTGACTATGAGTGTCTAGAAAGATGCCAATATATAAAATGAGTTATTAATATTATATTACGCTATTTTTTTAATCAAACTGACACATTTTTCTGAAGCATTAAAACAAATATCTGACATTCTTTATTGAAATTACCGAAATATACAGAATCAATACCGCTTGTGACCACACGGGGGCTTAAACATCTGCTTTGTTGACAAAATAACCACTGAAAATGCTGTGCTGATCAGCTAATGAACCCACTTTGTCCCACTAAAGATATTTTTTTGTATTATAACAAGTGCTCACACATGAACCTTGTTGTGACATGCTCCTCCATGTGGTCACAAGTGGTACTGCAACTTGGAGTGACTTTAAAGGGAAATCTCTTCTAAAAAAGGTTCAACAGGTGGAGTTGTGTCTGCTTCGCCGTACTCACGTCTGCAAAAGTTGCCTGGAGATAAAGATTAGGAACTGAGTTATAATTCTACGCTGATTTGGGTCTGTGATGTCACAACGTCCTGAAAATACCAACTATTCACTGAAACACTCAGGCACCCAGATTAAAGCATCTTAAAACTTTAAATTACATATTTAATGTTTCATATAAATGCTGTTCGGTTGTTTTTTTTTGTTTAGCGCTCTCTGTGGACTCCAGTCCAGGACCGAGGTACTACATTGGTGCCAAGCTTACCCGGTTTGGCCGGATGGAGACGCCATCCTACTCTTTTTCAGGCCGAGGAAGACGTGCTGGAAATAAAGGTGACACAAATGGCTGTTCAGCCTTCACCAGGCATACAGACAGACAGGTGCATTGTGGAAAGTTGGGTAATTTGTGCAATGAGAGCAATAAAATGGTGCAAATGATGAATGAAATACCTGCAGATCAGACAAAGCTGCCATCCAGTTGTTACATTAAAACATCACAATACCAAAAGGTGAGAAGAGGATAGGAATATGCTTTTTCTTTTTTCTAATGAATGCTTCCAAACAAATTTCCAATCGTAGACGAACCGTTCCAGACTCCTGGACCGGGGGCCTACAGCCCAGAGAGGGCCCCACCCCTCAACGCTCATCGCAGATCTCCAGCCTACACAATCGGAGCCAGAACAAGATACCGCTCGGTCGATGCTGTACCAGCCCCGAACAGGTGAGAGCAAGACGACTGACAGGCTGACGGTCAACGCTGAGCTGATCCAACCATCGACTACTGTCCATGTTCAGATGGACTTAACCCAGTACTGTTTTCTTGAGCTCTCTTGTTTTTAGTTGACGTGGGAATTTTATGACTTTTTTTAACCCCTTAAATGTCAACTTTAGCCATTAGACTCCCTTTATGCATCAACATATTTTTCTGTTTTTTAATGAATGGCATTTTTAACCTCAGTCATCATCTTCCACAAGAAATATTAATGAGCTTTCTAAATTCTTCACCCCTTAAAGCACATCAGCGGCAGAACATTTTTATGTACTAGACTGAAAAGGAGATGGAGCAGGCTTATAAATGGTTAGATAACAGAAACATTTGGACCAAACCTGGGATGCTTTTGCCACATATGGCCCAGTTACGGCATTGCTAAATGTTATGTGTGCCAGATGTGGCCCCAAGGCTCTAAAGGTCAAACACGGTTTATGATGCGTGTTGGATGAGCCAACTGTGGCCCAGACGTCATTAACCTGGCTTTGACACAGGTTACAGCACGTCTTCAAAGGTCCAAACACCAGTTTTTTGCCACGTCTGGTGGACGTGTCTTTTAATCTAAACAGCCACACAAAACCTAAATTAAAAGTTGTCAGTCAAGGCCTAATTAGGGGCAAAGAAAACTGCAGACGTGGACCACAGTTTCACCAGCCTTATTGCTTACATTAAAATTCTCTAAATGTTTCCGTGTTCAACCCACCAGCTACAGTCTTCCTAACCTTCTGGGCTGTCAGGTTCCCCACAAACCCTCCAGTGCTGGTTACAGCTTTTCAAGCCGGAGGAAAACTGGAGCTCCAAATGAAGATTTGGCAATGACGCCCGGACCAGGACAGTACAGGAGCACCGACCCCGACGTCTACCGACAACGCCTACCCTCCTTCTCCATGCAAAGCCGGACGAAGAGATCAAGTCACTCCTCTGATGTTCCTGGTCCAGGGACATACAGTCCCGAGAGGATTTACGGGCACCTCCCAAGACCCCCGTCCTTCACGATGGGTGTGAGACACTCAGAGTTTGTCATGCCACTTGTGATGGACATTATTGATTGATTACTGATCACTTCAGATACGGTGTCATTTATTTATTTCTGTAACGATGAATGACTCAGCAAATGTAATCCAACAGTACCGAAAAAATACAAAAGGCAATACGATAACAGTAAGAGCTTAAATGGTAAGGGTTATATCACTGTATTTCTTTGTAAAATTAAATACTTGCATTGTTGTGGCTTAAAATAAATAAATAAATTAATTAAACAGAAAAACAATAATTTACTAGCTTAGCAAGATATGATCACATTAGGAAAGGGAATGGGCGAAGTCCCTATGGTTTCGTTTTTGGTATGGTGACTTTTACAGGAGCGCTCCAGTCGCTGCAGTGGCCCAGACCCAGCAGCTCGTTCGCACACACCTGGAACTGGTACGCCCTCCCTGGGATCAGCCTCTTCAGATGAGCCTGCGTGCTCTCAAACGGACCCAGCTGAAGGACAAAACATTTGTTATACCACTTTATCCTAAATTGAATTCATTTCAAAAACACTTAATACATTCCTGAAGGGAAATGAATAAACAATTCTTACTTTACTGTACTATTAATGCGTGGCAATACCTCTTCTGACCACATGGGGCATGCAGGCCAGGGGCTGACACTTGAATTTCTTTGTCATACGTTTCCCCCACGTGGTCAGAAGAGGTATTGCTGCATAGAGTGGCTTCAGTATACAAAAGTACTTGTATTTCACAAACGGACCCATCAATTACAGCTTACGAAATATTCAAATTCTAAAACTGAACTCTGTTTTCACTAAACAACCAAAATGATAAGAAGGGTGAAAACAAAACTGTACATGTATTCACAGATGAAGGGATTTTCTAAACATCTTTTGAAGTTGCCTGAAGAATTTTGGTAATTTTGAAAGTTCCACTTGCGAAATGTGTGGAGGTGTCAGATGTGGATTTTTCTTCTCTTTTCTTTACTAGCATTGCTCTTGTTACGACACCTCGGGCCAGCATGTGTTGATAAAGACCTTTCTTACATTGACAGAGTGTGGGCTGCCCCTGTTTTCCCACTTGTAAAGTATCTGGTACTTGAGGGGGAAAATGTCCAGGCTTGTCCACGTCGGGGGGGGAGACCACTCCACTGACAAGTTTTTGAAACTGTGAGGGAAAACACGCACATCTACAGGAGGATCTGGTTTCACTGCAAATAGATCAAAGTGGAAGTTTTGATTAAAAAAAAAAAAAAAAAAGAGAAATAGTTTAGGATTAACTACATAATCACGTAAAAAAAAAAAAAACATGTGAAACTTTACTTCTCCTTATAAGTTACATAATTACTTCTCTCTAAATTTCTATTCTCACCGATATCCTCCAACATGAAACTTGTGAGATGAGAGCTGCTGCTCCCGGAGCGCACGGCTGTGATGTTGATGATGTAGTTGGTGAGAAGCTTCAGGTTGGGCAGGTGACAGAGCCACAGCTGGAAAACAGTCAAACGCAGGGATGATAATGCAGCTTATCTTTAGCGTTTGATTCATATTACATACAGGCACTTGCCCCTTTATTAGGTAAACATTTTAAACTGGATGGTGAGCGTGAGCCTAGAACACATTTAGTAGTGAAACATAGACATAACCCCAAAAATACAGAAACCTCTCTAGGGCCGGTTAAGCAACTTCTTTCGACTTTTCACTTTTAGAGGTTGCTGCAGCAGATCTTTAATTTCCACCTATTGATTTGGAATATGTTTCATGTCGGATGTCCTTATGGCACAATCCTCCGCATTTATTCTGGCTTAAGAAACACTGGCTCGTGACCCCTTAACTGCCTGGGGTAATGGTGGGAGTTCAGCACATGATGGTGCTGGAGAGCCATCGACTGAACGTCCGGCTGGGGAGGATCTGAATCCACCCACTGGGATAGCACAGAACATGCAAAAATAATAAACATTTATGTCATTGCAGACACTATGACACTTTGTCCTTCTCGTGTTGCAGCTGTGTGATGGTTTATCCCAGACGCCTCTGAGTCCAGAGATGTAGGCGTCACATCTGGACAAGGTCAACATGCAACTACTTTTTTACAGTTGCATTTTTTTAAAGTAGCTGTATGTGGCAGTGCTTGATGTTCGCTTATTAAAGTAATGTTTTACCCATCGGCTAGTTAATTAATCACATGTGTACATTTTGAATATTACCTACCTACCTACCTACCTACCTACCTACCTACCTACCTACCTACCTACCTACCTACCTACCTACCTACCTACGGAATATTCTTAAGTTGTATATTGACAAATAAAATACAATGAATTTGCTATTCAGCTGTAATTAGCCAGTAAGCACAATCATACTGACCAGTTTTGTTCAAACTAAAAAGACAAACCTGTAGCTCATCTGTGGTCTGTCAGTTTTTTTTTTTTTTTTTAATGTCATGTGGGGTTTTCCAAACTCAGCACTTTTAAATAACTATAACCGCATAAAACAACGCAGTGCTGAAACATCTAATGCAAATTACAATTGTATGCTTAGTTTCATTTAGGTTAAAATCAGTTTGCTGGTTTTCTGGAAACCCCCCGTCCACCTCATCTGCTGCAAACTCAATATATACAAATCTCTAACACAAATGTAAACAATCCGGTACCTGCTCAGACTCAGATGATGGTGAGTCAGCTTTGATGAGACTGCAAGAAGCGTTGTTTTCCTGCTGGTGTCTTTCACTGTTAAGCAAAAGCAGTGACATATTTAGAGACATGAACCCTGATGAATAAATAAAGTCTATTTAACTATAAGAGGTCGGAGCATCTCAGATTCACCTGTAGGTAGCGATGTAGTGCATCGGAGCGGACTTGGAGGAATCAGGCCAAGAGCAAACCGTCAAATTGGGATAAGAGGGACACCAGCATTTCACTGAGGGAGCTTCTGAAGGAGGAATTACATGAACATACCCCTTATTTACAGAGCATAACACTAAATGGGTCTGCATCATAATCAAGGCAACGTTTGAAATCAAATCATTTAGGAGATATTACAAAACTATCTGTACATGTTAAATACATTTTTCTTTAACACTTATTCCATTTTTGTGTGAACCTGAAATAATTTATGTTCCCTGAACCTTTAAAGTTACTTTCAAACTTATAATTTCAATGCTGTTGGAGCTCACGGCTAAAGTAAGATTGTTGCTTAGCGCTCTTATGCATGCAGTAAAACATACAAAAGATGTTTAAACACATGCATGTGGTAAAACATGGAAAGTGTGGGTGTTTCTGTCACCCAGACCGGTACTCACCCCCAGATGTTGAAGTCACTCTTAGCAGGTCCAGCGTTCGACTTCCCATAACACACAGGAGAGCAAGAGTGACACTTGTACTAAAACCCATCGCAGCCCTCAGTGCTTCAGAGGAGGATTTATACGGAGAAAGGTTTATATAAAAAGGTTAAAAACTCTTAGATTCTTACTTGTACAGGATAAAGCCTCTACTGTCTATCTAGGTCTGCGTCTACTCCATTCTACGTTTCAAAGTTCAGAGATAAGAAAGCGTTTGTGCGCCTGGTAAAAGCGCTGCCCTGTAAATTTGAGCAGAGCTCCTCCGTCCTTTAACTGGCTCTTTTGAAGTGAAAGAGGAACAGAAACTTGCAACAGGAAGCAGTCAGAAAATGTTGTGCCATGCCTTCAGGGATTTGTGAAGTTTCATTATATCATGTATGTTTATTCTTAAAGGGCTCATGTGGCACATGGATAAGGTTTGCTTTACACATACATAAAGAAAGACATCAGTGAATGTAGCATCGTTTGTATAAAATATTAAACAAACAAAAAAAATCCCCCCAAAAACACAGCAGACGTCTCATCACCTGCATGTGCTCTCCGGTACTCTCCTCCCCTTGTTTTGTTCCTCTAGTCTGCCATCTAGTGGACACACGTGAACTACGGTTTTAAATAAAATGTGCACATAAAGGTGGGTTCACCCTCAGAAGTGAAGTTCATTTTAATGGAGGTCTGGTCCTCCTCTGGTGTCCAGTTTGCTGACATTTTCCCGATTGTCTCTGTGGGGCCACAATAGTTTCTTAGGGGTCCATCCATTGAAGGAGACACTGTGGAGGTTCCAACCCCCCGCCGGAGTCCCGTCTCCGGGGACGCCGACACTGTGAAGTCCCCCGGTGGAGGTCCGCAGTGATGTGAAGGCCTTGCTGATCCAGCTGTTTCTTGCTTCCTGGAGATTATTGGCCATGACTCCTTTCTGGTGCTCCAGCTCCTGTATGATCAGACAAAAGTGCAATTTTTTTTGGTTAAAGATGCTTTTAACAACCGCACTTTTATAGAAAAGAACTTAATTAAATCTAAGTTAATCAAAGTGTAGTTTCATCTTAAGTACAGTGATGCACCTGAACAAACACTATAGGTAAAAATACAGGTTTGATTTAAATGAACAAAATGCTCCGTGTGTACTTCTATGCCGTTAAAATGTTTATTATTATGTAATACAGGAGAAATAAAAAAAGCAACGAAGCGCTCATGACAGCTTGGTAAAGTGACCATTTCCTCTCGTATTTACAATGTTTCATTGTGAGTGATTTTTCTCCCGTGTTTTCCAGAACGCGACTTCTTCCTCATTTCTGCTTTCCAGCATTCTTGGCTTAAGCGTCATAAAAGGACCTTTTCCTCCACATTTCCCCCACTGAGGTTTCCCGTAGTCCACTTCGACATGGTCCTCACATCAGTAAATATCGTTGTGGGTCCAGAAGTATGTGGAAAGTTTTTAGAAAGTTGGCTTTAATTGAAATAGTTTTAAGATGTTTCATTAAAACATGTCATTTTCATCTACTTTAAGTAACGTACATCCACTGACTCGGCCACCGAGGAATATTCACATTCTTTGCCTTCAAGAAATCTTGACCTGCTTTCAGAGTATGTTTAGGGTCATTATCCGTCCGCACTGTGAAGCACCAGCCGATCAGTTTTGTGGCGTTCGTCTGAATGTGGGCGGTCCGCAGCTCGGCACACCTCAGAATTCATCCTGCTGCTCTGTCAGCAGTCACGTCGTCAATAAACACCAGTGAACCTGTTCCACTGCAGCCACACATGCCCGTACCATAACACTGCCTCTTCTATCTTTAACACATGATGCCTTAAATCAGCCGTTCACTTCCTTCTCCATACTTTTCTCTCCCTAATAATTTGAACCCAGTCTGTCCAAAGAAGCAGATTCCTTTTCCTTTTTACGAATTGCAACACCCCAGAATTGGCAGATGCTTGGATGCTCAGATGGTACCTGGATCTTGCAGTTGGCCTCCACCATTAGCAGTTTGGTCCGGGCCAGCTCGTGCTCCAGCTCCCTGATCTGAGCCCTGAGGGACTCCTCCTGGTCTTCTCTCCTCTGATCTCCATGTGAGGGATCTGCACTGTGCTCCTCCCTGCTTTGTTCAGTCAGCTCCAGGCCTTCTGTCTCTGCTGCTGTTTCAGAGCCGTGACCTGCCGTGTTTGATTCTGCCCCGCCCCCACAGCAGGAGCAAGTCTTTATTGCTCTCTGAAAGATTAAACGAGAGAGAAGGAAGCAGAGAAGGAGATGGATAAAACTCTTTACGTCCCAAACAACCTACATCCACCTGCTTTTGTAGATGTTGCAGAAACCACAATTTTACTTGCAAAATAACCGACTCGAAATGACTCTGAAGATGGTTAAAACTGCATACGAGATGAAGCACAAAGCTGCAGCTTTGCTCGCACCTTGAGCGACTCTAACTCCTCTCTGTGGGCGGCTTGCTCTCTCTCCAGGCGTAGCGTCAGCTGAGAACAGATCTGAGAGAAAGAGCATCATAAGGAAAAGTCTGCGTTATATTCATATTTAATATGTTAGGAGCCACTTCTAATTCCCGGTGTTGCACCTGCACCTGCACCTGTACCTGTTTGTAGTCTGCAATGATACCAGATGATCTTTTGATTTCCTGCTCAGCTTTCTCCAACTCTCTCCGAAAGACCTCCTTCAGCTAGAAGAAGTGGAAATTTCTTTTTCTTTATGTCCACATTTAAATATCAGGTGCTAATGAGGTAGTTTTTGTTGTTACCATGGCAGCTTCCTCCTCTTTCCCTCGTTTCTCGTCCTCAGTGGCCTGCAGACGGTGTCGGGTCTGTAGCAGGTCTTTGGTTATTTCATCCACTCTGTCTTCAGCCTGCAAAAATCACAGTGACAACGATCCGCTCAGGACAAAATACAAAGATTTGCTTGCAGGCGCCACACCTCTTGGGTAGACAGTGACAGTACCTTGTCTAGGGCGTTTCTCAGCGCTACCTTGCTGCTGATCAGTGTGTGGGCCAGGTTGTCGTTTTCTTGCTCCAGGCGGAGGCTGGCCTGCTGAAGCCGACGGTTTTCCCTCTGAAAGCAACAGTAAAGTGTATCAGCGTCTCCAGACTGGAAAGCAAGTAGTTTCAGAACAATGGAGGAAAAACCTGAGTGTTTCCTTACCAGGTATTTGTCCAAAGCATCTTTATCATCCATTATTTGAAGCCGGCTTTCTTTAAACTTCGCCTTCTTTGTCGGTACCTGACAGGAGAGACAGGCTGAATGAAGTAATATTCATATTTGATATTTGTTAGGTTTGTAAGGATATGTTTGACAAATTGGGAACAGGCCTCAAAAATAAATCCAAATCAGGATACATCAGAGATAAAACTGAATAAATGGGGACACAATAACCTGAAAAGACATGTGGGAATGATAGAGCTCTGATGGATCAGTGAATCAGCTTTTCTTTCACTTCATCTCACTTCAAAAATCTGTCTTGCAGAGAAATATGCCTGTAGTTAGGGTGGTTGGATCATGCGAGGAATGTGGAAAGACCTTATAAGCTGAAGATTTTTTATTTTTTTGGGGGTGGGGGGGCATTTTGACCTGGATGACTGGGAATCTTTAGAGATGCTGTAGCAAAAATCCATCCATGGGCTGTTACGGTTGTTACTACTGTATTTTCCTGACAGCAAGCTGAACTCATGCATTTTTAAATTTTTTGAAAAGGTGTTTAGTAGTTTAATCTAGAGTTGGTCATTTTATAGGAAGTCAGATACAGCAGATTTAACAAGTCAGCAGTGAAACAGTGGAGTAGAAAGTAAAACACAGCAATTTAAGAAGCACGAGGTAGCATACAAAGAAAATAAAGTAGAAGGAACAGAAATGTGCTTAGTCGCAGTACTTGAGTAGATATAAGTAATTAGGTTCTGCAGATTCTTGCGATAAAAGTGCAACAGTGGTTCTTACCGTGAACGTGGGTTCTATTTCATCCGCCAGACAGGCAAGGATCTCCTCCTCGCTCATTTCATCAATGACATGGGAATCACAGGCCATCACCGTGGACATCTCCTGCATCATCTTGCCCAATTTCGTAGCCGCAGGCGCCTCTTCCGCTCACACAGACACAACCAGCTGCTGGGTTTCAACGTAAAGCCACCAATTCCAGCGGGAAAAGGCAAGATAATCCGCCTTCAGGTGCTGGGGTCCGTCCTGAGTGACTCAGCCGTGTGAAGTGACTTTAGAAAGATGGAATTGCTTCACTTGTACTTAAAGTGGAAAAGAAACACCCCAAAAAACAAACGCAAAGCAAAACAGGCCAATCCGACAGAGGAAATAAGGGGATAAAGTCCAAGTCGTCTGGAAACAAGGAAGCTGTTTATGGTCCAAAGGTAAATAAGGCAGTTGTATGTTTCAGGGTTTAGTGCTGATACATGTGCACATCGTGACACCTAACAGGTGGCAGTCAGGATAGCTCTTCAGGTGAGTGTGGGCGTGTGATGTGTTACAGGTTTGGCGCAGTAGGAGGTTCGGCGGGGTTTACGTGTGACCTGAGAGCGAGACTGTGAAACACAAACACACCCACCATTGTTCTTACATTTCTTTTCACCTCACCTGAGACACACACAAACCTTTGACACCTTTTGAACAAATCAAGTCATCCCTTAACCCTGAACCAGCTGCTGATAATGAGCTAAAACAGTGATTTTTTACTCTTACATGCTTTTGCTTTCAAGCATTTTCTGTTTTGCTTTGGTTCACGCTCGGTTCTGTGTGAACCCGCCAGACGTGTTGACTAAAGCGTTGTCTGTATGCGTCAGGAGATGCATATGTGGCATCTGTGATATTTCACCCCGGGGTGTTGGTGCTGCCGCGCTGTGATCGTCACGGCCCGAGCAGCCTAATGGGAAGCAAACGGGTCTAGCAGGTAAAGCGATGAATATCAAAGCAATAAAGCCAGAAAAACAAGGCTGCTTCTGCTCCTCCAGCGTGATCTCAGGGTTACCGTCGTGTGATGATGCAGTTTCTCCTCATTTCTCCCTCAGCTGTTAACTATGATCATTTTTTCCCCACCTGCCCATAATCAATGACAGATCAACTTTAAGACTTTTCCAAGTTTCACTTCCCTTCTTTATCTTCAGCTTGTTGCTCTCCGCCATCCCTGGGGTAGTTTTTTTTAACGTACGCTTCACACGTGCTTTCATTTTCTCAGCGCAGAAACTGCGATTTCAACATATCTTCTGAGTGATGGTAGGAAAAGACACAAAAATGCCCCAACTGATTTATAAACATTTATTACTCCTTAAGAAAAAAAAAGCAAAAGAAAAAAAAAGAAAGAAACATTTTGTGAAACAAGGTGGTTTTCTCACTGTATCAGGGTGTACCAACGCCTATTCCATCAATACGGGGTGAAACGTGTGAGTATTTTCTCTACATAGCAGTGAACACAAATGCAAGGTGGACATCGGACATCTGCATAAATAAACCAATAATAAATAGTTTAAATAATAGTCTCTGATTGGTGCTGATATGCTCATATTTTCACACTCACTTTCACCACAAGTATAGATAATATCCAGGGTCTCTGTTCTCACTGAACTGCTTTACAGAACTACAGAGAGGAACACAGATGGATGAGAAGGAAGAACGAATAACGCAAATAAACTACATCTCAAACCCTGAAATCCCTCACAAAAACTACAACTAAAAATCTATAAATTCAGGGATATGCTGTGTCATATCGCTGTGCCCCGTTAGTGAAGTGGGTAGGGTGGCTTCACAATCGATGAAACACGATCCTAGTGAGCCGGCTCTCTCTCTTTTCATACGTCTGAACCCGTAAACAAGAAAAAGTGAAACACATCAACTCATGTGGAGGACGCGGCAGGAAAAAAGTCACATTTCAAACTGACTGAAACTGCTAAGTGGCTTAAACTTCCTTTCACCCCTCGTGCATTAAATCCAGACAAAGCTAGTTTCTGGTAGAAAAACAGTTAGCCCTCATGTACTGGAAGTCGGATGGTGACGCGTGGGAGGGGGACCGAGGGACCGGGGGTTTACACCGCAGTGGTAGAGAGGAAAGTGCAACAGAAACCAAGCACGTTGTGGAGTGAATCTTGCACACTGAAACTTGTATAAGAGTCAACCACGTGTCTCCACTGGCCTCGTTGGGATCCGGTCGCAGGCGTAGAAGAGTCTGACACTAGAAAAAGCCCAGATGACGTAGGACTTACAGGTGAGAAGGAGACAAAGTTCTGTGAAGGTTCTCACGCGTCCTCGTCTAAGGTGACTGCAAAAGGCCTAAGATGTATTGAGCACTGTTTTCATACACAAGTCATGCTAAAACCACAACAACTAAAAAGTCAGAAAGACATGACTTGGGGCAGGGCAGCCAGTTTTATCATACACGCCCGTTGCCAGTCATTTGCTGTATGGTTTTGCCAGAGAACGAGCTAAACTTCATAAGTGTATTTTTTCCCTAAGTCATAAGCCTTTACCTCTGTTAGAAGCTTTGGACGAGGAGATCAGTGCCTGATCGAGCTCACTCATTTCTGATTTATCAAATTTCCAAATACTTCACCACAAAGTTTCCTCGTAGACTACGTTTTGGTGATAATCATGAGGAAACAGGGACTAAATAAGACTTCTAAAAAAGTTGATTCAGATTTTGTTTCAAGGACTTTTCCATAAAAAAAGTCCCTGTAAATGATTTGTCTTTATTATTCTCACAAGTTATTTAAGGAAGTCGAATGACTGCTTGACCGAAGTCTGCTCTGTCATCTACTAGGCTGGTAATTACATAACACCGATGATGCAACGGCCAAAAACACACGAAACCCAGCGTGAAACATTAACTAATGCCGTGGGAGACTGTGGGCCGTTTCCCTGTAGTTCAAACACGGACTGCAGCTGCTTCTTGGACTTGGAGTGTTGGTAACGGAGAGCGGCTAAAGGCAGCATGTGCAGTAACATGTGTGTAATTGTGCTGTATCTTAGTAGATCACCTGAATTTGGTCATGAGCATGTGCTGGATTTGTTGGAAATGTTTGTTTGTATGTGAGCGTGCGAGCGTTTGCAGTGAAGAGAAAGTCAGACCTCGGTGCTGTAGGGGCGCGGCGGCGGCGGCGGAGGGAACACGTCTGAGGGGTTGTAGTAATTCAGAGGGGAGGAAGCCTGCGGGTGCACAGACAGGGGAAGAGAGGCCGAAGGGTTCTCGTAGTAGGTATGGAAGCCCAGGCGCTCCCCTCCGTTACGCATACCGTCTGCGAGTCCAGAGCGGACGGGGTACGGCGAGCAGGTGGGGCAGTGGTTGTGGTGAGATCCCGTGTCCAGCTGATCCAGAGAGACCGGCGTGATGGCCGTGCCGTCCATGGCGAGGGCGTTGCAGGCGTTGCATGGGGAGTGAGAGAGCGGGTCGGCCCCTGCCATGGAGCCCACGTCCGCCTCAGAGTCATTCTTCTTACAGCAGTAATACTGCAGGAGGGTGACAGCAGGAGACAGCCGGAGAGACACGGAGAAAACGTGAGCAAGACGTTTACAGGGACTTATCACTTGAAAATATATACTGTGTTGTGAAGACCAATGAAAGCGGAGGAGCAATGCGACACAGAGGAGATTGAGCTTATCCCGGTTCTTTCCTAGAGACACTTCCATCCTGCCATCTCCCGCTGAAATGAGCATGTTGTCCCCGTGTTGATCCGCATTTATAATCAGGCATTCCTTTGTATGAGATACAGTATAAAAAAGGATTTGCCTTTCCATCACTTGCTCTTCGATGTAACCGCGCACTCAAATTTCGAATTAAAACCCTTTTTTACATGAAAGCATGTACCGGTGATTTATTTGCATGTTACAATACATTAAATATAAAAAACATTAAGCACATGTAGAAGTCTGTGTAAGAGCATCTGTATACATTATATTACCCAAGAAGACTGTAGTGTAATTTCATGGGTGTTTGCATGACAGAAGGAAGGTTTTAGAAGAAGAAAAGAAGCTCTAGTACCGTTTCAGAGGCACACCTGTTGAATCTCTGACTGCTGCCACCATCATATGTGCTTTTTTTGTGATACACAAGTTGTGCTGTAACTCAAGATAGTCTATCATTCTTAGTTACGTAACTATTTAAAGGACATTTTCATTTGTAAACGATGTTAACTAATGAGAGTTCAATGTAATTTGTTAACGCTGTCTGCACCCATATTACATCTTTGCAGACAAGGAAATGCACTTGATTATGGGACCGAATCTCAACATTTTCATCAGACTTTGAAGCAACATTGTTACAGATGATGTGTTTTGAAATAGAAATTTCAATGACTGAGAAAATGCACACATGCACAGATGCACATGATACCTGAAGTCTACAGTAACAGAGGACTGCTACGATGCACAGCAGTATCACACCGGCGAGAATTCCTCCGGTTATAACGACAGTTCCCGCTGACATTCGACCAGCTCTCCATCAAACGCTTCAGGGGGGAAGGTGCAAGGAGCAGCGGAGGCCATCAGAAGTTTATATGCGGTTTATATGCAGACATAGAGAGAAGAAGAAAAGTGACACTGGGATTTCAGACGTCCATCAGCTTTGCACCCAACCAGGAATTTTACCCAAAAATAGAGTCATGAAGTAACTGTCAGGTTATGAAATATTTTATGTTGTTATCAAACAGATGGGCTGTTTCAGCACTGCTCTTAATCATGTGAAATGTCTGAGTGATTTAATAGAACAGAAAAAAAAAACAACTTTCATTTGGAATCATAAAACTAATCAGATTCCCTGTGTTCATGAGCCCAACGCCGTCTTTACTTGTAAAGAGCTCAATTCACAAGCGCATAATATTACTTTCTCGCACTGTCTTGGTTGGATGCACCATCAGCCATGCAGCAACTTTTTTAATCCCGCCTTAATCACATCTGGCCCAGATCAAATCAAGTTTTCCCTCAATGGCACTTGTATTTCCGAAGTAACATATGATAATTTAGACGCACAGACTTTGCTATGCATGTCGGTTTGTCTTCTCAGTCTAATCAGTCTTCTAACCACTCTTCAAAGCCTCCCAAAGCTCCCATCCATCCCTCCCTCCATCCGTCCATCCATCCATCCATCGATCCGTCCCTCCATCCATCCATCCGTCCCTCCGTCCCTCCATCCATCCGTCCCTCCATCCATCCATCCCTCCGTCCGTCCGTCCCTCCGTCCGTCCGTCCCTCCCTCCATCCATCCATCCATCCATCCATCCATCCATCCATCCATCCATCCATCCATCCATCCATCCATCCATCCATCCATCCATCACACCCTAAGCAGACCTCCCTCTCCCCGACCACCTCCTCCAGCTTGTCTGAGGGAATACTAAGGCGTTCCCAGACCAGTCAAGACATACAAATCTCTTCAGCATCCCACAGGTCTGCCCCAGGGCAACCTCCCCCAGGAGGTGTCTGGGTACATCTTTACCAGATGCCCAAACCACCTCAGCTGGCTCCTCTTGATGCAAAGGAGCAGCGACTACTCCAAGAGCTACTCCAGTGTTTCACAACCTCAGAAGAACCCACTTTTTTACTCCTGAACCTCAGATTTAACGATCAAATCGGACTCAGTAACCCGGTCAGCTGAATGGTTGGTGCAGAGCAACGTCTTAAACATGCAGGACAGTGTTCCCTGAGGAATTGGGTTGAAAAACACTGATCCAGCCACTAACTCAGCCTCACAAGGAAGCTCAGGTGCCTCCTCCCCCAGAAAAGTCATATTCCATTTATTCTATCTACCCAAGAGCCCATTTTGGAAGCAGAGGCTCAGCCCGCCGAGGCTGCTTCCCATAAAACATCATCAAACCCCTCCACTACGGTAAGATGGCGATTCAAAAAGGAGTCACTGTGAACTGACTGACACGCAGCACAACACAGATCATTTAAGGGACCTTTAAGGATGTTTTGATGGATGGACGAAGGAGAACTTCTGGACACAGTGGATATTTGAGTTAATTTTCCATATAGGACATGTCAGACACACAATTAGCTGCTATAAATTACCACATTAATTTTTCTGTTCTTCCAGGGATGCTGCTGCAGTCCTCTGGGTGCTACAAGCATGGGCTGCTGAGAAAACCCTGGCAACTAAGAACATCACAATTAGGGTACTTGGCTCATTAGCAGAAGCAAGGACTTAAAAATAGCCCAGTGCAAGGTCAGGAAAGACATTAGGAAATTTATCTGATAGCACTTTAGAAAAGTAAAGGAACAAAAGCCTAGACTGCAGCAAAACCATCCCAAGCAGCTGAGGAGCAGTGGGTGAGGAAAATCTCCTTTTGATGTGGATTTAGAACTTTCAAATTTCACAGATTTTATTTTCCACGCATGAAAAGCTTTATAAAACATTTCCAGTGCTCCCACTTCTTCCGTCATAAAAGATGTCATAAACCTGAACTTTTTCTAATCACCACTAGAGGGAGATGTTTGTCATTGCAACCTCAACTGCGGTTGCAAATCAATGTCGGAGAAAATGAGCATTCTTTTCATTCGAATTTTTTAAATTTTATGAGTTTATGGCCTGAATTAATATTTTAATGTCTTCTTTAATATTTCATAATACCCATTCTGCAAAGCATGGTCCCATCTGGAGAAAAAACAGATAATGCAGGGTCTGTCTTTGGGTAGAGCTGCGTTTTGATTGACATGCTCATCCACAGTTACCATGTGTTTCCGTCAGATGCAGTGTTCTGTCCAGATCTCTCTGGTTCAATTACTACCAAGAAAATCTGCGTCGCTATGCCGATGTTTCATGTGCAGTCTGTGCCATTTCCGGATGTTATGTTGTTTTCAGAGATTTAGAAATCAGAAGAAAAATGATTTTTGCCGAAGGCACAGAGAGGTTGAACTTTGATATACAGAATGGACACTTACATTAGAAGATAGCTGGAGACGCAGAGGTGGATGAATGTGAAGTGGAGGGAAACCTCGACGGGCCAGTGGAGTATTACCCTCAAAGCCATTTCTCACTGGAACTCCTGCAGGGAGGAAGTGGTGAGCATGAGAAGCACGCTGAATAATGCTGGGTTTGACAAGTACTGTCACTGAAGTCAACCTGTATGTTTTCATCAAGTGGTTGTTTAGCGTATCTGAAATATTTAAGCAGAAGCTTATTTTGACCAGCAAAAGAAAAACAATAAAATAATCTATTTGATTTTGGACTCCTTCAACAGTTTGGTTCTTTTCGTTTTTAGTTATTGGGTTGTAGATTTACTGGTGTGTTTGGGGTTCTTGTCCTGATGCATGACCCAGTTTCACCCAAGCTTTTAGCTGTCAGACACATGACTCTCACATCCGACTCCAGGACACTTGACAACTCAGAGGAGTTTTGCAGCTCTAAAATCAGCCCCCATCATCACTTCTCCACCGCTGTGCTTGACGCTTGGTAGAAGGCAATATGCTGAAATGCTGTCTGGAATTCACCAAACATGATGGTCAAACGTCTCCACTCTGGTTTCATCTGGTCTAAGACACATTGTTCCAGAAATCTTGTCTGTTCAGATGCAGCTTTAGTAAGATAAGCTGTGCTGCCACATCCTCTTGCAGGAGAAGATGCTTTCTCCTGTCAGTCCTTCCTATCAAGCCATAACAGTTCAGTCTGTTCCAAACGTACTAATATGAACTTTAGCGTTTCCCTCTAACTGTGATGTGTTTGTTTTTCACATAGGAATAATCTTTCACAGAGATGAATAAAGGACTAAAAAATTGTTTGAAAGTATCTAAATAACCCATCCCAGATTAAGAGGCACCAACATTGCTGATACCTTTGCTTTAGCACATGCTGACACAGCTGCAGGCTCCAGACTAGTAAACTGACAAACTTCTGCTTCTTTAAAAAGGTACTCGCACTTCCTGTTGATCACTTAATCATGTGCATTTAATTAGCAGCGTTTTCTCTTTCACACTCCTGTATATAGACACCTTCATTTCTCTTCAGCAACACTCTCATGAAAGTATCGAATAAGCACCAAACCACAACCCAGAACACCCACACGAGTGAATTCAGTGCCGTCACAGCTGCCTGAGAAACACACGCTGCCGTAATGGCACTCTGGAGTGATGCCGTGTGCACGGCTGAGTTCAGCCAGAGTGAATCATTTTAAGCTCTGATAGTAATTACAACATGAAGCACCTGTTTTATTTTATCCATCGTTCAGGGGAACAACATTTATCGCGGCACAAAAGAACTTTGCAATTTGTAGCTCAGAGGACATCCCCCTCAGAGGCGGGGAGGTCATTTTTACAAAGCTGTGACATTTGTTCATTTGCTCTCTTCCTCAGTCACTTTTTTATTTTCTACGTTATTATTACTTTCGCGAGGCTCTGTCATGATGTCCACTGTAGCTCCGTGAGCTCACTGCATCGTTATTGTTGTGTAACACAAAGCCATGAAGTGATCCGCCGTGATCACTAGAGACGACCAGGATGGCAGTTCAGGGTTACAGGAATGAGCCACATGATGCGCCCTGAAAATAATCTAATATTCCTTTAAATTAAATCAAAACTAATATTTTGAAGCAGATGTAATGACTCTTAATACTGACATATCAATAGCACATCTTAGTTTGGGTTATAAGTCAATAAAAACCATATTTCCTGTCTTCGGTGCCTTTAAGGTGTCAAGCACAAGGTTTATGAGGTTAATCACTGTCAAACAGTAGAAATGCACTTTTCATTTTAATATTTACACAGCCTGAAACAAATATCTGACTATTTCAACCACAAAAAGAAATGCATGCGAGTGTGTGAGCATACGAACATCCCTCTCCGATAGTTCCCTCTGCAGCATCTTCCATTGCGTCATTGTACTAAATTATATACAACAGTGCCACGATAATGTCGTTAAAAGCGAAGTGAAGTCTTTCTTACTCTCCATTTATCCATCTCTACCCTCACTCCTCCTTATTCTTCCAGTCTCCAGTTCCTCTCTTTGTCCCTCATTAGTTTTTTTCAACAACGTACTCCCTTTGCACCACACTGTACGTCATTTGTTTCTGGTCCATCAGTTCAAGCCTTAGATGTGTGTAAAGGCACAATTATGCAAAAACGATGTCCTTGCCTGATGCATATTAACATAGACAGAAGAATGGAACCTTTTTAAAAACAAAAATAAGTGATTTTGACTAACATGCAACAAAATTATGCGAGAAATGGGGTGCTGAGGTAATGCCTCAGGTTAGAGTATTTCCAACAGGCTGGAGAGACAAAGACACTACACGACAGAGGAAGTAGGACTCATCTCAAATGCTGTCAGAGTATCTTATCCAACACAGTTCACGTATAACTCAAAATGGGCTGAGAGCTGACTGACTCAACTGAAAAACATGTGCACGAACACAGACTGAAAACACACATAGACATGCACAGCAAAGTCCGTGCATTTGACTGTGGCCTAAAGTGCGTCAGCTGCCACCAGTTGATGAACTGGGCAAGCGACTGACATGGAGTAGACAGGCTTCTCAATTGTACAACACAAAACCTTTAAGTCATTAAGTGTACCACTCCCAGGAGAGCCGCTGGCAAGTTGTACAGTGTATCTGTCAAGTGAGGTTTGCTCACACTGATGGATCTGCCTACCCACTTTGCAAGAGAGCAACTGAAGACAAAATTTACCTCTGAGATTTGTAGGGATTTCTAGAACTGACAAACACAGCCGAGACACACTGTATGTGACAATAAATTAATAGGGGCAGGAACTTCCAGTCATTTTTAAATATAAATCAAATACACGGTAGTCCCTCTCCCTGCACCGAGTCTTTTAGGAGAATATTGCAGTGGGCAGGCAGGAAAAGCTTAAAGGCAGGGTAAGGGATTTCTGGAAGACGATGAAACTTACACAACATGGAGAGGTACCTCATCTTTCCTCCTCCCTCCCCTGGAAGGCAAGCAACCCTCCCTCTGTCTCCAGTTTACAGAGACAGGACCACATATAAAGAGCAGTGCTCTGAGTTGGAAATGGCAAAAAAATCCCTTACCCTATCTTTAAGTCCTAGCAGAAGCAGGACCAAAGGAGCTTGTGACTGAAGATACTCTAGAGAGGTTGTGTAGTGTTGTCCAGCTTATTCAACGGTCTTCTTTTTACAAAGATCTCTAGGGCTTCAGTGCAGTCCTCAGCACACAGCCAGCCATCATTATCAGTTTTCTCAGTTTGTTTCAGTAACTGGCTGTGATCCTGCTGCATCTCTGTGATGACGACAAAGACAAGAGAACTGGCCTCCCCAACAAAGTCTAACCGTAGATATGCAACATCTTGCAGGACCAAAGCTCACGTACACAAACACTCAGTTCTTGCAGAGAGTGTTACATTTACAGTTGACTCTAAACAAAAACAAAATCTGCTCAAATATTCTCAAGGGCTGATCGAATTAGTCAATGCAATCTGTTACGTTACTTTAACAAAAAGAAATGATTCAACATGGAAGGTACAACGTTGACTTGTTGCATAAAAGCACATAAATGTCACAGACAACATCAGGACTTTCCAGCTCAGTGCCAAATGTTCATTTGCGACTGCAACGCACAGGACGTGCCGAGTACCACGACAACTGCGTGTAGCACATTAAAGAAGAACAATAGGAGAGCAGTGACATGGGGAGAGAACGCAACTAAGTCGACAACTAAGTTATTATTTATTGGGACCAGGATGTGAGTTTTTAAAGAGTCTGAGAAACCAGGCAAGAGGTTTCTGTGCGCAGGTGATGTGAACAGAGATGCAAAGTTTCATGAGAAGTCCTTTTATTTGTAAAGCATGGTGGTGAATTGAGTTCAGTTGGTTCATGAAGACTTGATGCAATCAAATACAACCAAATGTTTGGGATCAAACAGCACAAATAAGGATTGCTTCTAATACAGATAATACAGACGTCCTAAAGAGCTGAAGGTTTTGTCGTAGCGTTCCGAGATCTGACCAAAAGAACAATAAAAGCTAAGTAAGAGATTTGTGGAAGTCAATTAGTTGGGATTTCTTAAAAGAAGAGCTGATCGAACCTTTGGGCATTTCATGTTTTATTCAAATTTGACAAAAAAAAAAAAAAGAAAAGAAACTAATACAGATGAAAATTATGTGGTTAACTTCTATTGAAGGTCTGGTTTCATTTTGGGTGCCCAAATTTGTGCATACCACTGTAAAACTGAAAAAGATGAGGCATTTGAAGTGAACATTTACATAGTTAATGAACCTTTACACAAAACAACAGGTACCAAGCATCATTCATAAAAATCAGCTTGTAAGCTTCTTTTTTCCTCCCCAAAAAAGTGACATAAAGGTGTTTGCTACAGACGGTGTCAATTTACGGTGTCTCGTGGGCTCTTAATTACGCTGATCATACCGTCTAATCACGCCGCTGGTATTTGTTTTATGAGTTGGATGATGTCGTAGGATGAGGGTTACTGTCCCTTTAAGAGACTGAGGATTGGGAAAGTTACGAGGCATTGAATTATTTCCCTTTTGCAGAGACTACACACTCGTGGATCCAAAAGTTGACATTAAGGTAACATGTAAGGTAATTTTTGAGAAATTACCTTTTCATTTTGATTCATTGACTAAACACCAACTGGCTGTTGCATCAACATTTTTCATTTGTGCCATGGATGCAACCAAAACTAAAACAAACGTGCTGACGTAGGGAATGGGGACATCCTTAATAATCATCCTAATTTAATATAGCTGTTTATTAACTTTAAGCAAAAACAACAAACTCCAATTCTACCTTTTAAGAAGCAGTGTTTACTTTCTGAGTGTAAGTTAAACAGACTAAATAGTTTATTCAGTTTGCCTCATCAGCGTGCATGCTGCGTATCCTGGTTTATGCGTTTCCTGCACTCATTTCTCATCTCGTGCTTTTGTTGCTTTACTTGTGCCCTCCAGACATCACCTGTCGCCGTCGTCGTCGTTAAACCCGTCACACGTGCGGCTGTTTCTCTTCCTTGCTTACACAGTCTGTGTGCTCCCTTCCTCATTTGCCAGTCGGTCTTCGTTCCAGCTTTCAAATCCTTTGTCAGGGTTTTGTACATTTTGTGCTCTGCCTTTTTACCAACTGAGTTGGACAAATCGAGCCATACGAGACAAACTGACAGCTGAGTGACACATAGATGGAAAATATACTGTCACAACATAATTACAGCTGCTGATGTTCTTTTAAAACAGCATTGAAACTTTACATAATTATATTGTAGCTTAAATGCAAGATTTAAGGAAGGTTTTCTCTGTTAAATTGTGCTAATTGGTGTGTTCTGGTGCAGTACATCAGCAGTGAATTACCCCGTTCTTTGACAAAGTGCATTCATCTGGCCAGTTCCTATCCATAACGTCAACTAATTAAAACAAATTAGGCTGCAGGGTTTTATTTTCCAATCTTGCCCGTCACAGAAATCAGACTTGATTTTATAAAACATTTGATACTCTAAAGGTTCAGAGCAAAAGAGGGAAAGGAAAAGCAAAAACTAAATATTGTGAGATAAAGAAAGAAGAACATTATGAGACTCTTAAAAGTGTCTGAGGTTCTGGATCTAGGTAAATGATTTTGTAACCTGGGTCTGTTGTAATGTTAGATATAATTAGGTCCAAGACACAGATGCAAACAATCAGGGCAGATGGGAACAAGGAACGCCACAACAGAACCAAAACACACAGGCTTTCAAAATAAAACAGGAAGTTATAAACCCAGACCATTCATTAACAAACAGTGAAAGTGTGAAAGCCGAGAAACGCATCTCCGGGGAGGAACCTGCCTGGATGTTCATGAGCTCCAGACTCCAGGTAAATCACTGGCTGCAAAGTATTTTCCTCCAAGTTTTAAAAATTATACTTATATTCAGCTATGTCACTTTGCCAAAATACTTCTGAGCCACTGGAAATGTAGGAACTTTGCTGAAAATATCTTTAATTCCTGACTGGTTAATGCATCATTTCTGAGAAACCTCCTAATTTAGAGACAGAAATTCTGTAATCTTTAATCACTTCCTGATTCCACTTTAATTTATTTACTTAAAACTTTCCTTTTCATATTTTTTTTTCACAATTTCATTCTCTCTTTTCTTTCTTTTCTTTTTTACGCAGATGCACGTGGGATGTTTGCACTCTGTCAGCTGTTCATAGACAGACTCAGATTGGTGCGAAGACTAGAGAGATGTGTCGCATTGTTTTATTTCCAGTTTGCCAAACAGGTGTCAGTCAGATTTTGTGGTCAGCGCGCACACAAGTGACAAAACCCAATTTCACTCTCGCATTGCACTTCCAGTGTTGGTAAATAAGTTGCTATCGGACAAAGTTATAATTAATACAGTATTATGTTGTACAAGACACAGACAGATGCATATGTTTCATGTGCACATTGCACATGAAACAAAAGGAAAAGTGATTGGCCAGATGATTTTACCTTTGATCCTCTTATTCTGACCTCCATACTGATGGAAAAGCTGAGAGGTTTAGCGGTTTTACACTCCTCTTGTAGAAACTATATTTGGCAGTTTTGCCATCTCTTCACAAGGTGAAAAGCAGGAGGTGAGAGGCAGTACAGAGAGGCGTCATATTTTAATTCATTTTCTCTGTGAGAAATAAAACTACATACACAAAAACTCAGTGGCGTTTGTACGTAAGCACACACACACACACACACACACACGCACGCACACACACACACACACGCACGCACGCACGCACACCTTTAAACAGATCCTCAATTTTACACTGAAGAGGTGAAAACACAGAAACTCTCAGATGTTTCGTGTGGGACGATGATTTGTGTGTTGAAAGCAGGAGCTGCTTCTCACATGATGCCAAAGTGAGCCGTGGAAATTAGAAAAGCTTTGAAATGAAGATTTAATTACAAAACCACGAAGTTTCAAAGTGGAGGTGTATTTTAACTTTTCTGGAAAAATGAAATATGATTACTTGAGCTCTTGCTGAGGTTCGATTGCAGGGATTTTCCTGGGAGGGGGGGGGGGGGGGGTATGTTGTGTCATAAGATATACGATACTACACATAGCTGTCGAGATTTTTTTTATGCAAGTATTCACACACAAAGCTCACATCCAGATCCTACTTGTTTGTTTTTATCTGTTTATCTGTTGAAAAGAAAAACCTTTACCAAAACACAATGTGCTATTCAGTTGAGGAAACACTATGTGGACATCTACACACAACCCTAAAGATATAAAAAGGAACAAATGAGCTGGAAATATAAGACACGCAGAATAACAAAGTCTATTTCTTCACATTGAAGGGGTTTGCTGCTGTATGACAATTTAAGATATCATATATTAGAACTTTAAGCTGTATTTCAAATGCTAGAACTTTCCTTTGGAGGAAGCTAGTCTGTAGAAGGTTCTAGAACCTGACTAGGAACCTTTGGAGGAGTCCGGCGCTTTTGTGCTGGAGTCTGGGATCTCTTATATCTGAGTCATGCAGCTGGAATTGCTTACCTCAGCAAAACCCTGCAAGAGGGTGTGAAACCACCACATTTGTGTGACTGCATGAGAACCACGTTCCTCTACTTTCTGCTGTAGTTTCCATCTGTTCACTGAAGATCAGCCCACGTCTGGTACTAAAGTACCAAAAAGTACCAAGAATACTTAGTTGTAGACCATGGTTGACGTGCAGAAAGAGCCAGGAGAAGACACAAACCACCACATCTGATACGCTGAGATGCCCTTAACATTCACAGATCCACTGATCTCTAAAAGTAGTAATATTGATAAAAGCTAAAATGTTACGCTGATAAATTAATTTCAAAGAGCAGACACAGAGATGAGTTTACAACTGCAGACAGACGGGACATAGAGCATACAGGGACGGTGGAAGAGCAGAAAAGGGTGGCGGTACCTGAGTGGCTCCCTGATATATCCATTCTTAAATAATGATGTGAATATTTTGTCAAGGAGGCTGGAAATCACAGCAAGTCCTTGCAAAATTTAAATCCCTGGAGCTTCAATTATTCAAGTATAGTTCCTTTAACAATATTTTTCCATCACTGGGCAATTTAGTCGGGTAGTAATATCTGGACTTTTCCGCCTTGTCCAGCTCTGAGAGCACTCATCTCAGCGTGTGAGGAGAGGAAAACATCCACATCTGGGACAGAGGCGCCCACTGCCACAGCAGATGAGGACAGAGGGAGCAAGGCTGGGAAAAACAGCAAAGAAAAGCAGCAGGACTCATTTTCAAACCCTCTATATGGAATTTTTCTTTTTTTGGCCCCATGATTAGGAACCCGTGCACTTCGTCTTGTTGCTTTTTTGTGTTTTTCAAGGTTACCAATTGTCTTCATCACCTCAGCAAAGCACGCTTTGTTTTCGATCTATTGTGCTGAGTACCTTAGAAATGAAAGGGTTGAATTCCACACAGACTACAGAACAAAAAAGGAAAAGAAAAACCTGAAACCCAAAGGAGCTGTGGAGATCAAAGATGCAAATATGAGTGGGGAAGCATACGTGAGCAATTTCCTTTACACAGTTAGCTCAGAGCAAAATCCTGAAGATGCAGAGCGGATCACTTAAAAAACATCGTGGTTCAGAGCCGGCTCCCTTTTGACCTGCATCAAACGTTGTGTGTGCATCTGAAACAGACATCCCTCACACACATGTACAAATCCTACCTGTAGAAGTCACCATCTGGGGGGAGCATACTTGGCTGTGCTTCCAGAGCCCCCTGGGAAAGAAAACAGGATGAATAAAGACAGATGACATCGCTTATTACCATAATGTTAATAGACACCTCAGGCCCCAGCAGTGATGTGGTCAGTACTGCAGCTGCTGGAAATTCATTCATTATTTCATTCAGTATTACTTTTGTATCATTTGTCACGCCTCGATTTACTCTGACAATTCTTATTCTTCTCAATGCTTTCATTTTTTAAGAAGAGGATGACGGTTCATAATCAGTCTAAAATCGTTTTTCCCACCTCACTATATAGATAGAGCTATTGCAAGTTCTTTAAAAGGCAAATATAAAGACATTATTGCAAAACTAAGTCATATATTAACTAGATGATATTTGAACCAACCGTTACGGGCCAATTAAGCAGCGGAATTCCCTCTTTGGTAAGTAAATTGGTCGTATAATATTTTTAATTAATTAGAGTCCACGCTATTCCTACTCACCGGTCAGAAGGAAGAAATTTTCAGCAACCTGTTTGCCGGACGGGTTTGTTCTCGTCTTATTTCAGCAGCGGGTCCGGCATCCTCAAGCACGTCTCCTCTGCAGCGCGTGCCACTGATTAAAGGAGCCAGAAGCCCGCGCGGACTCGCGTTACAACGCCGGAACAATCACGTCATTACCCGCCGTCGGTTCACGCACAGCCAGGTGTCGGTGAGTCGGTGAGGGGCACGACGGGAAGTCTCAGGGGGAGTCTACGGACGAGATGTGTTGGCAGTCCGACTGCCGGGAGTAACAGCTCGGCTTGAGTGAATTCCCAGCGGGAATTTTGGTGGGCTGGGGTGGTGTGTTGGCACCCGCCGCCGCCAGTCCTGGAGATGCGTGGTATTGAGCCATCACCGAGGGGAGAGACTCTAAATTCACCCATCCATTATCTTCACCCACATACGCCCATTCAGGGTCACGGGGATCCAGTGGAGCCGGTTTTAATTCACATTCACACACACAACCACTCATAACATTTTGGACTGTGGGAGGAAGCTGGAGTAGCCAGAGAAAACCCACATAGAAAGATTCCTGGCAGGAATCGAACCAGGAACCTCCTTGCTGTGAGCCAACAGTGCTAACCATTATGCTCCAATGTGCAAACAAATGTATATTTATAATTAGATTCACTTATAATTAAACTTAATTTTTCAAACATCAGTACTGGAAAGCGTTTCATCAAGGGTCGATATCTGCCAGATATCCTGAGTCCACAGGTCGTATCTTCTGACTAGATCATTAAAATGTGACTTAAAAATGACATATCGCACAATTCCTTACAAAGAAGAATAGGCAAGTGAAACGTGAAAGAAATCAAACTTTACGACACACTAAGGAAGAATTAAATTTGGTGGAGTTCTGGAAACAGAGGTCAAAACTATGAAGGTGTTGCATGTTATGGCACACATTGTTTGTATGTGCAGGGCCGTTTCTAGCTTTTTGGAGGCCTTCAGCAAGATGCTGTTTGAGGGTCCCTAGTTTGTCAAACTACAATGAAGAGAGTCCTAACCCTTTAAATGGTCCACTAAGATGCCACTACAGTGCTATTACAGTTTACGAGCAAAACAGACTACAGTTAAAATTGAACACCAAAACAAACAAAAATAAAAAAGTTAAACTGATAAAAAAAACTGTAATACAAGGTAAACAACAATTCTCTATAAGTCAATAAATAAAACTTTGATTTTGAGTGTTGAAATGTTTACTTTAAATACAACAAACCAACATCAATGTTAAAGCGCAACAATAAAAACAATCCATCACAGTCTCACACTTATCAACATAATACCTAATATATCATATAAAGTAATAACACATATTCACAGTAACTGTCAGTGTATTGTACTCAGAATGTCTGCTTCCTGGCTTTTTTACAAGTCATCACTGATGTCCCCAGATGACAGCTGCTAGACCATCTCATGGTTGATGCTGATTATTGCAGGACTAGTGAGGCGATCCTGTCCCATGGATGACTCTTAGACAGGTCTTGATGAGTTCCAGCTTTGAGAAGCCCCTCTCTGCAGAGGGCACAGTCACAGGCAGAGTGCAGGCAATTCTCAAGGCAATCCACAGACTGCGCTACAGTTCTTCAGAATGTTTTCATTTTTTTTTTCTGGATGAAAGTGAGGAGCTTGAGAGTCAGTCATGTCATCAGAAGGCAAGCTTTGCAAGTTTTTGATCTGCACAGCCAGCTCCTTTCCATCAATGTCACTTTCATCTCCAGTGCCTAATGTCCTGCAGAGGTTGTCACACTGGTTCCACAATTCCTTGTCATCTAGTTTTGGGAAATTGAGCAGCACTCCATGTCATTTAAAGCCACTGTATGTAGCAATACCAGTTGTGACCACATAGGGGCAGCATATCACAAGAACGTTTAAGAGTCAGTTATTACATTAGAGGGACAAAATATTGATGCTGGACCATCCAGCTCTATATGTCTGTGTGGTCAGATGTGGTATTGCAATATAGAGCGATTATGTGCAGTATTTCTGAATATATTGTGATTTGACAAATTCATCTTTGTTTTAACAGTATCACATCTCTTTTTGCAAGATGAATTAGAGCCACAAAAAGGTGATTTCACTTTAAGATTCTACCATCAATCATAGTGTCATTGTGTTTTATGGTAACAAACACAAGAGTGAATTAAGGAAAAAATGAGTAAACACTGCTCAACCTGCTCCGATTCTATTTAGAGCTGGGAAAACCTGCAGGAAGCATCTGCAGCAGGATCTACCGTGAAGTATCTCAGCATATTTATAGAAGTCAAAGGAAATTGAGCAACTGGTTATTTCCTCTGAATTTAATAACCACAAATTAAACCCAATAGGCTTCATAAAACAACTGAGACAAAATTTTAAGAGTTATTAAAGAAAAGGAACAATTAGAGAAAAATAAAACAACCGTTTTGTCCTTCTGAGCATCTGTTTTGGCAACGTCGGTGCCCCAAATCAAAAACTGACAGAACAAAACTAGCGAAAGGTTGAAAGTCAGATTAGGCTGGAGGTAATCGCTGAAAAAAACTGTAACAACAACAACAAAAAAAAGGAGAGTAACAGTTCTGAATGAATGCTACCATCTTTGATGATAAACTTGAGTAACGCAATAGCAATAATGACTTCTCTGATCCGCGAAACTATCATCTCGAACTACTCATGCAAGCAAGGTCCATCTTGACCTTAATAATGCTTCTACAATGAAGAGATTTCATCTGCACGCCTACAATTATTTCAGCATCATCTTGATCCGGTAAAAATGATTAATCTCTTTAGCATTTCTAAGCCTTTTTTGTGTCTCTGAGGCTAAGTTAAGCCAGCGTTACAGCAGGGGGGTGATGAAGGCAGAGGCACTGGGGAGCTCTAAGATTACACTGAAACTGAATACTGGAGTAGACACATTACACCAGCTTAAGTGATACACCCCACTGCACTGATTCATTTAAAACCAGCACCATGTTAGACACGGCTCACAGAGGCACACGCAAACACAAATCACACAAATGAGTCATCTGAACCCGGCCCGCCCCTCTCTTCACCGCCGCCTCTGCCTCCGCCTCTCCGTTTTCATTTCTGCTGCACACAACCCCTTCACCACGGCCTCTGCCCCATGACTTGAGTTCATTACTGCCTTGGCAGGGTTCCTCAGATGAAATTAGAAAGACAACAGGAATGACACAGAGTGTTTGGAGTGGAAGGTTTACAAGGGGTGAAATCAAGAGCATGCGTGTATGTGTGTTTGTGTGCATGCTGAACAAATCTAATCTAGTCTTTGCTGATTCATGTGCAAGTTTGTCTGCATGCATTTGTAATACACTTCCTCTTAGCGTATGAAGTCGGTCTAAGATATGGAGATGTGGAGCGATGAGACACAATGGCTTCTGACAGGAGGCCGCGGCGTGAGCAGAACTCTCTGGGACAAAGTCACAAAGGACCAGCGGTTACTGTCGACAGCACAGCCTGAGGTCATTTATGGGCAGCACCACACAGTTATCCACCTCAAAGGCTGCGTTATGACCGTCTGGTCCAGAGCGGTTGGTGCTGTACTCTGTTACGTAGGCAGACAACGACGACGACGACAATAAAAGACATCAAAATGTAATTTTGAATCCATCGGGGAGCTGCTACATATTTAAAACTTCTCCACAAGGATGGTTTGTTATCATTTACAGTTAGGAAAATTTCATAGGAAAACTCAAACAGACTAGTCGATTCCCAGCAGCGAACATCCCAGCAAGTTCGCCCCATGGTCAGCTAGTGTCTCACGCACTATTAAAAACAACTACCAAACAAATCCCAAGCAGCTTCATGTGGGAGTCTATAAACACTGGACAGCGTGTCAAATGTTAAGTACATTTGAAAGAGACTGACCAAGTTTGGCTCGCCTGCAACGGTTTGCAGGAGAAAGCCCTTTTGTTTTTGAAAAGAACATCGCGGATTCATCTGATCATATTGCAAGACTAAATCTGGAACAGTTTTCTTTGGAGAAGCAAGACCAAAGCAGAGATGCTTGGCCATAATTTACACTACCTGTCAAAACCCGAAACATGGCACACCAGCTCAAACACAGCGACTGTCAAGGCACGGTGGTGGAGGGATCATGAGGAGTGGTGCATAAATTAATGTCCACAAACCTTGATAAACCGAAGCCCTACAAACAGCAACAATGGTGTAAAGAAGAGAAACTCCACCTCGAATCAATGACAGCTTGACAGAAGAGGTGTTGACGTTGATCAGGATGGAAAGTGTTACAAAACCATCTCTGAAGTAGTAGGACTCTAACAATCCACACTCTGGATCACTGGGCAAATAGGGGAACTTGAAGATCACCGTCAGCAAAGATCCCACCAAAAACTTGAGCTCAATAGTTTGCAAGGTCTGATGGTAATTTCAAAAGCAGGATAAGCTTTTTAAAAGGGACATTGGACTCTTGGAAATACGGAAAGGTCAGAAGACTGATGGAAAAATGTCACATCATGGAAACCTCCTCCACCAGTGAAGCATGGTGGTGGTGGTATCATGTGTGGGCCCATGTCACATCTGGACTAGAACGATTTCCCACAACTGGTGGAGCAATGAATTCTGCATTATAGCAGGAAAATTTTAAAGGAAAATGTTAAAGTGTGCGCATAAATACAACCATGGACTATATTTAAGGGAAAAGGGATACAAGAGAATACAAGTGAACGCCGCCCTGCAATTTCTTTTGTTCATTCTGTCGTCAAGCTGTTTTACTGGTTTCAATTCTCTGCTGTTATGTTAAGCACTTTGTTGCATTGTTTAGAAATATGCTAAAGTTTTAATATCATTATTATAAGACAGTGACCCAATGAAAATTCTTCCTAAGATTATCAAAGAGGACTAACACTGAGGCTTTGGATGGGGTGAGATAAAGCTGCAAAGTCCTAGGAGAGTCCGAAGCGAGCGGTTGGTACGAGGAAATCACCAACGTACAGAAAAACGGATTAACCCCTTAATGCCTGATGTATCTTATTTGATATATACATGTCTGAAACCTCTGCACCATCCCATAATAAAAAAAAAAGAAAAATCTTAAATGTTTAGGATTTAAATGTTTAAAAAAAAAAGTTTAGAAAATAAACAAATTACCCAATGTATTTATTGAGATTTGGGAAACAGTTAAAAAGACTAAATTGGGGGATTTTTAATTTTAATATATAATAAACACTCAAAATATTTAAAAAAAAAAGGATCTTCTGCATATTAAACGGTTAAAGCATCTCTAAAAAGTAAAAAAGTGCAGTTGCAGTGACACCAGACAGAAAGGACAGGTGTGGTAGCTTGGACCTCAGAGATAACATTTCCTTCCAAAATGAGCAAACTTTAAATATATAACTTGTAAACAACTAGGTTGATTAATTATCCTTCACTTGTTGATGATGTTTTAGGTCAGGCCGGGATGGTCTGACGACCTGCTTCTCCCCCGATGACCCTGCAGTAACTGAAGCGGTTTGAAATGTCAGTAAAGCTTATAAATGAACTGGAGCCTTCCTGAAGCCAAAAATGCAGGCGTTTCCGTAGTTTTTCCCATATACTCCATAAACGTGATGTAGTTCTTGCATTTATCCCTTGAAAGCTGCAGCATCTCAGGTCTGGTGCTATGTAGGACAAGCAAGCCATGTCTAATAATCTGTATTCCTCACAGAGGAGATGACTGCAGCCGATCCACGAGGGAGGCGCAGCTCCAGATCACAATAAGCTGAACGCTAATTAGATCTGTTTGTCATCACCAAGAGGCCTCTGTGGGGCTGTGCAGTATCGCATGTTGAAACCATACACCCAGAAACTGTCAAATGAATTTCACTCCGTATCAGTAAAAACAGTAGCTGTGATATCGTTCTCACTGGTGCATGTAAAACCCATTTCATCTGGACTTCCCTTTTCTCCGTATTTTGTAGTATTGGTACAAATGGAGACGTCCCTGTGGACACACGCGTCAACTCTGGTAACACGCTCCGCGGGGCTGGGATCCAGTTCAGTTTTTAATTGCATTCGATAGTGCAACGTGTCCAAACCACAAGCCAGACGCGATCTTTCCCGCTTTTACTATAACAGAATAAGAAAAGGGCCTGGGGCAGAAGTTTGGGCACCCTGTGCAGTCAGTACTGGTAACATCCCCTTTTTTGTCCAGTATCGCAGCATGTCAACGCAGACTGGAAACAGACTTTCTGCTCTCGTTCATATGATTTTTGCTCATTTTCATGCAGAAGGTTCAACAAATTGTACCTGACAAACACACGAGAAAGACTCTTAAGATGAAAATACAGAAGTTTTACTCCCAACTTGGCTCAGTTATTCTAATTTTTGTCACCGTGATAGTTTTTTTTTTTTATCATTAATGGTTTTTTAAATTTTATTAAATGTTTATGAATTTAGACTCATGCAGAGAAAAATGGTCTTTTGTCTCTCCAAACATCCCCAAAGATAAAAGTACAGCTAATATTTAAAATTAAACCACATCAAACTGACCTTTTTCCAACATAATGCACCCCCATCATCCCAAATGTGTATGAATGTGTACATGGTATTAATATCCACCCAAAATGTACAATTAAAACACATTTTCAAGCGCTATATTGGGATATGTACACGAGTGAATGAAAGTGTGTGACAAGAAAAGTGTTGAAAAGTGCATCCCATTTAAGATTTAAGGAACGTTCTGGAGTGAAAACAACCGTTATGTCTATTATTAGATGATAAGAAGCGTAAATTTACTTTAGGGAACAAAAATACTGTGAATCAAAGCAGTTTCGACTTAGAACTGAATGCGTTTGCAGAAAAATGGTAAACTGAGTCGGTCCTAACAGGCTTACATCAAATAAATTGCGTTTTAAGCGTCTGACAACAGTCGGGAATGTCATTGCACTAAGGTGATGGTGTGGATACGGCCCCCGCAGACAAACCAAAGTAGTTTTGACTTTGGAAGTGTGTACAGGGACTGCTTGTACAGGCATCTTTTATCCAGTTCCTGCCACCTTGTCACAAGTTTATTCTGTTGAGAACACAGTGTTGTGCAAATTACTGACAGTCTGCAACTTCTGCTTCTCACACTTACAAACGTATCCAGTTGTGCAGGATTGGAGGTCATGAACTGTCCTTTCAGGTCCATTAACAGTAGCTGCTGCAACGTTTGGTAACGGACTGGTCTAGACGAGGACCTTAAGTAAAAACCTGTACAAACAGTCCCGTTTATACACTTTCCATAAACCTAAAAAGTGAAACTCTCCCAAAACCTTTAAACTTTGTGAGTGAACAAGAGCTGATTAAGTGGATAAACACTTTTGAGTCTTGTCAGAGGCTTAAAAAGTTTGATAAGTTGTAATTTTTTTGTTTGTTTAAAATGTTGCATCAACTGAACTTTGACGATGAACCATCGGCTTCACCCGAGAGACCCGAGAAGGCTGCCGAAAAATTATGTGAGGTGTTCCTTGTCTCTAAAAGTGTAACCAGAAAAATAATTTAAAAAAAAACAAACCAACAACGCTAAAGCAGCTTATAAAGTTGAAGAATGAGAATTTCATTAAGCTTCAGGCCTTCTGGGAGACAAATAACATGACTCAACTAATCAAAAGTAATAGAAACCCTTAAACTTTCACATGCCACTGTGAAATGACCTCATCATTTCACCACGTTCACTGAACCTTAACCGGGAACTTGCCATACATTGCTTCTTTTCATCAGTGATTTATTGGTTTGCACAGCTTTGGCATGGAAATGCCAGCACACACCAGAGTTTCAGATTGAGCACGGAATCACTCAGACTCACACATGTAGGGTTCAAAGAGCCTCGGCAGGTGAGCAGGCTTCACGTTGGGCTCGTGTTGTTAAACGGCACCAAACTGAGCGCCGCCACAAACAGCTGAAAGGGAATTTAAAATAAAACACTGTCATCTGAGCTCTCGCTGGAGCACGCCGTGTGGGTTAAACCGGTAGCGTGAGCAGCAGCATCACGAGCCGACGCTCCTAATAACAGCCTGCATCTCTAATGAGGCAGAGTCCCCCGGCGTGGCTCAGCGAGAGGCGGCGCTCTGCCATCTGTCTGTCTCGCAGCCTAAGCATAGGTTTATTCTAGTATCTTGTGGTAGGGGAAGAGCGGCAGTCCTTCGATGAAAGCACGGATGTCCACGACGGCCGTGGCGCCCGCCATCCTGGGTGAGGCCGGAAGGAAGGTGAGCTTCGACACCTCGCCGTAAGTCGAATCCTCTTTGTCAGCTTCTCCCTCTTGGGTTTTACCGCCACCGTCCTGATCGTTCTCTTCAGTCCCGAATCCCACCACCTTCGGGAGACGAGGAGACGTTCATGTGTTTGCATTATGACAAATAGCCTCTCTCTGCACGCCAAACACGAATGTGACACCGCTGCTTACATGCACGCTGAGTTTGCGGCTGCTTTCTCCTCTGTGTTCTTGGAACCAAGAAACCAGTTCAGCTCTGGTCATCTGCTTCAGAGCTTCAATCTACACACACACACACACACACACACACACACACACACACACACACACACACACACACACACACACACACACACACACACACACACACACACACACACACACACACACACACACACAGAAAATACAGAGGGATTACATCTCTCAGGTGGCCTCCTGATGGAGCCGGAGTCAACAGCTGGGGAGAAACAAGTCTGGGATGCTGCCGGCAGGATCTGAACCTAGATCAGTGGAAGTTGACAGGTGGATGGATGGGATGACCTCATATGCACCTTTCCTAAGGAGTTTTGTGATCTTGTTGTAAAATGTCAATATAAGATAGTAGGAAAAGGTTAAAAAAAATACATAAATAATAAAACCACTCGTACATGAAGCTGCTGCCAAACAGACGTTCAAATACACTCCACAAAAAGCAGATTAAAACATTCCACTGACGCTCTTTAAATAACATGATTAAACCCGTGAAATATTACTTCACTATCACGGTTTGCAAATTAAAACAGAATGAAAAAAAAAAACACAAAAATGAAAGATACTATCACAGCCTGCTCACACTCACACTTCTGTCCTTATTTTATTATTTTTAGCATTTCTTTAATGAGTCCCATTTAGTATGACTGCATTGAAATAATGACGAGCACAAGGAATTGTGGGATGACACTATCTCCTTTTCTTTTATAACATTTTATAACAGATGGCCCTTTGTTTCGTGTGCCGAAGGAGACAATAAAGGAATTATTGAAACTCCTTTCCTCATCGTTTTCATTTCAGCAGCTCTTATCGTGGCCGCTGCTTCGATACTTCTGGGTAATTTCACTCAGTTAGGAGCCTTTCTCAGCAGAAAAAGACTATTCAACCACACTTAATGCCTTTATTACAAAATCTTCTTCATTAAACTGGTGGAAACGGGTGGATTCACAAGATGGCGCCAAAGTGCCAAGAAAACAAACAAACAAAAATCCAAAACAAGTCACCTGTGACGCTCCACAGCAGCACGTCCTATCGAGGACGGAGAGTTTTTATTTTACCAACATAAATGAGGTCTCTGGTTGCAATAATTATAGTCTTTGCAAGCCAGATGCAAAGTCAGCCATCGTAACGTCATAACCGACGGGGATCCTGAACTACGTCTTTATTGTAACTGCTCGTCAATAAACTTGTTATTGACTGAATTCTACCAACATCGAGCACAACTTACACGTGAAGGTGTGCTCATATGGTGCGTACGCGTGTACTGGTCTCACCTCCCTGTTGAGCCTGTCAAACACGTACTGCTGTGTAAGCACCTCAGCCCAGTTCCTGTCCACCTCCTCCCCCAGGTGTGTGTCCTCACACTCCTTCAGCTTCACCAACGCGGTCACCTGTATTAAAAACACCGACACCGTTCACACAACTTTTATGCACTGCCGTCTTCAACAGTTTGAAAACTGAAACTGATTCTTAGATGTTCAGAAATGTTCGATTTTTGTTTAATAAACTAAGTCACTATCTGGTTTTTAAAAAAAATGATTTGCATCATCGACGCCTCACAAACACACAAAAACGCACACACAGACCTGAGTATGAAACGCGTCCTCACTCAAAGCGCCCAGCTTCTCTCCGAAAGAGACCAGGAACTCTTCAATCTTTAACTCTACCAACTCCGTGCTGAGAGGGACGAGAAGTGAGAGAGATATTATTTTCTAGGCTGTGGGTTGAATTTGATTCCTTTAGTCATTTATCACTTTTCCCCGCCTATATTTCCAGACCCACGCAGATAAATCGCAGCTCGGGTGAACGGAAAAATACATCATACCTCGCGCTTGAAAAAGCAGTTCTGATAAATCACGTGTTGCCCTGCGAAAATTAAAGCCGGCGATTCTGTTGCAAACTCACTTAAACTTGGTGGCCTGTGTTTCCACGGTGACGGAGAAGCCTAGAACCCCTGAGGTGTTTCTACAGGTGGGGTAGACGTGGTATCTGCAGGAGGAAAGATGAAAAAGTCCAGAAAGCAAGAAATGGAAAATGAAACGTGGAAATCTTTTTTTCAGTCTCAGTGGAGCTGTGATATGAAAATGTAAAATAAAAACCTTGGACATGGTAAACAAAACACAGCACCCTCTTGTTTGTTTTCGAACAATATTAACATTTTTCCATTTAAAAAATTGCTCTGTCTTGTTTTAAAATAATGATTCAAACTTAAATAGAATATACAGAGACTCACCCCAGAGTCTCTTTAGTCCTGAGGAAGTCAAAGCAGGGTTCCTCCATGTGCATCTAAAAATAAAGACCAAAACCACATCAGGCATGGACGGCCCAGCAGGTGGGCTGACAAGATAAAAACACAAATTAATGGAGAGGAAAAAGCAATCACTCCAAACACTTGCCACTAGCAGTTCCATCAGTGTGTGCTCCCGTAACGCTTTGGGCCCCGACTGCAAGAAAATACAAAGAAAGACAAATGACAGTGAATAGGAGGGAAAGAAACTGGTTATGAAGTCGCAGGAGTGGAAATCCCGATGTGCTGCAGATGTGTGCGTGCACGGTACCTGGTAGTAAACGGTGACCTCAGAGTTGGGGTCTCCTTTATTCAGCGATTTGACTTTACAGATATGGTGCTTCGCAGGCAGCTCCACCACTCTGAACATCACTGGCACCTCTGCTGGGAGCTTGGAAAACTGCAACTTACTTTCAGAGGAGATGAGAGAGAAAGGAAATGCAGACAAAGTGAGAAGGGTAAAGACGTGAGGCAGAAGGAGGAGTATGATTAAAATTATTCATAAAAAGGGTACAGTGTGTGAATCCCCTGAAATTAACTGGTTTTCTCCTTTAATTTGGCATGAGAAGAAATCTGATCTTCATCCAAGTTACAATAACACATAAATGCAGTCTGCTTGGGTGCACACACACACGCGCACACACACACACACACACACACACACACACACACGCACAAGTAACAGCTACAGGCTTGAATAGTTATGAATGACATAACTGGAACATTTCCAAATATATTTAAAAAAAAAAAAAAAAAAAGAAGCAAAAAACTTTTGCCCTGGAACGGATGTATTCCCAAAAAGCACCTTAGGAAATCGTTTTGTGGATTGCTGATGCATTATAAGAATACTCGGCACTACCTATTGGCACAAACTGTGCACAGACTTTCGCCATCAAAACATCTTCCAGTGGTTGAGGGAGTATTATGATATGGGACTGTTTCTTAGCCTCGGGGCGTAGACCACCTGATATCTTAAAGAGGAAAACCAACTCCCAAATATACTGGAAGATGGATGGATGGATATACTGGAAGAAGCAGCTTAGTATAAGATGGGTAATGCAGCAAGCAAATGACCAAAAGGAATCAGGAAAATCCACAACAGAACGGCTTGAGATGGTGCCCAGTCAGAGCCAGGACCACAACCCCATAAAGATGCAGGTGAATGACCACAAAAAGCCCTTCACTCCAGATATCCTACGAATGTGTGACGGGAATGGTCAAAAATTCCTCCTGAACATTGTGCAGGTCTGACTGAGAGCTCTTCACTCTCTCTCATTTTTTTTTATCCAGCACTGTAAATGATTAATGGCTGTGCTCAAAAAAGAGGCTGTAAATTATAATTCCGTGTTATCAGCTTGGGCACCTTGTGCTCGTCTATTATTTTGAGTTACATGAAGATCAGATCACATTTTATAGAATATCAGTGCAAAAAAAAAAAACAAAAAAAAAACAGTTAATTACAAGGAGTCCACATGCTTTTTTATTTTTTTTTTCTTGCGAGTGATGAGGCTGAAAGGAGAATCGTGATCTGAACAACTGAAGCTGATGCCAATTACTGTGTGTGGCTGCAAACAAGTCTATTTGATTGCATAGTATTGGTGTTCTCATTTGGCGGCTCATTCAGACTAATGGGCAACTTACTCTGTGACGTATTGCAGAAACTGCACTGATTCCTGTGGACAAAATATAATAAAGGGTAATGAACAGGCAGAGAAAAGAAACAGTGAAGAGAACCAGCAAAACGTGACATTAATGTCAACTACACTCAATATCACTTCTTGGAAGTGTGGACGTGAACATCATCCGATTATTCCTCATCAGCTGTTATGTTTGTAAATCGGTCTGCTTGTCCGTGCGTGAACTGCTGAGCACTCACAGAGCTGCCGAAGTTCCCCTGCACCAGTCCCTCGGCGTACAGCTCAGCGCCGAAGCTCCGGCTGAACTCCATCAGCTCTTCGATGGTCAAACCAGCCGCGAGAGCCTGGTACTTCTCCACCATGGACCAGCGAGAGTGCTCCAAGATCAACAAACGCACATCCCTGGAAGACAAGATGAAAGGGACGGCAGGTGTAGGGCGCTTTTCTTTCTGGAGCTCACACGCTCTTCGCCCCAAGAAGGCAACAAAAATGTCAACTGTGATGACTCACGCTGCAAGATGGAAAAATCAGATGTTAGAAGAAGCAGTGGGCACGAGACGTACTTGCCGAGTTTCTCTGGTTTAATGAGGATGTTGAAGTAGGTCTTTTTGAGCTGCTCTGTGAACATGCTGAAGACATCGGGGGAGACAGAAAAACCCGCCAGGTGGTCAACAATCAGGTGGAACAGCAACTGTGAAAAGAAACGGGATCCACAAGTGAGACAGAGCGTACATGCAGGAGCGTTTGCAACAATCCGCACATTCGCGTCTGCACCGTATGGACATAGGAGCTCACTCACAGGAAGCTTGTGGTTGAATCCTTTCACCTTGATGACCAAGCCGTGCTCCCCGGCCACCAGTTTGTACTCCAACTGAGCCACCTCGGCCTCGTAGGCCGGCTCTGCCAGGTTGTGGCCCAGGATGTTCACCAGTAGGTCAAACAGGACCATGCTGGAAACAAACAAGGACGTGGAAAAAAGTTAAGTGATTTGTTTTCTTCCTTTGTAGAACAGATCACTAAATGGTTAATTATGAACCAAAGAAGAGGAGGAGGAGAAGTGTCACGGCAGAAAAGGGAGCTGAAGAAGATGGAGTAAGGAGTGAAGCTCAGGAGAAGAAGACAGCTGGACAGCAGAGAACCATGTGTTGACAAAGGTTACAGGAAACAAAACAGCCTATACAAATCATATGTGGGCATTAACTTACTTCTTAGCAGACTGCTGGATTAGAGGGGAGATTAGGTGGAATCTTATATACGCTGCAGCGGAAGAGAGGAAACAGTTGTCAACGCCACCATTTGATACCAAACATCTTCCTGGAAACATGCTCAACACTAAATTAGGCTCACGATACTCGCGGACGCACTCACACACCTTTGGGGATTTTGAATTTGTTGTCCTTCTTGTACCACAGGCAGCCCCTGTCGCCGTCGGCAACCCGGATGGGGAAGTCTGTGTCTGGGCAGTCAGAAGCCTTCAGGGTAAAGTCAGTAGCTGAAGAAATGCACATCAACAATTTTTCATCATCTTTCCACCCACAATTTCATAAACAGTGTGCAAGTTTAAAAAAAAAAAAAAAAAAGTTGGGTTTGAGACTAAAAATGTACCAGAGAAACAAAAATATGTTGATTCCAGTTGCTTATTATATCTTTGGGTGAAGCTTTCAGCTTTTAGTAAAGATGACTCTGTAAGTTTGTTGCTTTGTTTAGAGTTAAGACCCAGTTTAGACCCAGTTTAGACCCAGTTTAGACCCAGTTTAGACCCAGTTTAGACCCAGTTTAGACCCAGAACCGGTGTCGGAACATACGAGTCTGTCAGGTTTGAACAGACCTGCATCAGAGGTCTCGCATAGTTAAAGCACCCACAGAGAAAAGACCGGTTTATACCCCCTTATCAAAATCTGAGGTAAACCGCGAATAATAAGGCGCCTTAAGACGGAGTCTGAGTTCAAAAATGAAGCAGCTCTGTTAGATTAGCAAATAATAACAAATTCTTAGAAATAAAAAACGGCAAACTGCTCTGTTCCTCCAGCCGTGATGAATGTATTTGCATCCTCGTTCTTTTCCATTTGGATACAAAGACTTTCTGGTTCCTTTTGCTCCTTTTTTGACTTTGACTCACCAATAAACTTGTTCTCTGCAGGAAGGTGGAGGTCACCATTCAGCTCCAGGTTTCCTGTCCACCGCTCCATCCACTCCTGCTGGATGTCTGTGGAACGTTTCACAGTAATCAACACAAACCAACCATTTGTTATTCATTAATGCTTTGAAATAAGCTTTTTAATCAGTTTATTGCATCTAAAAACAAAAACAAAAAACAGGGTAGTGCTGAAGTTTAAATGTTTTACAAACACTACTGCTCACGATCTGAAAGATAAATATTGCTGCTGCTGGCGTTGCAGCATATCAGACAAATATCAGCACACAAAGGAAAAAAATAATAACGCTTTCACTGAATGTCTGAACGGCGGAAAGGGTCAGTAAACAAACACACACCCTCCACACTGTATTGTGTGCCAAACCACTTCTCCCTGAGGGGACACTGGCCCTCATGCTCTGGTGACAACAGCATCAGGTTCGCTTTCTGCGGCGTGAGCAGGGACAGAGCTGCTCCAATCACCTGCACACACGGAGGAGACACGAGTTGTCAACATTAGTTGTTTATGTGACATTTCTGAAAACAGAACTAAAGCTTTGATGCAAATTAAGCTGGTTTTAGACCAAGTTTGTTTTTCTTTCCCCAGAGTCAGCTGATCATCTCTCTGTTCAGATTACAGGACTCGCTGTTTTGTAATCTGTAGTTTTTAAAATCGTTCCTCTGTTCAAATTATATGATTGATCACAGACCAAGGTGTAAAAAACAAAGTGCATTTTTTTAAGCCCTGAACCCGTCTGTAGTGCTCTGCATCGGGGTCTACTAGGACGTCCAGGTCAAACAGCAGGGCGGGAACGGTTCCTGCCCCTGACAGCGTTCCCGTGCAGAGAAGTTCAACCACATTATCTGGCAGTGTTAGTCTGGCTATGAGAAGTTCAGATTTCACTCAGACTAAGTTGTTAACATCCCTTTTAAAACCTGGTAAAAGGTGGTCAACTTCCTGGTTAACTTACATCTGGGTTGTACTCGAACATGAGCTGATCTCCTGTCAGAAAGTCCTCCTTTGGAAACAGTTGCATGTTTTCACAAATGTCCTCCACATATTCTATTGGATCAATCTGACAAACACACAAAATAAAACAAGGATGGCTTCCACCCACGCATTTTCCACAGATGATAACAAAATACTTCTTTGCTATTTTCCAGAAGACGTCTCATGCCGAAGTTTGTGAATTTTTTTGCATTCCAACCTGCTCCTGATAGTGAAACTCGTTCGCTTCAATCCTCTGAATCTCTTCGTATATTCTAAAGACGTCAACAAATAGGAAGAGAAATTGTTATAACCGTTATTCATGCCAGACAAAAGCTCAGATTCCAACAACAGCAATACAGAAGGAATGCAGCAAAACAAAAATAACAAAGAAATGAATTTGTAAAGTGGAGGAAAACAGCCGAGCGGAGACATTAAAATGCCAGTATCCTATAAATTGCAACATTTGCTCTTTCGGCTCAAAAAAAGAGCAGAGAAACCAAACACTATGATCTAAACAGTGTCTGGGTTTAAAAACAACAACAAAATAACAAAAAAAAAAAAGAAACAGAAAAAAGAAATAAAGTTCTGTCCGTTAATCTGCCACCGTGCGTTTGTAACCGCACCGTTCCTGTGGTCCGAGCGTCTGCAACATCTTCAAATACTGGAACACCAGGTGAGTCACCTGTTAAAATAATACACACACACACACACACACACACACACACACACACACACACACACACACACACACACACACACACACACACACACACACACACACACACACACACACACACACACACACGTCAAACTTCAAAATCAAGGTACTGCAACAGCTCAGGCCACTAATATAGGAGATGTATATTTTCCATCTGAAGGCCTTTTCAAACCTTCTTTCAGCAGTTTTTCCAGCTGTAAACATCTATCTCTCTTTTTTTTTTTTTTTTAGGGATGTTTGACTTTTTTTGGAAATGTATTTTATGCCGACGTAACTTGGAGATTGATAGAACTCGTATCTGCATGCCAGATACGAAGCCACGGCCCACAGCCGATTAAGACTGGAAATACCTACTAATTATCACATCATATCTTGCTTAGAGCAGAGTTGCGCATCAGACCATTTCTTGGCCGAGGCCAGTTGCCAGGCAACGAAAGGAGAGTACAGAAAGGTCACCAGTTTTGACCACGTTCGCACAAGAACAAGAATGTGAGTGACAATAATGACAATATTTCCCGCAGGGAAACAGTTACGTAAGAGCAGCACAAATGTAATAATTAAATCACAGATGATTTAAATATTAACAGCAAAGGGTGGTAAAATACAAGCGAATGGCCACAGGATCAAAGAGCTGCTGTGACGGTCAGTCGGGTCCGTCTGACTGAATGGTCTCTTCTGATTAAGTCAACACACTGAGCCTGAGAGAAGTCCATAATACCCCTATTAAAGTCAGCCTGTTTTAGGTGGGATTAAGTTTCTTTAGTTGTCCTTAAGGGAAACATTATGCCCTTATTTCAAGATTTGACACAGTTTCCTGGGGTCCTAATTAAATGTCTTAAACATGGTTTACCACAAAGCTTCAGTGGTATTTTTTTAACTGCATCTTCACTGAACTCGTCATATTTACTGTACGACAGGGTGGATTTAGACCCCCGATTCCACTTCACAACCCTCTCCCACTGGGGTTTGCTTCAACTGAAATCTGTTTCAGACTTGCACAGTTCCGCGTTTCGAATGCAGCGCGACTTGATGTTATCAGGATGTCTGACGTCACAGCGTCCTGCAAATCATGACAGCTCAGTAAATGTTTGGTATAATTTAGCTCTGAGAGTTTCTCAAAGTGACATCTGTGTGTTAACTGGGAGTTTCTGAGTTGGTATACATATTAAAACCCAAATAAATGCTCAGAAAAGAACAGAAAAGAAATGGAAAAAAGAAAACATTGCTATGGCTGAGTTACACAAGGGTTTGGGTCAGTGCCCTGCAGAGAAGAGCATGCATGTGACAGTTTATTTGAAGTGTCACCAATGATAATGCACAAGCACACATGCCAGCAGTGATGAGAATCTATAGTCGATGTGCATAGTTGCTATATCGAAGCATAAATCAGGCTTAAAGGGAGGAAAGAGAAAAGGAAGGGAAGAAGGTTCCCAGGGCATCGAAGGAGGTCTCCCAGCACTCTAGGAAAATGGCAGCATAAACATAAGGATTACTTTAGTGTCTCCTGACCCAGCTATAACAATAATATTACCAAAAAGTTAAGTTTTAACCGTCAATTTAAAGGCAGAGAGTTAAACCCCCCTAAGAGCTTTAGACACGAGCAAAAGAATCTAAATTCTGCTGTGGACTTAAAGAAAAACCAATCAAAATGAGATTTCACATTTCCCCGACAGTGAGAAAAATTGTTTTCACAGCATCTCAGGAAAAATACTAAAACCTCACCACTGGACTAACATAACACATGGCTGCATTTCAAACCATCGTACAATCCCTCTGATCCAAACAAGTCAAGGTCTGGAGCCAGTAAACAGCCTTTTTAAAACTCCCTCACCGTTCATACAACCACAGTGCTACACATTTGCTGCCCGGCTGTTTTTTTGTTGTTTTTTTTTTCAATAAAATAGTTAAGAGGAGGTCACTGCGTCTGACGTTATCACAAAAGTTGTCATAGCAACTGACGACTTCCTTACGCACTGCACGAATGAAAACGAGGGAAACATGGGAGCGTGGCCAAGCCTCCGCCGAGTCTCATATCAGACGTTATCTCTGAAGTACACAAGAGCATTTCAGCATCGCCGACGACAACACGGAGAAAAGCTCCCATTCCTTTTGAATCTGGCAGCAAATATTTAACCACGAGAAGAACCTGTGGGGCCCGGAAAGTCCGTGTTTCCGTTTATCCAGAAGGAAAAGGAGGAAAGGGAAGAGGAAGTGGCAAATATTAAGAGCTTTTTGTTTTGATTTAACCTGGTAGAAGTTGTGGAAGCCTTCGTCGGTGAGGGTGATGGAGATGGAGAATATGGAGTAGGTGGTGTTTTGGTCAAAACCAGTCTCACTGTTTCCTCCAAATAGAGCCAGAGCCCAGCACCTGCAGACAAACACACAGAAATGAACACTGGTGTCAGGCAGAGTCACCGCGAGCCCCGACTGCAGACAGCAGGCTGATTAAGTCTGACAGTACGTGGCGAAATATGTGACAGCGAGTGGAAAAAAATGCACCTATTGATTCCTGGCTATGAAAAAAAAACAAAACAAAAACCCCACTTCTCTGGTCCTATCAGGGCGGTGAGAGGGGATTAAAAAAAAATGTGTTAAATGATGCATCATCTTACCATGTTGTTTTTCTATCTCATTCATTAAAAAAAAACAAAAAAAAACTAACTTGCGCCCGCCTGCAGCATCTCCCTTTTCCAAACTAGTTAAAATTACATTAAAATGTGCAATCAAGCACCTGGGTGGCAAGGCGCCGGGGTGGATGAGATCCGCCCCGAGGCTCTGGATGTTGTGGGGGTGTCTTGGTTGACACGCTTGTGCAACATCGGTAGTTGCCTTTGTCACCGTCTGTTCATTAGTTTTATGGACAGATTTGACCTCAGAATTGGGTCTCTGCTTCTTGCAGATGACGTGGTCCTTGGGACTCTCGCTGGAGCTGTTCACAACCGCACGTGAAGCAGCTGGGATGACAATCAGCACCTCTATATCTGGGACTATGGCCCTCGGTAGGAAAAGGGTGAAGTGCCCTGGGGAATCAAGTATCACCCCTAATACTGCCCCAAGCGGAGGACTTCAAGTATCTTGGGGTCTTGTTCATGACTGAGGGAAGAATGAAGCAGATCAATAAAGGGATCGGTGGGGTATCTGCAGGGATGCAGGCTCTGCATCGGTCTGTCGTGGTGAAGAAGGAGCTGAGCCAAAAGGCAAAGCTCCCGATTTGCCAGATCCGGGAGGGGCTCGGAGTAGAGCCGCTGCTCCTCTGCATACAGAGGAGCCAGATGACATGGCTCGGGGATCTGGTGAGGATGTCTCCTGGACGCCTCCCTGGCAATCTTTTCTGGGCATGTCCTACTGGGAGGAGACCCTGGGGAAGACCCAGGACACACTGGAGGGACTATGTGTTTTGGCTGGTCTGGGAATTCCTTAGAATCCCCCCAGACGAGCTGGAAGAAGTGGCCAGGAGAGGGAAGTCTGGGCTGCCTTGCTTGGGCTACTGCCCCCACGACCCGACCCCAGATAAGCGGAAGATGATGGATGGAAATCAACTTTTTACAACAATGATAGAATTCCCTCAGTGCAAAGAAACTAAAACTACAATGTTAATTGCTCAAGTGACTCTGCTTCTTTTCCAGATCTGATAACTTCACCAGTTTTATTTTCTCCAAACAGTAACACCACACACAAGCTGTGGGGGTCACATTTCTTATCACTGCACTCAAAACACTAACAAACTAACTTTAAATCAGAGCAACAAAAGAGCGCAGGTATTTGGCGAGAAACATGAAGTCGGTATGTCTCATTATAATCAGCTGCTCCAATTAACCTGCTTTTGCACTGCGCATCTTTAGAAAACAGGACTGCAGCTTGGTACCGGCACTCTCAATAAACTGCGTAATCGTCACCTTAGATATGCACTTTGTTTTCAGAGAGGAAAAAGCACAAAAGCCAACGTCACAGCGTTAAATTGGTGTAAAAATGCTCACATCCCTCAGCCTGGCGAGGTGAGGCTTGTCCGCCACATCGCTCTTGGTCTTTCATTCCCCGTGTTTAGTCACTCTGGAGGTTTTGTTTGTTGTAAACTGGCCTAGATGCTTCACATGTTTGCATATATGTTAAAAGGCTGCACTGATTTAATCATTACAGACAGCTGTGTCCCACACAGTTGGTGCGTATGCAGAAATACAAGCCCCCGGATCACCGACGATGACAACTGCTGCTCAGTGTCCAATCAGCCTCTTTGCTCTTGATGTTTCCCACATTCAACACAAACAGCCGCTCTTCTGTCTTTGTAGCTTGTTTGGACTGAAAATTGAGTTTGAGCACACTCAAATTTCGCCGTCATCGCTTGTGAGCAAGTGAAAACAGCCCGCAGACTGAACTGGAATATTTTATCAGCATGGTATTCGAAGGGGTGCTGACAGTAAAGGGGCTGTTGGATGGACTCTCGGTATTGTGGGACGGCACACGGTTTGGCAAAGCACTTAGCAACAAGAGGCTGAAATGCTCTTTTGCAGCCACAAGCGGAGATGAGAATGTATGAATCACGCTGTCAAGTGGGAAAGCAAAGTGCATAGTTTGAAGATAGCACTCTGACACCGGGAGCTTGCTCCGAGCGGGGAATGCTCATATATACCCGACAAAATGAAGTGCTTTTAATTGAGATTTGGAGTGCCCTCGACTCAGAAAAACAAACAGACACAAGCAATAACAGCGACCTCTTCCTCAGCATTGAGAGGATGCTTCCCGTGCCTTCATGGCCAATCAGCCATGATATGTAGTGGAGAGGCTTCACCCTGAAAATAAGAGAGAAAAACATTAAGAGAGAGAGATGCAATCCATCTGAAGTTAAAAAGAAAGCACATTTTACATGCATCTGCTGTGTGTGACTCACCTGTAGTACTTCTCCTGAGGGGGAAGAGCCCAGGTGATATTCAAAGCGTGAACCTTCCTAACGGGAACAACTGCAAAAGCACATTCACACAGTCAGACAAAGACAGAAACGCCAAGCCAGCCACACACATTTACATGTCGTCAGTTGTCACACACTTACATGGTGCCAGATCGCCCCCTCCAAAACAATAAAAATACAAAAAAAAAAATGTTCCACTTCATATTTTTTTTCCGTCTCATAACAACTGAGACCCATTTATTGGCTAAGTTGTGTTCAACCATGCTCAGAAAAATGGATCATTACCTCGGTAGAGCTTGCTAAAGGCTGGTGTGTCAAAGGGATCCAACATATCAGAAAAAACCGGCTTGGGAAGACCACTGTGGACAAAAAAAAACAAAAACACAGCTACTAATCAGTCTCAGCGTTGTTGTTTCACCACACATCTTGACATCCTCACACTAATTAGTTTGGATAATCAAGAAAAGACAATGAATAAAAGTTAACTTCGTAACTGTGAGGAAAATCAACAGATAAAAGTTGTTTTAATTGTAATCCATTGAGTGTTTTTATTAAGAGTTAATGGAAAAAGTGTCAGGCGTAACTCAAAAATATTCTCTTGTAGTCAAGCTGAGATGGAAATGAATTTAGTTCAGCTATGGGAGTTCAAATCACTTGAGAGGATTTCTTCGTTAGCTCAGTGCAGGAACATGTAATCCTTTAATTGAAATGAAAGGCTTAAAAAATTGGAGGTTGTGTGGCTTTCATCAAACCACGACACGCAAGCAGATTCCTGAAGTGCAACTGCTGTGACTCAGAGCAAAGAAAAGTGGAGCTCAGTAGGAAAACAACGCTAATTAAGTTCATATCAACTTATCTTTTTCTGTAATTGCATCATGATGAAAATAAAACAAGAATGTCTTGAGTTGAAGTGAGATGAGAAAGAACTGGGGATAAGGCATGACATTGCATTTGTTCAATGGATCCTGAGACCGACTTTATGTAGCGGCGGCGCCTCTTTAAAGCGGCTGAGAGCTTCTTCTGGGATACTCACTTGTTCGGGACCCTGCTGAAGATCTCCCTCACCCACTTCTCCAGAGTGTCCAGCTTCTCTACAGGACACCAAGAATGAAGGATGATACATTTCTGCTTGAGAACACTGTGCCTCAAGCAAAGTAGGTGCTGAATTTAGATGCTTTACAGATTACTTAGGCAATCAAAGCCATTATGTTGTCAAGCGGCTTCCTGAACGGACCACCCACGATATTTCACGCCTTGCCTTTACTTTTTCATTAAAAGCAAGAACAAGTGTCATTTGTTTTTTTATATTCAAATATCAGTTTAATTATTCTTAGTGAGTGCTGTTATTAGTCAACATCATAGAAGCAATAAAAGACAGTAATGAAGGAGAAGGAAGAGCATGACTGAGTAAAGAGACCAAGTCTCAGTGTTGTAAAAGTAACCTAAACTCCACACCTGTAGGGGGACCCACTGAGCTACAAACGGTAACAGTTTTGTTTTTCTTTGCATTTCTTTGTTAACTGAGGCAATGCATGCACACAAAACCTGGGACAAACATTTTAAACCATTTTATCACATTCCTATTCCTTCTCACATCAGTTAAGATGTTCTCGTATTGATGACACCAAGTGATGAAACTTTTCTGTTTTTTTTGTTCCCATTCGTACTGCACACGCCTTCAGCTGTGTAAGGGGGCCGTCAATACTCTCAAGATCCAGGGCATTCTTACCCTACTGGACGTTCTTTTAAAGTGTCACGGCAGGAGAAAACATCTTTCACTGCCACCTCTCCACAGGGGTGCACCAAGGCTCAGTACTTGGGCCCCTTCTCTTTGCCATATACACCACATTTCTGGGCCAGATTTTTGATTCACACAGCTTCTCATATTATTACTATGCAGCTGATACACTACTCTACAGTACTTGCCATTCCCACTAGACAACCCCACCATCACATTTTTTTATTTAAACACTACTAATCCATTAGCCGAGAAATCTAGATGCACTGCTATCAAAATCAAATTTGCTGTGCAGATCCTACATGCTTCTTGATGAGGGTCTCGTCTATCAGGCTACCAATCAGGGGGTTCCTCTAAGTTTACAGCCTGGTGGGGGTGGGGGGAAAGGGGGTTACGGACGCTACGGCTCTTAAATAAATCATGGCATTCACATCTTTCATTCAATGTCAATATAACAGCCGTAATATAATTAAAAAAAATTTTTTAAGTAGTAAAATAAAAAAATACACACACACACACACACACACACACACACACACACACACACACACACACACACACACACACACACACACACACACACAAATCTGGTCTAAGTTAATACTGACTGTGCCAAGAGGTTTGTTTGTTTGCTGTGGATCTGGCATTTCTCTCGTGATCCGTTAACTCTGGCTTGAACAGCTACTGATGATTAGTTTGTGATGCAGTGCTGTCTGAGGATTCAGGGGTCACGGGTGTCCACCTACAGCTGGGGCGTTTTGCAGCACTCAAAACACATTAACGACTTATATTTAGCAAAAGACCATTTTTACAAAGTACTAGAGACTGCAACAGGAAGGGATCAAATTTATGAAAAGGGCCCATAACTCATCAGTTTAATGAAGCAGATAATGTTCTGCACGAAATGTCAACACGTGTCGTTATTTTACTCATATGAAGTAGTTAATTAGCTGCGTGACATTTTCTGAGAAACGCTGGAAATATGTAAAATTTACCAGTTGATTTGAGGAAGATTACCTCCAGGTGGTTGAACATGAATGAAATGGATCCTTATTTGTGCTAATGACAGTTTAAAATTTTCATTAGTTTACAGATTGCCTTTTTAATTAATCTGTTCATTTTGTTGTACGACAGTATTTTCAAAAGAAAAAAAGAAAAAAGAAATCAGTTACTCTTCTGCCAGCTGCGTTGTTCCTGATTTATCTGATTTCTGATCAAAAGTGCAGACTTTCCTGACCTTTCGACTGCACAGCCAGTGTCATGTAGTGGGCAGAGTAATGCTTCTTCCAGAAGGCGCGCAGCCGCTTATAAACATTGATCTTCTTCCTTTTTGGCTCCTGCTTCAGTGTCTGCGCGTTCCCTAGTGTAGTAATGAGCGAACAATCAATTCAGCACCGTTATAAAACACTGCAAAAAAAATGTTTACACATGATATAAGTGAGAAACTTGGCATCATTTTCAGAGCTGTTGTTTGTTATTGCTGAACATCCTCCAAGGAGGCCTGGTGTGTATTAAATGTCCCAGTGGTGTTTTTGTTTTTGTTTTTTTTTTTTTTCCCTCTTTTTCATACTCACCCCAGCAGAACTTGCCCATAGGGTGTCCAGGTTTGGCCAGACTGCCAAACAGCATCTCCTTCCTGTGGGAGTCAGATGGCTTAGCCAGCTGGTACTCTAACAGACAGGAAGAAAGACACTGAAAGTAAGATGGCAGAAAAGCATAAAAAAAAGACACGTATGTACAGAGCAGATGCATGTGGAAAACAGAAATACGCGCAACTATACATTGAACAATTCCAAAACAGCTGGGATGCTGTGTATAGCTGTATGTCAACAAAACAGAATGATTTTCAAAACTTATTTCATATTTTATTCACAAAGAAAAATTGAGCCATTTAACCATTTCATGAAAAATGCTGTGTAAACAAGTTCTTGTGCAGTGGAAGTGGATAAATTTATAAGCTACTTATAAGAGAAGGAACCTGAGGAAAAGGAGAGGAACCTTTTTAACACTGGCCACGTGTGCATCGGTGGCTTCAACATCTGATCAGAGACGTGTGTGGACGACGAATTGGAGCCAGGAGTGGAGAGACCGTGATATTAAACGGCTTCACTGAAGCAGATTTCATCCAAAGAAACGAGACAAATGAGATGAGACCTGACAGTTCAGACTGAAGTCGTGTGGAAAACAATCAGCTGCGTATCTGATTTAGTAACACACATGAACATGACCCAGGTCTGAAGTGGAAAAGAAAAATATTGCAGCCGAAAGACAATCAGATTTGAATCGCTTTTGTCTGCAGTGTGAACTTATTAGTCTCTTGTGCCGGATTCACACTGTATAATTTCAGCCGTCTCAGACAAAGGATAGACAATCATGGGGAGAAAGAAAGGCCATCGTAGCTCAAAATAGGAGGCTGCAGATCTCTCAATGAGATAGGAGCATTAGAAGTACATACAAGAAGATGTTCACCTGAAAAAATAAAACAAATGTGTCTACAAACATTCAAAAACTATTTCTGCTTGATGTTCTTCAGTGTACAAATGTAAAGACTTCTCATCTACCGTCAAAAAACATTAAAAAAATTCAGAGAATCGAAGATATCTCTGAGCACATAGGTCAAACGTCAGCATAGGATGGCTGTGACCTTAGGGCCCACATGCACACTACATCAAAAATAACCCGGATTCTTTCATGGAAATCCCTGCACGGGCTCTGGAAGATCTCCAGAAACGTCTGAGACACAAGTCAGCCACGCCATCCACAAATGCAGATTAAAAGCTCCAGAAATAATCCAGAAATGCAGCCGTTTTATTTGAGACAAAGCTGGTTTAGACAGACTGAGGCAAAGTAGGAAACTGTCCTGTTGTCAGATGAAACTAGATTTTTGGAATGTGCAGCTTGCACATCCAGGACAGGAAATGCCAATGTTGAAATATACATACAGGTTTTAAAGCAACGAATGTTTTCACCCAAACATGTTTTTCTGGGAAGGCCTTGCATCTTTCAGCAATACAACACTACATCCGTTTGTTCTACCTGCAAGCCACACTCTCAATCTACCGGCTGCACCTAACGACTATTCTGATAATCGATTAGTCATCGAAAATTGAAACGATTGGTCGACTTTTCGGATTATGAATCTCATAATTATAAAATAGCTCTTACTTAGCGCTCAGCAATAATTAAATTTGTTGGGGAGTATTTTCACTAACAATTTTTGTTGACAACATCGACCAATCGTTGCACCCCTACCGGTGATTCAAAGTGTTCACCACTTGAAAACATCTGAGGCATGAAACAGAAGATACGATAAAGAAGCCCTGGGGCTATTGAGTTGAGTGAATCATATATCAAACAAGAAGAAAAGAACATTTCTCTCCCAAAGCTGCATCAACTAGTCTCCTGAAGAGTGCCTAGATGTATTAGGACTGTAGGTCAAAGAAGGAGGATGCTACAGTCAGAGACAGTTTTTGAACCACCGTTTAAACATTTGACGCGCTTCATTGTCGATTGCATCTGGCTGTAGGAGATTTGTGATCCCTGCGTTCTGTTTTTATTTTGTTTACACAGCGCCCTCACTTTTCCAGAACTGGGGCTTGCACATCAGCTCACGTTTGACTTCTACAGTGATAAACAAACACACCGCTGTCGACGGCCTCCACCTCCCTGTCGATGGCGTCTTTGATCATCAGGGGGCAGATGAAGAACTGAGCCCACCTGGGAGGGAAAAAGCACGGGAAAGCCCGAGTCAGAGGCCACACGCAAAACAGAATCAGGTATTACATCAGAATCCCATCAGATTAGCAGCTTCTCACATGAACCTCTGCTGTTTTTGCAGATATAATCATTTGCATGACACCACCTCATATATTCCATATCCTAAAAAAATGCGGTTCCCTGTGTAGAATTTAAATAAAAAGAAGATGCTACGGTTTTCAAACCAAATCTAACAAAGTAAGGAGAATCTCCTCAGAGGGAACAAGATGACAGATTTATGTATTTGTTTTATGAAAAATAATTGGAATCAAATGCAAAATGAATGAAATTCAACAGGACACAGTGTCCTGAGTGTTCTGGAAAAAAATGAATGTTATATTACAGCCAGGGAGCCAGTTCTTTTTCTCTTCCTGACTTTTACTGGCTGGTAAAGTACGAATAAGTTTCTAACAGTTTTTACATCAAAGCTGGATAGTAGTCCCTAAGAAGTTCACACAAAAACTTCATAATGCATTAATTAATAGTTTAGCAACTCCTTTAGCATGTCTTAACGACTTCTTTGAATTATTTTAGTCTTTTCTTTTTCCTGCGTTTCATGTGATGGCTCTCAAAAAAAAAAAAGAAGAAAAAAAAAAACTTTGAATGGTGACAACTATGAAAAATCTATCATCCTTCCTCACCTGTCAAGAGCTTCTTTGAAGTTTTTCTTCTGGACGTCAAATTGGAAGATGGTCCTCTCACAGTCGGTGGAGGCGTTGTCACTGCCACCATGCTTCTTGAGGAAAGCATCAAAGCCGTTCTCTGAGGGATACTTCTCACTGCCCATGAACACCACTGAGGAGATGAGAGGCGGAGGAGGTGGAGAGGAGAGGAGAGGAGAAGAGAGGGAGTGGGGAGGAGAGGAGAGGAGAGGAGAGGGAGAGGGAGAGGAAGTGGAGAGGGAGTGGAGAGGGAGTGGTGAGGAGAGGAGAGGAGAGAAAGAGGAGAGGGAGAGGAAGTGGAGAGGGAGTGGTGAGGAGAGGAGAGGAGAGAAAGAGGAGAGGGAGTGGTGAGGAGAGGAGAGGAGAGAAAGAGGAGAGGGAGTGGTGAGGAGAGGAGAGGAGAGAAAGAGGAGAGGGAGAGGTGAGGAGAGGAGAGGAGAGGAGAGGAAGAGGAGGAAAAGGAGAGAGAGGAGAGGAGTTTGTAAAATGAATATCCGGCACCACTACTTGTGGTTTTCTCATTCGTCCTGCCAAGGAGCCAAACGCTGGTCTTTTTTCTTGCTAAACTCCAACATTAAATGTCAGCTTTGTCTCGGTTCATGAGGCTCTAAATAGACTTGTGCACATTTGGTGACAGTGTGACAGACAATAAGAATGAGCAATGGGTTTCCTCTCGGAATAATCACTTAGAAACAACGTTCAGCAAGCTTTGCTGATGGTAGCATAAATACAAGAGGGGTTGCACTGCACAAGCATGTGGCATTCTGCGCACATCTCGCTTTTTTGGGCAGTGGGTGAATGCAGGCCGGTCCTGCCTAATCTCTGCTAGAATACAGGGACCAAATCCATCATCATTTCATCATCCGGAGGTTCTTCCTTCCACACTGATCCTGTAATTGTAATTACGTTTTAAGAAAATGCCTTTCTGCCATCATGATTTCTATGTTGATATATATGTTTACGTAATCTAGACAGAATGAACTGCTGACTGAACTAAATAGGTATTTGTAGGTGATGATTGAGATGCAGAAAGAGAGGGAGGGAGCAAAAGTAGGGGGGGAAGAAGTCCAAAAGCTCTTTTTTGATTATTTTTGGCTCTTTGGTCTGAGGAGAGGGGATTTTCTGTTAATTGTCACATATTGCTAAGAAATAAGAAAGTCGTACCCGTTTACCATGAATGCCTAACTCTGTCAGGGCTTCCTTTTATCACCAAGTCTGTTTACGACTTTTAGGACTGAAATTCTCAGCACAGCCAGTGGACAGAGGTTTTCCAGCTCAAGACTGCAATTGATACGCCGATGGTGGTGTTGACTGGAAAATTCCCAAAGTCAGTGGGGGACAGTTTGTAGCCGAGTCTGCAGAAGCTGAGGATGACAATGAGCACCTCCAAGTCAAAGAAGGGTTACTGCTCCTCCACACTCAAATTAGTTTAGGAGGTTTGGAGATCTGGTCAGGATGTCTGCCGGATACCTTTCTGAGGAGGCAGAGCTGACATCTCTCCGTTGACTTGGAAACGCCTCAGTGTAACCCAGGTAGAGGTGGAAGAGGCATTCAAAAATAAATATAAACTTCAAGAGTATCTTATGATGAATTAAGATAAAAGAGATTGTGGATTATGTGGAAGTGCAGGAGCACAATCAAATGCTCAAAAAATATATCCCATACCTTTTCCTAAACCCTCTTTGTCTTGTCACCTTCCCGTGACCACTGAGGTCAAAAGAAAAATTATAAAAAAGGACAAGCACACGGCAACAGCATCCGACTACACTTAGACGGTTTCCAAAGGTTAAACTACAGCTGTTTCAAAGGCAGAACAAAAAAAAAACTACAAAAAAGAAAAGAGAAAAAATACCAACGCGGTATATACTTTTCTCACACTCGTCCTCCAGTCTTCATACATTGGGAAAGCATGAAAACAATTCCAGAGGTACTTTGAATATATATGAAATTCTGCTCAATGCACCCACTCTTTACATTTCGTAAGGGATGGACAACGTTAAAGGAATAAAAATAAGAACGGAGGTTCCATTGCATAGGCTTAAGAGAGTTAGACTGTGTCTCATAGTGGCAGATATGCATGCCTCCAGCTCGTTTCGCTCCGTCCATTCCTCTTTGAATGGATCAAGTCTTCAAGTGCGGTGCTTAAACATCTCAGCTGTACACATCAGTGAAGCTGTGAACCAGCCTGTTTAGGTTCGCACTTTCCTTTGCTGTACTTCACCCCCCAGATCTTCACATTACACATCTCAACTGAAACTAAACCTTTTTTTTTTTTTCCCCCACTTGTGTAAATCTTCACTTCATGTTGGAGCAGGGACGTGACGCAGAAGTGACTCGACTCTCTTGGATTAATTACTCACTGTGCTCCAGGAAGTGGGCGAGGCCAGGCAGGTCACCGGGGTCACTGAAGCTGCCCACTCCGACACACAAAGCTGCTGCAGACTGCAACACAGAGTAAAGTCATCTCTGAGACTGGTAATACGTTTTAGAGATATTATGTATTAAATTAGGTATTATGACCTAATGGAAAATTTCAGCAACTGCGAATATCACTTTCCAGTGCACATAGCACTACGGTTATGCTTGCAAGGTCGACGCTGGTGGTGTTGGGCTCCACTTTGTCTCTGATTCTTTTTCGTAACATTCATGAACAGAATTTGTAGGTTCAGGCAGGTGGTGGAGGGTTTCCATAACAGTCCGTTTAGGATTGCTTCTTCGTTTTCTACGGATGTTGTATTCATGTTGGCTTCTTCAAGTGGAGACCTCCAGCAGTCACTGGGATGAGAACTTGCTCCTCTAGGTCTCTGTCCACGGACCTCAGTTGGAAAATGACTGGAAAGGACTGGCTCAGAATCAGTCGATGCCTTAAGTAGGGGAGTCCAAGTGTCTTGTTCACAAGTGAGGGTAGGACACCATGTGGGATTAAAAGACAGATTAGGGACAGCAGCACCTTCTCCATCTCAACCTCAGAGGTGGAGGAGGCGGCTGGGGAAAGGGAGGTCTGGGGACCCCTGCTCGGGCTATTGTTTCTACTGGATGGATGGATGGATGCATTCTTGAAATGACACACATGTTGCATGAACGTGACAAGACACTTTCCCTTCCAGGGTTAATTAAGTATTATTGAGCTGCTTTGAAACTATCACAATTAAAATATCTATATTGATATACACGAGGGCAAAATCTGTCATTTAAAATAAATGCTGACATTTTTTACCTGTCGGATGGGTTTAATCTCTGGTTTCAGAGGCTCAGAAATCAGAGGTTTAAATGAACCATTTTGTAGCGTTCCAGAAACCGCCTCAGGTTTTAGAAGTCCGTTTGCCATAACGGCATAATTAACCTTATTGCTGCGAGGTGCAGACCACCACATTGCTGAAAACACGTTAAATGTCCTTAAGCACACCATTCTGATATAATTCCATTTGTCACATTTAAAATGATAGTCCATCTGTGACTCTGTCACATAGCAAAGAGATAATCTGCCGGGTCACATTTAGGGTTTGGGTGTGAATGGGAAACACGTTCTTAAGCACTTTGTTGACCCAAAACAGGATCAAAATGTACAATATATATATAAATAGGTGTAAAAAGTACATAAATAATAAAGTACAACATATAAACTAAACAAAGGTTATTGAATAACAATAGCAGGTTAACTTCATTTTTAACATGACTCAATTACGTGCTGCTAAAACTTCCCTGCAGTACCTGTTTCTCTGCGTTTCCCTTCTTCTTTTTCCCCTCCTCATCTTCATCACTGCCTTCCTCCTCGTCATCCTCCTCTGACTCGTCCCCCGTTTCATCTCCAGATTCTTCGTCTTCCTCTTCCTCTTCTTCTCCCGCCTCTTCTCCTTCTGAGTCTTCACCCTCTGACACTGCTGGTCCGCTGTAGTCTGAGATGAGCAGAGCGCGCAGCCCGTTGTCTAACACAATGTACCTGAGGAGTGTGAAGCCGAAGGAGGAAAACAGGACACAGACCCTGTGAGGAGCGTGCTGTATCATAGATGTCATCACTTTTTATTTTTTTGTCTTGCCTGTCTGATTTTGAGCTTCGCAGGCTGCATCTCAAACCTTGTGAGACTCTGTCTTGCTCTTCACTTTTGCCAGTACATGTTCTACCTGCAGAGGCCCGAGGCCCTCACGTCTGCCTATAACAGGAAATCATTTCACCAGACTAGACAGGGTGACCCTCTGAGCTACAAACTGTAAACTCCCCTGTGTGCAACTTTAATGATTTTAATCTGCTGCATCATGCTGCATCTTGTTTACCTTCAAGGTGGGTGGCACAAAGCTCAAACACTGATTTTTCAAAAGATTCACACCACACAGTGCAGAGGGGCGGAGTCTAGTCAAGTGGCTGACTCCACCCCTAGATCCAGCTGCTATGAACAGAGCTGGGAAGACATGGCTTGTGTGTGAAATTCTCCCTCTACTAACCACAAAGTGCCCCACTCCCTAGTGACTTTACTGGCGAGTTCTGTGTCAGCGACTGTTTATCAGAAGAACAAACATTCGCGCACTACTAGCAGGGTTTACCAGCACTGGTGATTTTGTCGAAGCCATCTTAAAAATAAAAACTTAAAGAGTCGCTGCAGGCCAACGTAGTGACCGCTGGCTGTATACTACCTTTCATGATGCATTGTGGGGATACATTGAGTGCACTATGGTCTGGCCATCCATCCTGATGTTTTCCTCTTCAAGACACAGAAAAAGCCTAGGTCCTCTGAAATTGACGTTTATTTTCAGGGGCAGCTCCAACGGACGCAAAAGAAACTGACTCTTGTTGCCTTTGGATAGGAATGCAACCTGTCAGAGGAACGATGCATGTGACAACACCCATCTTGGTTGTTTTGAATAGCGGCTCTTGGATGCTCCTGTGTGAGTCAGAGCATAAAGCCTGGCTGCCATTGAGAGGCGTGTTAAACATCACATCCAGCTCACAAATCCCCCGTGCTGATGCATGTGAGGTAGGCACAGTATCAAACAAAGACAGACAAAATGACATGCAGGGAAGCAGGAACGACTGGTGTCAGATTTGCAGCCAAAACATATTGATCCAAGGTGTTTTTAGCAACTCTGCAACTCACAACCTTGGATGTTTTGAATTGTGCCTCATGTATGAGTCGGATAAAGCCCACTCCAAATCTGTTGCAAGGGGTTTGGTACGTTATATACCGATGGAAATGGCTTTGATCGAGAGATACTAGATTCATTTCAATAGAGAGGATTTTTTCTAAGTGATTTGGTTTGGTATAGTTGAAAAGGGGGCGTTTGTAATACATGTAATAGCATGTCACAGACAGGTCATGAAGACCACAGGGAATTGTCAACCTAAAATATACCAACACTGGTGCCTGTGAATGAACTACGACAACTGGAGTGCAACAGGGAGTATTTTACCTGTATTGTTTAGGGTCACTGGGTGACTTGATGATCTCATTATCCCCAACATTGTCTTCTCCTCCTCCTCCTCCTCCTCCTGTGTCCCCTGCACCCCGGCATTCCCGGGACACTGGCTGGGTATCCCGGCCTGAGGTTTCCGCTCGGGTGGATCCCGGGGAGTCCGCCGCCGGGACGTCTCTTGACTTGTTCGTTTGCGGCATCCTCGGCAGAAGCGATGAGACTTGCACACTGCGGGCTGACAGCAAAGCGGGACCATAAACAACCGGGCAGCTGGCGGTCACCGGGACCTTCGTCCTCAGCAGGGCGACACAGCGCGTCAGCCTGAACAGGCCAATGATGACGGCCCGTTCAGGATGTCTGGATGTGGCGAAATCTAAACGGAGGACACGGCTGGGCCGCAGCAACAGATTCACCAAGACCCTTTGTATGACATGGGCCTATAGGTGTGACACTGAGCAGTCACACGCGCGCGGGCGCGCGCGCACACACACCAGCCTGCCTCCACAATGCGGCTATTCACACGGTCTGTCTGGTGGTTTCGCCCTATTCAGCTGGATGTCAGCTAAAATCCGGCCCGGCCTCAGCACCCAAAATAAAAGCGCGCCTGTCCAACCCAGAACCAGAGCAGCGGACCGCCGAGGACCCGTCTGCTGTCAAAGCTGCCCGTCATAAAACTACAGCTGTCACTCACGCGGGGAGGGAACGACTTTATGAAACAGACAACCAGGAGAACAATGTTTCAACGTGTTTTAGCGAGTTCATTTGTGGGGAGGGGGACAAGTAAGGCAAAGCTTTTACGAGCGGCTCACGAAGCCGGCGGGCTACAACGTATCCATACCTCTTCCTTCCTCGCCGTCTGGCTATTGAGAAACTCGGGGGTCTCGCCAACAAGGAGTGCCCTGATTCGCCGCGAAGGCAGAGCGCTGCATCAAAGCGTCCGTTCATTGGTCTACATCACAAGGGGCGTGGCGTACACGCTCCCACGTGTCAAGAATGGTTACATGGTGTCACGTCGCCGGGATGATCAGTCGCGGGCGGCGACCAGGAGACACCTGGACGCCACCATCTGCTTCCGATGGTGGCTCTTTGATCGAGGATGTCCAGGCGGTCCCCCTGTCATAAACGGCGAATGTTGCGATCGCTCAGTTTCGAGTCGCATTTACAAATCCAACCATTCGTACCTGCACTGTGTCGTCAGATAGCGGCTGGATTCCAGGAAAGTTTCGCCCCAGTCCGCACGTTTGGGGTACCTGTGCATATGTTTAGGCCTGAAGGCTGGATGCCGCTAGGTGGCAGACATGAGCTACGAGGAAAGGGGAGTATTTACCCGTCTTCTTATAGCTCCCAGGACTTCCACCACAGCCATTGTATGTATTTCCACTAGATGTGTCAGCACTTCAGTGCATTCCATACATTTACAGAGGATATCCGAGAACTACCAGCAGAAAGAGTTTATATTTAGATCTCAATATTATGATTTTTTCCTTAAAGGGAAAAATAAGAAAATAAGACAGCTCTCAGGTGAGGAACATAAAAACTGCTTCTAACATCAAACAAGAGTCTCATAGGTAAACCAAACTCTTATCATGAATAGGCCACATTGACATTAGTCCAGTGCTCTTCTTCAGCCTTCGCTGTGCAGCGTGTTGGCATTTCACCCCTCTGCTGTGCCAATATGTCCTCCCCCTCACTCACCATCTCTCTTCCCCTCTGTCTCTCTGTCTAAAGCCAATCTGATTTGCCCCTGGGCTTCTGTCGGCAGAAAGAGGTGATAAGCACCGCAACCATGACAACCGGTGAGCCAGACAAACGCCTGAGTTCCTGTATCCTAATGGCTTCACTTGGCATCCTCTTCTCCTTTAATTCATCAAGTCTGGCCTTCATCTGAGCTGATATGAAGGCTCTTGAGACAGATGAAGGCAGCGTGTTCCTGCTGCACTTCAAGCTTTGTCATTCAAGATAAGTTGGTAGGATGTTTATCGGCATGTAAGATGAAACTGTTGACACTAAAGCCTCCATGCTGCATTAAACAAAGTTCAAGAGTTAGTCATTTAATACATATTTACTCAGTTTTATCAATATTAACAAATACCGGAATATTTCTGATAAGCTAAACTAAAAACACTGAACTTGCACACATAACTCATCATATTGATCACTTATGGAAGCCCGTCCATTGCAGAGGAAAGTTGTGATGCATACATGCAAATACAAAGCTTGCACAAATGGCTTTTTACAGTAACAGCAAGAATAAGAAACCCGTTTAAACTGTGTGAAAACTCTTTTATGTCCACTATGCATGTGAAATCTTTCAAAGCAAAATAGCACTCTTGTGTAAGTGATCGATTGGACAGGCTTCAGCAAACCACAAGCCTCCTTTTTACTTCCAATGCACATGGTCTTTTCATGGGAAAATACATTGTGTCTGAGTGGCTGTGCCATGAGTTGTCATAATTCCATTTTTTTTTCTTTTGTCACTTTGTGACTGAGCATAAATTGTAGTTCAGTTTGGCACCTCAGGCTTCCCACAAAAAGACGTCTGTGTGAAAATGCAATATAGAATGCAGTCAGCTGAATCACTCTAGGTATTATGAATTTGTCCCCCGTTGGACAGCTTGCTGTGGAGTCACTTGAGGCAGTGACAGAAGCCAGAGCCTTACCTTAAGACTCTAAGGGGGCAAGGTTTCCATAGCAACTGATTTGAATCCTAATTAAAACAGGAGATTTGATTAATTAGCACAATGGTCTGTATGTGTGTGTGAGCTTGTGTTATTCCTGGTTTTGTGTGTGCATGTGAGTGTGATTGCAAATGAGGACAGGGCATTATGTGCCTATACATATATTTGTGATCAAGACCTTGTAGGTAATCCTGCAGATAACTCCATGTCTCAATCATATGTGCTTGTGTATGCATGTGTTCACTGCCTCCTGAGAGCCTTGTCCTTGCCCACAGTACTACTTGGGTAAATCAGAAGTGAATACTTCAGAGTTGCCCTCTGCTTTAATCTGAAGCTAATGACAGAACCACCTGCCCTCCTGGCCATCTTCCCCCACTTTCTCCCCTCCTTTTGCCACACATTGGAGCCAGTCCTCTCAACCCCCAAATGCCCACTGCTTATTTCACTCTCTCCCACAGCCAGTCTGTTTATTTCCCTTCCTTCCTTCTGTCCATCTTCTCTTCTACTTGCTTTCTTCTCTTTCCCACAGAGTGCAGGGTGCCCTTGCCTGCCTCTCTGCTTGCTATTGAGTAACTAGAGACTGGGAGGCTTTGCAGACACTAAAGAAACCAGAGCACGTGTTAAGGGAACCAGCAAAAGTATGAGATCAACGTGAGGAGAAACTTTATGGCACTTATTGTCTGTGACTTCGATGAATCTCCTATAATCGATTTATGATGGAGAACTGAACTAGGTCCTCTGGTGAGGAGATTTTGTGACTCAGGGATTGGCAGGGAAGAGGAATAATCCATGTCCCTACTCCTGTCACTGTGTCTTCTTCTCCTTGAGGTTTAGTGTGTGTGCACTCCTACAAGCAAATCCCAGTGGACATCATGTGAAGAACAGCATAATTGGAGAGAGCCACAAAACTGGGATGACCATTTGTCCAACATGTTCTCGGTATAAGAGAAAATGAAGTGAGCATGCAGAGTAAAAGAAAGCATGTTAAATCAAAGAGAGAGAAGCATGGTAACCAGTCAGAATTAGGAAGAGCTCAATAGGAAATAAAAATGCAAGGACGTATAGAGGGGCAAGGCAGAAAAGGAGAGAATGAGGTTATTTGAAATACAAGGAATCGAAGTATGATCTGACAGAAATAATTCAGATTGGGGAAAAGAAAAAGCTTTGGGGAATGAGAAAGCAGAGGAGGAAGAAAGGAGAAGTGGCTCAAATGAAACAGCATGAATCCCCATTCATTTCAGCACTGGACAGCTCCACTAGGCCAGTATAAATAGATCCCCTACTTTAGAAGCCCAGTCAACACTCCAAAAAAAGTACTTTATGAGCTCAGAGCGGCTCCTGCCCCTGGAGAGAAGACACTCAGGTATCTGATGGTGCCTGATAACCATCTTCTCTCTGTTTCTCTCCGTTTGTTTTCTTAATTTAGGGAGTCTCCATGGTTCAACAACATCACTACAGTCAGCAAAGGGAGTGTATTTCTCCCAGATTCACATTCATGGACTGTGGTACACTCTATAAAACCTCAGGTATTTTTTTTTAACCTTATTACACCTCAAATCTGGTGTCACCAGTTGGAAATAAATAAAAAGTTGTGTCTCAGCATTTGTGGAATAAACGGATATACATAATTCCTGCATGTTTTAAACAACTTAATTGAGTGCATGAGTCTGTAAGCAATCTTAGCAAATGCATGAGATCATGTGGCTGTGCATGTGTGCCCCGAGTCTGCTAGTCAGTTTCCATTGCAAGCAACCATTAAGTAGCCTTGTGGGGAAGCTGTAATACACACTAATGCACCTGAGAGCCCTGAGATCTATAACCATCATCTGCATCTCCCTGATATTACTGGAACAGTCTCTGTTGCTTTTTCTGATAGGAATCTCCAGGGACAGCTTTCCCCTCGACTGCTGTAGGGAGAGATGAGAGGAGAGAGAGGAAGGTGGAGTGAGGAGGCAGGGAGATGCACCTCTCCATTTCCTCAAGGTGATTCACCTTATAATGCACACAGAAATCAATGTAAAATTGAACTGAAAATTGAAGTTTCAGCTGAGTAGTGTGGGAGACATGTTGTTATTAAATCTTTTCCTATAGGCCTGAAACCGGCTGACTGATATTTGAATGCCTCTGAAAGTGTGTTTTCATGCCTTCAGAGGCATCACGATGTGTGTTGGATTGAGGGACCCCGAGCTACTTCACAGGGCACCTGGTGCTGATGAGGTGATAAGCAGCTAGCAGATTATGAATAGCTGGAAGTTAAATTCAGCATCGGTGGTGGGGTGATGCTGAGGGTGGTGGTTGTGTGTATGTGTTTTGGGAGGGGAGGGGAGGGGGGGGGGGGGGCATTAGCAGCATCTGTTAGGCCCACCACCTCCTTTTGTGAAGGCAGGTGTGCTGAAGGAAATTCACAGCCCACCTGAAATCTCCACAGTTCAATCTCATGAGAGTAAAAAATAAAGTTAAGTCACAGCAATCAACAGCACTGACAACAAGCATGCTATTACACACACATATATAGTATGTAATATGGGTGTCTGAGTGTGCCCCTTTAATATTGTGTAAAAAAGGGAAATCCTCTCATTTTATTGGAAATACAGAAATGAAAGGTTTCATCTATGTGCCAGAATTAGAAAAAATCCCTTTGCTGACTCTACTTTAATTTTTAATTTTTTAATTTTTTTTTATTTTATTTTTTTCCCTCTGAAAACTTTTTGAACATGTATTCATCTACTCTTTAAATCATGCAAATGAGTATCTATGATTTGATAATGACGGTATCTTCAAGGAGGTTTCATAAATTTGAAGGTGATTTTTGTCATCAAACAAGCTTGACATAAAATAATCTTTTGGCCAAGGGCTGACCTGCCTGGACCATGCACTCCGCTGTAGCCTGCTGGCAAGACTCAAATAAACTCCTACACTAGTAAGCCTTTTGTCTCTTTCTGGTAAATTTGCACCATGGCCCCACATAGCCATTTGTGACAGTAGCTTACCAGTTTACCATCCTCTATTTTATTTTGTTTTTTACATCCGGTCTCTGCATGTAGGTTGTTATAACCTCAACTCATCTAAGAGTGTAATTAAGAGGTATGGGATCCTGTAATCCTTCTGATCTTTCCAAAATGTCTTCTTTTTTTTTGTTGTTGTTGTTGTTGTTTTTTTTTTTTTGTTTTTTTTTTTACTATAAAGCTGTCTAGCTTATTTTTTGAAATACAATTCTGCCAATAAATCATTATTGTCTTTAAGTTATGCGCCATAGACACAGATAACATAGAGGCAAAGACAAATAAAAAGTTGACAGTTTTCCCAAATGCTGCTTTGTGCGTTGTAGCGCTCTCCAGAACCAGCTGGCACCGGTCGTCATGGTAACGCTCCCCGTTTTTTTACGAAGTCTGTCGGTGCTTAAGAGCAGGAGAAGAACTGGATAAACTTATTGGATTCTGAATTATTGTGGGTTTAGATGAAACAGCGTGAGTTTTCTACCAGGGTGCGCATGCGGGCAGTGTTAGGAGAAAGTTTACGGGGCCCAATGTCTGTGACTGACGCGTCTCCTGTAATCCATTTATGACGGGGAACCGAACCGGCTCCCACCGGTGAGGTGGAACCCACCCCGCGCGCGTTGCGCCTCAAATGCATGATTAATTCCAGCGCCCGCATGCCCCCCTCTTTTTTTCCTCCTCTGTAAATTGTTCCGTTGTGTTTGAGATAAAAAGAGTGCTCTCCATCTTCCAGGCAGGGTCCAACTCCGCGCACCGCACGCCCGATCAGCGGCGGTCCTGTGCCGCAGCTCCCACGGGCTGCACCGTGGAGAAGCGGACCTGCATCCTAAAGCCAATAGCTTTCTTTCTCTCTTTCTCGCTCCCTCTCTCTCGTTTTTTATCCTCCACTTCATTGCAGTCTTATCACGTCCCCTCTTGCTCTGCCCCCCCTCCCCACCCCCCCCCCCCCCCCCATCATCCGCCTGAACCGCTACAGGAGAGGAGAGAGGGAGAAGAGTGCGGCTGGACGTGAACGACATGTCGACAGTCAGCCTCTAAAGTGTTTTCTCGGTCGTTCCTTAATTCTTTGGCGGCGGACTGAGTGAGTATTACCCGCATCTCTGCTCTGCTAATCGTCGCTGTGTGGATCAGAGAGGCTGGTGGGGAGAGACAGACAATGAGGAATGCAATTGGATTGCGTTACTCTGCCAAGGATTTTCATACATAGCCTGGTAAATGTCCTAATAGGCTCTTTTAATGACTTGACTGTTTAATTGGTCATGCTTTAATTCTGCAAAGTGTTACAATATGTGTAGTAATGTTACTGGGTAATTGATTTTCTTGGAGGGCTGTGAGCTACCCAGGCTCATAGTCCTATACGTTTGATCAGCGATGCTACTGCTTGCCTGATAGTGTGCTGGGAGCAGGGGCCCATGTAAAAGCCTGTGTGAGGCTTTGGTGAGTGTGTTTCCTGACCGACAGAGAGGACAGAGAGGTAGACAGTGGAATTATGTGACATGAATAATATGGAGAAGAATAAGCAGTGGCCGTCATCTCTGGTTTGCTTGCGTCAGTGTGCAGGTCTGGAGGAGAGAGGACGAAAAAAGAGAAAAAAAGAAAAACAAAGAGTCAGAGAGACTTAAGAAAGACAAGGAGAGAAGCCACACCTGCGTCAGGCCATGAAAACAGTCGGACAGTGACCGATGCACATACAGATACCCATACAGAGTTTTCTGCTGTGCTGTCTCCAGTCAACACAAGTCCTTTCATTTCTTGTTACCATAATGATGCAGAGCTATGCTGGCTGCTGACTAGTCCACCCGGCCGATTGGAGAGACAGGCTCGAGTGTGTTTCTTCTCATTAGGGAGAGATAGCCAACCACCAAAGCAGAATCTAACAAGAGGGATCCCAGTGGTCTATCGGGACCCAGTATTGATCTCCTCTAAATGGGGGGGCTTGGGGGCCCAGAGATAAACAATGCATTTCTCAAAAGAAAACCCGCTGGGACTGTTTGTCATGTTGCTCCAATTTGCCTGACAACAGTGAGCACTTTTGCGTGGAGTGTCCCAAGAAGCATGTGGACACTTTCATAGCTTGGTGAATTTTCTCCATGCAAACTGGAAAAAAATGCATCTCTCTCTATTCTGTTTGTTTTTCCTGAGATCATCCAACACATACTGCAGCATTACAGTGGTTTGTTATGAAAGCTCACACTCACATACACGTTTCTTGCTACCTGTTTCTCTGCTTGGCAGGCTATAAAAGCATACTTTTTGGATGTGGCTTGACCTTTCTTTAACAGTTTTCAGCACACACGCAGACACACACGCACACACACACACACACACACACGTGAAACTTGGCTGCAGCGTCGTTTCTGTGCGAGGAGGGCGTACAGTGTGTGCAGAGCGAAGAGAAAGCTTTGATATAATCAATATCAGATTTCAGCTGTTTCACTGTGAGCGCTCATACAGAGTGGCAGCCTTGACTGACTTCTTACTGCTTATGCAATCCCACTCTTCTCTCCCACCTCACCCATCTCCTCCACCTGTGCACCTACTCTCTGCTTATTACTTTCTCCTTATCTGTCTCTTTGCTACAGCATTCCTTCACCCTCCCATCTTCCCTCGTCCTCCTCTTCTTGTTCTCACCTTCATCTTTCCCCACCATAATCACCTCTGTGATTGCTCTTCCTCTCGGTGATGTTTTCACCGCTGCCTCGCTGTCTAACCCACCGATACCAGATTATTGCTGGATGATTACAGCAACCACACCATCAAGATTATTATTGCATTCTGCATGGCAGTGTTCAACGCAGTAGGAGCAGGCTGAGATGCTTTCTCCAATTTAGATCCCATTAACACTTGGGAGGAAGGATCCCGTGTTTGCAAGACTCAGATTCTCAGCTGTTTTGTTTCTTCTTTTGTTTGCCAGGATTTCTGTTATTCCAGTGCCACTCTCTTTATATTACGGTGTCATTCTTGCCGTCACCACACCAGTGTCTCTATCAGCATCAGTTTGTGCTCCTGCCCGTCACTGCACTGCCTCCAAATCAGACCTTTTGAAATTTTTGAAGAGTTTTGATTTGCAGAGATGCTTCCACTCCACTGTCATTATCACAATAATGACTATGACAGGTCTTGATGGCTGTTGATAACCTAACATGTTTTGCTGATTGATAATAGGAGGGGGTTTTGTGCTTCATCCCTCTGTTCTCTGATTGCTATTCATCTTTGTAAATGGAGCAGTTCATTAGACAGAAGCATTATGAGTCTTATTTGCATTTACCCATATTCACATTGCATAAATTAAAACAACACATGCGTGACATTTCAGCTTCACCGTTTGAGAGCACAGATGAATATATTCATCGCGTGTTTTGCTCACATTCTTGTCCAAAAAGCCATTCTGAACATGATAAAATGGGATTCACGAGGGGACTAGCCCACGTGTGTGTCTTTGTTTTGCATTTACAATGTCAGCATTTGACTTTGTAATTAGAACCGATGCAGCAGCAGCTGGAAAATTGTTAACCTTGTTGTTTTTAAAATTAATTTAGCCTGTTTTTTTTTTTTAACTGGCTTTATCTGAAGACGTGTTTTTCATTGCTGAATTCAGCACATCTCATGTTTACCATAGTTTGACTCACATCATAGTGCGCCATGGCCTCCAGTTGGCTTATGCATCATTATTCCAGTATAATGAAATTCTTTCCTCGTGGCTCTATATTGTCTGTGATTTAACATTTATTTTCTGACTGCTTGAATATTCTTGTGATGTATCACCAATCTGATTCATCCTGAAGTGGCTTTTGATGCTCCCTTCCTGTCTATTTGCCTTCTCTTAACCATGTGTGTGTGTGTGTGTGTGTGCACGTCAGTGTGTGTGTGTGTGTGTGTGTGTTGATGTTTCTATGATTCTTTTTGCGCTTTCCATCGTTTTATAGTGCGATGAAGGGCTGATGCCGGGCTCTAGCCCCAGGCTGTCGAGCTGAAAGGGAGAAGCAGTAGGATGCAGTGGGTCACTCTGGCAGTGGCCCTGGGGTGTGTGTATCTGTCCCAGGCGTCGCACACCCCCACCCCTACACCCACGTCCACGCACACACCTCTGGTAGACAACTCCGAGGAGGAAGTGGATGAGCCGTGCTTCGAGCCGTGTACGTGTGAGGTCAAAGAAGGTGTGCTGCACGTGCACTGTGACGGGCGGGGCTTCACCAATGCCAGCCAGGTACCGCTCTTCTACCTGAAACTGTGCTGCACCTTAAAGGTGCTGTCATTTATCTTATGGAAATGCCGTGTCTTAAAGGTCTCATATCCTGTCTCCAATGTGGTTTATGGATCTGCCTAACTGTTCACTAACGTAATTAATAAGCTAACTAATATTACGCCTAATTAATCACTCAGGTGTCACAGTCATGGGTCCGCCCTTTCAAACTCAACCTCCAAAGAAACTCGTTGAGACGTCTCTATAGCAACGGATTTCAGCACCTTGGCAACGCAGTGTCATTAAACCTTGGGAACAATGCACTCCAGGACATCCGAGTGGGAGCTTTTCACGGGCTGGCAAAACTGAGGCGTCTGTACCTCCACGAAAACAAGCTGGAAGTCTTCAGAAATGACACATTCGCTGGTTTAGAGGCTCTGGAATACCTCCAGGTAGGCTCGGGGAGATAATCTATGTTGATTATCCATGATTGACTGAATTATTGACAAATTTGCTTGAGAACACAATGGATAGTCGTGCCAGCAATGATCAATGACTAGCAGGTGGCTGTGGTGAAGTGGGGTAAAAGAATTTTCTCAACCCCATTGCTTCTTTTTTCAAGCGAAGAACACCCAACCTTTCAGCTTAGTCTAGTTTCCAGTTTCAGCAATGACATCATTTTGTGTCTTCTCCATCTTTTCTGCAGGCTGACTACAACGTGATCAAACGAATTGACAGCGGTGCTCTGAGGTTTCTTTACAAGCTCCGTGTTCTCATCCTGAATGACAACCTGATCCCTGTCTTGCCTGCTCATCTTTTCAGGTCGGATTCTGATTATTTCACTGCAGAGTTTTTTAATTATGCCAGGACTGATCTGTAGAAATATCAGTGTCACACACAGTCAGCCACTCTGTTTTGTTGAATTAGTGTTTCTGTGGCACACTGTGTCGCGTTATAAAAGGAGGATTAATCATGAAATAAAAAGCAGATGTCTCCACAACCTTTGTTTTCTCTTGCAATGAAATTGTCCTTTTATCTAACCCAGCTAACAATCCCTCCTCTTCCTCCTGCACCAGATCTGTGTCTCTGACTCATTTGGACCTGCGGGGAAACCGTCTGAAGAGCCTGGCATATGCTGGTACCCTGGAGTACGTTGGCCGTTCCCTGATGGAGCTACAGCTGGAGGAAAATCCCTGGAACTGTGGCTGCGAGGCAGTGCAGCTACAGCAGTGGCTTGGGCAGATACCCTACACGGCTGTTGTTGGAGACGTTACCTGTGAATACCCTTTCCACCTTCACGGCAAGGACCTGAGGGAAATCCCCCGCAAAGAGCTCTGTGCCGACCTGCCAGATAAAGAGCTGCAAGGAGAGCGGAGTGGTTCGTCAGCCGGATCGCAGCCCCAACACTTGCCCCCTCATTCTAAATCCAACTCGCATCACGGGCGTGTCAGGCCCACCAAGCCCTCCTCCATGGTGCACGGCTCCCGTCAGAACACTCACACGTCCTCCACTTCGTCATCGTCTTCCTCGGCAGAGCGTAAAGACAGGGAGAGGCACCCAAGGCCGACTAAAAGGCCACGACCCTCTAGAACATCCCCTACATCTCGCAGTCTGATGCCCAACCAGAACCCCCCTGTGGCCGGGTATCAAACACGACCCCCCATCCCCATCATCTGTCCCCTGGGCTGCACTTGCAACCTGCACATCACAGACCTGGACCTCACCGTCAACTGCAAAGAGATTGGCTTTGTTAATGTGTCCCAGCTCACACCTCGGCCTCTGAATGGCCGCAAGCTCTACCTGAGCGGGAATTTAATCCAGAGGATCTACCGCACAGACTTCTGGAATTTCTCCAGCCTTGATCTGCTTCATCTGGGAAACAATCGCATCTCGTACCTCCAGGAGGGGGCCTTTTCCAGCCTGGTCAGCCTGAGGAGCCTCTTCCTGAATGGAAACAACCTGGAGAGGCTCAGCCCCCACATGTTTCTGGGCCTGCAGAATATAAGGTAGGTTGTTTTCCTCTCGGATCACTCACAGCGTTTAAAGCAGATTCACTTTCACTGTAGACACAATCATGCGCTGCAGCCATTTGTCTAAATCTTATTTTTGATTACCATAATGCTGAAGTTTGATTAAAATGAAAAGTGCACATTGTCTTCCAGGAGTGTCGTTACTTGTTCACACTGCCTTGTGACATGCTCCAGTTGAGTCGTGAGCTTGGAAATGAGTGACAATGTGAAAATTAATGTTTTTATGTATTTGCATGCAGAGGTGTTGATAAGGTAGTGAGATGTCTGCATGATGCCAGGGTTTCATGTTTCGGGAAAAGGCTTGTAATTAAAACACCTTGTCAGACAAATGCATATATTTATTATTGTCAGATAATCCTCTGCAAATAAGACACATCTGCAGTCAGTATCTGAATTAAACTTTGATGAAAACAACAGATTGGCATTAGTACACTGCTATTTTAGGCACGAGGAGACGTCTTTTTATTCAGATTTCACTTTTCAGCCGCATTGTCCTTATATTCCAAGACAGGGTTCAGAAAATCTACAGACCCATTAATCTGACTATTAATCAGTTATACAGATTCTCTCTGGACCCTGAAAATGTCTTCCTCTTAACCCCTCGTTAGCCTTTGTTAGTGACTTAATGGTGAGAGAGCTGTGAGTTATTTAAACCAGTTCTGTTACTTATTTGAGCAGGGAGAGAATACTGGATCACCAGCATGCAGCGAAAAGTCTCAAAAGGATTTTTATTACTTAAAAAAAAAAAAAAGAATTTTAATCTACATGTTTCTTTAATATGGATTGATAAGGTAATCAGATATGCAGAGGCCAGTGAATGAAATAATCTGTGCAGAGTTATGCAATAATATTTGATACTGATCAGTTTATTAGCTGTGAACAGGGAATGAGGAAATTAAATTGAATTTCTGCTATGATCGTAATATGACTTGTCTTTCATGTATTTGCTGTGCTGTGACACAGAAGAGGTACAGAATCCTCAGCATTGCACTTTTACTGTTATTAAATAGCACTGTTTTACCTTCAACAAATAGTTAACTCGTATTCATGTAATGAAATAACTTCTTCATATCTGTCCTGTCTTCAGGTACCTTTATTTTGAGTACAACGAAATCCGCGAGGTGGATCCTGGCACCTTCGACTCCATGCCATCCCTCCAGTTGTTGTTTCTCAATGCCAACCTGTTGCGGAGCCTTCCTCTCGGTGTGTTCTCCAGAGTCAATCTGGCTCGACTCAACCTCAGAAACAATCACCTCCTGCAGCTTCCTATGGAGGGAGTGCTGGAACACCTGAAAGGACTGGTGCAGGTTGGTGTAATCCCATAATATTATTATTAACTGTATTTACTGCTTGATGCATCAGATGCTGGGAGCAAATTATAATTCACTCCTGCTAACCTGTGTGTGTTTAAATTAGTCCGTTCCTGGCTCGAGGCTCTTTGTGTTTTTTCAATGGTGGCTAAATAATCTGCTTTTTGCTGAGTGACAGTTGGAAGTTGGAGAAAATCGAGCATGTTGAAGCGAAATGTGTGTAATTCTGCAAAGTAATTTTTTTTTTTTTAAATGTCAGACGAAGCGATTCAAAGAACTAGTGGGGTGCCAAGGCACCATATGATATCACAGCTTGGTGAACTAAACAAAACATGTTGAGCTCTTGGATGAAGCTTTATCCCCATTCAGAACTCCTGGCAGCACCTGATCTCCTGGCCTCTGGCGCAGCTGCAGTTTTCTCCCATCGTCTGTTGTTTTGAGAGCTCTGCAGCAGCATGTGGTACTCTGGTTGTGCCTCAGGTATTCCAAATGGAAAAATGCAATTAACCTGGTTTGTGTAAGTGGTCTTAATAAATCAGGAGCTAAACAGGAGAAAGCAGAAGCCCGTCAAGTGTTTGCGTGCCGCTGTAATGAATGCACCCTTCAGTAACCAGAATATATAAACCACGGTATATTTATTTATTTACTTATTTTGTATCTTTACTTGCACATTTGACTACGGCATTATGCGACTGCTTGCTATACATAGTGTACCGATAAGGAGGGAAACCAAGGTATTACATTATTTTCCTCTGGCCTTCTCTCATTTCAGCAAATTTAGTGTACCAGGCTTTTCTTAGACAGCGAGAGCAGAATGAGGTAAGGTGGGTGTAGATTAGCCTGTATGTCATTGTGCATTTCCGTTTTACTTCACTCCATGAAAAATCCTGTATCCAATGTAGTGTGGGTGAGGTTGGCAGTTTAGCAGCAGTTTCTAAATGTTTGATCAGGCCAGAGGCTAACTGGTGGAACCATGGACGGGGAGTATTATGTTGCTGTGCAGGTGTTCCGCTCTCATGTCCGAGAGCGTTAAAACATTCACAAACCGGACATACAAATATTCATAGAACCCAGCAGTATTGCCATTGCGGTGCTCAAAATCCACGCCACATTTACTGAAGTCATTCATTTTCCCAGTTTTTATTTCTCCTACAAAAGCCACATTAGCACTGCATGCTGGCCGCAGCAAATCAGAGGACAGTGACGTCCACCTGTTGACTTGCTGCCAGCCTGTTTGAAGCTCGGGATGTGGGCTTTTTGGGCACTGGTGTGTGTATTTAGAGCCAGAATTTGCACAGTAAAATCAAAGGGCAATGCAGATGGAAGTGGGGTTTAGTTTGCAGCTGTTGTGAAAAAGCACTCCATTCGGATAATTATAAAGCAGCTGTGAGCACGGCTTAAATTCACTGTCACCATCAAGAACAGGATTATTCAGTTACACCCACTTACACACACTGATTTGGAAAATACTGCCTTTATGTCACTTTTATTTGTAAAAAAAAAAAAGAAAAGAAATAAATTACTGTGACATTAAAGAGAAAATTAAAATTGTTGTGGAATGTGTAATTCCTCAGCTAGAAAATGAATGTCTGCACAAGAGTAACAGCGCCTTAAAGCGATGGAAAAAATAGAATAACATCAACTTAAGTGAATCTGAACGGATGCCAGCGACACATACAGTTAAAGAATTCGTGTGTCTCTTCTCAGGAACCGCAGAGAACGTTCAGTGAATTTTCCCGTCATTGCCAGCTGTAAAGAAGAAACGTACCCAGGGCCAGGCTTTGCCTTGTGTGTAAAAAAAAAGTCTTGGTCAAGGAAGTCTGTTGAAAGCAGCAGTTACACGGGCCAAGTCTGACAGGAAATTATTGACCAGCATAGCATTTCCTGACAGTTTAGGGCTTTCATATCTGCATTAATAAATCACACAACCTCTGATGTTTCAAGACCTGAATGAATCTTTGAAACACAATCTACTTATTCTCTCTGTTCTGACGAGTTATAGGGGCCGATACAATATGCAGCACGAACACTAAATGTGGATTTAAAGTCAGTCGGCAGTATAGCTTTGCACAAAGACCAAAAATGAGAGGATATAGCCACCGCAGATCCCTCAAAAATGGCAAAAACAAAAAATCTTTTGTTTCCCTAATCCATGCTGCTTTATCTTTGAGTAACTTCTGTTTTATCCTTGACGAAATTGTCAAATCTAGTCAGGAAAAGTCTAAAACAGCTGGTCTAAATGTTACATGATGTGCAGCAGCTCGACCTCCTGCATAAGTTCTCATCCTTAACGTTCCTCCAGTAGCAGCATTTTTACTTCGTTCACAATGTGAGAGCAACCGAAACAGTCATGATGTGATAAGCCTGTTGGAAAAAAGTGTGTTTGCTGAGCTATTGAAGGGTTAGATGAGAAGATTAGTACTACTCTCAAATCTGCACGGCAAATATTAGCCTACAAGCGGCAGGTGATTAGCTTTATCTTTAGTACAGGATCTTCGAACCAAGTTAATACTGTCTCTGTCTAAAAGTAACAGCTGTTCAACGTCCATGCGTTGTTTTTGTGCACTTTGATTTCCGTGTGAATCTGAAGAGTTACACCATGAACCGTGGCGTTAAAAGCAACACTCAAGATTCGGCTGGTAAAAAGTTAGTAATGGAAAGGGGCAGTTGGTTATTTTTGCTGCCGTCTTTATTGTTCGTGCTGTTGTAAGAGCTAAAGTGGAGCTCTGACAGGAGCTTTTCGAGACTCTGAGAGGGGTTTCAGTCATCGCATTTTTGTTTTTGGCCTACATCTTCACAGTTTAGGAGCTAGAGTCACAGAACGACCGAGAAACGCAAGTACAGCCTATAAGCCTAATTAAGCCATCGTCAACCTCATATGATGTGCAAAAATGGCTTTTGGTCATTAATGAAATGCTGCTAATTTTGTATTTCTGTTAGTTTTAGAGGTGTTTTCCTTCTTTCGTATTGTTTTAAAAGACCAACTCTTTGTAGGCACCCCGATGTACAGATATTTGATAAATTAGTATATGTGCCTAATACCCCAAAGTTCTGCTTCAGCCATAATTAATTCTCTGAAGTTTCATCTGCATTTCAAAACATTGCACAATTCAGAGTTTTCTGTTTTTTATTTGTCAGAAGAAAACCTACTGCTGGCTTAAGAGGTCCTGGGCGTGACCCAGTAAACTTCTGAATGGAGATCCATATTTATATACTCATCTAATACCTTCCACATCTCAGCAAATCTCCAAAACTGGCCTTCCCTTCCTTCCAGCCTAAGATTGGAGATCATATTATCAATAAATGACCAGTTAGAGAGAGAGAGAGAGAGAGAGAGAGAGAGAGAGAGAGAGAGAGAGAGAGTGAAAACAGCTGACTTACATTCACATTTAGTTTTAGAGGTAAAATATAGCTGTTTGGGGGTCAAATTAGTTGAGCACCTTTTCCAAAAGGCATCAGAAGGATGCAAAACGGTGTCCTCTGTTGATACACTGCAATGCATCATCATAAATAAAATTGACATTTTTTCATTTTTTCCCCATCTTTGCCCAAGGTATAAATCCTGACAGAATTACTTATTATACACCATTACAGCCACAAACGGACGTTTGCAACAAGGTCGAAACACACCACGTACCATCTCCACCTTCCTGGAGGAGAGTTCATGGCCGCTGATCTAATGCGTGCTTAGTTTGCCATAAAGTACAGATGCAGTTTAACGGACGCGGAGGCCATGAACTCTTCTCCCCCTGTTGCGTCCGACGACAGTAGTCGCTAGTCCACTTGCACGGACTTTTCACAAGATAACAGCGAGTGTACAGAGATACCTGCACAAACAATCCTTTTTGATATAGTTTTTCTACACATACAAAGATTAAACAACCGTGCAATGTCTGTTGGGCCCCTATCTACACTGTCATTCGAGTGAAATGGCATGTTTGATTCTTGTCAGAGGCTTAAAACAGCAAGTTATTGTTGAAGTAGCTCTGTTGCTCTCCGTGCTAACAGTAACTGCAAACTCGTAATCCATCCTGACTCAGAGTGAAATCATGAAAGCTTATACTTCGTCCCATCTAATAGGAAAGACCTCGAGATGTTTTAACCCTATAATTTTCCTTTAAGAATCGAAAGAAAACCAGCTTAGATGCCCCTTTAAACCTTTATCAAACTTTAAAGGGAACTTTTAAAAGAGGAATTTACCCATTTCCTGTCTTAATGTGAAGTAGCCGAAGTGCTGTGCACAGATTATCATCCTCTCTGAAGCTTTCCAGTCGATTCAGGCTGCACTCAACCAAACGAAACCAACAAAATAGTGTTGCGGAAATAAAAGGTCAATTAAAAAAGAAGTCAAACAAAATACTGTTAATCAGAAAAGTGACTCACAACTTCTAATCTAATGTGGTTGCGAGAGAGCTGAAAGTAGATGCGTAAAAATGATTATCTGTCCATGATACTTCTACGCGGTGAAAACATCTTGTAATAAAGAGACTTGTTTTTGGTTGGAATTGCACAACACAGCATAAATCACAAGCACCTGGATGTTTAAAGCATAAAAACTGTAGCTCAGCAAAAGCCCCTTCAATTATAGGCTTTTATGAGTTTAGGTCTTTGACCGGACTGTGGCATGCATTTACTGTAATTTGTATTTCAAAAGGAAATATGCACTTTAGACTCATTTGCTGTCTGTCTCAGTACTTTAAAATTAGCCTTACGTATAAATGAAGCCTTTCTGAGTTCACTTACGATTTTTCTTGCAAATAACTGCATAATTTTCCAACCATTAAGATAAGAGTAATTTTGTGTTAATAACAACCATTTAATATTGTGCAGGGGTGGATGATATGCCAGGACATAATTAACATCAGACTAATTATCATTGTATTATTTCGATATTAACTTTTTTTTTGAATAGCCACAGTGTTAATGTGGTTAAGAGTTAAATGTATTTTCAGTTCAGTATCTGTTAGTCAGTTAAAGGAAAAAAGAAACTGTGTAAACATCCTGCTAATGTCACGTCTCCATGCTATCAATCTGCAGCACATTTAAAACACAGAATATCCAGATATGTAATCCTGCAGCATTACAAATCAGGATTTGTCTTCCCTCAAAATAAAAGATCAAAGGCTTCTTCTGAGACTCACTATGTTTCAAGGATGTTTAGCAATCACACAGAGGCAGAGATGCCGATTTCTCTGCCATCCGTGGCCTCAATGAACCAGAAGCTCTTACTCTTTGCTATTAAGACTGCTCTTTTCCCACGCGGAGCGCAAACCGTTGGATAGAACAGGTTCATGCCCTTTCTCAAGGGGCTGTTGAAGCCACGAAGGGAAATGCTTCAAAATCACTACCTAAGGTAGAAATATACAATGCAAAGCAAAGGCAGCGCACTCTCCTGGAGAACGCTCAACGCCACAAACTTGAGACAGCGGAAACGCAGATATACCACGAGTGAATTCGGAGACGTGACGTGATTGACATGACTCATCTCACAAAGCCATGAGACATATTTCCAACATGCGGCGCATAAAATGTAAAATCATTTAAGAAAATGTTCCTTTTTTCTTTTATGTTCACTCCGTGTATTATTCAGAAGACAATGAAGCACATTCATCAGTATGGAGAAGGCTTGGCAAGCTGAAGCTCAGGGGCGTCTCGTCGCCAGAGACTTCAGCAGAATTCCTGTGCCAGAACCTCCAAAACCTGCTTATATTGACTATTTCTGGGAGCTAACAAGTGCAAATCTAATGACTGACAGAATGTTGCTCTTTGAGCAAAGCGATCAATTAGAAGACACACAGCTTGCTGAGAATATTCTGAATTTCCCTCCTGGTGCGAATTTGATATTCCTCTCAAATAAATCTTTGACAATTATTGCTTGATCTTTGATCTCCAAACTAATGATGAAAACCCACAAGAGCAAATATACGGACTCCCTTATTTCAGCCAGGTTGGATGTATTTTCCAACTAAAGGGTTTCTGAATATTCTGACAGGATGCACCAAAAAATAGACCTTGGTGGCGAGTCTTGTTGTTGCACACCACTTATTTTATGCGACTTTCCGCGTGTAATGAATTCCATACAAGCCTCTGCATTCACAAAAACACACAGTGTAATGGCTTCATGCATCAGGAACACCTGTCTGACTAAATGAGGGTCTATAATTTCCTGTCACAAAGCAGATTTGACAGCAAATCACACACGAGGTGACCAGGCGTATATAATATAAACAACGCTCTGTATGTTGGACAGATGCTTGTAAAATGAGGAGGGGACAGAGCTCCCGGGATCTGCATGAAAGCAAATGGCAAAATGCTTCGAGAATTTTCGCCAGATGTAGGATTGTTGTTATCAAAGCCTCGCTTTCATGCTGTTTTTAGTGGATGTTTGATATAGTGGGAGTGTTCAGAATGAGCTACTAATGCAGAGTAGAGCTGTTTCTACTCGCCGTCCACTCATTGCTGTCATGAAAGGAAGGCAAAAGCCCACAGTGGACTAACACCAATAAAGAGAAAGAGCATCGGCTGGTTCAGTGGGGAAGGAGCCACGCCGAAGCTCCCCCAACAGTAATGCTGACTCATCCCAAAAGCATCCATCTTTTTCCACGTGCCAGGGAGATGGCCTAACCAAATTAGCATGGCAACATTTTTTGCGAGCTCCTTGGAAGTGTGACAGAGGGAATATCAGCTTTCATTGCCCGTGTCATTGCCAAAGACATGGAACAGATCAGTCTTGCAGACAATGCGACATGATGCGGTTTCCATTGTGCCTAATCTGCTTTAGCCTTTTTCAAAGTGTGGCAAAGTGAATATTTGAGTTTGTTACAGGACACGTAGTCGATAGCTGGCAATGAGAAAATGGATTTATGAGCACAGCTATTGGATTATGGCACAGGGGAGAGTTGCTTCATATCTTGTCTATTGTTAAAAACAGAGTGCTCCGGTAGTCTCACGTGCTCGTCACACAAACGCAGCCGCTCAGCTGTGTGAGTAACCACTTAAACACTGAGTGTTCTTCAGAGTGAACTAAAAACTCCCCTTACCCCGCTGTAGCACGTGGTCACGGGTTTTTAGGAGAGCCCTTGTGAGTGGAATAAGTTGAGACTATCTAAAGCCTGCATATTTTAATGTTTTGATGGCTGTATAATAACATTATTCACATATTAGTGTGATTCATCACCTGTGTACTTTAAAAAAAAAAATCTTTTAAAAGAGCTGATCATCGTGGGGCGCTGCAATCTATTCAGTAAATGAGAAAAAATGTATATTCATTTCCAGCTCATAAAAGGGAAATGTAATATGTGCAACCTGATTTTTCTAGTTGACACCTAATTAGAGAGCTCACAACTTACAAAATGACTAATAATAATATTATTATTACAAAGGTGGCAGTGGAATTCTTTCTTTTTGTTTACGTTTGCCTTGCAGGGCGGACCAGTGATTACTGTTCCACGGTGACGGTGTGCTGTGGTGTGCTCTTTCCCTCCAGGTGGACCTGCAGCAGAACCCGTGGGAGTGCAACTGTGAGGCAGCTCCGCTGAAGCGTTGGCTGGAGGGGCTCAGCGCCGTGGTCGTGATGGGAGAGGTGGTGTGTCACTCCCCGGAAAAGACCAAAGGCGTCGACCTGCGCTCCCTCTCCATGGAGCTCCTCTGCCCTGAGCTGGAGCCCCAGGTGGACCAAGAGCGGGAGGTGCAGACGGCAACCTTCACGGCCGCTGACAGAGGGGTATCGGTTGGCTACCCCAGCTCAGGGGTGGGACCACTTGTCCCACCAGGGATAGAGTCGATCCCTCTGTCGGTGTTAGTGCTCAGCTTGCTGGTGTTGTTTGTGTCTGCGTTCTTTGCGGCAGCGGCACTAATTGCCTACGCCCTGAGGAGGAGGGACAAGCTGCCGTTCCGTCGCCAGGGAGAGGTAGACTTGGCTGGCATCCAGATGGAGTGCGGACTGTTTACTGAGCAGACACACCACCACCATCACCACGGCCTCCCAGAGAAGCCACCCTTACCGCCGCCTGAGCACAACCACGTCTATGACACCATCTTGCCCCCCGAGGCAGCATCTAAAGGCCCCGAATCCGCTGGCGCCTCGCAAATGTGTAGCAACCCAATATACAAAGACGAGCAGGATGCAGCCGTGAAGCAGCGACCGCAGCAGCCACAGACATTTGCAGCATCAAAAGAGTGCGAGGGAGGATACTGCCCCACAGCAGACAAAGAGAGGGAGTGGGCTCTGGAGGTGTCCTCGTCACCCATCAACACTGTCACAGGAGCAATGGGACCGCTCCCCGGTCTCCACGGGAATGGCATCCTGTGTCCCACAGTCATCGACAGCCAGGGCCCCACTCCTAAGGTGGAGCTGGTGGACTGTCTCTTCAGACTCGCCACCCCTGACTTTCGAGATCTCCCAGAGAGGTATGTGAGGCCCCCGCCCCGATACCCCCACACCCAAGACTCCAAACAGGAAGCAAGGCCTGACGAGATGCTCGTGGTCACCACCACCAGCTCCTCGGCAGGTGGTATCCAGAGCGAGCAGGGCGCCGTTGAGCAGAGACTGAGGACCACGCCAGACTACATGGAGGTGCTGGATCGCTCTTACCAGTTTTAATACGCCTCCTCCTCCTGCTACTCTTCTTCTCTTGTCTCTTCATCATCTCCCTCAGCGGCGATGAATCACCCAGTAAGAACGACTCCTGTACAGAGGTTGAGCGGGACTGTACTACGCACTGTGTTTATTCCTGGAGCTGAGGTCAGTTTTTGTATTTTCCCCACTACTGGCGTATAGGTTGGTATTTGGCAAGGATTGGCTGATTTCAGATCTTTGCCTGGAGGATATAACTTCATCTGCAGTTACCGCATTATTTTTAAATTTTTTTTTGCCTCCCCAGTCCTCAGCACGGAGGCTCGGTCTTTCCACTCGCGCCACAATTAGCAGGATACAGCGTGGCGTTGGGCGTTAATGTTCATGTTATCACTCTATAAAGACCTGCGTTGAGGTGAAGTGTTTCAGCTCTGTACAACATCAAACACAGAGTCATAAACTTTGACAGGTGAAAGGCGTGGAGCGAGCTGGCCGTGCACCTGAGATGGAGAGAGACGAAGCAAGAAAACGGGAGAAAAAAAATAACTGAAAATAGCCAAGTGCCTTAGCAACGAACAGCCAGCAGTGTGGTCAATGCTTATTTTTCTATGAATACAGATCTATTTATCTAAACAAAGAGGTTTGACTACCAGTGGATGGGGCGTTGATGGACGAATGAGAAAGAAAAGAAAAGTAAATTAAAAAAAACAATCAGAACCTGAAGAATAATTGCATTCCCTGGATGAGCCAAAAATAATAATGTACCCAATCAATAATGGAGTTCTGCTCATTTTCCTCATCTCATCCAGTTAACTTGATTTGCTTATCCAGTTGAATTTTTCACAGGCTTGTGATGCTGAGTGAACTTCCAAGAAGGTTTCATTTCTGTGGATAAGAGGATTTAGTCATTCATTTTTTTTCTCCTTTTTTTTCCAACATAAAAACAACAAAACAAATGGAAGACGATTGAAAGGAGGACACTTTGGCAGTGGATGCATTTTGGATTTTCTTTTTTTTTTTTTTTTTTTTTTAAAAGTCAGACTTAATGGAGCCACAAGGACCTCTGCTTTCACATTTTCTTTCATCTTACAAAAGACACAGAGGTTATTGTATTGATTTTTAAATACGTCTCAGAGGAAAACTGAACAGCAAAAAAAAAAACAAAAAAAAAAAAACAACTGTCAACAAAAAGAAAAAAGAAAAGATAAAATAAATAACCGGACATAAATGCCTTTCTTTTGTTCAAAAAAGAAGAAACAAAAAACAGACACTTCTATCAACTGGTTAATATCTTTTACGGGGGTACCTTTTTATGCTTTTATCTCCTACCAATAGTAGAGGCTGTTGTGAATATATTTATTCTTAGTTTTTGCGTGTTGAAGCTCTCTCTGTAAGGGATCATGTTATATTGGTGTATAGGATGATTCTGCATCTGGTTCAGCCTTCTTACCACCGACCCACGAAATACAATAAAGGGTGCTACATAAAAAAACAAAAAAACAAAAAAAAAAACAAAACAAAAAAACCCAACTTGTTCTGGCAGCTCCTGTCTGGTAGATTCAAACACACACACACACACACACACACACACACACACACACACACGACCCTGGTGAATGGCGCTCCGTCCGCCTCCACGTACGTCATCATTACGTCATTGTCGTAATGAAAGAAAGAGCCTGAGGTGTGCTGAGCCTGCGGGGTTGTCCATGCAGCATGTTGGGGAGATCGGATGAGTGTTGAGCACATCTGCCTGCGGGATTCTTTACACGCATTTATGGCTGGAGATATAAAGTAATAGTGTGAAATCTTCCACATTAGCGGAATAAAATCAATACAGTCTATTTGTGAAATGAGGACTTGTACTGCTGCTGGCCCCGGGGCCAAGGTCATGAATCGCACCATCCCACTCCGGCTGTAGTGTGTTTCATAATGATCTTTGCTCTTTCCACTGCTTTCATCTCTCCATCGGATTTGTCCCCCTGTCACCCTTTTACTCAGCTCTTTATTCCTCTGCTCAACTTCTTTTGTTTTCCCTCTCTCCTCTATTTCCCCTTCTCTCTCGAAGCTCCGGCTGTCAGATCAGCCTCACAGGATGGTACAGAGAGAACCTGTTCTATATGCTGCTTGACACGCAGGTATCCCACACTGAAACCTGTGTGTGTGTGTGTGTGTGTGTGTGTGTGTGTGTGTGTGTGTGTGTGTGTGTGTGTATGTGTGTGTGTGTGTGTGTGTGTGTGTGTGTGTGTGTGTGTGTGTGTGTGTGTGTGTTCCCTTGCTCTCTCCATCCTTTTGGTGACGATTGCACTCCTTCAGACGCCACCTCACTCCTAACATTCAGAACTCTGTTACACAGATAATCCCCCCTCCGTGAATGTGCACTCTCAGGACTTGAGAGGGGTGTGCTTTTATTTGTAGGTGCATGTGTGTGAGTGTGTGTGTGTGTGTGTGTGATTAAGAATGTGTGTGAAATCAGGCGTTTTTACAGCTTCTGTTTGTGTGTACGCATGACGGAGGAATGAGTGCCGCTGCACCGCCTCAGTCCAGCCTTAATCCTCTAAGCTGCGTAGTTCACTCATGCCACATCAGCCCCATTGTGTCTTCAGACAAAAAAAAAAAAAAAAAAGAACCCATTTTAAGCTAAATGCCAGTTAAGCAACAAATGACTAATTACAGCGTCATTCTCTTTGTCATATTCACAGTTTTTTCTCAACGCTTCCCTACTCATATTTTGTTTATTATTTTCGCATTTTTCTCTCCGGACTGGTTCTGGCTGTGCGTCTGGTTTTTTGTACTCATGTTTATGTGCGTTTGCCTGTCTGACAGCTTCGTCATGGTTCATGTGTTTGGGTCCTGTCAGAGCTGTCCATTCACTGTGTGGAAAGAAAAAAAAAAATCACTCATTTCCCAGAGTCGAGGATGAAAGAGTCTTTAGACTTCAAACGCCTGTGGGTCTCTGGGGCTTAGATTGCCTCTTGCTCTGTCATTTATGCCTTTAAAAAAAAAAAAAAAGGTGACTGTGGCATTGGTTATTAGAGATGGCAAAGACATGGCGAGGAGTTGGACAATCAGTCTGATTAAAACACTAGATTTTGCCCGGGCAGATCCTCACTGAGGGACCGTTTGTGAAGGCATGAAACCATATTCTTCTCTGCATAAACACGCAGGGTATTAAAAATGCACAGTCAGGCCGGGTTTGATGTCGTTAAAAAGAGATCTATTTAAAAGTCATGGTGCATAGCTGCAGAAGCTTTGGTGTTTGGCCATGACAAATAGTCGTGGTTGAGCTGGTCATCTTTCACAAACACAAACATACACACACGCATAAACATTTACATCTTTATATCAACGTTGCGAATGTGTGCACACTTTTTACGTACAAATACAAGTCCGGGAGCAAACAAAGTCTATTTAAATATGTGCACAAACTGTACATACAAGCACACATGCAAACACGAGGAGTCTGCCGCTGTGCTGGGATGCTGTTTGGTTGCTCTGCATTGCAGTGATCTGCCCGACTCTTCTCCTCTGCTCTCACCCACAGACAATCACTGGCTCTCAGTGGACAACATCAGCAAGTTAAGTACAAAAAAAAAAAGAAAAAAAAAGGGGAGCGATAGATGTAAAGTAAGTGTGTGAAAGAGAGTGAGATGGGAGGGGAAGGATGAAGGAAGGGGATCATGAGAAGGTAGGTAGCGAAAGACGGACTAAAGAGGACAGAGGGAGATTTGAGAGAGGATGGGTGGAGATGAAAAAGGGGGAGAAAGATCAGTGAGCTGGTGTTTCTAGGCTTAAAGCTGCTAGTGGACTTGTTCGTTTGAGTGAGGAGAGGGTTACAGTTCTTGTAGCTGATGTGTGGACAGACTCAAGCACTTCACATCCATTTCTGCTCTCCGGCATGTGACCCCCCCCCCCCCCCCCCCCCCCCCAAATGATCTCTGCCAAGACTTGCAGCCTACTTTCATATCTGCTCAACAGTTACAGTTTAAAGATGAAGATTGCTATGCCTTCTACTGTAGCATGACAATACTTATTTACAGCACTGTGAAGCAAAATGGCGGATTACTCAGCAGGCTGGCTAGGTGTTATTATAGTAAGCTGATATGTGTCTGTTACCGTGTCAATCTGCTGCTGCAGTAAGCTTATGTGAAGACACTAAGATGGCAGGGAGCAGCCCGGCTGACGTTGAAATCATCACGCGTTTCACAGCGCTGAAGCGAAGCGTGCACATCCACATGCATGTTCATTTGTTGGCTTACGGCGCCGGGTGTCATGCTTCGGACGTACGCAGCCTCGGTTTCCTTTGCAATATTCACAACGGCCTGGCCGGTAAATTAATAGAGAAGGTGGACATTCTCAACAGATAAAACCACATGACTGTTGAAACTGTAGCGGGTTTAAATCCAGAAATGTTATTGTTGAAATGTGATTTGTGCCTGTATTTTGTCATAACTAATCTTTTTAAGCCAATTTTCCATTTTTCTAAATATTGACTGCATACCAGTTATTTGCTGGATTGAGATGCAGAAGAAAATCTACAAAGCCGGAGGATCAGTGTTTCCCTGCAGCAGCTATAAGGCAGCGTTGATGGGGCCATAAATTCTGATTTGTGCGTGCATTTCCCTGCTGTTTCCTTCTCTGTCAGGATCGAGCCAGGAGCAGAGGATTACAGCCCACCTCAGCACTGGAATGCCTTTTGGCTTCCGTAACACAGCTCCCATCAGCTCCTAAATATCACAGCTGGTGGTTTTAGTATTGAGAGGCAGTGGGCCACACAGCTGTCAACTTTGCTCTTCATTTATGATAAACTTAAGTCAGTCCTAATCTCCGCCCGTCGCCATGTGTAGAACCAGTGTTTGGAACAACATGTTTATCTGGTGGGGAAGGCAAGTCGAGTGGGAGCCAGGGGAAAGCACCCGCACGCAGAGATAACCCACAATAGCGTCTCTTCCTCCAAGTGCTGCTCTGAAACCAGCTGTGTGATTGTGTTTATGTGTCTGGGTGCAGGGCCGTAACTGTGATTTATGAGTCCTCCGCACTGGGGAAAATTCTGGACCTGTGCTTTTACTTTCTTTTTCTTTTTTTTTTTTAATATATATATCACTGCAGATAATGCATTTTAACATCTAAATCTAGCCAGTCACAATGAAGAGTTCAAACTTTTTGATTGCATCATAAGTCACAAAAATACCCTTCCTGTGGTTTTTTGGTGTATCTAGCAATACAGCATAGTAAGAAATTCTTGGATGTGTTCTGCTTTAGCTCCCAATTTTACTGAAGATGCAGTAAATCCAGCACAGCAGCAGTATTGGTGGAGAAAAAAGCTCACAATTGTGATACCAAAGTTACATCTAAAGATTTTGAAATTGATTTAGGAAGAAGCTCATAGCTTGTCTTGCTTGAGTTGGGATCTCCTTCCATGATCGCAGTTGTTAGGTGTCAGGTGGCAACTGGAGCTAGTTGGAGGTCATTTTTGTTTTGTCTTGGTGTTAAGACAAAATCATACACGGTAACAGGTTATTTGCACGATTGAGATGCAGAAGAAAATCTACAAAGCCTAAGGATCAGTGTTTCCCTGCAGCGGCAAACATTAGTTTTGTCTCATGCAAACTGACATTACTTGATGCAATTTGTGTTTGACCAGCCAATTACCAATTATCAACCAATTAGGAGGGTTGCTGTACTTTCATTCATTCATTCATTCATTCAAAAAAAAATAATAAAGTTCATGACCTTAGGAGAGGGTGCAAGAACCATGGTCTTAGACTTGGCTGCAAACCGTCCCAGCACATGCTGGTTCACCTGGTTCGGTGAAGCCAGCAAGATAACATCAGTTTTAAACCTAGGAGGCTGAAATTGTAACAGGGCTCACCTTCTACTTGGTCCTTTCAGCTGTCAACTCTCCATCAGCAGTAACGGAGCCGGTAGGACAAACTGGCCTAGCAAAGCACCACCCCAAGAAAGGTGGAAGAAGAAACTAACAAACCAGAATGACGAGATTACAATTGAAGAGGCTGAGATGGTTTCTGCGTTTCTGTTCAGTGACGACTCATTCACGAAGGAACCATTTTGAGGGGAACATTATGAGCGATGACAGCATCTTGTTTTTTACAGTACTTTTTTTTTTTTTAAGTAATTTAGTATTGTAGAAAACAGCCACTGAACCTTGCACTGTCACACAAGAGTAGCTGACAACTATACAGAAACAAAACATTTGAACTTGTGGGGAGCAAGGGAACACACACACACACACACACACACACACACACACACACACACACACACACACACACACACACACACACACACACACAAACGAAGTACACTAGGGCTTAAGCAACAGCAATGTTTAGACTGCTGTCATTTTGTCAACCTGTTAATTATAATAAAATGACAAATTAACTGACTGCAAATATTGACATCGACAAGAGTTATTAAGCTCTCACCGAATATTAGTTAACAAGCCATCAGTCTCACAAAACAAATTTTTTAAGCCGCCACCGTCAATAGTTTTGTGTTAACGAAGGATCAAATGGCTGCATGTCATGTGACAGGATTAGCTGTTTGTGAGGGATGTAAACATTTATAACAAAGCCCTGCAGCTGATGATGCTGGTATGATGTTTATTGTATATTACATTGGCACAAAGTGGGCAAAAAAATCCAAAAAACACTAACTTAAAGTACTGCACTGTTATAAAATATCAGTCTATTTGAATCAGTTCTAATAAACAGAGCATTTATGCTGACAAACTTACACTTTGTAACAAAACCCCTCCTGACCAAAGATCTGCTTCTTCAAATTTGAATTCTTAAACAGTTCTTTTCGAAGCGGCAGTAATGGAACACATTGGAAACACCGGGACTCATTCCTTGCTACTTTAATTTAAACAATTTGTCTAAGTATGGCCAAGGGTGGCTGTCCTGTCTTTCAGAGGAACCGGAGGACTCGGGAAAGGTTGGCTCCGTGTCGCTGTCCATGATCAACGTCTCTAGATCTAGTGGAAACCTGTGCACCAGCTCCTGCAGCTATCAAACACCAGCACGCGCTCTGCGATCGCCGGAGCCGATGGTCACCTGGGTGGTTTAAACGGCAAACAGCACAAACAAAGCCCTTGATGGTTCTCAACACAGCTACGCTATCGACAAGCTGCTTTTTCATACAAGCATGCATACATGCATGTGAAACTGCTCAGAAAATGTAACGGCATTAACTGTAGAAATGTAGCGGAGTAGAAAGTACAGATAATTAAAAGTAAAAGTATGGATTTTTATTTTTACTTAAGTAAAGTACAGATATGTGAAGATTTACTTAAGTACAGTAAGGAAGTACAAATACTTTGTTACATTCCACCACTGCTTACAAGGTATCGCAGAATGTACCGAACCAATCGTCATCGATGTTTGTGTGTTGTTGTTTTCCGTTACCTCATCAGGACCGTTTGTGGTTTACCAGACTGACTTTGTTGGGGACCAATGCCTGGTCCGGAAAAGGCAGGGTGACTTTTCTGAAGTAACTGCAATGGTAAAACGATTCAAATCAACAACAAATTGTAGAACTTTACGTTTAACAGTAATGTTTACATGTTTAAATGGACCTGCAGTTATTTACTTTGTGCATTAACTTTTGAAGCCCTAGATACCAAGAAATCAATGCGTTTATTATCTAGCAAATAAACTTTTCTTATTGCATTAATCCTTTGCATTTTAAACAGTCTTTAAAACTTAAGTGGGGGAGATAATATGTAGGCTGATTACAAATAGTGTTCTTGAGTTTATATGGGCCTTTGTTTCACATGATGCAGCACTTTCTGTGTGCACTTTGTGTGGTGTATTTGTTTGCAGTTTTTGTGGATTCAATAATTAGAGCAGAGTGGAACAGATGCCTGAAATTTCATCCCTAAATAGACACTTGGAGATGACAAAGTTCAGACCGTTTAGGAGCAGTCACTCATTACGGGGAGCTGCTGCTGCCTATATGAATGCGGCCATAACATATACGAATTTGCGTCTGCTTGTGGTAGTGAAATGCACTTGGTGCGTGCGTGTGCCTGTGCTGCAGTGTTGGAATGAATCAGATCTGCTCTCGAGACCGTATACCTCTCTGCAGCGGGGCACTCGTAAAAGAAAGCCCTACATGAAATCCATTATGCTTAATTCCCCAAATCCGTAATACCCTCAGAGGTCTTAATCTCCATCCCATTCTTATATAAATTAGCTTCATCGTCTCTAGCAGACAGAGCTTTCTCTGCCAACACCAAATGCCCAGACCTCTCTGCACTCAGCTGTGGAGAAAAATCACTGCCACAACAAGAAACAGCCATAATATTTTCTTGGACCTGCTGGAGAAGAAAAGACCTTTTGGGAAATAAGTATATTCATTTTCTGGTGAAGAATTTCTGATGCCACTCTGACTGCATGCGATGTTAGTTTTGCTCAGCATAAATAAGGAAACAGCTGCGTTGCTCCACAAAGACACATAAAACTGGTTTGATCTATGTTACCTTGTGGACAAAACGTCACCACTCAGCTACCAATGTTTATCTTTATGCTTCAGAATATTGCTAAGATTTCATCATTTACAATACTTTAAATCTTACAACTATTCCACGCTGCTGGAGAAATCCCTTCACTTGAAAGGAGAAATGTGTAACGTGAAGGCAAAATCTAAATTTATACTCCACACTTCAATCAAAATCCGAACAGTACAGCTGCAGGATGTGAGTTGGTCTACCCTCTCGTGAGGAAGCAGAAAACGCACAGTCCCTCCTCAGACATACTATGGCGTCAATTCAAGGCCAACTGTATTGAGAATCGAGACCTGAAGTCTTAGATATAAAAACACAGAATCTGGAACCAAGAAATCTCTGTCTGACAGTGCAATCGTTCTTCTCAGTTGTACTTTGCTTTTCTTGCCATCGTTTCTGAAACCATGTCCGTTTCCGAGCCTTCTGTTGTCAGTTGTGTTTCTGCAAATCAGAGTCAGTCAACTGCGGGACATCAGTACATTTGAATTAACGCCATGGTATCTTGACTTAGTCTACCACCAATAAATGTTTGGCCAAACAGAAATCCACAGCGTTTAACTTACCAAATGCAGGTGCTGTGTACCTGTTTATCTGCCCTTTTTTGCTCCTGAATGAAGCTTCCCGGTATTGGGTGGTTGTGGTGAGGGCAAAGTTTGCTTCCCGAGAGCCATCCTTACTGTTTCTGTTCATCTATCCTAAATTGGTAACTTGGGGGCGTACCTACATGACTGACAACAAGTTTAAGTACGCCCACCAACTGTATGACTTGTTCATGTGATGTTGTACTAAGGCTGCTATGTTGCTCGCTGCCACTACACATGGCAGAAACTGGTATTACGGGTCTGGAAGACCCAAAGCCAGTTATTTAACAAGTTAACTCAGTACATGCGCAGCAGCCAAATACACAGTCATCCTTATTGTGACATGACTGCACTTTTTTCTTCTCTCTCTCCTGCTGTTTCATGGTCATTTTGGGATATTTTAACCTACAACCTTACACATTGCTTCTTTAATGTCTGATGTATTGTATTTGACACATTTCTGAGACCTCTGCCCCCCCTATCAAAACAATAAAAAGAGTTTTTTTACAAAAAAAAAATAATCTAAAAATACATAATAATAAATAGAAAACAGTTTAAGACAAAATTTGAGGTGTCTTTGATTTGAATATTAAATAAACACTTAAAGGAAATAACAAATAGGATTTTCCGTGTATTATTTCATATGTCAGGAAGGGACATTCAAGGCTGAAAACTGATACAGAATGGACTTGATCTCCTCGCTCTGAGACAGCGCTGCATTAAAATTAGACAGGATTCTGGAGTAAAAACCACTGCACGGTCCGCTGAGCTTTTCTGAAGATCACTGTCAGCGATGTGCTGCAGAACAAAAAGAAATTGCCTGCTTCAAACTTTGGCCTTTCTGCAGACAGTCTGCAGATTCTCCCTGTGCTCCTGTCTGGGTTTTCTGAAGCATTGCTCCCACCCAACCCAACCACACCCAACCCACCCCCACAGTGCAAAGCTGTGTTTGCGGTAAACTGGGGATTCCTAGTTAGCCTTAAGTCTGATTATGGATGAGTCTGGTTTTATGTTAGCTTTCTGTTGCAGTGGGGCTCTGTCCAGTGGGACAGGCTCTGCTCAGGACGGGGACTGATGGATGATTTATGTTTATTCATGTTTCACAAACGGTTCCAAACGCACATTATATAAACTGCTCATATTTAATTATCTGTGTTCTATCTTTTAGCATCCAAAGGTGGACACGGCTTATGACAAGGGAGCCTAATCCTTTCAAACATATTCAGTCTGAAACAAAGTGAATGTTTTGCCCCTTCATTTTGCACTTTATGTGGGTTTTGCATTGGTTTGTGCTCTCAAGCATCCCCGTTTGCACAAATGAGTCAGAGTGGTTGAAAGTCTTATTTTATGGAATTTAAAGTTCACGTCTTTCCTGCTGTGTTGAAAACAATCAGCTAAAAAGGATAAGCGTCATAAGACTCAATGAATCGAGGAAGGTGCCCATCAGATTTGAGATTGATTTGCAACCCCGTGAAATGGGGCTGTTTCATCTCCAACCTGTGTGAACTTGCTGTTGTGCAAAGGCTTTGAAGTAAGTTGTTCCCAAGAGGTTTGTGTCATAGCGTCGAATGCTGCTCTTGCTGCTCACCCTGAATAAACAGGCCAGATCAGCCAGGCTACAACTTCTTCACTATTATAAACTCTATGTTTCTTCTCATACACAGAGAGACAGAGACTGGAAGCAGTGCAGCGAAACCAAAAAGAGGAAGGCTTTGCAATCCTTGTTAACAGCAGATGTAGCCATCCTGGACATCTCCGCACCCTGAATATTGAACTTCTGGTTATAGTTTCGGCTCAGTTATGCCCAGGCTACAAATAAAACACCCCAAAGCCTTCGTTGCATTTATTTATATTCTCTTCATACTGCAACAATATAATGTCTCTTTCTAAGGATAAATAAAGTGTCATTCAGTTTAGAAACGGCCATCAGGTCAGCTGTTATCGCTGACGTGCATCTGTCATCTTCGTCCACTGCAGCATCCTCACATCTCTTCCCATTTCACCTCCTCTGATACCTCACCACCCCCTGAGATTAGCCTCTTTTACCAGTTTAATCATTATCTTCATTATAAAACGTATTCTTGAGCTTCAGAGGTGTTGTCAGATAGATTTCGTCAGTGCTGGATAAAGGCAGTCTGGGCATTCCCTATCATTTGTACTAATCTTGGCTAACTGACTGAGGGGATTGATGCCAATCTTCTCATCTCATTTTGTGGCAGAATTAAGTTCTTGCCTAGTAGTTAAACGTCTTCTACTTCTTCTTCTTCTTCTTTTTTTAAGTGCAATAGGACATTAACTTCTGGGGGACACTGTCATGCTCAAAGACACAATATATTTCGAGGGCACACACAGTGAAAGATAGCAACACTTTGTCAGGCTTACTTTTTTTTATTTTTTGGCCCCCTAGCTCTGTTTTTGTTTGGGGCATCTGTCAGAGGCTGTTTTCTCGAAAGTGTTTGTGGAAAAGGGATGAGTGAAGTGCTCCAGCGGGTTGTGTTTGTGTGTGGCGCTGCATGTCTGTGGGCAACGCAGCATAATTTCGAACCAGGAAATAAAAACAACATTCCAAAGAGAATAATGCAGCAGGAGGAGGAACCCGGTTCCACCGAGGTCCCCTGGCATCGCTCCCCACTGTAGTTAGTGAGTGCTTGAGTGTGTTGAAGTGGCTCTGCCAGCTTTTGTGCTCTTCTGTGTGCTGGTTATGTACACATGCTTGTCCTCCAGCACTTGAATGCATCACATACATAGGATCTAATAATTAGATCTGGGTCCCAACAGTGGCATTTTGAAAAGATTGTTATTATGTTTCTCGCTCTTGCTTGACATTAATCGGGGAAAAGACTTTTACTGTTTTCCAGCACACTATAGACAATATTCTCCCCTTTTCTCACTCTATACTTAGTCCCCTTCATGCTATTACCCCTCCCTCTTCTCTTAATCGCTCCGACTTTCACACACCTCCCTAAATAATTATTTCCTTCCTAGCTCTTTTATCTTGCTTCTCCACTTTTTATTATTTCTTCCTCCCTCGCTATCAATCCCTCTTTGTTACTTCTTATTTAACACCCCCCCACGCCCAAAAAAAAAAAAACCCTCCATCCCTCCCCCCTTTGCGTTCTCCGTACTCCGTCTGTCTCTGTTAAATGGGAGCACTGACCCCATTACGAGGCGTTGGTGTTGCGAGCGGAGGAGGAAGAGGAGGCGATGGAAGGAGGTGCAGGAGGAGGAGAGGATGGGAGGATGAATTTCGCTCCGTGCGTTTGAATGGAGTGATTAATGAGCGTTGCTTCCAGAGGGTGTTATCCCTGCTCTGGACCAGCAGGGCCTCCACTGGGTCACCTATGGTCACACGCGCGCGCACACGCGCAGCGCGCACGCTGAAGCTTGAACACTCTACGAACCTGCTGCACTAGCGCCCTGCACACCCATCACTGCTGACATTATCATTAACTACGGTGGGGCAGAGGGATCGGGGGGCCACAACAGCAAACACAGCCCAGCGGCTGGGAATGTTCACAGTTCATTACGTGACTCAGAGCTGCTGCCGCCGCCGCCGCTGCCGCCGCCGCCGCCGCCGCCGCCGCTGCAGCTGGGACACGCTTCCTCCTCCGGCTACAAAGTCTTCTCCGCCATTTCACTTGCAAACGCGATAGACTTAATGTGACGACTCGATTACAATCCTGACTCCCAATATTGAAATGATTATATGAAATGCTCCATTTGTCAGTTTCCCAATGGTAAAATGTCCAAAGTATTGATTATTCTGTAATTATTTTTTCAATAGCAGCGTTAGGGCCGTAGTTGTTTAATCTTTCCTGTCACACTTTCTTTGAGGGCTGAGAAAAAGTGTCTCCTCTTAACCAGCAGTGCCCATTTACATTGTCAAACATCCATAACGCAGAGACTGGCATTACAAATGATCCTCAAACTATACAGGAATTCAAACCTTTTTTTCTCTGGGGACATTTCCATATTCAATTGTAGTCTTAAAAAACGGATACCTGTGTAAAAGCTAAGTATGAATGCAATGAACCACTCAAGCCTTAGACCAAGTTAAAAAAAAAAGTACAAACACGTCATCTCAATGTCAAAATTCTCACAAAATAAAATAAAACACCCCATGTAGATGCTTTCAGGTGTTTTCATAATAAGAAGAATGTGAAGAATGGGTTTTTCTGAAAAGGCTTGGTGTAAGAGGTTTTTCATCATTCATAATATCACTGTGAACTCTCTCACAACCAGTCTTGAATGGCTGTGAAAATCGCACCAAGAAGTAATTAAAAATGAACAGGATTCTGAGGTTGAAATGACAATGTGTTCAGCAACAATTGTCAACGCCATCTTCAGTCAACACGATCCTCAAATGCAAGTTTGAAGGCATACAAATTTCGAACTGTGTTTGGTAATCATTTCCTTCAGGTTAACGAGGCGACACCGCACACAGTTTATCATCAACAAACAACTCAGCTTCTGCCAGCTTCTGTGATGGTTTAGGTGCAAGAGTGCACATGGCATAATGAACCTGTACGCCTGTGAAGGCACGGTTGTTCCTGAAAGATGAGTACAAAACAAATGTAAAGCAATGTAACATCACCTGCTGCCTGTTGGAAAAGCAATCTGTAAACATCTGAATCATTTTGAAAACTATGACTTAGGTGTAAAAAGTGATGAGTAAAAAGATGATTCAAAAATAGGAAATGGGTTCGTACCATAACCCTTATTTCTGAAAGCTTAGTCCAAACAAAAGCACACATACGTCCAAAAACCTCCAAACAAGATGCAGAAAAGCAAAAAGGGTCTAAATATTCATATACGCACAGGTTGCTGAAGAGAAAGAGGTGGCACAATCAGGGAGGTCGTGATTAAGACGGAGATGGAAACAGTGAGCAGGGCAAAGACTGATGACACATGACATGTACTCTAGGAAAAGTCTAAAAGAAGACTAACAAAACCAGAGAATCAGCAAAGTCAAAATCAGAAAGGTGCATCCAGGTGGCTCTACTCGACAACATCTTACATCCCAATTCCATCAACTGGTCTCCTAATTTCACCTACAGTGAGCCTGCATTTACAGCCTTTTACACAGCTATTTTAGATTGTTTAGATTATATCAGTGTGCCATTCGTGCTTCATATTTTTGCTCTCCAATCATGTTCAGGGTCACAGGGTTGGACACATCTGGGCAGGTCACCATCACAGAGCTGCTTTATTTCCTTTAGGTAACATTTCTATAGCATACAGGATTCAGACTATACTTTCTGTGAAAGAAAAGCGTGTGATGCTCTGCAGAAACATACAGATGACTGCTGTCGTGGAGTGTGTCAGATGGCTGAGTACAAAGATTGGTGGGTTACTTTGTGACATAGTGTGAGGGTAAAACCCACTTCATCTTTAACGTTAAAGGAAATGGGAGATTATTGAAGGTTTTGAAAAGAAGAGGAACAAGAGGAACACGGTTTCTGTCCTGGGAGAAGAAGTGGAGGACCGCAGCTACCTGGGAGTTAACCTCGACAACAGGCTGGATTGTAGATGTAACAATGACATTATTTACCTTATAAAAAGGTCAGAGCGCCCTCTGCATTTTTTTTTTTTTTTTTTTTTAGAAACCTTAAGTCTCTGAAGAATTGCAATCAGATCTCATATATCTTCCACAAATCTGTGGAGAGGAGTGCAGTTTTTATCTGCAGTCATCTGTTGGGGCAGCAGCATCAGAGCCGGCGACTCAAAGAAAGTGAGCAAACTGATAAAGAAAGCTGGCACTGTGCTGGGGATTACTCCGGAGCCCCAGGAGGCGGCCGTTGGGAGGGGAATGTTTCCATCTCAGTCTGAATGTGTAGCGTTAGTCCACAGCACAAAACACAGCAGTGGCGCCATAAAGACTCAAAAACCAAACTCTTTAAACTCTTTCAATGACTACACTTTTCTCAGCGTTGCGTTTCGTGAAACTGCCATGCATCCTGAAAAACTGCAGAAGTACCACATTTTCACAGCTTCTTTTTTTTTAAACATAACATGCCCATGTTTTCTTTTATATATTGGAACACGTCTACATGTAACATGCATTACATGAAGCTGACACAAAAAGTATAATGCCCCCTTATATCGTGCTCACAAATCTAAAACATGAGGATGTGAAACTTGGCATTACAACCTGACTTCCACAACAAGCGACAGTGTTGGAGCGCCATCTGACCTGGTATTGTCCAGGGACTTCTCACTCTTCAGTGTTGCTGTGGATGGGAGGGGATTCAGGTTATTCATGAAAAAACTGCATGACTGGGATCAAGGCAAGGCGAGTTAATTTGTATAACACATTTCATGTGCAAGACAGTTGAAACATAAAACAAAAAAACATTGAACAAATGCACCAAAAAGAAAAGCAGAATAAATAATAACAGCCAGACTTACGTTAGAAAGAATAAAACAAATGAAATGCAGGATATGAAGGCTGTAGTGCATTATGGGAAATTACTGAAATGTAGCAGTAAATAAAGAGGTTTTCAACCTTGACTTAAAGCAGTTCTGGTGCATTCTGGGAGTTTGTTCCACAGGTGAGGAGCATAAAAGCTGAACGCTGCCTCATTGTGTTTGGTTCGAACTCTGGGTACAGAAAGTAGGCGTGATCCTGAAGACCTGAGGGTTCTGATTGGTTCATGATGAACCAGGAGATCAGAGATGTGTTTTGGCACGAGACTATTCAGAGATTTACAAACCAACAACAGGATTTTAACATCTATTCTGTGACAGACAGGAAACCGGTGTAAAGATCTAAGACCCAGAGTTATATGGTCCAGTCTCCAGGTCTTTGTGAGGACTCAGGCAGCAGCGTTCTGAACTGACTGCAGCTGTTTGATGGATGTTTTAGGGAGACCCGTGAGAACAGCACAACAATAGTCCAGTCAACTGAAGATAAAAGCGTTTTTCTAAGTCCTGCTGAGACACCAGTCCTTTAGGTAAAAACAGGCTGACTTCACCACCGTCTTTTACAGTAGGAATAAACCCCCTTGGTACAAGAAACGGTTTCAGTCTCCATTGACAGAGTTACTATCCATTACAGCTCTATGAGGGGTGAAGTTTTACTTTACTCATCGGTTCAAACTGCAGCGTATATAAAGCCACTAACTTATGCATGATTAGGAGTGGGATTGTTAACGGTTTTGTACACAGGATCAAGAGCACTATTCAGAAACCTCTGGACGACGTGACAAAAGGGTTTGTGTAAGTATATGACAGCAACTGGCGCCCATGTCGTAATTTCTGTCTTCATTGTGTCATTGCTGCATTATGGACATATGGACAAAGGAAGAAACAAGAGTCTCAGCATAACAGACAACAGTGCTCATAAATTACAGAAAGGTATTTAGAGGCTTCTTCAACCCTACTGCAGTAAGGACCAGAACAAACGCGTCTTTTCTGCTCAATAATATGTTTTACAACGACCCTGAGGCATCATTCTCCTTGAGAATAAAATGCATGAAGCTTCTTTATTTGTTCATATTTTTCATTCCTAGGTTGGTAAATAATGGCTTCGTTATCTTTATTTACTCTGCAACAGTTTAATGTCCCTTTTACTTTAATACGGTATTAGTCATAGACTCCGAGGCATGTCAGTCAAGCAGTATATCATTTGACTGTTGCCTCATATCTACTTAATTATGGGATCGTTTTCCAAAGGTCCAACAACACGCTGGACAGAATCTAAAGGAACTGGCATCCTAATGGCTTGTTAAAAGAAACTACTGACTTACGAGACTGCTTGAGGCATTTTTAAAAAAGACCTCTCGCGGAGCCAAAGATGTTTCACGCCGACCACCTGACAACCCTCAGCGGTGGGTCGCTGTAAAACACTCCTGCATTACTGTAGCACTTCCGAACCAGCAGTTTCAGTCCTGTCTCAAATTTAATCTGAGCTTCACTGTTGGACTGGAGTCACAAATGAAATGAGACTAAAGCGGAGTCATCTTTGAATTGGCTCTTTAAAAATCACAAAAAAACCCCCAACTTTTTTGTTTTTTTAACATTCTGAATGTATTTTCTGATCATCATTAAACAATCACTAATAAATATTTTGTAATTATTGATAGTTTGATTCATTATTAATGCTGTTGAGGAATGAAGGACGTACTGGTAACATATCACTCTTGATTACGGTGTTGTTTTGGTAAGAAAAGAGGCTTTAGAGTGTTTGAAAGCGGTGTCACCTCCGGTTGAAAATGCTTTCAGAAGAATTCAATGTTTGTCCTCCTTTCTTGTTTTCCTTTTTCATTCTGTCACTCCACAGGACATTTTTCTTCTTCCTCTCCCCCCACTGTTCCTGCCTCTGTGGAAATGGCTCCTCTTCACTTCAGCCACACGAGGACAGTTGATGGCAAAATAAATTTCGCTCATTCCCACAATGATGGGAGATGATGGGAGACTGGGGCGGTGCTGTTGTTGGCTGCAGCAGTTGGAGATGCTACTGTAAATCATTTCAAACCCTATTAGGCCACCAAGATCGCAACCAAATGTTGCACAGGTCTCCTCTCTGTTGTCCAGGCTCAACAGAACAGCTTGTGACAGAAGAATTTTCATTTACAAGTAAAAATACTCTGCAGCATTGAAAAAGGTTAGAAGGCTGGTAATACTCAGTTGTTAAATTCAATGAATTCACAGCAAAACTACCCAAAAGTGCATATCTTCCTGAGCCAGAAATGGCTTTTTTTAAATGTTGCTTTGTAAATGCAGCGCTATGTCTTCTGTCAAACAGTACAGGGACTGGTTAAAGACCAGCACAGAGACAGACCCTCAGTTTTACCAGTTATCGAAGCTTCTTTTGTCCTCTGTTGAACCATTATTTCTCTTCTGACGATTATTGCTTCATTACACCTGACTGGCTTCGAGTTCTCTTTCTTCTGGTCTCATTTCAGCCTCGTGGAAACACTGAACCGTGTACACTTACCTTTTCTTTCTTTTCATCTGTTCCAGTCTAGCCCACAATTCTCTTTTAAAGCCTTTCTCTTGCTGTTTTCTGTTCAAAACCAAACAGTGGATCAAAAGCGTGAATTGGACGCGAGCACCTGTTTACCGGCTTATCTCAGGAGGGAAAGGTTCATACACAGTCAGCTGGACTGGATTCATTTTCTTTCACTGGCAAAGATAATTGTCAAAAGTCCTTGGCTCTGTTTGTAAAAAGTGTAGCATTCCAGTGTTTTTCATACTTTTACTCATAGTGTGAAATGCTGAAAACCTAAAAGAAATTGACGTCTGAGGTTTAGTTTCACCAGAATGAGTTGTTTTCGGTTTTTATCAAACACGCTATTTGTTCTTTAAAGAAGTTTCTCATTTGGTGCCAAGATTTTAGTTCCTTACTGCGTTTAAAAACAAAGAAAAAAGAAGTAAAGAGTAAATGTGTCCCTGTGACCGATTGGCGACCTGTCCGGGAGTACTCTTCCCCTTCCCCCTAAAAGAGCTGGGATAGGCTCCTGCAGATTCCCGTGAACAAAAACTAGAATAAGTGGGTATAGATAATGGATGTGTGGGAAATAAAAGCCACACAAATGCAGAAATAATTGCTTTGTCATCTTTTAGATTTCCATATTATCCCATCATAAGCGTTAAAAATGCACACTTGATCATGAAGCACGTGATGAGAGATGGGCAGGTTTTGCAGGGCTGCAGATTTTTTCTCTCCCAGCTCTTCTTCTCCTTGTCGTAACAACCCTGTCGTTACTCCTGGAAACCTCAGCGTCTTGTTCATCAGCATTGTACACCGAAGTTTCCCAGCCATCGTTTGTTAAACACTCAGCTAAGACGTGGTTAGGAGCTGTTACTCCTCCTCTGAGACCGCTATAAAGCAGCTTTGTTTTTGACAGGACGCTTGCTGATTGAGGTCTTGTGTTCTTTATTTAGCAAATTCACTGTCTGCAGTAAAGTTGGTTTTGTTTTTCCATCGCAGCTAATATTTGGAACCTCTGATGGTGTCATCACACTTAGTTTCCTGTTTGTTTGTTTGTTTTTTTACAAAACTGATTGTTTTCCAGTGTTTTAAAGGGCTGTGCAATGCTCCAAATTCATCTCTGATGAACGCCTCTTTTGTTTAGATGTTCAGTTTGACTTTATTTTGCTCCAGTGCCATGGTTCCCAACTATTATAGTGCAATTTGTTTTGCTAGATCAGTGAATAATGGCTGCATTTTGATTAACTTGAAAAAGCACAGTATTGGACTGGCCATCTGGCCTATGGGTAAATGCCAGAAGGGCCGCCTTCTTTGGGGCTTCTTGTGATTCATTCAGAAAGTCATTTTATACGTAGGTGCAACTTAAAAGATTTCACTCACCCAAAAGTAGTTTCTAATAAATTTGTTTTCAGGCCGTCTAACACATTAAGATCCCCTGGTGAGACAACAAAATAAGCAAAAAGGTTTTCCTGGTGGAGCTCTGAAACAAATGTGAAAAAATACCAGATTTATTCATGAAATATGCCAATGCCACTTTAACTAGCAGCATTAGTAATCTAAGCCTGTAAAGCAGGTGTGCAGAACAGCTCTGCGGGTATAAATACGTGCGGTACGAATATTTTGACTGCTCAGATTTTAATGTATTTGAACTATCTTGAAAGACTCACCCTAAAACAGAAGCCTTAACCCATCCAGAAGGCATTTCACCTCAAAAATGAATAGCAATTTTAAACTGATGAGCTGCAAAGATGAGTTAATTAAGAATCAGCTTAGCAGAAGAGTTTCTCTGGATTCATTGGTGACGGGGAAAGAAATCTTAATGAACCTGACCTCTGATGGCACAGTTGACAAGGTTGTAGAGAAAAGCAAGCTTTTAATTACTTTGTTGAAAACATGAAGGCAAGAAAACAGTATTTATTATTAATATTTAATGCTTGTGCAATGCAAAACTTCATGTTATGATGCACCTGCTGCATTATTATCTTCAGTGCATTAATGTTGAGTCTCTAATGCCGTGTATCACAGCTCAGACTGTGTAAGAGGAGACAGCGAAGGGTGTCTCAGCTGTATTTCAATACGCTGGTGGGATCAATGTGAGGTTTTTGTAATTGGACCGGTCTGTTATAGGCACCAGGGCTTCTCTTTTATCCCGGTCTATCATGGATGGCGACAGAGGCCTTATCCGTGACGGACTAATGAGGCCTCCAATGATCCAATCAGCCCGAGTCTGAGCAGTTCATCAAATTCAAAATTGAAATTGCAATTTGAAATACTCCAATTAGGGCAGTGATATATCATGCAGCATGTCTGCTCAAGTCTTAAAACAAGAAGCTTACTGGTTCTTACGGGGAAAAAAATGTCTTTTCTGCGTTAGGGTCATGCCCAACGATGAGAAGTACCAAACAACTGTCTAATAATATTTAACTGTAATCTTTAGAGAAATGACCACTGTTTACCCCAAAAGTGCAAACTAAACTTTAGTCCCAAGAACTTCACAGAGAAGACAAGTGGAATACAGTTTAGCCAAAGACAATCCAGTTCGAGTAAAGAAAAGTGTTCAGTTGGGATTTAATAGAACTAGGAGTTCTTTAAGGTAAGAAGGAATTAGGCCCTGAAGGGCTGTAAGAAGTCGAATTTCACATTCAGTCCTGGCTTTAACAGAAAGCCAATGAAGGGAGGCGAAGGCTGGAGAAATGAGATGTCCCCTGCTAATCTTCATCGGAACTTCTGCTGCAGCATTTTGAATAGGAAGATGTACAGCAGAAAAGGGAAGATTGCAGCAAAGCATGCTGTGATCCAGTTGCCATGGCAAGAAGCAACAGCACGCATCATTACCAACATTTAAAGAAGCGCCACATGCTGCTGTTTGACGAATGAAAAGGGTCCACACTGTGAAACCCCACCCGCAGTAACTTTAGGTAGGAGAAGCGGGGCCATGCAGTTTTTGTTCTGTGTGCTCCATGTTCAAAATCTATCGCAGAGTCAGTCATGACTCTGAACTTGATAATCACAGATAAAAAAATATTACAATTACATATTTTCCTCAAAATATTCAGCCAGTAGTTTCAAAACCACTAGTTTATTTTAGGTTTATTTAATGCCCCTTAAAAACATACAGAATCTTAGACATTTTCTCAATTTTGCCAACAGGTTTGTGTTTAAAAATGCATCTAAAACATGAAATGTTGTTATATGTGAACCTGACAATGCAACAAACTGAACGGTTGTTCTCTTTGGGGACAATAATTGATGTCTGATGTCGCAACCATGAAAGAATTGTCATTTAAAAAAAAAAAAGAAAGTAAAGACAGGCAAAGGTTCCAGAGGATGAACCCTGCCGGCGACTGCTCAATTTAATCTAAAGCAAAACTGCAAAGCCTTGATGTGTTCTGGGTGTTCTTAGACAGACAGTAGCACTTCTTTAAATGCATCATGTCAGCTTGTGCACAAGCGCGTGCCAGACCGCCATCTACTAAAATCGACTGCGAGGAGAAACGCAACAAATAAAAACATGTCTGAAGGACAAAGGCCAAAGGCAGCAACAGCTAACTTCAGATTTCTCTTTCCAATTTTCTTTCTGTAACTTGTAGCAGTGGTTCTTTTAATCAAAGCACAGCTCGGTTAAAAGCGTTTTTTTTTTAACACTTTAAAGGTTCTTTTTAAAATAAAATCTATAATTATTTTGCGTTGCTTAAAATCTTGGCTGCAACTCCCTTTTTTTAATTATCAGGTTTTATTTATCAGAATGTAATTTTTTTTAAAGTCCCCTGCTCTTTGCAAAGTACAACCTCTGATGACAATTTATGTGATAACTCTAAGCAAATATGTACAATTACAAAACTTACTGTTGTCATAGGAATCAGCAGCCAGGTGCTTCTAAGATGAAATAACTACCCTTATTTAAAGAAAAAAAACAAAACAAAACAGAGCATTTTTACATTACAGTCAACATGTCTGCTTGTATTATACTTGTTGGCGTGGCTTTCATAAGGCAAAGGAAGGTCTGTCCCATTAAGCACTTTCTCTAATGCTGAAGAGGGCAAGAATCAATATTAATTACTGGAAATATATTCAAAATGTCTCTGAATACTATGAGTTCATGTTTTATTGAAAGCACAAGATGCTTGCAGCTCACATGAAGTTGATATTCTTAAAAGTATCTGGTTAAAATTCATAAAATAACTGTTTGGAGTGAGGTACAAATAATTCAAGAAATTCAATACTATTTTAAGTAACCTTGCTTATTATATATTTATAGCATAAATACCTACTTAAAGGAGTATGCCAGAGTTAAAACAACCCTGGGTCTATTATTAAGGGGCGTGAACTTTCATTAGGGACCAACACGATGTGGGTCGAAGCCGTTCTGTGTGAGAACAGAGTAGGTGTTTGCCACAAAATGGAAATTAATGTTACCTTCTGGGGCAATCAACATGCATTTAAAAAGACAAAAAATGTATCTCAAGCCTTTGACAAGTCTCAGAAATCTCCGTCTCTTTAAAATAAGTGAATACTGAAAGGTATGGTATTTAGGCAATAAACAAACAAACAGAAAGCATTAAGAAAGCAGTAAGAAAGGGAATAACACAAATCTAGTGTTTCCATTTGTAGGACCCATGCAATTAATTAATTCATTCATTTATTCATTAATCAACATGTTCACGACAACAAGAAGGTGATTGACAGGTCATAGGAAGACCACATGTGTTTAAGATCTTACTGCCGTTTATTTGTTATCATGATTGATAGATTGGGCATATGTATAATTATTATTAGATATTAGTCCTGCTTTTCTTAAGCGAGAATGACAACAGGTGAAGGGTTCCAGCAGTGCAAAGCAATGCAGAGTTGAGGCGTTGAGGCTCCCGCTGTTTGTTTTTAGGGCTGAATCAGGAAAAGAAAGAAAAACAAAAGCTGAAAACGTGTTTAGACCTTGTGATTTAGTCTTGTAAAATGTTTTCTTATATAGATTTGAGCTGTTTCTTTGCAAAATAAACCATACTGCTCCCTGTTGATGGGGAACACAGATGTTAATTTGTTTCACTATGTAAAGATTTAAATAGCTTCGAAACAGCGTCCTTGGTAAACATTGAAAGGAGTCTGTGGTAAATAAAATAAAATATTTGTGCTACATTCTGAGATGAAATATTTTAATATATATATATATATATATGAATGACAGCATTGAAATTGTAAACTTTTTTCTCACCTTGGTTTACAGTTTCTTTTTACCTTTTGTGCTTATGTTTAGATCTTTTTCTAAAAAGGATTTTTTTCGTTCCTATATTTATTTATTCATTTTCAATCTGGAAAAAGGTTTTTTGTGAGTCATTTAATACAATTTTGTCAAAATCTCTCAGTCAACTCTTTAGTCTTTTAGTCTTTACCAAAATTAAAACTAATTCTTCTGAACAGATGGTTAAAAAAAAAGAAGATATTAAATAAAAAAACGAATGTTTGAAGACATTTTTAGTTTAACTGTGACAAAGCAGCCCTGCTGGACAGACGTAGGTGCTGGGAACAAAATTGAGCATCTGGGATGGCATCTGTTTCCTGCGCCCCATGTTGTGTGTCATGTTCTCTTGAAAGACGACCCACGCAGAATCAGGAAGACCTCGAATCGTGCTGGGAACATTTTCTCTTGTCTTTTCCTGCCTTGTTTGAGAATCTCTATGAAGCTTGGTCAATGTCAGCACAGGGGCACTAACCTTAAAGAAGTTTTATTTCATTTCTTCAGTGAACCTGTGGAGCTTTGGTGCTTCAAACCAAACCAATCAATGGATTTAACATCAGGATACACTTCACAGACACAAAAACATCCCTTTTCTGACATTTGGAAAGGACAAAACACAGGCCAAACTCAAAGCTATAGGCTATTATTTTTAAGTCATACAAAATTGATAAATATATTCCCTTTGCAGGCTCCGTTTAAGTGCACCTCTAACTGGGCAGGCTGTGATGAGCTCCTCTATAACTTCATGGCCCGACAGGAGTTCCTATGCTTGCATTACCAGATCTAATTTAACAGCGCCAGGATGCCCTTCATCCCGCTCCTTCGTGAGATATTAGGTATTTTAAAGACGGCCAGGCTCATGAATATGTACGAACACAAACACGCACACACAAGCATGTGTACACTTTTAATGACAGACAAGCATTAGCATTCCTTTTAATATTCATGCGCTTTACGTAACCTTTACGTAACCACAGGACCTGTGTGCAGATTTCTTCATTCATGTGCATCCCCCATGCACGTGTCTGTGCAAGCCTGGATGTGTGTATAGTTGAAATCTTTTCTCTGTAGTTTCCCTCATTATGAGAAAGCTCTTTAATGCTCGTCTCCCAGTGGAGAGGGGAAGGGAGTGTGAAACTGCTATTGCGGAGAAAGAGTGAGAGGAAAATCTAATAGAGGCAGCCCGACAGACACTCCTGCTCATGCGGTGCGATCTCTCAGTTGATGACATCCATATTTACCTCCCTGTCATCCGAAGAGGCACCTATGCTGCGTGTCGGTGTGACCTCAGCAATACAGTTGCCAGTGACAGAAGAGTGATTGGGGTGATTTATTTAAGAGGATGATGTGAGTGGGGGCAAAGAGGCAAAAGCAGCTGAACCGAAGAGGCTGTGAATGAAAGAAAAACAGGTAAACCTATTTCAAACATGTGGTTTCGGTCTCCATAGCCAGATTTCACGTGAATGACAACTGTGCTGTGAAGGTGGATGTTTTTGTGCAGCACATCAGGTAAAATTGTATGAAGTCACAAACGTATGCACAATTAGGAGCTTGGTCTTTTGGTTGATGGCTCCCGATGGTTTATTACTAGTACTACTACTGACTTCTGAGCTGTGATGATCACTTTTTAAGATAATATGGCTTGTTGGGCTGTTAACTGGACTATGGGACTGCTGCAACTGGTTCTGGGGATCTGGAGGGTTTCAGCGAGAACTCTTCGAGAAGCAGCCAAAAGCAGCTGTCGTTGCCCTTGACTGATGGCTACTAGCCAAGGCTAACCAGAGGGTGCCAAGTGGACAACCTCTAGTTCCTCGGCTTCTGCCTCTTGCAGCAGCCGGATCCACAGATTGAGCGACCTTCACCTTGAATCGTTTCAGGTCACACTTCCAAGTTCGCTCACGAAGAAGGAGCCGATTGCGCCCCGCCCCGCTCGACCACCCATTAGCGCGGTTGCCGAGGCTGCTGACCACGACTGGGCCCCCGCTGGTTCTTCTTTTAAGCTCTGGCAGCACTTGTTTCAGATGTCATTTCAGAAGCGACATCTGAAATGAGGATGTTCGGACAGATCAGATCAAATCAAATGTAAACTGGCGTCTTCCAGGCCCGTTCCATTTTCAGATGAAGTAACCGTTTTAGATTGGGTGGTGTCAGTTCCTACCAACATGGGGATGTGGAGAAAGACAAAGGCAGTTGTCCAGTTCTTTTTACACAGTCTATAGTTTCACCCATTTGCTTATTTCTGGATTAACCAGACGTTGGTGTCCAAATGATGACCACCAGAGCTCTGAAAGCTGGGCTTCAAAACCACTCCAGAAACATTTGGGTGGCATCACAGAAGGGTTCGTGAAATACTCCTCTGACTGGACATAACTGCGACTGGAGAGTCCGCAGGATAGGGCGCGTTTGCGCGTGTGTGTCAGCATGAGTGTGTGGGTATGAGCATGCTCTGCTGGCCACTGATAACCCCACAGCACAACTGTCACAGTCATGCTTTCACTCACAGCCACAGCAGTGTGAGCGCAGTCAGAGAGAGTGCGTGTCCATCTGCCTGTCTGCCTGCCTCATCGTCAGGCTGTTACTATGTTCTCTGATAGCTCTCCAGTATCAGAGACCATGATTTGAAACAGCTCAGGGATCGAGCGGAGAGGGCACAGATCGGTAAGAAACTGTGAGTTTATCGCATGGCCGCCAGGATCCTGGAGGTCATTCCTCTTGCACAACGACTGAGCAGCCTGCTGGAGAGCCAGGAGGGGTCTTGGTGGGCTTGCACTGGACCAAAACAAAAAAAAGAATGAGCTGGCAGGCTCTTTTGCCACTCGCTGGTCAACCTGCACTGACTTCACATGCTAGAAGATAACGCCATGTGGAGATGCTTCTCCACGCCAGTGCTCTTGTATTTATAGACAGGAGGCCTCTTCTTCCTGTGTCTGATGAGTTTAATAACTTGAGGCAAGTGAAAACTGTGTAAATGACATCGTTAGAAAAAGAAATAAATAAAGCTCCAGCTGCCAGAGGTCCTCAATGAAAATCAATCCTCCACCCTGAGCCCGAAGGCAGAACTGACGCTGTCTGCAAGTTTTATACTCAGAAATATTAAAAGCGAAAACAAACAGTTGGGAACAGAAAGTCCTCCACTTCTTCATGATTTCTAGCTAAATGTGTTTTAGCTCTTTGCAGAGATGAGCCGATATCCTTTTTTTTTTCTACGTCTAAATCTAACTTAATGCATACATTTGGATGCTTTCAATTTAGTGCAGCCGGTGTTATAAGAAAGAAGACATTATACTAAAACTAATGCCAGGAATAAAAGCCAGGCACTTTATTTAAATGTGAGTTTTATTGATTTACTTTCTATTCAGCCTTATCCGGTAAGTCTCTTGAAAGACAATATCTCCTTTTCAAGGCAAATCTGGCAGAACCGCATCGTTGAGGCAACAGAGAGTTAGGTAAAATTGAGAGTTCAGATTGTCTGTTGTGCTGACAGGCACAATGAGAGATGCCTCGGCTGAAATGCTAACAAGATTATAAAATGTCACCGGTAATATGTTGATATATAGAAGGCATAATTTTCTAACACTAACATTTGCTGATTTTCACAAAACATAACGCTGCTGAGACTTAAGAGAAGGTCAGTAGGTTTATAGATATTTTTGTGGAAGTATAGAGCAAAGAACTTGGATCTTACAGTAAAATTAACAAACAAAAAAACAACAACCCTTATTTTTCAGCTCAAAGTGGTTTACCAAAGTGAACCATCTTTATCAAACAGAATTGTATCCCCATTGAACAATGTGGGAATGTCACAAAAGTGCAACAACATGGAGCGTTTTGCATTGGGATAAAAATGACTGATAACTCAAATCAGAGGCTTTTTTTTTCAGGAACAGGCAAACAAATTCAATATGAAAGGAATGCTGCCTGGGCCTCCAGGGCACAGCCTGAGGGCTCACGGCATCACTGGGGTCCTCATGAGCCTCGGCTCGAAGGGATTGCTCGTATTTATTTGGAAGCTCAGTAAAATGACCACACAGTGATACAAAATACGCATTTCTTCATCATTTTGATGATTCCCAAATGCATTCCTTGGGGGATAAGTTCAGATGATTCTTGCGCTTACAAAATGCTGGATGGAAATCTACGGGAGATTTCTGTAACTGGAAAGATTGGGATTCGATGAGGCCACTTCCCTGCAGCACCAAAACCTGTCCAACCCTTTGTTTTTGCTTTAAAATTCATTTCAAACTTCCATGTTTACTATGTTGTATGAAACTTTCACATAAACGCACGGGGATTACTGAATAACACCCACACACGTAATGACATTCTGAATTTAATCTCAAACAAAGACGTCATCACCAAGCACGTGCGTAACTTAGAAGTGGGGAGAGAAAAGCTTTCCTAAATGCAATTTAGCACAAAGTCACCAGACTTTTCTTTGCCTTTTCATCAGACCATAATATTGTATGTTTTTGTTTGAGTTGAGTTGCAGTATTATATCTAAGAGACCAGTTAAATAGTTGTAGTTTTTTAGTCATCCTTCATTTAGACGCGGACCTGGTATCATTTGTTCAAAACAACAATCTGCAGCTGTTTCCTCGATAATTTGACGGCCTCCTAAAGCGTTTTTTTCTCCTAACAGACTTTACATTGTTTCTGTCGTGGTCCTTGAAAACTAATTGCTTTAAACAAGATACATTTCACTTGTCGTTATCATATATATGGTGTATTGGATATCAAAATTAAGGTCCTAATGAGTGACTTCAAGCCATCACCATGTCACTTCTTCAAAAGTGTACTTCAAAAGCACCTCAATCATTCAGCCTTTAAATGATTCAGATGAAAGAGAGAGGCCCAAGCAGAATAATAATGCACCAGATAAACAATGAGATTTCATGTGGAGAAAAACAATAAATGTTGTAAAGTGCACCAGCAGTCATCTTTTTCTTTGAACAGAGAATAGCAGTGAAACTATCAGTCATCTCAGGACGCACTGAATGATGCTCTATTAATAATCCTCATGTATGGGCATTAAATTAACCAAGCATGTTAAATGCACTCATTTTCCATTTTGCAAAATTCACAGTGTTTTACACAACGACAAATTACAGAGTAGAAGTTTTAAAGTGGGCTATAATGTGGAGAGTTTGCCATTAGTCTGGGGTTCCTATCAGAATAAATTATTTCACGTCTGCACTGCAGCAAAATGTGTTTTATTTCCAGTGTTTCTGTCTGTGTGGATGTACAGTCGAGAGATCTTTCATTTAACATTAGACATAAGCAGGCCCTAAACAAGGTAAATGCAACCTCAGATGAACAAAAACACGGAATATTTTACACTGCATCATTATTCACTGAACAAAAACGTAAAATGTAGATGCAGGAAAGAAAAAACTTCCCAGGATTCAAAAGCTTGTAGAAACAATTCTGCCATTTAAAACTTGAAGTAAATGATTTGTAAATAGCGTTAAATGTCACTGAAAGAAAGACTCGAGTGAATTTGCACATTTCCCCCTCTACGGTGCCTAATATTAAATATTCCAGGACTCTGGAGAAGTTCTAGCACATAAATGATAAGCTTAAGCTCGACACCTGTGATCTCTGATCCATCAGACAGCACTTCAGCAAGATCTGTCATTCGTCAAAAGCTGATACAGGCACCGGAGAATTACTCTGCCGGGACCGACAGTGTGGAGCCACGTCTACGAGAGCTATAACACTTTTCTGTGCAAAAGATGAGCCTTATGTCAACCTTGTCTGGAGGTGGCATCAACATCTCCGGGCTCTGAGGCTTTTCAGATGGACCATCATTCAGGGGGAAGCATGGGCTGTGGGCAGAAACAAATCTGTATTCCAGAGCTTTTCAGAAGATGAAAACGACCAGTCGGCGTGAAGTCGGCGTGAAGTCAGCACCAAGTCCGAAAGCCACAGGTCTGTGACGGTTGCGGTGTCCTTGGAGGACATGACTTTCACTTCTGTCTGGCTGCAGTGATGAAGAAACGTACGGTGAGATTTGAGAGCAACATATGCAACCTGCAACACGTTTTCACTCAATCCTAAATTGGAGTACTTCTTCTTGTACGCATGTAAGGTGATATAACGATAAATTGTCTTCACTTTTATTACAACATAAGACACAAGAGCGTCTGCTTTATTTAGGGCTCACAACTCTGCTCTCCTGGACCTGTCACTGCATTATTGTTACCTTAACACTAAGTGCTGTAAAATGTTCAAACATTTAATAAGAATTTGTTGTTTTTCTCTTTTAAAAAGTCCTTCTTTTTTTTTTTACACTGGCTTTTAACTCCAGCGAGCATGATCAGTAGGCCGGTCCTTGCATTGTCTTTTTTATTTATTTATTTTTGCTTCCTTTGCTTACTGAACACAAGATACCGTTTATTATTTTTCTTTACTTTCTCAGCTTAGAACAGTAACTAAAATCTGGTTTCTTGTGATTTAAACTTTTGTGAATCACCGTATGGATGATAATCTGCGACACGCATCTCAATTCAGCGTCTCCACCATAAAAAAAACAATGTTTTGTTTTATTGTACTGTGAAGTTGTCTTTTTTTAACTTCTCTTTCATCAACAACGTTTGTCTAAATAAAGACAGCATAAACGGAGTGTTTTTGTCAGCTTGAGAAAAACAAATCTGAATGTGCTGTCAGGTTTACAATAAAAATGTAATGACAGTTTTTATAGCACAAAAGGACTGGAGGTGGGGAGTTGTCTTGCACCTTTTCAAATACAGAGTGATTGATTGTTTTTTTTAACTTCTGCAAGTATAAATTTTGGGTTACTAAAAGATTTTTGAACACATGACAGTCCAGAATTGAATACACATGTTTAGCTTTAATACACATCCATGTTATTTATTAAAATCCCTTATTTCCTTGTGTTTCCTTGTGTTTTCCCCCCATAAATAACGAACAGGCTACAGATTTGTGTGATTGTCTTTGTCAATCCAGATCTAATGTGGTCTTACTTGTGCTGACATCCCTCACTCTGCTTCCTGCTCTGGGAGATTCAGCCACACCTTTTTTCCCCCTCATAATTTATAAATAAGATCCATTTATGGAGGCACTCTCTCATGTTCACAGACCAGAGGACAAAGCATCGTAAAACGTTTGCAACAGTTCACTGAGTGCCAAACAGCCTGATCGCCCGGTGGCAGCAGCGCAGCCAGACGGATCCATTTTGCTCCTCTTAGTGGTCAGGGCTCTGCAGGGTGCATTGTCAAGAAACTGCAAGGCCTTTTTCAGCCTCGATGGCTGCCAACTTACAAACAGCTCCCTGTGGTCCAAACCTGATGCAAGGTCAATTTGCTGGATCAAAAGGGCTTTGTGGCACTCTGCTCCTATAATTATGTGGCTTTGGGTCCATTTCCAGGTCTTTATGGAACGTTGTCTTCCTTCGACTGCATCTCCTCACATCTGCACCTCCTCTGTCTGCTGCTCCTCATCTGGACTGATTCAGCCAAGCGTGACAGTTTTCATGCGTTGACGAGCCATCCTGCTTAACTCATTCGAGTCTGAATTAGAAACACTTGGCTCCTGACATGACGTGAAGTCTTTATCGCCATTAAGGCACTTCTATTTTAAACAGGATCCACCTTTTTCTCTCTCCAACCGTGAACATTTTTCAGTGTCTGCTCCTCCTTAAAGTGTATTTTTTCCCATTTGTTAGTTTTAAATGTTATCGGAAGAAAGGTATATTTTGGAGAGTGTGGGAAGCTGGGAGTCAGAAGTCAAAACTAACAGAGGGTGAAATGTTTTTAGAAGTCCCATTTTTATCTCAACTGCAAAGTCTGTAATTCTTTTTTCTTCTGCTTCATTGCTTTTTTTTTATATGAAAGCTGGGAGTTAAGGATCACAAATCATACATTGTGTTTAAATTTGGTTATAATGATGTACGTGTGTCTGTACAGTGCGTGGGAACCAGATTCGCTCTCAGAAATTATGTAATTCAGGACCCCGAGCTCAAAGCAAAGTGTGAAATATTGATGAAACCAAACTCTTTTCATGCAGTTGGACATGAATTCTGCATTTTTATTTATTTATTTGTTTTGTCTGCATGTCTGTCTTTCAAATATGATCTGTGATCTCCACTGCTGGTCCAGCCCAGATGCCTGCGAGGCCTGAGAAGACCATGTCACTTCTAACAACGGTTAACACAAGGCTCTGTTTTGTGATTTCAGTGGCATTTGTGACATTCAGTGCTTCTCGTCGTGACATAAATTCTTTATTTTCAGTGGCATTTGTGATTTCAGTGGCATCTATGAATGTAGCTTTGTATTGTTTGACGAAGGATCTCCAACTCATCCTTTGAGAAGTTTTATTCCTGTGTCCAACATGCTTTTTTGTAACACAATTTTTTTTACATGCTACATTGTTCTTCTAATCCAAACTTTTACTTTATATTGCCTTTACACAGTGATTCACGACACGTGTTATTGAATGACTAAACGGTTGCTGAGAGTTGACTTTGCAGCCGATGTGAAGGTGTGGAGGTAAGTCACTGTGTCTCGGTCAGTCTCAAATATTCCTTCAAAATAAAACTGAAGCATTTGGAGAAAGAAAACAAAACTAATCTGTGCTGCTTTGAGCCAATATGAGACTAAAATGTTGTAGTGGTAAACTTAAACTTAATGTCAAAGCCACTCATAGTTATCAGCAGTAGAAGGGTATTAACAGGCTTGACTCGTATGGACCATTTCTATTCCTGAGAGATCTGAGAGGTCCATTGGCCGTGACACATCTCTCTTATTGCATCCATCCCATTCATTTTCTATGGAACACGACGAGGCATCGTCCAGCACGAGGCAATTATCCAATCAAAGTTGACATTGCTCTCTCACTGCACACAGTAAGGCTCTAATCAGGTCTGCGGCAGGTCAACAAGAACGAGCTGTTGGAATTCCCCTTACTGCTGTCGGGCACACAGGACGGGGTTCACCCAGTGGCTTTGGCGGCGATTTCTCCGCAGGTATAACAGTGCAACAGCAATGACCCAGAACATCCTTGAAATGTGAAATGTGTACTTGAGTTGTGCTCCAAAACTCAAAATCCAAGCAGGAACATCTCCGGTTGGTTACGGTATGGTACGTGTAACCCACAAAACAAATGCTTAAATAACTTACATCGGGATTCTCCTTATCTCTCTGCACAGACAGAGACAGGTCTTGTAGTCACACACTTTTATATTAGTCACATTATACTAATCATGAGCCCAACATATGACTCACACGAGTCCCGACATCAACTCAAACTTTTCAGGTTTTTAGGCCAGTCCAGATTTTTACGTTTTGAAGAAAACCATCTACACTGTAGTTGTGCCAACTACTACTACTATCATTTGCATGGTTCATTTTTTTTTTTCACAGACCTATGAATCTTTCATTTAAAATTTTACATGCTATGAATTCCTTCCACGCGTGCATTATTTAAACCCACTTCAGCTTCCCGGGAGTCTGCTGGAGCCTGTCCCAGCTGTCTCCAGGTGAAACGCAGGATTACACCCTGGAGAGGTCGCCAGTCCGTTGCAAAGACACGTGCCAGCCGCACACACTCATGACCACTGCATGAAGAATGATAAATTAGATTTTTGTTGGATTGTTGGACGGAACCAACACAAGCTCATGCAGAACATGCAGACTCCACCCAGACAGGCAACAGTGCTAATTAACAAGCCAAAAATGCTGCTCCTGTGCCAACTATTTACCATTAAACATAACAGCAGAACTGTGCCACTGATACTTGATTCATACCTGTTGGAAACTGTAAAAACAACCACATTCATTTTTGATTTGAAGGCAGCTCGATGACGCTTGGCAGGCGAGGAACAGAAAATAGGCAAAAACTCCTGGAGTCCCCCCGGAGACCGCATCTAACCAAGCAGAGCAAATGAGCATGCACAATGACGCTGGCCTGTCCCCAGCAAGGGTTCAAACACACTCTGCTTCCTGCCAACACCGAAAACACACTGAGACCAACATTTAACAAAAAACTTAATGGAGTTGAAACTGTTACTTAGATGTAGTTAATAGATGCAATTAAGTCATTTTTGTCTAGCAAAATTAAAAATCCCATTAAGATAAGCCGTTTTAAGTTTTTATTTTACAGAGCCCTAAATAATATTAATGAGACTGATAAATACACTTGGATTTTCTTGCCAAACAAATGCACTGCTTTATTGTATTGATTAAAATTGATAAATAGCCGTGGAAAACATGATTATTGAAGCAGTTAATCGTGCAATGATATATATTCTTTGAACAGATTGAACTTTATTGTTATTATTACAAAGAGATGGATCGCACATTTAATGTGTGTGTTTTTTTTTAACTCGCCCGGGAAAGGACAGATTGATGCAGCAGTCTGGTTTATTGTTATTGACCCAGCAATAGGTCTTGTAAAGTGCAATTTCTTTTTGATTGTTCCTTATTTTTGAAATAGCGTTCTGACAGAGAGACAAAATGTCACAAAAACCGGTCCTCATCTGAAAGGTGAAGGGGGCGTGGAAGAAAGAGTTTGAGAGTGACTGCCTCAGCTTAGAGACGTACTCCTTCATTTCCAAATGTGGCCGCGTGATAGCTGAAACCGGAAGTACAGAGCGACAAACTGAGACGTCGCGTATAATTTCATCATCATCTCCTCAAACTTTCTCACCTCTTAAATGTGATGAAGCCTATTACTGCTCCTTTATGCACTTATTTTTTCTGCTCACCACAGAAGAATATATGGAATAATGACAGTTTTCACAGTTTTCTGCTGGATTGTATTCATTCAGAGATCAAAAAAGGTTTTGCTGAGTGAAAAACCTCATACTTTAGACGTGTCCATGTGGTAGATGTACAAAGGTTTGTCTCCCTTTTTCAAAATGACAAGGCACCCGCAGACAAAGTAAAGATCCATTAAAGAGAAAGGTCCCCAATTTTGCTGAGAGTGAAGTGGATGTCGTTGCAGAGCTGTGACCTCGACCACGTCAAACACCTTTCCCACAAAGTGGAAGTCAAACTGGCTGCAGGGCCTGATGATGCAACATCAGTCACCTACCTCACTAATGATCGTGCAGCTGGAAGGAAACAAATCCCAGCAGCCTTTGGACGAATCGCGGACAATGGCTGCGCACGAGGGTTATGTTATAGCATGGCAGAGCTGGTGATTTTACATCAATTCAAGCTTCATTGATACATCACACAAGGGCTTAGCAGCAGCCCTGCGGTTTACAGATTTTGATTTATACTGCAATGACAGATTTCATTGGCTTATTATAGCCACAAAGCAGTTATAAACTGTTTTGTAAAACTGTACAAACAAAAGACCTTTTCTGCAGCCAGCAAGTGCCTGCTCTTGTTTCTCTGATACCTAATCTGAAAAACAACCTTGCCAAAGGAATCTTAAACAAAACAACTGATTAAAAAGATATGAAAAAAAAAAAAAAAGTTGGTTTGGAGTTCAAACGAAGAAATATGAAAGTACAAGTAAAATCGTCTGTTTTGTTTGATGTAGACATCTGTTCCAAGACATCAAGTACTGCATTAAATGATAAAATAAGAGCTGGCTGCAAATGTTATGGATTATGACAAAGCTAACAAAGCAAGAAAGCATGCACTCATCAATGTGTGAGTTATGGCTGGGATAAAGGTTTATTGAATTTTAAAAGTTTCCCTTCCTTTTAGGATTAACAGTGTCAATTCCTGACATGTCAAGACAAAAGGATTGTTCTGCTGATTATTATTTATTTATTTTTGGGTCTGCAGCTTAACACAGAATTATACACTTCTCTCAGATTTAATAACGCAGGAAGTGATTTTCTTTGTGCCTCTTGGAGTCGGTGGCAACACCTCGTCAACACAGCTTGGATATATCATCACTTTTTAAGTTGTTATACGACAGTCCATTAGCTTTGTTTTCTGCCGTCACTAACTCCTGGGGGAAATATAACGCTCTTAAGCTTCTGAGAACTCCACCGTGTTCAGCCGCCAGCTGCTAACGGTCTCTTGCCTGCTGTTTTGTGCCGAGCAGGTAACGGACTGTGGATTCGAAAGTTGTGAGCTGGATACAACTTTGGACAGCCGTTCCAGACGCAGCGTGCGATGCTTTCAGCTTATTTGTCATCAGACTACAAACGCAATACCGAAGCGTATCCGTGGCGATGTTGCAAGACTTGAACCGGGCCTCTCTTTCAGCTTCGACTTCGACTGTCACATTTCCAACTGTCTGTCAACTGTTCCGCCAGAGAAAAATCTGCTGTTGAATTTATTCATTGCAAAGGCTGGAGATGCAAGCAAGTCCTCTGCACTTGATTCATTAGGCAAAGCAGATCATAATCTGATACTTCCTTCCTCCGCCTACACACCCATGAGGCAACCTCTGATCAAATAAACTGCGAGGAGGTGGTCGCAGGAAGCTGAAGAAACTCTGCAGGAGGGCTTTGAGTCCACATACTGGGAAACAGCCTGTGAGCCACACTGAGATGACATCAACAGCAACATCCCAACCAGGAGAGCGAGGTGCTTCCAATAACGAGATCCGAACCATCGCCGTTCTGAAAAAGCTGCTGAATATGATGACGAGGAGCCTTTGAGAGGGAGACAGGAACGTTTTGAGGGGCATGCGGGAGGAGATGGAAGTTAAATTAGGAGAGTGATGGAAGGTGAACATGACAAAACCGGAGAACAAACACGAGAGAAAAACCATGAGGGGTGTGTAGTTGGGGAGGACACAAAGACTACACTGGTTTCAGGATTAAAGGAGGATCAGATTGGTGGTCTTTACAGAGTTGATCACCAAAGTTTGGTTCCATCTTTTGAAAAAATATTTTTAAATACCTCCAAATAAGAACTGCCTCAAGTGCTGGTGAGGGGTCAAATCATTTTAATGAGGCAGGAGCAGCAAATAGGGATGAATGTGGACTTAATTAGGCCAATACACTGTAAAAAATGAAAAGTTAAGACAACTCAAAAATGTAAGGCAACAAACTACAGGAAAATATTTAGTTAAGCGTTTTAACTTAACCTTTGAAGTTTTGCTTTTAACCTAACTCTCATTTCTAAGTTTTTCAAACTCTAACTCGTTTGTACTTAAAACTCTTAAGTTCGAACAACTTTAAATCCTGACTCTTCTAACTGAAATCTAAGTTTCAGCAACCTCGAACCCCCGCTAATGAAAACCCACCTTCTGTTCCTCGTAAAGAATAAAACGTCTTGGCCAGAACGAACTTTGTTCTTGTTTTTCCTGCTTGAACAAGAACAAATTTCCCTGTTGTTGTAGATCGTATGTCAGCCTTCAAACGGAAAAAACAAACGACAAACCATGCTGACAAAGACGCCCTCTTTATCTCCCATTTTTGCTTTTCTTGTCACCAAAACTGGAGAGTTGGAGTTGGAGAGATGGAGCAGGAACTCGATGGTGTCAGCTGGAGGATCCTCCAGGCCTGAGTGAACCAGCTATATTAGATTCTACAGCACCTGTTCAACCTCAGGTCCAGTCCCCTCTCACAGAAGCAAAACAGAAGGTACCGTGAAGATGTACATTTATTGTATTACTGAAATCTAGTATTTCATTTGGCACGATTCGCCGTGCAGTGCTATGTGAGAAAACCCAGAAAACACTGATGGATGCCCCCACAGTTGCTTGGATTATTGACTAACTGACAGCGAGACCACCGTTTTTGATGCTAACGGGTTTGGTGTCGCAGAAGGTGGTCGGCAGCACAGGGGGAGTGTACGCTCACCATTTGTCTTTATTCTGTACACCTCAGACTTCCAGGGTAACTCGTGCTCCTGTCATCTCCATGATGACTCTGCTGTCCTGGGGCGTGTCAGTGGAGGATAGGAGGCTAATTAAAACGAACTGGTGGTTCTTTGTGGCGGGACGCGGCACCTGATCAGAACCGGCATTAATCGGAAAGACTAGTTGCAACCTGGGAGAAGAGCTGGAGTAGATGGAGGTGTGGATGAGTATTAATAACTGTTATTTGGACTCAGTAAACATCGATGCATTTACATTCTTTACAGCATCTCCATTAGATCTACCAGATGCACCTGAAAACAGTGGCCTCCGCGTGTATGTTGTGTCATAAAATATTTATTATATCTACTTAAAATAGACACAAGAAAATGTCAGAATTAGTATATGAAAGCGGTAGATTATTTGTAAGCAACACAAGATTGACAGCATCAGCAGTGTCAATTATATTCATTTATGCATACGAGCCCACCGAAGATCCAAAACTTCCTTCCTTTTGTTGTTTTGCTGCTGGAGTTCTGATCTCAAGCACTTTGTCTTCTGTGCTTTGTCTCGGTCTAATTTTAGTGTATTCCCTGCAGCGAAATACTTTTCCTCCTTTTGTCTTAGCTGCAAGGGACAAACTGCAGCATCCACGCGAACACATTTGAAACTGTCAGCGCGTGGCGCAGACACGCTGGCCACGCCACGACGCCAACCAGTGAAGCTGCAGGAACAGACCCGGCGCGTGAAGAGAGAGCATTCGAGGATACGGATCTCTTTCTCCTTATTATTACGTTTAATGGTCAAATTCATACAAGAAGGGTGAGGTTCCCCTTAGCCCCTGCTTACTGCCGATTCCAAGCTGTTATCTGAGACTGCAGATTCTGGCCTGAGGGGTTGAAGGTGGACGCCTGAGTTGCTCTCATCTCCTGTGGTTCAGCTCATAGTTTGTGTGGGTTGATTATCTGATGACACCCTATAATCCTTCACAAGTGTCCCTATGCAGTGTCTTGTTCAATACCTAACTTTGAGGCTTATCCTGGGATTACTCTTACCAAGAGGGTCAATAACCCTCTTTTCTTTCTTTTTTTTTTCTTTGCTTTTGGAGGTTTTTTAAAAAATGCTGTTTGTGGCTCGTATGTATCCATTTACACACTTTAGCTCGTGCATCTTCAAAAGAGGTCATGGGCAGCCACCTAATAGTGCGAGCACTCAACAGCTTTTCTTTCCAAATGTATTAGACTTAACAACTCTGACCTTCGCCTGTTTTTCCTCAGCGTTGGGCCCACCGAGTCGAACACCAAGTCGTGCTCCTGTGTTTGTACCACACTGTCTTGGGCCATAGTTCCAGCAGCTTCCAGCCTGGCAGGGTTTTTAGGCTGACTGCTTCTGTTCCTCTGGAGGTGTATGTGTTTAAAAAAAAAACAACAACAACACAAAACCATTCTGCAACTGTGAAAAAAAATGCTTTAAAAGGGGCATTTTAGTTTTGTTGACTACAGTAAGATACTGCTCAAAGAAAAGACTTTCTTTCTGTGATGGAACTTTGTGGAGGTGCATCCAAAGAAGACAAAGAAGGCAATATGTATGAAAATGAGCAGAGCATAGTTGCAGAGGGCTTCTGCACTGACAGGGAAGGGATGCTGTAAAATACCTCCCTCCGAGTATTATTGCTCTGGGATCCCAGCTCACCAGGTATCCCAGCAAGCCTGCCGGAATTACAGGCTGCAGCAGGAGGAACAACAACCATATGAACAGAGACAAATATGCAGATGCAGATGGAAACATATATAATACACAAATAGACGGCAAGATTCATAAGCAAATACATGCATTTGCATGCATGTTTTCTGGCCCCAGCACTCTCCTACAGCGAAAAAAAGCCTCGCTCTGAAAGAGGCACACAATGATCACAACCCATGAAGGCACAGTTATTTAGTGTCGCCACCTCATTTGTAATCTCTTTGAGAGGGTTTTTATCTCACTTCGGCAACATTTTTCATCTCTTTGTTGTTGCTGTACAAGTTTGTCCGCTTGTTTTTTCACATTTCTCTAAAGATGTTTTCCATTTCTTTCTGTTTATTATTTTTTATTTGACCTCAAATGTAGTAGCTGTTTTTTTTGTTTGTTTTTTGCCTGTTAATTGTCACTTTTTTTATTTGTTAAGCTTTCGGTATGTGGGCATTTTCTCAGTACTGTATTTGTCATCACTTTCAGAATATTACGTTGTTCTTTGTAGTTTAGTAACTAAGCATAGTGTCTTTATATCTGTCATTCTGTCTTCTGTCTGATTTCCTTTAGTTTTTGGGTTTTTGTTCTTTTCTATATGGTCTTTTTTTTGTCCCGTTTTGTTGATTTGCAGATTTGATTTTTTTTTCTTGACTCCGCATGTTTTATAGCCACTTTCCTGCTGTTGCTGTAGGCATTTACCATGTTTTTGTATTTTTTGTGAACAATCCGTCTTTATAGCGCTTTCTTTGTTTTTGTACCACTTTGCAGTTGCTTATATGTCTTTATGGCCACATCGTGGTACTTTAAGGTCCCTTTTTGTCTCTTTGTTATCTGTTTTGTGACTTATGTTGTTTGTGTCCAATTTAAATATCCTTGTATTTGTTTTACATTTCTTTGAGGACATTTTCTATCTCCTTGTATACCGGTTTTGTGTCACTTTTTCATTGCTGCTATTTCTTTTATTGCATCATACAACTGTTTGTGGTCCTGGCAGTTATTTGACTTTTTTAATGTGTATTTGCTGTCTTCTTAGATGTCCTCTTGTTGTTGCTTTGTGTTTCCATTGGGATCATTTTGTAGGTTGAACCAATAACTCATCTGACCCTTGAGACCCAGGGGTCTGTGTTCATCTGGACCGTGGAGACATCTACCACATAAGGTCACCCTAAAGCTACAACAGATAATAACCTTAGTCTAGAAAATCATGTCTGTAGCGTCAAAATAGACATTAAGACCACTGTTTTTTTAAATCTTTTCTTTTTTCCCCTTTAGGTTTAAGAAATGTGAAATCGGAAGATATATAAGTTTAGATGTAAATACGAGAGAAAAGAAAAGAAAAGAAAAGAAAAGAAAAGAAAAGAAAAGAAAAGAAAAGAAAAGAAAAGAAAAGAAAAGAAAAGAAAAGAAAAGAAAAGAAAAGAAAAGAAAAGAAAAGAAAAGAAAAGAAAAGAAAAGAAAAGAAAAAAGGCTATAAAATCAAAAAATGGGGGAGGGACACAAAATATGATAAGTTGCATGAATGCTAATGGGGAATAATTGCTAATAAACCCTTACTTACTAATTAACTCTACATCAAATTTTATTACATAGCTAATCATTATTTAATGATTACTTAATGGTTTGTTGAATATGAAATGAGTGAGGAGTAAATTGGGGGCAACTTGATAATTGATGACTCAATAACTTTGTGTCTTTCCTGTAATTCTTAATGGAGAGTGATATAGTAGATAACGATGAGTCACTAGAGAACTGATAACAGCATCCTGTATTGATTAATCATTCTGTAACGATTGGCTAATGAATATCTAAACCAGTGCTGACCTCTTTCTTCACCAGTGATTCTGGATTTCCAGTGAAAAAGCCAGAAAACTGTCAAATCACTGAAAACTCCATCATCACCAACAGTAATATGTTTTTGAGCACCTTTGAGTCCAATGGAGCGACGTCTTGAGTATTTAATGAGGAATTAATCAGTACTTTATTAATATCAATCCATTTGTTATACTTCAATCATTGTGTGTTAATTAATTAGCAATTAGTCCTTTAGATGCTTCTAGTTCATTTCATAAGTAACTGATTATTAACTGTAACTCGTTAAAATTCCGACAGAAGTTCATAATTAGGTAATAGTTAATTAGCAATTAGTCCTTTATTCTTTCCTTACTAATTCACATGTAAGTAAGCAGATTCTCTGCCCCCTGTTGTAAGTGTTGCCAAAGTACCTTAGCAGGAAGGAAAGATAAAAATGTCAGGCAGCATTCCTGCTCGTCATTGTCAAGAGTGTTTAAAAGTCTTTATGAAGGCTCAGAGGATCCATGATCAATAAATTATGATCCTGAGCAGAGCAGTGTGCTTGCTTTTCCCCCCCTTCTGAGACTGAAGTGATAGCCTCCAAAGCACTTGCCTTTGAGACAGTCGGGCATGTGAAAAGCCTCTTTTAAAATAATTAACTGGAATTTTGGAGTCAGCTTTATAAACTGCTTTCTGTGTCTCTCGCATCCCTCTTTGTTCCATTTCTAGTCTCTCTCTCTCTCTCTCTCTCGCTCACTCTTTCTCTCTCTCTCTTTCGCTCTCTCTCTCACTCGCTCACCCGCGCTCTCTCTCTCTCTCTCGCTCTCTCTCTTTCCTCACTAACTGCCAGCCAGGATGCTGACAATAGCTTCAATAAAGATGAATTGAAATTGGCCGTAGCTGTATTTGGCTCTCCAGGACACACAAAAGAGGGAGCAGGGCTGTAATTATTACTCTGCATTCCAGCGCGCTGTACTGCAAACTCATCTTCCCTGTCTTCTATCCCTTTTTTTCTGCCCCCGTTTCTCTGTCTTGCTGTCACTTTCCTTTCACCTGAGTCCCTCCCTCTCTTTTCTGTCATCCTGCCCCTCTCTCCATCTTTTCTCTCCCTCTCCTGCTCACGCCATCACAGCCTGTTCAACTCAGTACAGTCCATTATTGTTGTTTGCGAAGGTAGAACTATAATTTCACAGCTGAGGAGCCAGATCAGGTCGAGAGTAGTGATTAATAATCTGAAGGTGAATAATGATTTCATCCTCCATATTCAGCTGGAGGTAATTATTCGCTGTGTAATTGTGGAATAGATTTGCTCACGAAAACTAGACTTATTCAAATGTGAGATAGAAACTGGAGCGCCTTGGGTGTGTCGAGGCATCCGTGAAGCTAAATTTACATGGGTGGGTTCCAAATATAGGCCGAGAATAAGATTAGAGCATTTGTGTGGGCACCACTTCAATCCTCTCTGGTCCCAAGGTGTTTTTTTAACCTGTCTTGTGTTGTATCTGTCGTGTTTTTTGTGTCAGCTGCCGAAGTGAGGCACACCGACTCCTTGTCCTCCTCATCACACCTCTGATGAATGTGTCAAAAGAAGTGATGCAAGCTTTTTCATTCTCTTCATCCTTGTATCTTTTCTTGTCTGAAATGATCATGGATAGCAGATATTTTCTTCATGGAAGTCAGTGGATTGAAGAACAGACGAAGGGCTGCAAAAATTAAGCCTAGCAATTATGTGATGCTGTTTTGTGTTTGCTCACCTGATGTAGCTCATAGAGCATAAATAAAAAACCGAACGGGGCAAACCCTCTGATGTCACCTGGAGGTTTTCTAGTGTGTGCTTTTGAAGCCTCCATTTTCTCAGTAGCTGACTCCACCCAGCTCGTGTTAATCCACTATGACGGCATGGGTGGAGCCAACAAGCCTGGCAGCTGGTAGGAACACTCCCACCTTCACGTGTTATTTCAGATCTCACTACCAAAAACGACATCTGAAAGAAATACTGCTGGGGCTGAAACAAGGACTTTTGTTGCCCTCTCTGTCCGGAGGGAGCCGCTATCTTCAACTGGGACCTCTGGGGTCCTGGCAGACCTCAGGTCTGGGTAGACGTTTGGGTAAAAGTAGTTAGTTAACCAGCAAGTCAGCCTGGAAGGTTGTGCAACTGGAGAATGCACTTGTTTTGGCGCCACCAGCGACTTTGTTTATGACATTCTTGCTGCTATTAACCTGTGGTCCTTCTTCCCAGCAGGCGGTCCCGATCGTTTGTTGATGTTGCTGCTCTCTCCTCTTTCGTGTCCTCTCACCCCCCTCATCGATTGAGGCAGATGGTCCCCCGTTCCGAGTCTGGTTCTGCCAGAGGTTTCGCCCTGTTGAAGGGGAGTTTTTACTTTCCACAGTCGCCTGGTGCTTGTTCAGGAAGGAAGATCACATCAAAGCAAAGTTTTGATGCAATCTGTTGAATTCTTTAGCAAGTGGGACACTATCACCTTCACTGTCACTTATGCACGGGGGATAATTATATAAAAAAAAAAAAAAAAAAAAAAAAAAAAAAAAAGGGTGGGGCTCAGATGATGTGGGACTTTGACTTGACTGCTTTAAGGATGCCTGTACAAAGTAAACTGATGAGCCCAAAAGAAAAAAAAAAAAAAAAAAAAAAAAAAAAAAAAGAATTCTTTAGCAATGCTATTTCTTTTATGAGAAGAAGAGTTGAACTGTTCTCTTGAAATGCCTTGAGATGATGTTTGTCATGATTTGGCGTCATGTAAATAAAGCCATATAATCTTAGCTAAAAAGCCACTTAACCCTGCAGCAGTGCAGTGGATGATGTGTGCTAACAAACACCTGCCACATACGTTTAACTTCACCAAAAACTTGGAACTAAGCCATCCTCAATTTGCATGCATAATAGATGATTCTTGATTTTTATTTCTGTATTATACGAGCGTTCGTCTTTGTGTTTGGACAGCTTTGCTTATTTTGGATTTTGTTGACAATGCATGAGCAAAATTGAAAAATAAAATAATTTAAAAAAAGCCACAGTGCAGTTAATCCCAGTTTTGACCGGTTTTGGTTTTACAGGGGAGTTAAAATGGAGGTGGGTGTGTTTACTCAGGTTTGGTTATTTTGGGTGTTGTCAGCGAGATGGAGAAATCCCTTTATTGTAGGTAAAAGTTACTCCGTACAGTTGCCAGGCAACCAAAAGCCTTAAGTTGGACCACAAAAGGCATGTGCGCGCACACGGACACACATACGCACGCACGTGCATATGAAGACACACTCCTGCGTGCCACGCTGGTAAACACCCAGCTGTATGGACAGATAAAACAGGAGCTATCACCTCCCTCCCTGAGTCCACTCTGGGGTTTGTCCGCGCAGATCACAAGCCAGATTGCAAACAACATGCGAGTCCGAATGTGTGTGTGTGTGTGTGTGTGTGTGTGTGTGTGTGTGTGTGTGTGTGTGTGTGTGTGTGTGTGCGCGCACGCGCGCAGCAGGGGAATTTTTAAAGTGGTATTGTTCACAGTGTTTACATAGTTCTGCCTGCCAGGGAATGAACAATCCTCTTCTGTGCGCGCACGCAACAGCACACCAAAACAGACGCGCATGCATGCACAAACACTTGCACAATCGTGACAAGATGATTATTCCCATTCAAGTGTGGGAGACAGGCATCAGGTTGATTTTTGTGTCTCTGTTTTTTTTTCCATATTATCTCACGATGACAGGTGGGGTAATGGGCCATCAGATTAACACCAAACAGGAGGTGGTTTCAGATGGAAGAGGATGCTTTGAGATGGAAACCAGATGCTGCTCTCCTACTGACTTTGCTGCAGTGTATGGTATGCCTGCTCAAGCTTCGCTCAAAATAGGGTCAATGATGATAGAATGAGGCAATCTCTGCTCTTTAGGGTGTGTGTGTGTGTGTGTGTGTGTGTGTGTGTGTGTGTGTGTGTGTGTGTGTGTGTGTGTGTGTGTGTGTGTGTGAGAGAGAGAGAGAGAGAGAAAGAGAGTGTGTCAGAGGAGGAAGAAAGCCACAAACATGGGAAAAGGGATTGAGATAGAGAGTGTGTGAGTATGCATGTGGGGGTGTGTGAAAGTCAGTGTGTGCTCATTAAAACTGAAAAAGAGGGAAAGAGCAGAAAAAGCTTGGGAGACAGAATCAGCCAGGATTTACTGATGAAGAAATAAAAGCTTAGCCCTCTCTGTTTTTAGTTTTGTTAATCGCCGTTGTTCAGTACTATAAATTCCTTTTACCAGAAAATACTGTGAATTCAGGAAGATAGATTTTGCTGTGTATTCTAAATTTGAAGAAATAACGTTTTTATGACCTGACTGTGTGCAATTTCTTTAAAATGCGGGACATGTCTCAAAGCACATCACAACACATCCGAGCATCTCCACCTCACAACCGCAGTGCTTCAGCGACTGTCTCACAACCACAGAATCGAACTTTCAAGCTTTTACACCTAACTAACATAATGAGACAATCCTGTTGACTTGTAGGAAACTAAATTTTCAGGACTTGGGAAAAAGAACAAGGTGCATCAAAGTTCTCTCTGGTGGTGTAATAACATATTAAGGCCAAAGGCTTTTACTATATTGTGTGTGTGCACTTTTTCAATTTCAGCAGTGTGACAGTAACTGGTGTTGCTTTGCTTTTCTCCCTCTTGCAAAAATGTTCAGGGCTTTGAACAAGAACGACGTGTATCTAACGTTTCTACTCTGAGTCTAATCTAGCGTTTAGCTGCACTTTTAATTTATTTATCTATTTAAAAAGAATCAGGCTGTGTTCCCAGTGCATACCTCCACGCGCACACCCAAACACGGTGTAGGCTGCTACACACATGCGCGGCGAGAGTGCTGTCCTGGTAGGAAAGTGCTGTCGTGCTCCCACTGAAAATATTCAACTTTGTTTGTGGAGTCTCCAGTCTCTCCTGTTTTTATGAGAGATTAAAGCTGCGCCGTTGTTGCCACAAAAGATGGACCCCTGTCTTCTTCTTTCTACATCGAAAATGTAGGAAACCACCACTTTCCCTACGTCCCCACCAAAGGCGGGAAGTTCGGCGTTCCACGCTGAGTGTTTTGAGTGTTTTGAGTGCACCACAGTGTACCCAACGATGACAGGATACTCAATGTCTTTTTTTTGTTGTTGTTGTTTTTTTTTGTACCAGGACAAGAGCAGCTGTGGAGTCGAGATTCCACATGTCTCATGAAAATTACATCATAAAAAGTGCAGAGACACAGCAAAGCAAGTATCATCACCCACACAGTCAACAGAGTGACATAAATGAGAGGGAGGGAGACATACTGTACCAGTCCGGTACTAGACTGCTACTGCATACGCACTACATGCGCTCACGCTGAGGTGCACAACATTAAACCTCAACACTTGAGCAAAGCAGTCAGGCACAAACAGCAGATGAGATGAAAGCGATTATTAAAGTACTCACTCAAGCTGATGAAAATAAATGCCACTGATGCAACACGTTGACTTTATTTCAGAACCTACGCATCTCAAAATTTCGCCTTGGATTTTCCTCCCTCGCCACAAAAATGTATGTTTTATGGGACCAGAAGAAAGAAGTTCTGCATGTGAAGAGAAGATTCATGATCTAGCCACAAAGATTCGTTTTGAAATTCGACAAAGCATTCAACTTATATAAACTCACGTCCGATGCGTCTTCTGCACTGCGCACATTTTGTTAAGGGGGAAAACTTTTCATAGTCATCTGCAGTTGAAGGTAAGTTCTTCTGCAAGTGATTGAAGTCTGACTCCAGGTAGGAGCATAATTTATGATTTTAAAAGCAGTTGGAATACTGTCATAGTTCAATATAATACTTAGGCAGGTGTGATGCTGAGGACACATCCTTATGTAGGGCAACCTTTGCGCTGAAAGATATTTTAATGAGGAAAGGTTGTAGAAGCGGTTTTGCAGCATTATCCAAGGTCACGCAGCTTCTGTGAATCATGAAATCTGACTCAAGATGTTTTCATAGAAGTCTCTGTAGCTTTATGTGGAGGTTATGTTGAGGGTTGTTGCACTGAAGATATTATAGAGAACTTGTTCAACAAGCTGTCAATTGATAACGACTAGTTTTTTCTTTTTTGTTTTCTTTAAAGGTATCCAAAGAACGTCTGGTGCATGATATAAAAGGTCTCACCAAGAATTTCCATTATGCTCCTAAATCAGCGTAACAAGCAGATAAAAGCTCGTAGTCCTTGGGTTAGCTACTTATAATTCAGAGGTGGTAGGATGTTTGCTGAAATGGGAGCAGCATCTCGTAAGGTTAGGCAGAAGCAGCCAAATCAGGTGGAGAAGGGAAGAGAAGGAGCAAGAACCCAACCAGGATAAATGAATTACACTGCTGAGGCCGGTATCTCCTAATAAACACGCCAATACAGCCCTGAAATCTAATTCAAAGCAAAATCTGATCCCTGTTTTTGGCTGGTTGATTAAAATAAACACATTGTTATATGGCCATTATAGCAAGGTGTGTTTACTTTGTGCAGTTATGTGCATCCAGGCATCTTGGTTTTTTCCCATGTCCAAACAAAGAATTTGTCAGGTTTTGACAGTTTTAATTTGGATTTCCTTTAAGCAGGACCAAAGGACAAAGAAGAAACTGGACACCAACCAATCAGAGAGAGAAAAAAACTCACACAAGCAGAGAAGCAACCAGACTAATGACAACAAAAGACCTCCAAACTGGTATTCAGTGGAATAGAAATGCTGGCAATTGACTGTTGTTGACTCAGCAGTAAAAACGTGTTGTTCCAGGGTTTTACTAGCAATTCTGCAGCCCTCTTGGTGGTTTGAATGGTGGCTGTTGGACGCTACGAGTACGAGTACGAGTACGAGTACGAGTCTTCGCATAAATCCCACCTCTGCCCCGTTTTCATTAGTTCGGTACCTTCTCCACCAGTGGAAACAACCAGCAACATCTGGTGGTCGGATATAAGATCAGCGCAGAAGTAAGAAAAGTGCCAGTTCCTCGAGTGACCGCTGGATGCTGGCTCCAAAAGAGAGTGGACTTCCAACATCCACTTTGGGTTAAGGAGGCTGACACAACCTCCACCTTTAAAACCAAACTTAAAACGTGTCTGTTTAGTGAAGCAGCTGGTCTTCAACACAGCTTCATCCCAGATCTGCTGCAGGGGGACCCCAACATCATCCACTGACTGGTGCCTCTCGCCCCTTTTGCTCTCCTCTCCCTGTCTTTTCTTTCTTCCTCAATCCTCAGTTATCAAGTAGAAGTATCTCATTAGTATAATTGTGCTCCATTATTCTTGTAGTTTGTTGTGCTGGTCTGTCCCCTCTTTCTTTTTTCTGTACATGTTTGCAGGCCAGAGCTTCCAGAGCTGCATGCTGCCCTGCAGTCCCTCCCTCTGACCATCCCGGTGTCTCCTGTCTACACCTGTTTAAATATCATCTCTGTAGTCCACCAACTAACCAGGTATCAGTACAATTATGGGTTGTGGTCTTTTGATTGACAGCAGTTCAGATGTCATTACTTTAGCTGCTAAGTGCTTAGCACTGTCTTGATTTGACTTCTGAGCTGTTAATAAAGATGCAACAGACGGTTTATATTCTTATTTTTAAAGACGATATGAGTTGCGATGCTGTCAAGTATACTGTGAGATCACTGTGTCCAATTTATAGCCTCATAACCTTTTATTGTGCATTATGAGAGAGGAAGAGGCTTAAGAAACTTTGGATGACATCACAGTGGGGTTATCCAGTTCTTCTTACACAGTCCATGAATGCAAATGGCAGTGACTGGGAGGACGAGCAGACTGTGAGGCTGGCCAGGATGTTTGAGTTTAAGAGTACCTATGGTAAAAATAAAGACCGGTTATAACATTAGAATGCATTATAATACTTTGTTTTTAACTTGAGGTTAGATATTTTTAGCATTTGGTGACTAAGCCTGAGATATTATTTAAGTTGCTAATCCCACAGTGAGCGCATAAAAATGAGACCCTGAAGTTAGAGTGTTGCATGCTTCCTGCATACAAAAGGCAGCTTTGGAGAAAGCTGGAATATGAAATGGTGTCTGAACGAACCCAGGCAGCAGCTCCAGCTGCAATACCATGACAAGTGGCACCATTTAATAAAACGTGACAAGAGAATAAAACAAAATTACAGGAATTGGGGAAAATTACATTAGGAAAAACCATTTAATGAAAAAAGGGATAAAGTAAGATTTCATAATAACTGAGTGAGGTTGAATAATGTGCTTTTTTTTTTTTTTATTCTCATTGAACTGTATGACTGTCACTTTTGTGACTGGATGATCGTCAAATAAGAGAAATGCTGTTACTGCTACAGATGGACGATTCTCAAAATTACAGGCTCCATCACAACAACTCAACATTGGTTCTGACACAATATATATATATAACCCTTAACATTTTCTATAATGGCCCTGTCCTGCTCTGGGTGAAAACCTTTCATCTCCACAGTGTCAGCTTTTCAAAAGGGAATGCTACTTTGTCTTTTGCTGTGCAAAAATACAATTTTGAGAATATGCAGGAAGGTTGTGAAAGCAATTCTGGAACTAAAAGAACATAGGAAATAAATATATTTCCATGAAACGTAATCAAAACTGCATTTCCAAATAAGAAATATGTGAAGACCGTTTTTGCAGTCACTGCCGCTGAGATGGGCACTGGAATAATGCACCAACAAGGTAACAACTCCCCCGAGTAATTGCTTGTAGGTGAAACAGCGTGTCTTTGGAAACCAGATGGAGGGAGAGATGCTATTTGTGTTTGCTGCTCAGCATCGGCAGCAGATCAACACGACTGTGCATAAGTGAGCTCGTCAAGGCCAAGCCAAGGAATCCATATCAGTAGAGAATCAGAGTAGTAAAAGGCAGATCAATGTGCGAACAACCCAGCCTTTCCAACTGCAAAAACACCCAAAAACAGTTAGTTCTGGCTCGCGGAGTCATTGTTGTTGCTTGTATCTGTCATTCTGTGCTCTTATCTCAGGTCAAGGCTGAAACGATGAGTCTTTCTGCTGTTGATATGTTAATATCTTACATGTATGCGAGTACATTTTTCATTTCGCAGAGCTGCTGCAGCAGATTGATTTTAATCACAGCCGCAATGTTTCGGCCAGGCAAAATGGGTTATAAAAGCTGCCATTTCAGAACTTAAAGGTTAAGGATTATTACTATTGGCATGATGGATGATTATGCTGTAATTACTTAAAGCCACTCCCTCCTCAGTTTCACATTTTAAAAATGTTGATGTAAATAAAGTGGAGGAAATCGGTGTAGGAAAATGTTAACTCTTATAGACAACTGTTAAGTGCAGGAGGAAGAGCAAGTCAATATTTGTGTAATTACATTGTTCCTTTCTATTTTCCTTTATTCTACTTTGTTTCTTCCTGTCTTTTGTTAACTTCTGAGGCCATTTCGCCATCCATCTTTCTACTTTTGTCCACGACAAAGAATTACGTGCTACAGAATTGGCAGGCAGACAGCAACGGAGAAACTAACAGGCTGTTCAGACAGACAGATCAGGATGTGGCTGGATTATCTATGCAGCGAATCACAGCAGTACAACTTGTGATCACAGGGGGGGATGAGAGACACAGAGACAGAGAGAAAATGACAGACGTAAAGAGCGAGGAAGAGACAGAAGCAAGAGCAGGTGAGGAGAGGGGGGAAGGAGGAGGTGTAGTTGAAAGTAAGAGGAAAATAGAGCGGTGGAAGGAATCAATGTTCCCCACGAGATCTATAGAGCTCTCAATTATCCTACTGCAGTCTGACGACAGCAGCTCTTGAGGAGATGAGGAAGAGGCGGTGCAGGAAATGTCACTGAGAGGGGGAACCGTTGGGAAGGGGCCTCCTGTTTCAGCGCAGAACGTGATGGCAAACTCTGCGTTGCAATGCAAATTCACTGTCCTGTTTGTGTTGCAGCGCAGACTCCAGAGAATGAAAATACAAAAAAGAACTCGAGAGAGAGGAAAGAAAACAGACGGAGCGAGAGTGGAAGAGAGAAAAAAGAAAGCAAAATTGGAGAATCAGAGGAGGAAGATGGAAACGCAACGCGATGATGGAAATGATAAAACATACAAAGATAACACAAGGGAAAAAAGCTGGTGAATGCTTTAAATGAGAGAGAAAAATATCAGAGAACAAAATAAAAAAAAAGAGATGTGAAGAAAGAAGCAAAAGAGAAGCGGATAGAAAAAAAATCCAAGTAGAAACCTTCCAGTTACAGAAACTGACTTCCTCTAAGAAAATCAATGTAGACTGTAGCCAGAATCCCCACCGGCCTAAAAATAAGGATCCGCTCTACATGAGCATTTCACACTTCCAGTACCACACATGTTGGTTAATCTATACCTGCGAGGATATCGTCATGACTCACCATTCATTTGCTGGAAGCTTACCAAACCTTTAAACCTGAAAGCCTCATTGTCTAACCCTCCCATTACCATAATCCAACTTTGTTCCTAATCCTGCCGCCAAAGTAAAAGGTGGGCTGAGAAGCTTCTTGGCCGTGATTTTATCTCGGATTTACAAACGCGAAGCTGATTAAATAAAATCACTCTCGAAACTTAGAATGTGCAAAATTGCACTTTCAACCACTTGAAACAAGCGATTCTGACATCGTATTGACAACTGACTCGTGCTGAGAAAACAAAATGACTTGTTATGTAACCCTTTGAACTGAATACACCACCCACTGTAGCTGATACATTAAATATTCAGGACATGGAGTGGAGGAAAAACATCCCTAAGTTAGGGCGATTGCGGCTAAATATCCCTTCATTTTGGAGTTGTCTGGCCACGCAACACCAACTGCCACATGTACAGTTAATGTTTTGGCCACGTATTGGTTTGCACACTTGGGTACTTTGTAGAATTTAAACCAAATATTGTTTTTTATGTTTTGAGAAGCAGCTGGCGATCTATTTTGGGTATTAATGAGCAGACGTTACAGCCCTGTGTCTCCTCTACTACATGTTTCATTTCTAATGCATGGGTCAGTAGCCATAGCAGTCTTTTTTCTTTTGGTAATATTATTAGCAATGTGCATGCATGAAGCTGAGATGAATATTTTTGATCTAGGAGGAAACACCCAGAGCGTCTGTGGGAAACACAAGCACAGGGAGACTGCAAACTCCACACACGAGAAAGTTCCAACTTAAAAACCAGGACACTTACTCTGTGCTGCGACACGCACATTGCTCATTACTGGGTGTAAATCTCCTTCCTAGAAATAATAAAAATAAATACAGTGTGAGGAGAAGATCACAAGCACAAATACTGTAGAAACACATGTCTGAATGAATAAATCTGTAATTACTTGCCATGTGTAGTTGGGGTGCATGGTGAGCATGAGGAACACGTGACTCTTAAGCCTCGTTTCCACTAAGCGGTTCGGTACAGTACGGTCGGGTACACTGTTTTGTGCACTTCCATCATAAACGGGTCCCAAACACCAAGTTGTTGACCAGGGTTTTATGAACGCTTTGACCCCTCTGCACGGTTCATTCCAATTAGTCCACCTTGTTCATTCGTCTACTTAAGGACAAGTGGTTCTCATCTGTCACGTGCCTTCTGACATCTTTCACCAATTACTCCCCAGCGTCCTCCTGGAGGCTCCAGCTTTATGGATGAGGAGGGGTTAAATGCTTTTAACCAACTATATCTCTACATATCCCTCATAAGTTAGGACTGATTAGCTCAGAGCCTAAAGACACTAACACATATAAACATTAATCTGCAAGAAAGTAGCTGAAGTCTTTGTTGCTCGCTCTGCCAGAGCTGGTTGACGGAAATTTGTATAAAAATTTTCCACAGTGGCCTAACAATTGCACACCTGGATTATGGAAAAAGAGAAAAACAAAAACAAATGCAATGATGTTTACATCTACAGTACATGTAGGTACTGTGTGATGGTCCATCCCAGATGCCTCTGAGCCCGGAGATGCTGACCTCCCCCATCAAGGTCAAAATAAGGCCTCTATTTTTCCACTTCAAATGGCAGTGTGTTGTAGTTCTAGTCCTCCAGTACCACTCCCTGCATGTCCTGTGCCAACACCAACTGATTCAAATAAATGGATCACCTCTTTCGCTTGGCATTAAAGTACGTAAGTCTGTGAGTGATTCCTTAACTTGAGCCAGGTGTGCTGGAGCAGGGAAACACCTTAAACATCCAGGCCAGAGGTACTTGAGAACTTGAACTAACACGGCTTTAAAGGGATCTGATATCACGTGGGGTTAGATATACATCCTTCCACCTCCACATACTGAAACTCGCCAGGACTGATTTATGATATCAGGGTTACTGTCAATTAACAATGTCAATAGAAGGAAAAACAAGCCCCTCAAATTGTTCTTGCAGGAATATATTTCTTAAACATTTTAATAATTTCCTGAGACATTTGTTGACAAAGTAGAGGCCTTCTGCACACCTTTGCTCCCTTTAAGACTAACCCTTCATAGATCCTGCTTATACACAGAATTATTACAGTCATACGCTGACATCATTTATATAATGTGCGCCAACTGTATAAGAAAAATGAACTTTTTTTTGTCTCTTTCCTTTGTAGGGTTAGTCTGTTATGTCTGAGGGGTGGAGAGGACCCAAATGCAGGAGACTTTTATGCTTCAGGTTATGCACACAAAATCCTTTAATAACAAAAAGTGCTGCTTGGCAGGTCTCCAAAAATAAACACCAAACAATCCTCCAATAGAAGACAAAGAAAATCCAAAAGATGACTGGTTAGACACACAGACAGGATGAGAAAACAGACAGACCAGTGAGGAAGAAGGGAAAGATAAAACACTATATACTCACGGGGCTGAGGAGACACAAGAGCACAAATCAGGCTTGATGGGAACAAAGGAAGTCAAATTAGAACTTTAAAAAGACCAAGAAATACTTTCAAAATAAAAGAGGAACTAAATCCAAAACCATAACATAGCCACACGGGATCAGTGTGTTCAACGTATTGATTTGACGTAGGTTTCACTGACGATAACCGCAGCCACTTCTTCAGGTTTGAGATCAGAATGAGTGGATGGGGGAAATGACGACGGCGTGGGGTTCAACGCTCCAGCACATGACGAAGTTGAGATCGACGCAGCAACCGTCCACTCTGCCGACAGCTCGGGGTCACAGTAGATCTACAAGAGCCTATCCCTGCTGTCCATTTTAGACAGATCACTAGTCCACTAAAAGGGCATTTTCTGCATTGTCCTGATTCTTCCCGATTCGAGGTTGTACTTAGTTAAACCCGATCAAACAGCACCCAAAGAGAAAGCCCTCGCTTTGCACAGTGTGAGGAGAAAAATCATTTATCTACAAAGTAACTGATGATTCTGTGGTGCTGCGCATGCATATCCGTGTCTACGTGAGTGCACGTGAGCGTGCACTCTCACGGGATCTGAGTGTGTATATGAAGGATAATCTGGTATGGACAACAATGAAACAGTAATTAGGGACGTGCCATTTCCCGTCTCTTCAAAGCTGTATTGTCTTTAAAGGTGCCTATGATCATGATTGATGAGCCTTTTATTCAGTATTTCTTCCTTTTTTGCATGTGTTTGTGTGTGTGTCTGTGTGTTAGATTAAGATAAAGGGTTATTGTGTCTGAACTCAAGCTGTGCTGCACTGAAAGAGGGCTGTGCTGAGCCATTATGGTCAGTCAGACATCCATTGATCAACCTGTCAAGTATCTATGCTATGTGTGTATGAGTGTGTGTGTGTTTCATCTCAAGAGTGTTTGTGCGTTCGCCTGATAAGCTAATTGCCTCTTGGCCAATGGATACATGCAGTCTAATGGCTCAGAAACATTAAGTCAATTAGTGCACATAACAACAGGCAACAATATAGTCATTCACTCACGCAATTCCCCTCATCAGCTTCTTTATTCAGCTCCCTGTTTGTTGTTGTTTTTTTCTCATTTTTCATGTGCTGTTGGTCTGATCACACACTTACGTCCCAGCACTGACAAATGTATTCTTCCACTGCAGAGTAGCAAATAAAGACCACATGTCCAGAGACAGTATTTGACAATAATATCTCAGATATTCATAATGAGATAAACATAAAAGACTCGAAAATATTCATATTTGTTTCTTCCTGTCAACTTCTGAAGCCATTTCGCCGACCATCTTTCTACTTTTGTCGACAACAGAAAATTACGTGCTACAGAATTGTGTGCACATTTACATATATATATATATATATATATATATATATATATATATATAGATATATATATATATATATATATATAGAGAGTATAGATAGAGAGATAGATATATACACATATATAGATATATATATATATATATATATATATATAATATATATATATATATATATATATACATATATATATATATATATATATATTATATATGTATACAAAAAGCCTTTGTCAGTGCAGTAATTTACTCTAAAATAATGAATTTTTAAAAAATCGATTCTGAATCCTTTTTTTAGAAATCTACTGCTTTTCATCTTAAGCGTATGAAAACATCCAAGCACATGCACGTGTGTAAAAGCCCTCATTTATTCATGCACATGCACACACACACACCTACAGATGAATCGGGAACAAAATGGGATCAGCTGTGGCAGCGTATAATCCTGTTTGTCTGATTTTTATTTCACCACGTCCTTAACAAGCTCTGGAGTTGAAACCCAAATCTGTCAATTTCGCTTCTCTCTCGCACGCGGAAAGTGGGTGAAAACTTCCCCGTATATCAGCATTATCCTGAGGAGAATCTGGAGAGGTGTTGTATTAGTGTCTCTGCTTTATCTCATCAACCATAAGACAGGAGATTGTGCTTTTACATTCTTTGGTGAAACTGAGGAATTCTGGTTCAATACCCACAGTCGGCTCATGAGATGTGTGCGCTAAAAATAAATAAATAAATGAAAAAGAGAAGGAAAAACAATGAGAGACACGGTTAGCACTCACACGCTTCAGTGGAGCTGCTCAGACGTGGACAACAGCTGACAAGGAGTTTATTTCCAGGTGTGAATGTTTATAAAAGGAGTCACCACATACAGATTTGAACTTGTGTTCATACCACTGCTATTCATCACTGCATGGCCACCAACATCCAGCAGGATCGGCTGCCTTCTGAAGCCCCACCCACTCCAAATAGATTTTAATGCAAATTGCAGATTTAAGCATAACTTTACATTTATCACAGTAACTCTGCATGTAATCTTATTTGCAACAAAGATCTTCCTGTGCACACACTGCATTTTTATAATATGCTCTCTGTGTCAGTCAGGATCCAACAGAGGACTGAAGGCTGGCTATTAAAATAGAAGTGATTTAATTACAGTGGAAAAAAATAGGAAATGCAAAAGTCCATTTAATAGGCAGCGGTCCTTAGTTGTTCCCGATAGGTAAGGGTCTAGGATCAAGTGAGTGGCCTTCCAGGGGCTTGATTGAATGGCTTAATCCGGAGAGGCGGCTGGGCTGCTCGTTGTTGTGCAGCGAGGCTCTCCTGATGTGGGGCTGGTGGACACCTGGCAGGCAGACTTGATACGGACTTCGAAGGGTAAAAAATAACAGTCATGAACCAGAATACAAAACGCAGCTTTCCAGAGATTTACTTGACACTCAGCCAGGGTACCACCTGATGATAAAACAGTCGGGCAATGAGCAGGAAGACGACTGAGGCGCATATCCAGCTGCACCCAGATGATCACAGGTGTGGATGAGTAGGACATCAGGGCCCCCAGGAGCCAGGATCCGGATTGGTCACTCACACAGACACGCACAGAGAAGAAAACAACCCAAGCAAAAAAACAAAACCCCTGACAAATAGACAAACAGAGCGTGTTTAAGTCAGTGATAAACAAACACAATTTCCCAAGTCTTTTCTGAACATATATTAAACATTTACAGTGATGGAGGAGGAACAAAAGCAGACCCTTGGAGTTAAAAGTTAGACAAACCTCCTTTGACAGCAACGACTTCCAGTTAGTGATTTTGGCAGCTCTGGCTCAGCCCTTCACAACGTTCAGGAGGGATTTTTGAGCATTCATCTTTACAAAACTGCTTCAGCTTAGACACATTTGTAAGATGTCTGGTGTGAACAGCTCTTTTGAGGTCATTTCACAGCAACTCTATGGGGTTTTAAGGTCTGACTGTACTACTCCAAAAGACAGATTTTCATTTTCTGAGACCGTTTGGTGGTGGATTTATTTCTGTGCTTAAGGTCATTGTCCTGCTGCATCACTCAGCTTTTACTAAACTTCAGCTGGCACACAGCCACCCTAGAATTATCCTGTAGCACATTTTTGGTAAACTTGACAACTCATTTTGTCTTGATGATGGCAGCCAGGGGGGGGGTGTCTTACGGTTCACAGGCTTTTTTTTTTGTTTTTGCGCCATACATGGTGCTGATTTCATCAGTCCTTAAATTATATTCCACGTAGTGCTGTTGATTGACAAGATGCTCTTTAGCAAACTTCAGATGTGCTTCAAAGTTTGTTTGTTTGTTTGTTTTTTGGAGAACAGCAGCTTCCCCTGTGGTATAGTATGGTAGGCTCAAGATCAGAGATGTTTGCCGGTTCCTGTGATGTCGTCAAGCCTTTAGCACTGCGGATTCTGCAGAGTGCCATTGGAGTAATTCTCACTGATATATAATAGAAGGTATGAAATAGGCCAACTTCTAGGAAGAATAACGACAGTACTAAACTGTCTCTATTCCTAAACTATTTGTCTGACTTTGGACTGATGGATGCTAGAACCCTTTCAAATTACTCTGCATCCCTTCCCAGTCTTGCACAGATCAAATAGTCTTGTCAAAAATGCAGAAACCAAGAAAAAGTAAACTTTTTCTTGCCACTGTATTTTTACAGAGGTAAGTGGAAGTCGTCATCTTTGTACCTAACTCCCAATGAGCACGAGTCTGACAAGTTCAACATAAAAAAATGTGAGAAAATGCGTCGAGAACATGGGAATGAGATGCTGTCTGTGACCACTGAAACAACTGAGTCTATACATGTATTGAAGAAAAGAAAAGTGTCTATGAACAAAAAAGTAGTAGAAAGTCCTTTGTTGCTTCTGTCATTCGTGGCAGCCGTCATAAGGCATTCTTTCATTCTTGGAAACTGGAAAAAAGAATGTCCTTTATCGTAAACTATTACCTATTTGCATTTAGACAGGACTGTGTGACACATCTTCTAAGACGATGTTTAGTTTTGAACTGAACCTCTCTACAAATACTTCTTGCAGCTTCTGTTCCTTGTTCCGTTTGACCTGATTTATCTGTATAAGTTCTGGCTGGCTAAGCCTTGCAGATTTCTCTATGATCTTGTCTAAATTTACATCTCTCTACATGTTCCTCTAATCGTGGCTGAGGAGAATTTCTCGTTGCCGATGATGAAAGAGTAAGAGGTCGATCAAATGCAAAGCAGCCTCTCACTTTCTAAAGCCTCTTTTTTGCATCAAACATTGCTCTGCTTTTGTGGCCTGCTGTTCAAAACACCGCTGGGATGGTATACAGCAGCCCCCCTATGAAAACCATTTATCAGAATTTGTCATCCCCCCCCCCCCCCCCCCCCCCCCCCCCCGTAAACAAAAGTTTTCCAGGGGCGATCAGTGAATGTTTGTCTTCAGCTGCAATAAAGACAGCATGAGAAACGGTTATGCAAGATGTGGGAAAACAGAGACATTTGTCTTTTAACACTCCAGAGACAGTAAAGAGGTATGAAATAGACTGGTCAGCATAAATCAGTGTCATTTCACAACACGAATCAAAGGCAGCGCGATGAGTTTATCTGAGTTTCAGCTGCAGAAAAGAGTAAACAGCAGTTAGCAGTGACGGCAACCGCTGTTCGGTTTGGTGACTAAAACCTTCCCAACAGGCTCACGGGGCAGATCAAAGAGTCAATAACGGTCTTTTTTGAGGACATGCTTCAATGTTTTGTACATTATGGATGAAACAGAGCACAGTTGTTACGACAGGCTGACTTTGTGCAAGTCTCAGTTACAGAGATGTCAGTTTCGGATGTTCAAATATTAATGAGTCTCATGTAGCTGGTCATCATTACAGAAAAATGACTACGCTGGACTTACTTGGTTAAAGACTGTCAAATTAAACCTAAGTGCTGCGCAACATCAGATATACATACACCGAGACTGCAGAGGATGCGTTCACATTTTTCTGCCTTATTGAGACTCAGTTTAAAGCATGCAGTCTTTTAAAGCTACTTCATGTAACAGTACCACTCCTGACCAAATGGAGGCAGCATATCTCAAGATATCCCCTGTTTCCTGCTCAAGGGCTGTTGCCCTGCATGTTTTGGATGCTTCTTTACTCCAACACACCTGCTACAAATAAATGCATCACCATCAGCCTGCCTTCAAGGTCTGCACAAGTCAGCTCGTGACACTTTTGTTTGAATCAGGTGTGTTGGAGCAGAGGGAACATCTAAAATACGCAGGTTTGGCACTGAGGAACGCTGCTCTTTTTAGACTGTTTAAATCTCTTTTGTTAATTACAGTGTCAGCTGGTTTATATTGAAAAATGTTCTGTTCAAACTAACACTCATGACATACTAAACTAGTCTATTGTGAAATTATAAGCCTGCCACTGAAAGTCTGCACTTTAATGGAAATTGCAGGTTTCTGTGCACATACACAAAACAGGCACAGCAGATTCTGGTGGAGCTTGATCCAATCCTTAACGCTATAAAAATCAATGTTTTTACCTGTGTATGTCAGCTGCTCACTGACTATAGTCATTTGCAGCCCACAATGCATACCTTACAATCTAATCTGACTGGTAATGAGAGAAATATATATATTTATTTTCATCTTCCACATCAAGGATGGCTGCTTATAAGTGCCATCTGTCATGAAGTGAGCAGACCCACTACATCTGAGCCAGGCCCTGGGAGGAGCAGCAGGATCTACATTCTTAATGTTTGCTCTCTGGTGACATCTGCTGCTGGAAGATAGCGCAGTTCTTTAAACAAACAAGCAAACAAACAAATAAACAAAAACAGCTCGTTTATAACCAATCTCTGTACAGTTGGTGGCATTTACACTCACCAGCCACTTTATTTGTGAGTGTTTTGGCCAGCATGTGTATTTTGAAGTGAACCGGACTTTTCTCTGCAAAGTCCCCTGAGATGACTTTAGGTAGTTAGTTAGTTTACAATTTGAACCCAACTGAAACCGGATGTGCAGATTTTTTCTTCTTTTGTTTCTTCTGTGTATTATTGTATTGTTTTGCTTGGTGCTGCTCAACCACTGCACCTTCTTGTTTTAGATGTTTACCTTCTTCAGTAGACCTGATTGAGATCATTGGATCACCAAATCAGCATGTCACCAAGGTCTGCACAAGTCTGTTGATGATCCATTCATTTGAGCCAGGCAGCTGGGACAGGAAAACATCTAAAACATGCAACAAGACCAGGATTTGGAAACACTGGTTTAGTTTACAGCATCTGCATACACACAGAAACCAAGAAGAGTCCGAGGTAAAGCCACTCAGGTGAAACGATCAAAGAATCTCAACGGTGGTACGAGGGAACAAGGAAATGTATGTAGATTTAGTATGACATTTATCATTCTGTAGAATATTACACCTGATTTTTTTTTCTCATCATATGATATTTTCTATATATACTATCAAGTGAATACTTTGCCTTCCTAAAAACATTCACACACACTTTTGTACGCCAGAGACATTCCCTACACATTCCAGCTGCAGGATTATTCCAGGATTAACAGCTTTATTTATAAACCAGAGAAGGCTGATTTAATGTAATAACCAGGGTTACAACTGTATTTACTTTTTTTCCCGTAATACCAAATCACCAGCCACTTAATTTAATTACCAGGTGTAACTAATAAAGTGGCAGGTAAGTGTAATTCAAAAAAATGTAAAAGTTATAACAGCACCCGTAGCTCTTCTAAGTAAGGCGGCTGAGATCACTTTGTGAGATACTTCTGGATTTCTTTTGGAAGGTGACTCCCTGTTCTCCTGTCTCCACAGCACGTCTGCTGGTGCAACCAAAAGCTGCAGAACACCAGAGCATCTCTCTCAGCTGAATAGTAGTCTAATAAAGCTGATCCAGAGCTGGTACATCCAGTGCATCCAGCGGTTAGATATCTTTATTTATGTGTTTGTTTATGTGAATCCATCAACATTCCCAATAGAACCGGTGTCATAACACATCAGAGATGTCAACTCGTGGGAGTCACGCAAATAACTATTTTCTCACGCTGTCACGCATTGTCTGTACTTCTCACGCTGTCAGAAGTAATATTGTCAAAGTACTGACTGACATTCGGCCCCGGACCCCTAGTTTGATTTTTGTTTGTGACAGGACCCGTGTCATGGTCATATGGTGAAAACCCGCCCTCTAGTGGCCAAATACATAAATATATAATAAATATATAAAACAAGCAAAAGCACATACATTTGGTTAAAACTTGAAATGTGCTTTGTGTCATCTGTTTTGTCCTCTGGTAAATCTTTGTGGCTTTTTTTTCATGTCCAAGGACAGGTTTTAGCGCTCCGAGTACTCAAACTCAGTTTTCCATTTCACGAAGGGAGGTTACTTAACTGAGCAAAAGGGTTCAATTAAGCCTGTCTAAGAAATCAAAGTAACTCATACTCAGAGTCTGTTACCATGGTAACTCTCTCAGATAGATAGATAGATAGATAGATAGATAGATAGATAGATAGATAGATAGATAGATAGATAGATAGATAGATAGATAGATAGATAGATAGATAGATAGATAGATAGATAGATAGATAGATAGATAGATAGATAGATAGATAGATAGATAGATAGATAGATAGATAGATAGATAGATAGATAGATAGATAGATAGATAGATAGATAGATAGATAGATCTCCTGCTCCTCAACGATGTAAGTTTGTTTTTCTTTTTCCACTTTCAGATTTAGATAAGAGAGGGATGAGTACCCAAGTACCCAAGTATTCATTGATCCTACACATTAGAAATGGGCTTTTCCTGCTGTTAAAAGTCACTTTGAAAGTCAAATATGTACTTTAAGACCTTAAAGAGTTTTTTTTCCTCTTTTGTCCACCCGAACAAATCATTGGCGAAGCTATTAATAAAATAAAAGTTTGGGAATAATCTTAATGAGTGGCAGGGATGAGGTTTTTCCTTATAATCTGGGCCCCTGTAAAAAAAAAAAAATAGAATGACTTTTTCAGGGTAATTCCCAAACGTGAAGCCTTCATGTTGATTTTCCTGCTATTTAACACAATTATATTGCACTTATAGACTATACCCTAATGGTTAATATTACATGCAAACATTTCCCATCTCTCTCATCTACCACAGACAAGATACAAAATGATCCCTTGATTAAATCTGTGTGATATATTATTGACTGCTACCCAATCTAGCTCCAATATTCCCAGTCTGACAGTCAAGGGAACAGCTTGTTTGTGTGCAGACGTATGCGCACAGATGAATGTTAATGAAGTGAAATAAAAGGGCCTCTTAAAATAAACATTTGCTTTTAGATCAAAGTAACTGATCATGCGGCTTTGAATTTCAAAGTCTACGCTGAATCTGTTCGTAATCATATTTAAAACTCTTAAAATCCTATTCTGTTAGTGCATAAAGCGTTGCGGTCCTGGTTTTAGGAGCGCAGACCTCAGAGACTGATCTCAATACCATATTGTGATTAAGTTAAATAATCCGAAGGAAACTGGGTTGTAACTGGACACAATCTGCTGGTTTGATGCTCAACGAGGGCATTTACAGAAATATAGACCATCAATTCCACACCCTTTTGAATGACAATAATAACAATACGATACCAAAAGGGATTGATCCCTTTTTGACGTGCTAAACCATGTGCATGCAAAAGTAGGATGCATTATGCGAGCATTTGAATAGAATACAATGCAGCAGGGCCAGGCTGTGATGTTCTCTATCGCATCAAGTGCAGCAATCTGTGAATTACAGTCGCTCTGAATGTCTGTGTGACTTCAGTACATGAAGCGCTTGAGAAATGCGGAGAGCAGTTCAAGACTCAGTTCAAGTGGTGTCATAATTAAGTCTGCTCTGAGCAGCCCTTCTGTTCAGCCACTGGAGAAAATCCATGTGGACTCCCAACTGTGGCACTTCAGTGTGAACATATTGCAGAGAAAAGAGGTGCCCTTCACGTTCAGAAAGGCAGATCTGATCAAATGGAAAGGAAACACACGCACACACAGAAAACTTCAGGATCGCATAAATTTGTCATATCTGCAGAAGCTTTTATTTAAATCAGTCTACCAGGGTATGTCTATGGATGGAAATTAAATTTTGATTAGACAGCCCCTGAGAATGAACTTTTTGTGACCCTGATTGGTGTTTTAGTGCCACCGTCAGGTGAAGTTTGTACTTCAAGCTCTGCTTTGAATATGATTGCATTTGTGATCCAACTACATCGGGTTCGCATTAATTGAGCCAAATTTGGCAAGCCATGCCTGTCTCTCGAGATGAGTTATCATCACTTTGGTCTCCCCCGTCTGTTTTCATACCCAGATCGTGGATGCTGCACTCTCCTGAACAGGACAGGAAACCCACCAGCTCGTTACTGGAGCGCAGTTCAGAAGCCAGCGTCACTGCACACAGGTGTGACAGACACTGCACACAGGTAGGGAAGCAGCCAAAGGATAAGCATCTGCCCATTCGGTAGAATCCAAACAAAATGACGTCCAAGCCAAACAAACATGAATTTATAATTCCAAAGAAAAAAATAAATAAAAGGGGATAAAAAGCTCAGGAAGATCTGCGCTGGATAATAGGGAAGTGGATGGGCTCTACACAGACAACGGAAAGGTCAAGGTGAACAGAGTGGAATGAAAACGATCAGGGAATCTTTAGGACAGAAAAGAGAAAATGCAAGAAAAAAACTCTTTTTAAGGTAAAACCCAAAGTAGCAAGAAACTGAATTAAAAAAAACTGAAGCCAAACAAAGACAAAGGAGATTAGTGACAAGGGCACACAAGAGGTAAAAACCTGGAAACAGGAGGGAGATGATCTACTTTAAATAACCTTCCCAGACACTTAACAGCTGTCGCGCCAGTCAAAACTGTCTCTGTTTCAAAAAAAAAAATCCAATCAGAAATTGAGGTTTCGGGCTGCCCGTTTACCTTTTAAATTGTATATTGCAAGTGATCAGCGCTGATCTGGGTGTCCTTGATGATGTTCCCTCTTACGCGTGGTTGCCACGGTAACCTGCATGCATAGAACTGATGTAAACAAACCAAAGCAGAGGGTGGTGAGCTGGCTTTGTTACAGTCGCTAATGGTTTCGTGGAGCCGCAGCCCAAATTTCTCTACATGTTACAAGAACACGCCAGGGACGAAGGATGCTTCTGTGAACTGCTTTATTTTGGGTAGCTGTCTCCACCGGGATGTCACCACACACACTCACACTCCCTCCTTTGGGTAATCAAGCAAGGGAGGAAATCCAATGGGCCAAAACCAGGATTTGAAACAGGAATCTTGTAGCTGTGAGGCAACGGTGCTGACTACAAAGCGACCACGCTGCCCCAGTGCGTACCTCATTTGTAAACAAAATTTGGTGCTGAAAATATCCCCTGAGAAAAGCACGCCTTAATTCAGGTTGGACAATATTTGTTAAATTAAATTACCTTAGGAACTTAATTAAGCTGTATGGTGTGAGACCACAGAGAGGGTGGAAAAATTAAAAAATTAAGAGAAAGTCTTAAAAAATTAAAAATAATTTCATAGAAAGAGTGCAGATAGCATGTTAATGCCAACCTGAAACTTCTTCCTCTTTTTCTATACCCACATCCCATTCTACACGAGTGTACGACATGAAGTATAAAACATTTTCTTGCAGTGGCTTTTGCTGGATGCATGTTGAAGATAGTGCTGATTTTGTACAGGAGTTCAGTTCAGGGCACGTTTGAACACTGATTCCAAGTATCACAGTAAAAAGCTTCCTATTTATAAAAGTTACGTCAAGATTTTTGGACTGTCTGGTTGCAGATGTTTACGCCTTATTTCCACTTCGTGCAACCATGGCACAGCATGATGTTTGCGTTCAACTATTAGTTAGTGAAACTGTCATCCGCTTTTGATTTCACCTCCATCCAGATTCCAAAAAAAAACAAGATAATAAATGAACAAACCTGCATTTCGGCAGATCTCTCTTGCACCTCCTGCAGCCTCCCTCAGGGTCCTTGTCCTCTCTGACTCTGCTCCTCCTTTGGTCCTCAGGGTCAGTTCTCCTGACTCTACACGCTGCACATAGATTGTTTGTGATACTTTTGTTTTAAGTGTTTTGTTAAACTTTGCATATGGCTGCTTTTGCATTAATTATGTTTCCTCCGGTGCTCACCACCCTGTACATGCTCAGAACGGATTGAACTGAAGATTAATTTGAGTTTTTCGGTTTTTAAATGGCTCCATGTTGCTTTTTCTGACTTTAAACAGTTAAAAAAGTATTTTTGGGTTGTTGTTTTTTTTCTTGTTGGCATGGTTCGAGGTAATATAGCTAGAGCAAGTCACACTGTCAAGTAAATGGTGGTAAAAAAACAACTGTATTTTTGAGCAACCAAGAGTGTTTTGAATCAAATGAAAAAAATCATGCAATTGCTCCCTCTTTTAGTACATACATTGCCGTTAATCTTATTACTCACCTCTCAGAGGTGTCCTGCAACAGTGGTGCAAACGGTGATGAGCACAACTTTCATATTAAGGGTGAAGTATTGTTTTGATACTCATTTGAGCACCTGAGAGGGACGAGCTGAGAAACTCCATGTACGTTATTCTGCTGCATTGGGTGTTTAAATGATTACAGCACAGCAGGGGATGCTGGGAATGGGTCGACGAATCCAAACTAGGTGTTCAAAGAAGTACAATAAAAACACAGAAAAGACAAAGTGTAATCTAGGAAACAATGGGGGGCTTTTAAATCGTGCTCTGTGTCAAATTGGTTAATTGCAGCACTTGCACAGAATGAAAAAACTTCTAAATAACACAAATATGGATCCTTTGAGATAGGATGCTATTTACAATTTCCTATTACCTTCCTTTTAGAAATTTATGACAATGTACTTTGATGCATTAATGTGAATCACTTTTGGCTAAGTGTCAAACTGCTGCATCAGTTTGTCCCTGGTCGCTGTGTATGGACGAACCGGTACGTTTAAGACCAGCTCTGGTCCAGGCAGCTGCTAGGGCTTCCCAAATTCAAGCCAGGAAATCTCTGTGGAGTGGTTCTTTTGAACTCTGAAACCATCTCATGACTGACACACATCAATAATATAACATCATGCTTGGGGGAATTTAACAAAAACATTACATAAGGTACGTATTTATCATATGTAGAAAGGAGTGTCTGGCTTTAACATTGTCAAGCACATTTGTAGGAGGATCCAGACAGAAGCAATTTACACTATATGGCCAGAAGTATTGGCTCACCTGCCTTGACTCACATATGAACTCAAGTGACCTCCCATTCCTGATCCATAGGGTTCAATATGATGTCGCCCCCCCCTCCCTTTGCAGCTATAACAGCTTCACCTCTTCTGGGAAGCCTGTCCACAAGGTTTAGGAGTGTGTCTATGGGAATTTTTGACCATTCTTCCAGAAGGGCATTTGTGAAGTCACACATTGATGTTGGACGAGAAGACCTGGCTGTCAGTCTCCACTCTAATTCATCCCAAAGGTGTTCAATCGGGTTGAGGTCAGGACTGTGCAGGCCAGTCAAGTTCATCCACACCAGACTCTGTCATCCAGGTCTTTATGGACCTGCTTTGTGCACTGGTGCACAGTCATGTTGGAAGAGGAAGGGGTCAGCTCCAAACTGTTCCCACAAAGTTGGGAGCTGGAATTGTCCAAAATGTCTTGGTATGCTGAAGCATTCAGAGTTCCTTCACTGGAACTAAGGGGCCCAGACCAGCTCCTGAAAAACAACCCCACACCATGATCCCCCCTCCACCATACTTTACACTTGACACAATGCAGTCAGATAAGTACTGTTGTCCTGGCAACCTCCAAACCCAGACTCGTCCATCAGATTGCCAGATGGAGAAGCACCATTCATCACTCTAAATAACGTGTCTCCACTGCTCCAGAGTCCAGTGGCGGCGTGCTTTACACCACTGCATCTGACGCTTTGCATTGCACTTGCTGATGTCTGGCTTGGATGCAGCTGCTCGGCCATGGAAAACCATTCATGAAGCTCTCTGCACACTGCACACTGCTAATCTTAAGGCCACATGAAGTTTGGAGGTCTGTAGCGATTGACTTTGCAAGTTGAAAGTTGAAAACTTCTTGGCACTATGCGCCTCAGCATCCACTGACCCCTCTCTGTCAGTCTACGTGGCCTACTACTTTGTGGCCACGTTGCTGTCGTTCCCAAATACTTCCATGTCCTTATAATACAGCTGACAGTTGACTATGGAATGTTTAGTAGCGACGGCATTTCATGACTGGATTTGTTTCACAGGTGACATCCTGTCACAGTTCCACGCTGGAATTCACTGAGCTCCTGAGAGCGACTCATTCTTTCATAAATAGTTGTAAAAACAGTCTGCATGCCCAGGTGCTTGATTTTATACACCTGTGGCCATGGAAGTGACTGGAACACCTGATTCCCATTATCTGGATGGGTGAGCAAATACTTTGGCAATATAGTGTATCTCCTGCACAGGATGATGGTTCAGCCAATGTCAGTTAACTGTTGTAAGGTAGTATTTATGTGATTCTTATGCAATGTGTGTGTGACCATTGAATTCTGGAGGACACTGGGATCTTCAGATGTTCAAGAAGGGATTTGAAGGTGGGTGTGATGAGCTCATGTTTGCACATTCTCATCAGGATCCTTCCAGCACTGCTCTGTATCTGCTGAAGCTTTTGAACACTCTTGCCAGGAATCCCAATGAGGGAAGTGCGTCACAGCAGTCCAGTCGGGAAGTGACAAAGGCGTGTATGAGCTTTTCTGCATCAGTTAGGGTGAGGGTGGGACAGGGTTTGGCAGTGTTTATGAGGTGAACATTTATGCACCAATCAGTTCCTCAATCAATCAGTCCAAACGTTTTCCAAACTGTGGCACTGTTAAAGCAAAGTGATGGCCATTAGCTGCAGAGGAACTGAATTATTTATTCTCTTTTTTTATCTGCTTTGCCACGTAAACCTAATCCAAAAGCATTTGGAAACAGTTTTTATTTTTATGGTGTGTTACTTTCTAGGGGCTTGAAGCAGTAAAACATGCAACTTTAAAATAAAAGCACACCATCAGTGCTGGTGAAGCACAACAGCAGGAGCTCTATTCACTTAAAAGATATATAAAGGAACAGTAAAGTTGCTCTCCAGAGTGCCCAAACCAAGAGTTTTCCACTGGCTTACACTCAGATTTACATCCTGTTCTTGTGGGCCAGTAGCTCACATGGAAAAATGCAGTTAGTTTCCGTGTATTGTCCGGTAAACACTGTGGGCTTCTTACATAACCTAATCCCTTGCTCAGTGGTTTTGCCAAGCCAGGAAGCATAACAAAAACATGCAAAGTTGTATGATAACAAAGGAACAGTGAAAGAAGCAAGGACTGGTCAATATGGAACGTTAAGAGCCAATAAGACACGTGTAAACTGGCATAGGAAGTCAGACAAGATGCCCCAAGAGCCTGTTTATGCGGCGCCAGTGCGCCTCTGATTAACCCCAGTTACTGAAAAAGCTTGTAATTTACCAAGGGGCCGCTCGCTGGGTAGTCCTCAGTGAATGGGGGTATAATGGGGGAAATAATCATTTACACCTGGACGGAGGTGAAAAAAGACCAACTTTGATTGCTGTGTCAGCAAACACAGTATTGATTATTTATCAGAACTAAAACCTAACAATTTCCATGTGTTTGTTTTCCATGGAGGTGACAATTTTAAAGCATAAACGGTATTGTAATGACAAATGGCATTTTCCTAATGAATAGGCCACTGGCTGAGCATTTAATATTTACAGCAGATTACATCAGGATCTCTGATTTAAGCGGCACTCAGTTCAAAGACATTTTCTGAAGGAGGACCAAGATAAATCATGTGGGGAATATTTCATTGTATCAAATGAAATCATGCATGGGAGTGCGAGCCTTTTCACTGACTAACTCCACTAATGAATGCTATAAAGTGACTTGTGATATGCAGAGTATATGATGTCATGGGCATTTAAAAAGGTCCTTTTGTGAAACAAACATAGAAGATCATCATATCTGAACCGTATCACTTGTTCAACCCCTGAAAAAGAAAACGCACCAAAAATTGTAAATAGTCTGCATTATTTAGTGCAATCTTTATTTCTTGGGGTAAATCTCTTTTGATCACCATCCCAACTCATGAGCACCCTCTCGGCAACCAGTTCCACAGAAAAGGAAAGTTCTCCCCCCTTTTTCAGAAATTTGATGTTTAACAAAAAGAAAAAAACTTACATTATACAACTAAAGCATACACATTTTGCTGGAATACAGTGCAAACAATCGTATTTTATCGTATTCAAAATAAAACAACGTCAGAACCGTGATAGTACGTCAGATGCATTGCAGTGACATTGATCCACTATATCTACGGGTCTACGTGATGTCCCCTTGCAGAAAATTTACTTTTGTCTAGTGACATTTTGCCTGCACAAATGTCAAAAATTAAGAATAAAAAGCATTAAATAATGAAAACCTTACTGAATCAAAAATAAAAGATATATATGAAAGAATGAGGGAACTGTCTAGATCTGGCTTTACATACCTGATTAGTTTATTCATTTATTTTCATTCAATTTTGTGCACTATGGGTCTTCAGCAAACTCTTTTATTCATATAGTCAATATTCTTTCCACTGCATACACACTCCAACTGGTTTTATTTGTTTTGGGGTTTGTTTTTTTTCCCATGTGTAATCAATGCCGAACCTTAAGAAGCACAGAGGTAAAGCTTTGTCTTTTTGGCCAGAGTTAAGCCCCTTCTTAACAGAAAGGCTCTGGAGAAGGCAGTACACACCTTTATTACCTTTATTACTGTAATTCACTTTATGTCGGCCTCAGTCAGACACCTTCAGCTTGTTCACAAAGCTGCTGTCAGCTTTTTAAGCTGGTAAGCTCACATTTCTCCCATTCTTCGCTCTTGCCACTGGTTCCCTGTTTGTTTTAAAATTGATTTTAAGATTTTTAATGTTTGTTTTCATCAGTGATCTGGCCTCAGCTTGTCTTGGATCCTGTTTTTTTTTTAAACCCTGTACATTTTTCAGGTCACTACAGTTATCCAACCAACAGATTTCAAATGTGGAAAGGTTAAGATACAAACGGTGATCGTGCTTTGGCAACTGCTGCTCTGAGACGTTGGAAAAAAGTAGCATTGTGATAATCTCCTTTTATGTTTTTTATTCAATTTTAATTATATGGCATCTGTTACAGTCTTCTGATGTTTTCATTTTTTACATTTCAAATTTTTGCAAAAATGTATTCTTGCAGTTTATTGATGTAAAGCACTTTAAATGCCTGCAGGTGACTGCGAAGGGCTCTGCAAATAAATGTAGATCACATCCCAGTTCTCCAGTTGAAGCATTTCAGTGGTGCCTGTTTTGAGAAAATGCAGTATTCCAGACAAAAAGCAATGCTGTAAACCTTGACATGTCATTACTGTGATTGCCTCTTTCCCTACTGACTTTTATTTCGTAGCGTTTAAGATCCTTCTTGCTCAGCATGTTTTAATCATTGGCTGACTGATTTTTAGTTGAAAGCGAAATGATGCAGCGGTTAAACGCTTCAGTGACTGCTTTTCACATCTACTGATTTGATGTCCTTTTGCCCTGCGTTTCAATCTCCTCTGAGGAAAAATGAAGCTGAGCTAATTAACGCCTTATAAAATCGATATCTTCATTATCATGACATAGGGTAGGCTGATAAACATTTTTGGCGTCAGTTTTTTTTATTTTGTTTTCTTTTTGTTTTTCCATTAAATCATTATCTCCTTTTAGCTAAACAAATTTTTCTCTGTGAGGTGGAAATGTCTTTACTTAACAATGAAAAGATTTGGTTTTAGTGAAAAACAAAAATCAGAAGAAGTGATTGGCTGTCATAACTTCATTCCTCTGCACTAATGAGGATGGCTCAGAGTGTCCCAGTTAAACATTCATCTCTTGTTTTCCATTAACTTGGCTCAACTGTTAATAAACCAGCTGAAAGGAAATCCTTCACACCTACTACTATTTTTTATTTCTTGCCTGTAACCAGGATGGCTACGTTTGATTTTTAATTACTCCATTACTCTTTATTACAGCCACTGATCAGGATATACGGCAAAGCTCGTCCAGTCTGTTGGCCTGTAAGAACGCTATTATGTACGTGCTGCTGCACTAGTAAACTAACTATGGGACTGTATCTGATGGGAATCATGAAATGATGTCGTGGGGCTGGTTTTTCTCCCTCCTGCGGTTCTGTACTACAGATGGGGCCACATGTATAAATATTGTTCCTCCATAACTGTGCTAACAAATCTGTTTTCCTCACTCTAATGAGGAGGACAGAGTTCACAGGTTGTGGTCACTGAAAACAGGAAATCCTACGAAAGGAAATGAAATTATCCCCAGAATGTTACTTCAGGCAGGCAATTTTTGCAGTACAGTTTACGCTTCTGAATGGTTTGTTTCAGTAACTCTATTTGTTCTTTTTAGTTATATATAAGGAACAAGAAGTGTGTTCTCAGATGCCTTCGGATGTCTCCTCCACCACACTCACCTAAGTGCCAAAGCCAAGTATTTTCAAAACTTCACTGTGTGAGTGAGTTGTTTGGCTGAAATAGGAATCCAGTAGAAAAGGTCACACTTTGCTGACGATAAAAGCAGCATTTTTGGGATGTATTTTGGGATGTAGAGATGTATAATCTGTTATTTTTACCAGGGAAAGGAGGGACCATTCCACTGAGCTAATATCCCTGCAGAAGCCCATCACTGAGGGTGTGACAGGTTCAGATACTGAAGTGGCGATCACCTCCACTCAGAATGATCGTAAAAGGTTGGCCTGAATTATTTAAACAGTGTATAATCATCATAGTGGATGGTCATAAGCTAACCTTTCTTGAGTCCGAGACACAGTTGAGAAGCTACAAAGGTGCTGAAAAATGAATGGCAAAAGAAACTATTGGAATGAGATGCAACCAACCACAACCAAAAAGGCCACGAGGCACAATTATGTCTTAAGGAATATAAAGGATGGAGAAGGTGAAGGTTTCACAGGAGTACCGGCCATGAGGACATCACCTGCAGACTAAAGAAGAGAGACATTGTGAAAGTAATGGTTGATGCAGATGAGCACACTTTTGCAGTCAAAATGAGCAAATGCCAGACTCTGAAATTAAGGTTTATTTATTTTATTGAAACTGATTCCACTTCACAAATCATTATAGACATACAACCAGAAGATTTTCTAGAGCTGGCTGTAACAAGAACAAGTGGTGTTGAGGTTAAGGAGAGGTGAAGCTGAGGTCTGGCAGCTGAATACGGCATCATGGATGCTGTAAATCCAGAAAGATCAACAGACTTTATGTCATCCAAATGAACTACTGTCAACTTCAAACAAGGGCCTCCTCATTTATAAAAGCAGTACCTAATTTGACATTAAAGTGTATGAAAGGCTTTATGCCTTGGATACTTTGATGATGAACAAAGTGATGTATCTCTATGATGTTATGATACTCAGGCATCGTAAAAAAAATCCTTGGTCACTGCATCTTTGAAGGTGAATCAAAGGTAGACCGTGCAGTTAAAGGAAAAGACTAACTGATCTAATGTGCACGCAGGGAAAGTTCACCAAGAGCAGAAAGCCCAAAAGAGAAAAAAAGCAATGCTTAAAGATTTAACTGACCCTTTAGATCCAGATGCGAATAAGATGGATCTAAGTGCCCTCTTATGTTTACTGATGCCTACTTAAATGTGATATTTATCTGCTTCCTGTGGGCTTACACCGACTCAAGGCCACATTGCTGATTCACTTCCCTTCAAAAAGATGAAATGCATCAGAGTAGAAAGTTTTGCTGAGATGTTTAGTCATTGGTTAGTAAGGATGTCACAATACATGCCACATCAGCACCTCATTCACCCTATCAAAAATTGAAGGAAATTGGAGAATTCTTTTAAATGTCAAGGTGCATGTTGAAAGTGACCTATATAAAAAGCGGTGGACGTTTGCTTTGCTGACCTTTTGTAGCAATTTGCAACACACATTTACCTGTAGTACAGAGTCTGCAGGACAGAACTCAAACTATGCACAAGATTTACAAAAAAGACAAAGGAAAAGAAAGACTTTGGGGAAAAAGGAGAAGAAAACTTTGCTGGTTAGAGTCAAAGAGACATGCAAGCAGTTCACATTAGATCCTAAACAAAAACATAAGACAAGGAGAAGAAAGCCAGAGTTACCGCTCCTCTAAAAGAGAGAAAAAATCCATCATAAGGAGCATGAATGTGCAGTCAAAGATGACAGCTATGGTAGAAGCAATTACGTGGCTGCAGATTCATGCATAACGTGCAAAGAACCTTCAAAGAGGCAACGGCTTTATCTTAGTCAGAGGAGCTGTCCATTGCTGTTGAGCCGGAAATGAAATCATATTGATTGAAAACAATACGAGAGTGGACGGCACAACAAGCTTTGTTATTTGATATAGCAAAGTTTGAGACAAAGGACTTTGGAAAGACTTAAAGCCTTGAACAGTTTAGAAGTTTCACTGACGTTCATTGTACAAGCCAAAGGTGAAGTCACGATCTTAGTTGTTTGTAAGCTGTCGAAGTATTGATTAATACTTTTCCATTTACACTGAATGTGGGGCAACAAGTAGGCCGCTGAAAGCTTATTTTAGAAATACTAAGAAATATGTTCTCTATAAAGGTCTTAAAAGGCTTTTTTGGTTGTATAGTTAAATAATCTGAAAAGGTGAAGTGGATGAGATTTTCATTAGGATGAAGGTGTGGTAGATCTACAGACAAAAAGGAGGCACTTACACAACCCCATTCCATCACATAGCCTGGCTTTTGGTTTTGTTGCTGATAAAACTCTGGATGGTCCTTTTCATCTTTGGTTCACAGCTCGTAATTAATGAAGAGCATCACAGGAACATGACAAACATACTAGCAAGGGAAGGAGGGAGAAAAAAAAAGAACCACAGCTGTTATCAAACCCAAATACTACCCATACCATACTCAAAAATCCTAGAACTATATAGTCATAAAGCAGAAATCCGTCTTAAAGTCTATATTATCCAAAGTTGACAATCTTTCTGTTTCATCAGCTTCCCAGTTTCCCTCTGCCGTCAGGTAAGGAGTTTGGATGTCACCCTCGATAATTCATTGTTATTTTAATTGTCACAATAATCATATTAGTCGGTTTGCATATTTCCACCTCTGCAACACTAATCGTCTCCATCCCTGCCTCCCCCCTGCACCACTTCTGTCCTTGTTCACAGCCTTATCACCTCCCGTACTGATTACATTAACTCTTTCCTTTTCAGTTTCCCCTTCAAATCACTCCATAAGCTTCAAACAGTCACCAGTTTAAGTCATCACCAAAACCCCTGCATTTCACCACATCACTCAAGTCCTACTAGGTAGGTGGCCTGACTGCGCCACCTACCTGGTTCAGCACCACGGGGAGCTCCTCAATTCTGGAATTCTCACTGGACAGCAGAAGCACTGGCTCTCTCCCTCCCTAAAAAAAATTATTTAAAAAAATATAAACATATGGAAGGTCACAGCTTCGGAGTTCTGAGGGGATAAAATATTTGTCTGATAAGCATGTGTTTGGTTTCTGGCCCTGTTGTCTTGCACAAGTATAAATAAGCTTTTCCCAAGGGCACTGATAGAACCCCATACCCATACCATCACACAGCCTGCGATTCATTGCTGATAACAGTTTGGACGGTCCTTTTCATCTGTGTTTCAAAACATACGGCACTTTTTTTCTTCCAGCGAAGTGCGTATTTCCACTTTGACAGTCCATCCAGACTTTAATCATGCCTCTGGATAAGATAACAGTTACTTTACCTCCTTAAAGTCTTCTTTTCTTTAGAAAGTTTTGCAGACCTGAAATGTAAACATTTATGTATATTAACTCTGAAGGCTGAAGGTAAGAGGACTCTTATGCTGGAAACTGGAAGGCTGGAATAACAAAGGTCTTTCATTAAACCAGCAGCACTGCCACTGCAGGATACCCAAAAACAAACAAACAAACAAAAAGACCCACAAACAAAATCTGGCAGCCAAATAAAAGTATGAGGAACTTCACAGAAGCATGGCAAACAAACTGCCATGGGAAGTAGGAGGGAAAAAAAAACAGAACTAGTTGTTTTCAAATCCACATATTTATTTTGCCAAAATGTAGTGTGTAGTATGCAGTAAGCAGAAAGTACCCGAACGATTTATTACTTTTCAAACCTCCAAACTGAACAGGTTACTACGCATATTGTATCCCATAATGAAATCAATCAGCAGAAGCCTGTCAGAGTAGTTTTTCTAATCCTGGCTCACCTCACACCTTCCAACACTAAATAGTGACAAAACAGAAGTCCATCTGTATTTGGAGTGGCCACATCAGAAGGAGACCATGAGGCTGGGCGAACGCAACACATTCGGGTGATGACCCCGACGGGAATCGGGTCGGGTGAAGGGACTGGACTAGGTGTTGGATTTGGCACATGGAGTGGAGCAATACCTGGGTCAGTGTTGGAGACTGGGTGGAAAGTATGTCCTGATGGCGTTTTTAGCTGTGTGTGTTTGTTGTTTTTTTTCTCCAATACAGATTCAGTACTTTTATTTTTTTTATTTTTGTTCGGGAAATGATATATTAGCCATTTGCGTCAGTTTCAAGTTTTTTTAGTAACTAGTTTTTTAAGCGTATCGACTAATTTGTCCAGAGGTACACATGATACAAAACATTCATTTATTTTTGAAGTAGTTGCTGTAGTCAGATCTAAGTTATTTCAGAGACCACTGTGCGCCTTTTTCGATCTCATTTTCATTTTTTTTACAACAATACCCTTTTCTTTTCTTTTTCTTTTTCTTTTTTTTTTTAATTTGTTGCGCAGAAGCCTTCAATGCGACTCCACCCACGATCGCAGGGCGCTGGCTCAGAAATAGAAGACAGCAAACGCAGAAACGTCCCATACAGTACGTTTTCTGCAGGGAAACGGTTGACTTAAATCCGCGTCATCCGCTGGTCTCCAGCCTTAAAAGGTGGGACATCAGCCTCGAGAGTTTTCTGTAAGTTCATATACTCATTTCATGTTAAAACTGATAAAAACTGCCTCATAAATGCGATGCTTCAAACATTTCCATACTGCACTGAGCTAAGAAAAAAACTAATCAATAACTTCCTTATAGCAGCCTATTAATGTGACTCCCCTTGTGGTGATTTTTGAAGTATTTCTTTCTTCCATACAGTGTTTAGATGTATCACAGCATATTTTAATCGTTAAAAATATACCTTTTTTTATCTTAAAATCCTTAGCGGATATCTGTGATATTATCAATCATTCCGGTCATAGTAACTCAAAAAGGTTTGAAACAAAATAGCTGAGCTGAATTTGCTCTTCTATTGTTCGGACGTATCATTTCCATCCTGCAGACTTTGTGCGCGGTTGGAGGTTATTAAGAAACATACCAACGACGGATCCCACTTCCGTTTCTGTGAGTCGTAAAAGTCTTAAAGCGCGGTCATCTTCACTGTGTACCTGGTTTCGGTCAAGGTCAATGGTTTTTCTAAGGAATTTGGAAGATGCACAGTTTCCATGGTGAGGGATGTGAGGGAGTAGAGAAGATATCTGTCAAACTTACAGAAACCACGCCCGCGTCTGCGTCTGAGCGCCTCTTTCCCAACACCTTATTATGTATCTCTCTTTTTTTCTCTTTTGTGCTTTGGTAGTCATCGGTTCATGGCATAAATTTAGTCAAGAATTTTTTTATTTTTTTTTTACATTTATCAAACAGTACTGGCAGTTGATGCCAGCTCTGAAGACCCTTAAGCCAATATATATTTTTTAATAAAACAAGTGACATCACTTATTCAGACTGGCATTACAAGGGTTACAATCCTGGATATGATTTTAATCAGAGCTGAATTGGTTTAAGAGACTTTGGCAGAAGAAGTATTGATTTATGATTTTATAGCCATTTTTTTTATTTATGTATTTATTACTTATTCAATAAATTGGATGTTGAATTATGTTCAATATGCTCAGTGGCCTGAAAAAAAAAAACAAAGAAAAAAGACGGCTGAGTCCCACTAAATCTGTAAAAATAAAAAAAAAAGGGCGTGAGGTGACAGCAAGCTGAGGAGGGGCTGGAAAAACAAAGGTGAAAGGAAGCTAAGTAAGTAAAAGTTAAAAAGAGTAAAAGTTTTAAAAAAAAGTAAAAGTTATTGTTTCAAAAAGCGATTCTCACTATGTTGCAACTGCAGAGGATGTAACAGACTAACACAGGAGAAATACAAGAGATTCAACATCCGAGCTGATAATCGGGAGATGTATGGACATTAATGGCAAAGATAAAAAGGACAGTATCAACTTCCCCGTTTTTTAGTAAAATGACAGTGAATGAATGAATAAACAAAGTGAACACGGAAACTAACTCAAAACTGAATGCGCCCTTTTATTACCATTTAACACATTTCATTTTACAATCTTCTTATAATTGTGGCTCCTTTAGAGGATTGGCTTTCGTTTGTACACAAAACATATTTTGGGTTTACAGATTTGGAGAATCTGTGAAAGTTCAAAACTTGGAAAAAAAAAAAAGCATTTACATCTGATAATTAAATCTAAATCTGTCCTACAACTTCCTCAGAGTTTTTGTGTTTAACCGAAGGCATCTGGGACCGTTAGCGGGTCAAGACAGGATTATTGTAGTAGACTTGGATTTGTAGAATAAGAAGACCTGACTTTAGGGACACTGAGGGTATATGGTGTAGTTTGGTGACAGTGATATTGCACAGTTGTGTAATGTTCACTATGACTAGTCATTAACGCTCTTTTTAAGCCTGCTGCAGTCCAGCTGTTGGCACATTGTTTTGTAATTCCCCTCCGCTTCTGCTGCAGGTCTGGAGCCTCTCATCTGAGCCTGAATGGAAGGGGCAAAGTCTATCCGAATGAGGGTCCTCTTCATTGCGTTTGTCTTCATACTTATCTTATCAAACTTACACAAAAGGACAATACCCATAATAAGGGTGCCTGTCCCGAAGCCACAAGGAGTTACTTTCCCATTACTGATCTCTGATCAGACCATCACTCCACTGAATAACACAAAGCACTTACTGGTGTCAGCCTACATGGACCAGAGAAACAAAGAGTTTGACATTCGCATCATTGGAATATTTAAACGTGACTCCATCCAACCTCTTTACTGCCTTTTCTGGTGTGTTAGCAGTTCAAGTGAAACCACTCCCGCCACGGTTTTGCCCCACTTGGACCATTTTGGTTTCCCCTTCGGTGCTACAGATGTCATGTGTCGGATTCCTCAAAAGTGCAACGCAACACATGTCACTCTTGTGACTGAAGCCACAGTGGAGAAGGTATCCAGCCACACTTGGCTTCCTATTAGAAACAAAAAGGAGGAGCAAAGGTTCAACTTCACTGTCTGCATCTCCAGCCTGTTTGGAAACTACAACAACCTCCTTCAGTTTGCACAAACTCTGGAGATGTACAGGTCAGCATCAGCTACACCTGAAAGTGTTAAAAATGGACAAAATCCACTTGTCTTTGATTATAAGCTTTCTAACTGGCATGTCGATTGTAGTATCGTGGCAGTGCAAATGTGGAAAACGCATGCTTCTTTTCTTTTTGATTAACGGTTATTAAATGAACCTCTTGTCCCAGGCTACTTGGTGTGGACAGGGTGGTGATCTATAACACCAGCTGCAGCGCAGACCTTGACCGCCTTTTACAGAGTTACAGCAGAGAAGGTTTTGTGGAAATAGTTCCTTGGCCCATCGACAAGCATCTGAAACCATCTCATGGCTGGATGTTCTCCATACATGGAGGGGACTTGCACTACTTTGGCCAGCTCGTAAAGCTTAACGAATGCATTTATAGATCCATGGAGCGCTCACGCTACGTCCTGTTGAATGACATAGACGAGATCATAATGCCATACCAACATGATAACTTGATGTCTCTAATGAGCGACCTGCAAAAATCGCATCAAAATGTAAGTTATACCTCGGATGCACTTTATTCTGCGCAAATGTCATGCACACATCCTTTCTCCGACTTTCCAATCATGTTTCCATCCTGCAGGTTGGAGTGTTCCTCATCGAGAACCACATCTTTCCTATAAAGCATTTTGAGTCAAGTCGCAGGTTTCACCTTCGTCAGTGGGAAGGAGTTCCCAAAGTTAATATCCTGGAGCACATCTACAGGGAAGAGCCTGACAGAAATGTATACCATCCATACAAGATGGTTGTTCAGCCAAGGTAGGGTGATGAGCTCCTCGCTCAGGTCTAACTTTAAGTGGCTTCCCCTTTGTCCTGAAATAAAATCCAGGCTTTCGTGAAAGCTCTCCAACATGTTATTAGTGATTAGTGATGTAGTAACGTTGACAAAATAAACGCAGATAGACGCAAAATAGACGCAGAAAGCATTATGCAGCCAACTTCCGCCTTCTGGCACGAGGAAGGCTCGTCCTGTGAAGCACACAGGACGTGCAGATTGAAGAACAGGTTTTATATTAACAGTTAGACTGTTGACTGTGTCATTTTCTCAGAGGCGAACACACAAGCACAAAGGAAGAATTATCATTTTAACTCTGCATATGACAATAAATGCTTAGAACTTAAATTGAACAATTCCTCAAATGCACCAGTTACACCAGCAGTCCAGTTTCATGGCGTATGGATGTGGATTCACCGCCACAGAAGGTGACTGATGAAAACAAGCGCTCAGTTGGCTGTCAAGTTCATTCTTTGTTGACCTGTTTGCTGTTTCATTTATCCATCTTCCTGGCACACAGTGCCGTTTCGCTGCTAAAGACATTTGCAAAAGTTAAACATTTTCAGTCGCCCAGAAATCTACACGTAGAGCTGGCAAATTCAAATTTGCTACATCTTTCTAGATGTGGGTCTGACTCATCAGGGAGCATTTTTCAGTGTAGTTCAGGCTATTTCCAGAGTTGAAAAGGCTGAACGGTTGGGTTTTGTACATCTTCGATGGATTACATGAATTCACTAATTATTTGCATGCATTAATCACACTCCTGAAGATCAGGTTTTTGTTCAGATCCCAAAGTTGTTCCAGTTTTCTTTAGAAACCTTTTCAGATTTTTTTTCTAAAGCATCAAAATTAAATATTGCAGAAAAAAACATTAGAATTAGAAGTAGATATAAACCCCTGGTATTCCATACATCTGAAGTCAATGACGGCTTCAGGCGAAGTTTAAGGATGTGCAGGATGGAGTTGAGCTTTGTTGGACTAATTTTTTATTTTATGATTTTACTCATCTGAATTGTAAATGTCTCTTAATAAAATATATTTTAATTTATTAAAACAAGAAACAATGGGAACTTAAAAAAAAAAATACAAACACAAATTTTAAGTGTAACATTCAGAACATGTCTGGACACGAGCCATTATTTACATTTTCATTCCACTGAAGCACACTCGAACTCTCCAACTTTAACCTTTCCTGAACTCCGTCCTGTTTCTGCATCGCAGGTCGGTGGTACAGACGTCAGTGCATGAGGTGCTTGAGATATTTGGAGAACAGTACCATGTTCCTCTAGAAGTCTGTCGGATCATTCACATACGCAAGGCCCTGCGCAAATCGTTGACGTTGGAGCAGCTTCATGAGGACAGACGACTTTGGGATTTCCAGGAAAAACTCATTCCCAACGTAAACAAGGTGCTGAAGAGAGTGGGGCTGCTGGCGCCAGACGAGGAGAGCAGATGAACCAACAAAAGATGACGCTAAAAAGTAGAAGTTGACCTTATGGGGACATTAGTTGAGGGGTCAGTTTAGGAGGAAGCCCGTGCCTGTCGCTGACATTAGCTCGGTGATGTGTGGACAACAAAAGGTTCAGAGACTTAATGTTATGAGTATGCTGTTTATGTGCAGAGAGGCTTTCATTATATCCAACATTCAATTTATGACCATAAATGTGTTTTACAGTTTATCCAGCTCAGAATTCATTTTTATCTTCTGCAGTTTTATATTAATCCTATAATATAGGATTTAGCATAATTTATAAATGCATTTCTGAGACTTCTCTTCCACCCCATAACCAAAACAAAAAAAACTTGTACATCAAAAAGACATACAAATACTCAATGTATTCATAATGATACAAAAATGATTATTCAGAAACTGTTACAGATAAAAATTGGAGTGTCTTTAATTTTTAATCCAACACAAACACTTCAAATATTTAAAAATAGGATTTTCTTTGTATTTTTTTATTTATTTAATTTATTTTGTTAATGAAAACCTCCAGCAGAACCAGACTCGAGGATGGCAGTCAAGAGCCATCAGACAGATCTGGGGCTTGAAATAGTCCAGCTGTAAGGAAACAAACATGGACAGGTTTTTCTGCAGCTATGAGACAGAACGTTCCTAATTTTGGCAATTTTATGAAGATAAAAGAAGACAGACGTGGAGTCTGGTTGGCGTGAAGTATTTTAATCAAACAGGAATAAAACTTTTTTTCCAGGTTCCCAGACACAAGTTTATTTAATTACTCCTTTAGTCACATTTTTTTTTAACCTTCTATACCACAAGTCTCGATTTTAAGTAGACAACCCCTTCAATTTTGAATGTCTGAGCTCAACAGGCTCATTTTTTTAATAGCAGATTATTGCGTTTATTGACATCTGACATTGGGCAATATCTAAACTTTACTTAGTAACCTGGGCTTTTTGGCTACATAACTGAATCCAGCCTGCTTGGACCACAGCTGAAATTATATTGTACCAAATGAGAACCAATAATTAAAACAATATAATGTGAAAAATTAGTTTGACAAACTGTAGGAAAATTGGAAGTATAGCAGAGAGAGAAAGAGCAAGAAAGTACGTTGAAGCTCAACAGAAGCTGGAAGAAACGAGCATTGATTATGTTTTATTTCTTATGTCTCTTATGCAGCATCCTGCCATGTTTGAGCTGAAGTTACATTTTAGTCTGAATGAAGTACATGAAAATTGTGAAGATACTTTTTTCCCCCCTCCCATCCTGCATCTCCAGTCTTGACTCCACATTGTCCCGCTGCAAACATCCAGCCACTATGAGGGATGTGAACCGGTTGCTTTGCTCCATTTCAACATGTTAATTGAATTAACGGCTTGACTTTCAAGTTATTTTGCACAAGGCAGTGCCACTTTTCTCTGATAAAACATTTACAGTAAATGCTGCTGTGTTTAAGCTTGCAAATGTCTGTCTCTCTCTCTCTCTCACACACACACACACACACACACACACACACACACACACACAATATATTTTGGCCAGTCAAAGTCAGAATAAAGTTGTTTATAACAAAAGTAAACCACTTAGACAAAGATCCAGTTTTAGAGCAATTATATTGTCTCCATCTCCAACAAGTGGTTCCCACTCGAGATGCAACTCCATTCTCAGCATAAAAGAAACAGCCATCCTGATGATCATTTTGAAACTATTTATTGAACATTTGAAACCAGATATCAGTTAAATACAGAACTTTCATTTCTCTCTTAACATCCCCAAACAGCAGGGACTGGTTCCACTTCATTACACTCAGAAAGGAGGGAATGTTACAGGACTTTGTAAGGCGCACACTGTGCTGGAAGTAATTTGGCTTTCTGTCTTCTGATAATAAAGCAAAACAAAATCTGAGTCTGCCTCTCAAATGTCCAACGCTGCTTCCTCTCCTCGCACCTGTTTCACCTGCAGTCAGGTGATTTAGTCAACCTGGCGCTCAACACGTCGTGGCAAAAAAATAAAGACACAAATGGGAAGCGAGAAGGGAAAACCGCCATGGACAGCTGAGACTCACCACCTTCTGAATGTGGTCTCAGATGTGTAGTCATGACTGAAAAGCTAAAAGTAAAATGATCAACATGAATATATTAGAAAAATGGCAATTAGTCTTTAATAAACACCTCGCCTCATCACCTGACAACCAGGGTTATAAATTAAAACTGTCCAAATAAAATCAATTAAACAAGATTTTGGGCCCGTTCAGTTCCACTTCAAGACTGGAAAATCCTCATTGAGAAAACAAATGGCACTTTTCAGTCTCTTGAACTGGAATCTAGAATCCCGACTCCAATGAAATTGCCCCCGACCCTAAAATCAACTCTAATTTACATAAACGGGTGAGGCGCTCTTCAAGCTTCCGCCGCTCTAGCAGGTCCTTCCCCCTCTGAGGGAAGGGGGAGATGGGGGGGAGGGGCTCCATGGTCTCTGCAGGCTAAACCACGGTTTTGAAAGTCTGCAGTATGAGGTTGGTTTGGTGGATGAGCCGGTTTGCACTGATGAAGACATTTATTGCCCTGGAACAAAAACCAATTACACGATGAGACATGTTTACATGTTTACACACCAAACATCACAGCCTTCAGATAAAGTTTCACGACCTCTTAATTTCAACCTCCACTAGAAGAGGACTAAACTCAGCATCACGGGTGGTTGAGTGCTTTCCTCTGCTACTTAGAGCTTTGTTTCAAATGTAAAGTGCATTAATAATAATAATAACAATTATTATTATTATCATCATCATCATTAGTAGTAGTTTTTAACTATTATTTCATAAAGGCTTGTGCAGGAGCAGATCAAAGACCACCACTTGCAGCAACTGTGCAGAAGATAAAAATCAGGTTGCACATTGTCGTCAGCAGGTGGCAGTAAAGTGAAACTACAGAGCCAGTGTTCCAGACCATCATAATTATTGTTAGTTATTATTCTCCACATCAGGAAGTTTTCTTCTAAAAAGCACAAATCTTTTTTTTTTTTAACAACATAACTGTGTGCTTTTTTTTTAAAATAAATATAGCATTCATCAGTGTTTGTTCCCTTATGTATTGTGTTCTCCTCCTCAAAACTGAAAATATGTTCTGCCACTTTTCAAATCTGGATTCAGAGTTTAAATATCCAGCATTCCCAAAACTCCACTTGCATTTTCACTGCTCATGCTTGGATGGTTTTGAGAAGAGCCGCTCAAGGTTCGCCCACACAAGTATAGAATACCAGGTATGATGCTGATGGTACCGCTGCCTTGCATTCAACCATCTATCCATGAGTTCTGGTTGCCAAAGCAACCTTCCAAGTAGAGAGACCCAGGCTTTCCTCTCCCTGGCCACCTGCTCAAGCTCTTTCAGGGAGATCGAGTGGTGTTCTCAAGCGAAGTGACAGATATCATCTCTCCAGCATGTCCGGGGTCTGAATCGCGGCCTCCCCCCAGCTGGACATGCCCAGAACTCCTCCCTAGGGAGGTTTCCTGAAGGCACTAACCAGACCACCTCAACTGGATGAAACTCTCTTCTCCACTCTTGATTAAAGATAGTAAAATCCTCCCATTAAGAACTGACTATGATTTACACATCTACCCTCCAGCCACATCACTCTTGGCGTTAAATTGTCTTAGAACCATCTATCAGAACCATGTGGTGTGGCAGACATTCATACTTACTTTCCATCTTTGAAGTATGTTTTGAGGGTGTCGCTGAAACTTTTGGAGTATTTCACAAACTCCTTTTTCTGGTGCTCCAGGGCCTTAGCGAGGACAAAATAAGACCATTAGAAACTAAAGACCTCAACTAAAACATTTACAGGTGTGTTCAAGAGTCCATTACTCACTCTGCGATTCTGGTACTGATATTTTTTAATGACATTGTTGACTGTGTCCAGGAGCTCTTTTATGGCGCTGGCGATGTCTCTGTGAACAAAAGGCAATGCCAGTGAGAACCAAGGATGTGATAAGTTAAATATAGAAGTGAGCAGCAGAGCATTCTGTCTAAATGCTAGTCTCACAACCACTTCAACACGTGATGTCTCACGTGTAATGGTCCATCTTCATCTCTTTCTTCATGTATTACTTAAGTCTATGGTTCTTGAGATAAGTACAACCATATCAGTAAATCTCAGGGAGATGGATCATGTGTGTGTGCGCTATTAACAGACTTTGTGAACCAACCCCAGCGTAGAATTTTTCATTTTTGGACCATCCTCAGCTGTACTGGCAGACTTTCCAAGGCAAGGTGTGCGCTCTGTGTGTGTGTGTGTGTGTGTGTGTGTGTGTGTGTGTGTGTGTGTGTGTGTGTGTGTGTGTGTGTGTGTGTGTGTGTGTGTGTGTGTGTGTGTGTGTGTGTGTGTGTGTGTGTGTGTGTGTGTGTGTGTGTGTGTGTTTATTACAGGCTGAACCATTCCTGTAGCCTTTTAAAGGTCATCTGTTGGTACAGCAGATACAAATCTAACCCCTGGATCCCAATGGGAGCAGAATCCGCACAGTCAAGCTCTTCTGCATCC